>VBSM01002217.1:32904698-32915800 GCA_008086735.1 Cheirogaleus medius
ATTTACTTTTTCTTTTATATATATTTTAGCTTGGCTTCTTGATAGTTTTTATCATATTTTTATATTTACAGTTATTTGGCCTGAAAGAAAAATGACTACATTTTTTATTCCTTTTTCTGAAATAAGATTCTACTGATAAGTTTTTGATTTCTCTTTCTCAATATCTTCTTTTTTATGGTCCTTTTATTTAATGATGCTAATTTTTATTCAGATTGAAGTCAGAGAATGTGTATATTAGTTTGCCAGAGCTTTCATAACAAAATATCAAGACTGGATGGCTTAAATAACAGTTTCTCACAATTTTGGATGCTGGAAGTGTGATATTAAGGTTTTGGCAGGCTTAGTTTCTTCTGAAGTCTCCTCTCTCTTTGACTGTAAGTTGGCTTCTTCTCATTTGTCTTCTTATAGTCTTCCTTCTGTACATGTCTGTGTTCATATTTCTTCTTCTAACAAGGACATTCAACATATTAGATTAGGGCCCACCCCAGTGATGTCATTTTAATTTGATTATGTCTGTAAAGACCCTGTCTCCAAGTATAATCCCATTTTTAGGTACTGGTTGGTGGGAATCTAACATACTAATTAAGGAGGGTAGACAATTCAGCCCATAACAGTATATGTGAGTCGTGAGCCCCACACAGAGCCTAGAAACAATAAGTCTTTCATATCTTATCATTGGTACTGTGTTCCAAAGCTTGGGATGTATTGAGAAATCATAGGTTGTAGTTTGTGATTTTGTGGCAGAGAAAGACAAGTAAAAAATACAATGTAGAAAGTGTAACAAAAATAAAATAAAAATGCAGAACACTGTTAGAGGAAAACAATCTTCTATGATGCTAACTTCACATAGATTTGGATTAGAAAGCTTAACGTTATGCTTGTGAGCTTGGACAACTTACTTTCTTTATAGATGCCTTTTACTCATCCATAAAATTGGGAGAATAATTCCCACTACTTGGTTGTCATAAAGAGTAAATAAAATAATGTATGAAAGTATCTACCATAGTAAAAAGCAAAGATACTACTAAAAATACATATTAATATTATGGCATGAGCACTAAATAATCATAATGTATCCACTGACCATCAGAATTATTGCTGGCTATAAGGAACTGGCATGGTTCTGTTGGTAAATAATGCCTGGAAATCACCTCTGTGAATTAACTTATTAGGATCATATTGCATGCAGATTTCTCTCCTTTTTCTGAAACCCTGTACTGAAGGGCTTTTTCTCAGGAACACTCAGATTAAGTAATGCAGTGATTTCTACCTGAATACAAGGAGAATGCTGGGTGTGCGCATTTATGTGTTTGAGAGAGATACTTTTATGTATTACAATTAGGGATTTGGAGATGTGGGAGTATTGTAGTTTCAAAAAAGCCTCCATGGTGATTCTGTTACCTCTACATATTCCTTTCCTCTATCCCTCCCTCCATACACACCAAAATGCATCTGAAATGCTGGTTGTAGTCATTACACCAGGTTGTTCTTGATGTGGACCTTATTGAAGAATTAGGTAAGGAAGTGAAATGACACTGCAGGCAGGGAGAACATGTATGTTAGTTCCAAAATATGTTTAGGAAATTGTAGGTAGGGTGGTTTCATTGAAAAATAAGGTATGAGTCATAATCATATATTGCCTTATATAAGATAAAAGGAGGTGGGAATTCTATCATGAGGACCTGAGAGTTATTAGTTATCTGGTGAAGACTATGCTTAGACTTTTGCCAGTGTAATGAGGTTCTACCTAAAAACACTAAAAGAGGAGATGTAGGTAGATATGGTTATAAAGAGTTGACTCACAAAGTTACGGAGACTGGTAAGTCCAAAATCTGCAGAGCCAATGTCTCAGGCTTTCAACTGATTGGATGAGTTTCATCATATTGTGAAGGGCCATCTACTTTACTCAGTTTACCTATTTAAATGTTATTCTTATCCAAAGACACCTTCACAGAAGCACTTAGAATAATGTTTGACCAAATATCTGGGCATTATGTGGCCTAGTCAGGTTGCTGCAGAAAATTAACCATCAAAGTCAGTAAAATAAAATTAAGTTGTGTTTTATTTCTTGTTTGGCTTAATTATTATTTGCAATTCTATACATACTTTGACCATTTAGAAGTTCTCAAGCATGGGGATGAGGTATTAGCTGAAAAGTTTAGGCTTATTAATTAATGCTTACAGTTTTTAATACAAACCTGTGGAGTTTAAGTCATATTTTTGTATGGATTTTCTCTCTGTTAAGTTACATTGAGGTAAATTACACTTAGATGCTATAGATAAATGAAGAGTTATTCAGTGTAAATCATAGTATGTGTTAAAATGATTTTTGGGGAGCCTTACTAGTTTTGACATAAAAATATTTCACCATCTGTCACTGGTGGCCTTTTAGGAAGATTTTAAGAAATTATTTTTCAAAAATAGGGTAGTGTGAAAGCTAAAACTCAGAGGCAAATATTAGTCATCAAGTAGACAAGCCAGATATGATTTAGTGGTAAACTTAATATTTTTATAATTTATCCTTAGGTCTTTTTGCGGGGGAGAACAAAGACTAGATTCTTGTTAGAGCTTTTATGATTCTGGGTTGTCAAATGATTTTATGATTCTCCTTGGTGTGGTGTTTTTATTTTAACCTCTAAAAATTTCTAGGAAGTACTTTATTAATAGAACAGAAGATTAAGAATTCTAAAGGCTTCTCTTCTCATTTTGATTTCATCATTAACCTCAAGGAAGTTGCTAAATACTTTGTTTGCTTTGAGATTCAATAGGATTAATCATTATGTTCAGAAAGTGTTTTATGCTTCACGAAAAAAATGAATTTTACATATGTTATGTACTTTTTTCTTTCTCAACGAGTTGAGAAATCCCAGAATAACTCTGAGATTGAGGAGGTACAATTTATTAGAGCCCTGTTCCTATCGTTATATTCCTTCCCGTTGTGAACTTCTAAGTACAGTAATTATTTTTCTCTTTCTTGAAAAGATCTTAAGTAAATTAACATTCCCACTTAAGATTGTCAGTGCATGTTTGTGAAATTATTAATAGGAATCACATATGTTTCAGCCTAGATCTGGTAGACAAGCTAAGATATAAACAATGAGAATAGTGGGTATCTATTTTAGTTTTAAAGATATTCAAGTATGAAAACCTAGGACTGTATTCAATGTGTATTCCATTATTACATATGACTATTGCATATTTGGTGAAACTTGGAAATTTGAAAGGAGGGCTTAGTGGAATGAAGTTTATATGGCTTGTTTAACAAACCCTCAAATATTAAGACCATGAGAGAGCATTTGAAGTCAGAAATGGGTCATATTTTGAGTAGACAAAAGGAATTTCAACTTATGTTCTTAAATGAATGTATGTGTCCATAGCAACAATAATTCTGCCAACATTTATTGAGTATTTCTTGTACCAGGCACTATGCATAATTTTACACAATTTATTTAATCCTCATTAAAATCCCATAATGTAGAGACTTTTTAAAATTCACGTCTCCTACCTTTCTTATATATATATATATATATATTTTAAATAAGATGACAATATTTTGTAACACTATGAAAGTTGAATCTTAAAATTGTTGTACTGGTTGGCAAACTCACTAGGGCAGTCACTTGTTACTCAGCTTTGAGCTGACGGTTCCTAACACACTGAAGGCATCAAAAAATGAATGAAGGACTCTTCTAATCCATATCCTTGCCCTTAAACTGTCCCTTTACAGATATGTGCCTAATAATAACCTTCTCCCTATAGGCAATTTAACTTTGCATAGAAATTGATCTTTAGTCTCTTATTTCACATGTGTGAAATACTACCAAAGCATGAATATACTACTTTCAGTATCTGTTCAGATATTGAATTAAGGTATATAAAATTTTAGAAATTGTATTTGCCTTAATATAATAATTTAACAAATATTGTTGAGCACCTATCAAGTTCCTTATATTTGTAATTGTTAAATATATATTACTTTCTTTTCCTTGTGTCACCTTTATACTGGTTGAGCAATTGCTTACTTGTAAAGCCTGAAGAGACATGCAGATAAAAGTAGTGGTTTGGTGGGTGTGGGTTTCTTTAAAAGTTTTACATCAAAAATGTCAAAGTCTTTGTACATTTGATTCAACATTTCTTTCTCACTCAACTTGCTATCCTGCAATTGCTACATTTGGGAAAGATAAAGAAAACTGCCGAATTACCCAGAAGTTATTCCATTTTGAATGAATTAATCAGCTACAGTAGGCAATATATACTTATATTTCTTTTAAAAAGAAACTTTTTATAATCCCCACATTATATAAAATCAGTGCAATACTTAAGCAGATATTTTCTGTCTGGCTGTACATCAGAATCACTTTTAGAACTCACAGAAGTATGGGGTAGAATCATGTTGGATGTAGTATAGGCATGTGTATTTGAAGAAAGGAAAACAGAAAGATATGTCATAGTTGATTCAGATATAAAACCAGTTGAGAACCATTGAATTAAAATAGAGAAGTGATGAAGATTTTGAATGACTGTAGACAGATTGAGAATTTATCATTATTAGTAGCAAAGGACATATTGTTTGGTCCATAGACACTATAAGAAAGTGGACAGTCTGGCACAGACCAATGTGGAATATAAATAGCTGGGAATTAGAAGAGATTAGCTGACAATACAGAAACCAGCATGATAAAAGATCCAGTACATTTATTTTGTTACTTTGCCTTGAATCTATATCCTTACTTATGTTTTGCTAGCTTGACAATAATAAAAGAAAACTGGCATATTACTGCAAACCTACAAAAACAAAATATAAAAACATGAAGTAATTCAAAATCTATTTGACATTATCTTATGCCATGTTTCAGTTATCCAAAATACAGAACATTTTGTGTTTAGGAATCTTTCATTGCGATGTAAATTTTACAATCAATTTCCAAAAAAACTGCTGAGTTTTAGACAGAAATGATCTCTTTAAAATAACAAACCTTCCAATGAATATGATATATTCCTCCATATCCTGAAATTTTCCTTAATTTCTCTCATAAGTATTTCAGTTTCCAGTGCAGAGTCCTTTCAGTTTTTGTTAGATTTATTCCTAATTATTTGTCAATGCTACTATAAGCTGATTTTTTTATTTCAGCATATTATGGGGGTACAAATGTTTAGGTTACGTGTGTTGCCTCCCCCGTTCCCCTCCGGAGTCAGAGCTTCAACCGTGTCCATCCCCTAGACAATGAACAGAGGTGCATTTTATAGTCTCATACTATTAATGTATTTTTGTGTATTTTTCCTTATATATGCTTTTTGGGGGGGTCTTTTTAATTTTAATATACTTTCAAACTTAATTGTGCAAGAATGACACAAATAGCTTCCATATCTTTTACCTAGATGCACTGGTTCACCAGTTTTCATTTTGCTTCATTTGCTTTATTTCTGTGTATATTCACCTGTCTTTCTCTCTCTTCCTCTTCCCCTCCCAACCTATAGCAGTGTTTTAAGCCACCAAATTTATAGTGATTTGTTACATAGCAATCTAATAAAAATAGTAAAATTCTATACAATCCATGGGTCAAATAAAAAATAATTAGAAAATATTTAAAGTGAGAGAAAATGAATGAAATCTTTTAAACTGAAAATAAAATGATTTAAGTTGAATAAAAATAACAGTGTTTAAGGTAGAGCTAAAGCTGTTATTAGAGGAAAAGTTAGAGCCTTAAATGTAAATATTACCAAAAAAGGAAAAGCAGAAAGTCAACAACTTATTTTTTTAAGAAATTGGGAAAGAATAGTAAATGAAGCCCAAAGATAGTAGAAGGAAGAAAATATGAAGAAAATTTAGAAACTTGTGAACTAGAAAACAAACATACAAGAGAATCAACAAAGATTTTTCTGGAAGATGTTAATAAAATTGGTAAGACCTTGGCAAGAGTGCTCATAAAATAATATCAAAGGCTAAAGTAATCAGTATCAGAGATAAAAAAGGAACATCAATGCAGTTCCTGTAAAACAACAAAATAAGATGTTATGAACAACTTTATGCTAGTAGTCATGAGAATTTAGATGAAATGAATGTTCTTTGGGTAATACAGCTTAATAAACTGAGACAGAAAATGGAGAATATGAATACTCATTTATTAATTTAAAATATTGAATCTGTAATTAAACACTCTCCCACAAAGATACAGTTGGCTTTTACTGGTAAATTCTCTAAAACCATTCAAAAGAAGAAATAACATCAATCTTAGACACTTTTCCAGAAAATAGAAAAAGAACACTTCTTACTCATTATGTGAGGATAGCATAACTGTTGAATGAAAATATGGTAGGACCTGATAGGAAAATAAAATTATGGGCTAAATTTTTCATGACCATGGCAGTGATATTCTACATTTTCATTATCAGATAAAATTATAGATTGTAAAGATGGAAATAAAACTTAATTATTCACAATCAATATGTTTATAGAGAACTTAAAATTTATAAAACATTACTGTTTATAAGTAAACTTAGCAAGGTTACTGACTAAAAGGCCTATAAAAATGTATTTTTATATGTAACAACAAATAGGAAATTAAAAATATCAGCTTACCATTCTACTAAGTGAAATATCCCAAGAATGGGAAAATAAGCACCACATGTACTCACCAGCAAATTGGTATTAACTGATCAACACCTAAGTGGACATATAGGAATAATATTTGTCCGGCATCGGGCAGGTGGAGGGGGGAGGAGGGGGTGAGTATATATGTACAGAATGAGTGCGATGCGCACCGTCTAGGGGATGGACACTCTTGAAGCTCTGACTCCGGAGGGGAACGGGGGGGAGGCAACACACGTAACCTAAACATTTGTACCCCCATAATATGCTGAAATAAAAAAATCAGCTTATAGTAGCATCGACAAATAATTAGGAATAAATCTAACAAAAACTGAAAGGACTCTGTACTGGAAACTGAAATACTTATGAGAGAAATTAAGGAAAATTTCAGGATATAGAGGAATATATCATATTCATTGGAAGGCTTATTATTTTAAAGAGATCATTTCTGTCTAAAACTAAGCAGGTTTTTTGGAAATTGATTGTAAAATTTACATGGCAATGAAAGTTTCCTAAACACAAAATGTTCTGTATTTTGGATAACTGAAACATGGCATAAGATAATGTAAATAGATTTTAAATTACTTCATGTTTTTATATTTTGTTTTTGTAGGTTTGCAGTAATATGCCAGTTTTCTTTTATTATTGTTGACTTACACTTGGTAGACTTAGAATTAAAGAAAGATAGATATATGATGAAACAAGGAAGGGAAAATTCACTATATATGCTCAATTTTGTTTTAAGAAATTCTTAACTTTATGCATCACTTTATAAATTTGCCCAAAGGGTGCCATCACATTGATTGTTGTATTTGAAGAATGAACTCTGTGTTCATTACATTTTTTGGTTCTTTTTTTTTTTTTTTTTGTGAGAAGCATTCAGAAATACAATCATCTGGGTTTTTGCTAGGACATCACAAAGTCAAAATTTCTCTAAATATTTCATTTCATGATGTGCGATAATTGGATTACCTTTTTTTTAAAAAAAAATTCCACTGCTATTATAATAGCTATCTCCTGATTGAAAACTCTTAGGCTGCTGTATTATCCAAGAGAGCAAGGGGCCTCCATGATCTGACCCTACTTGAGTATCCTACTTTAGAGTTTGCTACTAAATGATTTCATAGTTTTCAGGTAATTCTCTTGGCTGTTGGTCATTCTATGTTTATGTGAATACTTTTCCTACCTCAATACATTTTAAAATTTTGTTTTTGTTATTTTTATTAATTATGTTCAAAGCACCTTGTCCCCATTTCTAAGCAATACATACTCGCCTTTAAGAGTAAGCTCCTAGTCCATTTTATTATAAAGAGTTATATATCTGATCTTGTCATCATTTCATCTCTCTCCACAATGATCTATAACACTTACTGTCTAGAATATTCATTTGTGCGCTATAATTATGTTGAATTTCATTAATATCATGTAACTTAGAATTAAACACTTTTTAGAGTTGGTAGAAACCTTGTGGCTGAGTGAATGGAGTCCTAAAGAGATGAAATGATTTTAAGATAATATAACTTAGTGTCACAAATCTGTATCCAGAGTAAAGTAATCCTCTCAATCCATTTGAATTACTTTGTTTACATATATTTAGTTTTCTTGAATTTGTAGGGTTCAAGAGAATGAAGAATGTGTTAGATTATCTTACAGAAATTACCGAAGAAAATTCAGCATGTTAGAAAAGACCTGAGCTTTGGGAAGACCCAGATTTAAATACTCTGTGAGTGTAAACAGAAATTATATGATTTAGCTAAAAATACATATTTTGAGACGTTAAATGGAGTAATGACTATAAAACCATTAAGACTTTTCCATATGAAAATGCTTGCTCAGTAAATAGTAGATGTCTTTTCTCCCTCTTCCTTTCCTTTTAGTGTTGAGGAATTCTTAGGATTTGAATCCTTTTTCTATTACTCATATCCCCGTGAATCTTGGGCAAGTTACTTCACTTTTCTGAAATCAAGCTTCCTAAATCTGTTACATAGATTCAGACTAATATTATTCTTGTAGGGTTATGAGGATTAGCAGTAATGTAGCATACAGCTCCTGGAACATATGATATTCTTAAGGGGAAGGTTATAATAGGAGTACTATTAACTGGTGATGTTATTTTAAATAATCTTATCTAGCTTTTCTTGGAAGAATCATTAACTATTGCTAGATCAGTGGTTACATAGAACATGTTATACAAAATTGCTCATGAAAGGAGCAGCTGGGTCAAATGTTATTTTGATTCAGGACTCCTATTTAAAATTAGGCTTTGTTTTCTTTGTCTCTGATATGGAATGGCTCCTCAACCGGCACCTAGATAGGCATTTCTTAGCACTTTGGATTTGCCTGCTGTGGAAGAGAACCACATCTCTTTTGGGAGAATGCATCCAGGGTTTGAGAGGTGAATATTACTATCTCACCTAGTTCATAATTTTTAATCAGATCATTGCAAGACTTCTAAATTTGAAGAAAATTTTTTCAACTATTTTTAATTGTTATGGTAATAGTCAAAATAGGATCTTAATTTCGTTGAATTGACAATCTAGAGGAACACCAAGGAAAACGCCGTACTTAGCCAGGGCACCGGGTAGCCCATTGAGTCTGTGCGCAGGAGACATCTTACAGCCTAAAGAGTGAATCTGCCTGGGAAGTAGGAAATCTATCAGATTCTGGGAGACTCCTTACGACACAGAAGAATTGAATTGATAAGCCAAGTAGTTGTCACTTCCAGTTACTCCCTTCCAAAAGTCTCCTAAAATCTATTATTTCTGTTGGTTGCCCAGTGGATTGTTACTTACTCACAATGTGTTTAATGCATAGATTCATTGACTTTGGTGGTAAACAGAGTCAAGAACATCTCAGTGTGTAGTATAGGTCACTCCACTTGGCCTGAAGCCAAACCTCCCTATTCTTGATCAACAGCTAAAAACAGTAGGTAAGTACAGGTTTCAGCATACTAGGGTTTTGTTCCATGTTTTGTAAGAAACTTTAACATTTTAATTTTTCTCTTGTTTTTCATCTCAGAAAGAATTTCACAAGAGATTTGTGTAGTTATGGATGCAAAAGAAGGTGAAGAACATGTAGGTCATCTTCTTGAAGAAGTGCTGAAAAGTGAATTAAATGTAAGTATTCAAAGACTGAATTTGATAAACTTTGATTGCCAAAATTTTTGTAATATGAAGATATGTTCCTTGAAAAGATATAAAAATTCTTCCATCCTAATATTCTTATCATTTTGCCTTTGTGAGATCCTTTGGTCTGCCAACACTCAGGACTTAAAATACACTACATCCCCTTTTCAATTTCTTTTTGTGGATATTTTCCCTATCTGAGTAGTTTTGGAATCAACAACAGACAAGAAGAGGTAAGGAATGAATACGATCTCCTGAATTAAATGCGATTCTATCCACTATAAACTAGCATTGCAAAATTTTAAATTCTAACAAAGAAAAGAGTCAATGACTAATTTGTTGATATTTTTATGTTGATAAGTTCATAGTATAACTCTAGGTAACCTGTTGTACAATCTGATAAAATATAATATAAACTGAATTTTAGGAGAAATGAGCCTACTAAAGAGAAATAGAATCATCTTGCCATATTATTTAAAACTTCTGAAATGGCATCTAAGGTTCTAGTAGGCTTCCTTTTTCTATCTTTATTTTCCCCTTGATTATGCCTTCCCCCTCCTCCCCTATTTCCCCTCCCTCCCCGTTAGTTTTGACTATAGAAATTTTCAATCATATACCTAAAAAGAGAGAATACTATTATGAACTCATGTATCCATTACCTAGCTTCAGTAATTATCAACTCATGGCCTATCTTATTTCCACTATAACTCTATTCATTTTCCCCAGATTATTTTGAACAAATCTTAGATATCATATTTCATCTCGAAGAAAGGTTTCCTTTGTTAAAATATAACCATAATATAATTATCATACCCAGAAATATCAGCACTGATTCCTTAATGTCAACAGTGTTCCCTTTTCTCCAATATGTTTACACATTGTTTTCCTACTTATTTATTAGTATACCAACAATACCCACTGGTTAGTATGTTTCTCAAGGCTTTTTTATTCCATAGCTTTTCTCACCATTTTTTCAAAAAAATATTTTTTGGGAAGATATAAGATAAGTACATTGTCCTATAGAATTGCCCACAGGGTGATTTTCATGGACACAGTATTCCCCAGTTCTTCCACATGAATAAAATTATTCAGAATCTTCAAGGTGATTTTGGCTAGATAAAAAAAAAAGAATCTTGATTTAAACAATTTTTATTGACATTTTAAGTACGCCACTCTGTTTTCTTCTATCAAAGTATTTTGGTCAAGTGTGATGAAAATCTGATTTTCTTTGTCATATGAATGACTAGTCTCTTTGGATGCTCAAATTTTTTTCCTTTCAAGTCCAATTGTTTTACTAGCATTTTCTCAATTATAGCTTCTCAGTTGATATCCCTAAGTACACAATTGTGTAATTTCAAATCTTCATGAAAATTTTTTTTTTTTTTTTT
>VBSM01002217.1:32915900-32980256 GCA_008086735.1 Cheirogaleus medius
TGAACATTTTTATGGCATTATTGTTTTTAGTATTTTATGTTTCATTACTTTAGTTTTCTTCTTCATTGATTCTTTTTGTATGAAGTTTATCTGTTCATTTCCCTTCTGTTATAGCTATTAATTTATTTTGGATATTTTTAATCCTTTAATTCCTTTTTGATTTAAAAATGTCTTTCCCTCTTGTATTTCTTTAGGCTTTATCTTTTGTATTTATCCATTTCTGTCTTCTTTGTAATTTGTAGCCTTAATTTCTAGAATTATTGTTTTTCAATTTTTCTGTTCTTATCACATTGTTTCAGAAAGCTGTATTATTCCAATTCTGATTTTATAATTATATCATTTTCTTAATTACTTCTAGCTTATTAAATATTGGGTTTCAGATAGGTCTTTCTGATGTACATGCACTGCCTGTAGGGATAGTATTTTGCTCTATTTTAGTTCTTATATTAAATATATGAGATTTGAGATCCTCTCCTATTGCTCCTTTTTGAGTAAGAGAGTTTTATCTATTTTTAGGAGGGAAGGGGTAGGTAAAAATAATTTTTCTAGCTTAATGATATAATGCTGCTGCTTTAGTTGTTTTTAGTTGTCCTTCTTTAGGTGTCCTCTGCCTGGACCTTCTGTTTCCATTATTTCTCTATGTCCATCTAGACTTCTTCTTAGGCTGATGCTTTAACTTAGAAATGGTGCTTCAGTTTATTATTTTTGAGTGTTCTTTGTTTTTGGGTCTGGACCCCCAGATACCCCTAACCCTAACCCTAACCTGGCAAGTTGCTTCTTTGTTTTCAACTCTGAATTGATGCCTACAAAGGCTTCTCCTACTTTCTATTGCTATTCTCAGAATGGCCTGCTAAGCATCCAGAAAATACCTGATGATTTTGTTGTTTACTTTCTTGCTTGGTTTTCTTCCACTTTCTTCTGCACAGTTTCTTAAACTGTGTGGATTTTTAACACATGCTGTCAATTTATTCCTACTCACAAATACTGTTTTTGTGTGATACATATTGCCTATTGGTTTTTGGTTTTGATATCCTGCTTGCATTGTCTGTTTTTATGGAAGGATCTGCATAGATTCAAAGATTAAAACAGCATTTGTGGCTTTCCAAAATCATTTTCCCCTTTATCCTTTATGTGTGCTCTGCTGATCATTCTAATTTTTAAGTGCTTAAATTTCTGTTAATTGCAAGTATCTAATTTAGCTATAGACATAGATATACATAGCAACTTCAGAATTTTTTAAAAATTAGGTTTGACTTGAAGTTAGAGATCTCATTCATATACTAAACAAAACTAAGAAGTATTTATATATTCATAAGAAAGGAAATATCCCTGTTTCTCAAATACCTCTTAGTTATAATGTCCTCCTTTTAGGAGCTACATTAGACTTTTTACTTATTTGTTTTTAATGAGGAGCCAATGTAGAACTTTTAAACTGAACTTTGGATGTCCTGTTATCTTAGAGAATCTAGGTTGACTGTGGAAGGAGATGCCATTCCTTCCTAAGCCTTTCCTAGCTTCTAAATTCATGTTTTGGAAAATATAAATGAATAAAAAAAGCCCTGTTAAACCGCACAAAGACTTATCGGAATGCTTTCTTTCATAAATAGCCACAACACTGAAGGATTATGGAGTGCTTTTATGTGCCAGAAACAGTACTATAAAGTACTTTTGTCTTTAAAATAGCCTGATGATTGCCCCCTTCATTTTACCAATAGAAGTAGGAAACTTGTGGTTTAATGATTTTCCTAAGATCATGTAACTAGTAAATGTAGGTGCTATTTGATTTAGTATGGTCTCTACTAATTAATATTCTTCTAAGAAAAGGTGAAATAAAGAAAAGACAGATTTTTAAATTTGCCAGAGGGCTTAAATACCTAAGGACTGGAAGAGTTTGTCCCCTGGGGAAAAGACTTATCCAGTTTTATATAATTTTTCTCTTCTCTTACAAAGGCAAATTTATCTTATGACATTTTTCAGCCTCAAACTTATAAACACAAAATGCAACGTATTCTGTATTCTAACATTTTTAGCTCTCAGAGCTTTTGTCTTACTTTGAAAAGAACATATAAAAAGGATGAAGTCACCGCTATTGAAATCCCGACATCTGTAGGGCAGATCAGTGTGGGCGTGGAGCTGCTCTTCACACAATGGGAGGATTGTTTTATTGATGTGAAAAGAAAAAAGTTTCCCTTTGAAACTAAAGGAAAAGATTGGATATGCTTATTGTACTTATCTGTGCTAGAATTTTGCAACATACCTTAGGGGTGAACAGAACATCTAACTAACGTAATACACACCAAATATAATGTGGAAGAGGTTGCTAAAAAGTAAAATAAGGAGCTAATTGAGTAAGAGACACCTCTTCCATCCCCCCCATACATGTGCACATTTTGATGATAATTAAATTACAGGGCTTTGTCAGTCTTGCTATACTCCTTTGATTTCTTAAGGAGCTTGAAATATTTCATCTACCTGTTTCAGAGATGGAGCTCTCCAGAGATATGTCAATGTGGAATACAGTGATAAAAGGAATCCCTCTCAGTTCTTCCCAAGTCTCAGAAAATATTGAAATATAGTTTATACTATACTGAAGGTAGTAAGGAATTTATAAGTGGGAAGATGTGATTAGTCTTTTATTTCTTAACTCTCCAATTTATTTACCAAATAATAAATGGCCTGTCACGATGTACTCACTGGATATAGAGAGTTGAACTTAGCAGATATGGTTCTCTGTCCTCAAGAAGCATACAGTCCTGTCGGGGATAAAACAGTAAACAAATGCAAATAAAAAAGGATGTAGAATTACAAATTGTGATGAATATTCTAATGAAAAAGTAAACTGTGCTTATATAAGAAAGCCACAGAAAATGACTCCACTGGGACTGGAGGGCAGTGAGTCAAATCTCTTGGCAGAGTGGGCTTTAGTTAAGCCTATAAGGGCAATCAGGAGTTATCTGTTTAGAGAATGGTAAGTGAAAGGCACATAAAGAGCTGCTTTCAGGGGAACTGAAATAAGGCTTCTATGTGCCGATTGTAGTGAATGGAGTGCACATGGGAGGTGAGGATAGAGCTGGGGACGGACCCAGAGGCAGCCTCACAGGCTGTGTTGGTTTACTGCTACATCCGTTACTGTTACTGCTACTCTTATTTATATTTGTCTTAAGAGGAAATAAAGGGATAGACATCTTTAGCTGGAAATGACGTGATCCAATTTACCTTTACAACAAAATCATGCTGGGTGCTGCTGCTTAAAAGTAAAGTTCTATAGAGGAAGACAAGCAGTATTTAACGTTGTCGTGTATTACATTATTTCTATAGACAAATAAGTGTGTTCAACGCAATTTTCATTCCTGTAATAAAAGAAATGGAATCCTAAAGAATGCTGACTATACCATGAACAAACAGGTACTATAGGGGCTTTTTATGTGTTTTGCTTATCCACTCCTTCCTGTTTCCTGGAGCACATAATTTAATTATTGTTTTGTGTAACCACAAATGACAAGCAGGGTATAACTGAAAATCATTTGTTTCCTGGGTGTAAGCATGCTTTGATTTTGTTGGGGCTGTTCATTGGTACGTGGTTTATTTTTTCTAATGCCCTCAAGGTTGTGTCCAGAATATGGAGCTGTGCCTTTTGTTATAGACCTCACTAAATTCACTGTATGACATATTAGTCAAACAAAACATCAAAAATAGCGAATGAAGTAAGGAAAAGCAGACATAAAAGAAACAGCAAATTAAGTCATAGCAACATCTTAGGACCCATTCAAAATAGTTATTTTATGCTTATTTTGATACATAGTATAACAATATTTTAAAGAAATGAGATTTTAAATTTTTGAACCTGAACACTGTATAATTAATAACAATGAAGTAACACATGTTTCCTCTTGGGCCTCTGACTCTGACTAGTGCCGTTTCTTGAGTATGCGGTGGGGTGTGTATGTACAAGACTACAGAAACTAGCCAGAGACCATCCCATTAAATCCATTTTGCTTATTTGGGATGCTAGCCAGATTTCTTGATCAGTTCTCTAGAGGTAAAAAGAAAGTTCAAAATTATTGGACCACCTAGTTGCATAAGATGGTATGAATTATGTTCATGTTGTACTTAATAAAATAAACCGTTTATAATAATGGGTTTATAATGTGATTATTAATGAGAGAGCTAGGGTAATTCACCCTAAATGCCACTTTCTTTATTTTTTTTCTTTATGTATTTAACATGTTTTCACATTTTTAACTGTGTATATTCTTGAAATACAGGAACTGGTAGAAATATTACTCTTCCTAAAGGAACTAGATGGTTAATTTGTCAAAATGGTCTTCTGCATCTTTGTCCACTTAGTAATGAGGTCATTGCTCACAAGTTTTAGACAACCATTATACTGAGTCTTTATAAAAAAGAAAGCCAATATCTAGAATTGGGTATATATTTGTAAAGTCAGGTCTTATCCTGTAATTCAGGAAATTTATTGATTTTGTGTATGTGTGTGTGTGTGTTTTACACATAGAAGAATATGTTTATAAGGAAAATCCATATAGAAAGTTGAAAAAATTATTCTTTTTATATGTAGATTATAGTGTCCAATCTTCAACAGTTGATTTCAATGAATATTTTATGTATAACTTGCTTATGCTATTTAAATTGAGATATAGTTTTAGAGCTTTGTTGACTATGATTTTATTTTATTTATTTATTTTTTCCAATTATAAGATACCTTATATTTTAAAAACATCATTTCATACTTATTGATGTTATCCTCATGATTCAGTTTGGAGATGCATCTCATTTTAACTGTTTGCATGCAGTATAATTCTACTTTACAGTGCCAAAAAATAGATTATTCTATTGTTCTAGTGGCTTTAGCTAAAATATGGTTCCAGGGTTTTCATGTTTCTAGGACAATGGTATCAAATATATCCCCTTTGAGCTTGCAGTCAGAGAAAATTACCCATGGCATGCTGTTTCCTGAAAACTTGTTTCCAAGGCCTTTAATGAAGTACTTGTGTACTTGGGTTAAAAAAAAAAATTATCTTTCTCTCTTGCATTGGCACTATATACTTTCAATGACTACTCAGTATATGTGAGTCAGTCAGTACAGATTGACCAGTCATTTAAGATCTTCCACAATCTATACTGAACTTTGTTCTCCCAAAGTTATCACTATTTTTGTCCAATATGCCTTGTTCATATCTTGATATTATGTAGTTTTCTTCCTCTCTTCTGTGCTCAGCATTCCTTTCCTACTTGTTGATTTTGTATTGTAAGGATTAGTTCACTATTACTATTTCCATGAAGTTTCCCCATTTTTCTAGTTCTTGAATCTCCTCAAATACTAACCAATGGTAATGTTACTCTGCTTATCCTTTGTATTGTTATTTATTCTCCTGCACATCACTTTTCACCATCTTTATCAGTGATCCCTCACACACTGCTGTATGTATGGTGGGAGCCAGATAAATAGTTGTGGTTAAGGATGAGAGGATGATGAACAAGCAAGCTTCTGGAATACCTCTCCACTTGGACGTCCGCCAAACACGTTTTTGGAGATAAAGAGGTAGCCTCTGGGCATCTTCAATCATGTGAACAGTTGAGAAAAGTTTAAAACCAAAAATATACCCATGAAGTTTTAACTGATTTCCTAACCAGAAGACAGAACTATATTCACAAGAGGAGGGAAGGAAAGGGCAGATAGCATATACTGCAGAGAGTAGATGAACTGGAGTCAGCAACAGTGATGAAATTGGTGGTGAGCTTTCTGGCAGGAAAAGAGAGAGAGAGTGATGGAGAAATTAGCTCTGCACAGGGGGACTAGGAGTGGGGTGAAGAAGTGGATTCATAAACAAAATTATAAAATGTATTTCTTGGTAATCTATAATAAGATTCTATATTGAATTAGGATATATTTTTTCTATATTTAGAAATGTACTGCTTTAAAAATATTCTGAGGTATACATGTGTTTGCATCCTTGTGGAACAAGTGACACCATCATGTTTTGGTGGTTTCATTCTAAATTTAATTTATCAACTTTTTAAAAACATTTTGAATCAACAGGCTAAACAATGCATATTCAGTACATTACTAATATATAACTCATAAACTTGTTTTGTTTCATATATACTCAAATTTATGAGTAAATTTGGGGTAAAGCTATATATGTATCATATTTTAATTTTAATGCATAGCTACATATAATAAAATATGTATAGTATTTAATAGTTCATTTAAATTTATATAACTGAAACAATACTTGGTGTGGATTCTAATTAGTAATTTCAAATTAATGATGCTTTGATTAGAGTATAACATTTGCACATAATTTATTTGTGGATATTTATATGGAAACATTATTATACTTCTATATATAATTGTTCCTTGATATCCACAGGGGTTCCAGGACCTACCTGTATCCTACCCCGCTCCTCACCCCACCAATACCCAAATTTGTCGATCTTCTATTCCCTTATATAAAATAGCATAGCATTTACATCTAACCTACACATATCCTCTCATACACTTTAAATCATCTCTAGATTACTTATAGCACTTAATATGCTGTCAATATTATATAAATAATTGTTATACTGTACTCTTTTAAATTTGTATTTTTATTTTATTTTTTCAAGTATTTTTGATCCATGATTGCCTGAGTCCTTGGATGTGGAACTCACAGATTCCAAGGGCAGACATGTAGGCAATATCCTATGTTACTTAGAAAAAATTAAAACTTTGTATATAAATTAAGTTATGCTGTAAATTTAGAAAGAATTTTAAGGAGAAATGGTTGCATTAATGAGTTCTCTAATTTTAGTCAGTTCTGTTTGCCATATTGATAGATGTAATGAAGGTACAGGCAATTTATCTTAGATGACACAGAAAGGCAATAGCTTTGGTTCAGTAGGGTTACAGTTAGTTTTCAATTCCTAGATGGAGGCACATTCCTTAGTAAACACATCTGCTCAAAATGAGAGGGCTTTTAGATTAATGTGAATTCAAATAAGCTAACATTTTGCTGTTTCAAAGTGTGGTCGATGGCCTGGTTAAATCAGTATCAACTGGAAATTTGTTAGGCATGTTTATTCCTAGGCCCCACACCACATCTAAGAGAACTAAAATGTGCATTTTTAACAAGAGTCTTAGGGATTATTAGTAATATTAAAATTTGAGAAACACAAATCTAAACTTTATTTAATCTTCCTATTATGGTATAGGCTACTTGGGGGCAAAAATGTGTCTAGTTCATTGATATGATCTCAGAATACAATCTAGTTTTTGGCTCAGAGCCGTCAATATATATTTATTGGTCGAATGAAACCCTATATTAATCCATCAATGGCTAGGATGCTTTACTGTTTGTGACTTTGTGTTTTAAGTTAAAACACAGGATTTGTTTATGCGAACTTGCCAATTCTCAGTTTGCAAATGTTTTATGCATTCCCAATAAACATAAGGAGATCATATTACTGTATATACCTTTATAGCATATTATCCTTTGTCATTTCAGTTGGGTAATATCTACAAAATGTGCCTGCCAAACACAATTTGAATTAATGCCAGTTATGTCCTGTTTACTGCATACTGTCTATTATAGTATAATACTCTGTAGTAAAAACTCAACAGAAAGATAAACTTGAACAGATTTCTACTCTATAGCTTTACATTTTGTGTAGACACTATGCAGCCCTGGATGTTTAATAAAATGGAAGCCTTGAATTCTTTGTGATAGGTACTCAGATTTGTTAGGATTTGAGCTTGTTATTTTCCATTTCCAGTTTTGCATTAGAACAATAGTTGGCATTCAAAGTGAATTTTAACAGTGAGAGAGAGGGATGTACAAAGGAAGACTATTTTTAAGGTAATTTTAGTACAATAATTCCTTCTACCAACTGCTCAGCATATATTGAATATAGTGGTTCAGAAGCACTTTTCTGCAAAATCAAAGTTGAAGACTTGAATTAGAGGGTACTTCTTAGATATGTTTTTCCCTATCCAGGATCCAGAAAAATGGTCAAAGTTAAAGGATTATGTGTAGCAGCAACTGAGATTGTTAGTACTCAAATGACTTCCTCCAGACTAGATTTTTCTCCTGAGTTGACTTTGGGACCTATGGAATCGCACCCCTCTGAGTAAGGGTCTTGTGACTTTTGTTACAAGGTAAATACTACCCAGAGTGACACAAATGCCCATTGTACTTTAGAGGTTAAATATGTGGAATTGGGAGGCCCACCAGACCTAAGTTTGAGTACTAGCCTCTTACTGGCTATGCGATCTTGGGCAGGTTATTTAAACTGGTATGCCTGAGCCTCTTTATGCATAACATGAGGATAATGATAATACCTGCCTATGCATAGGTATATGGTACAATTTCAATAAGACAATTGTTTAAAGTATATTGCGTAGATTCTGGCAAATTGTAAAGCCTCCATAAAGTATTAAATGTAAAGGGATAATGGAGCTATGTCTTAAAGTGTCTTCTAAAAGTAGAAGTTAAATGAGACGTAAGTAGAATAATAACAACCATTTAATATAGCACTATGTGTGAGGCGGTTGTTAGCCCTTTACATATATATATTCAATCAAAGACGAACATTAGGCTTCAGACTTTCTAGAGAAGTAATTGTTGGGAGAAGTCTGTGGGCTCGGCGATAAGCAGTGTCTACTGCCTTATGTAGCATTGCAAATGGATCTTCAGGGCTGAATATTAAAATATTTGTGCTATGTGATGTTTAAGCTGTGTAATTAGGGAAGCACTAGTCCTTTCCTTGGTGTGATAAGGGATTGGAATTCAACAGCAATGTAACATTGCATAACCTTGGTTATAGTCCTATTCTGCATATCCAGCATGTAAAATTGGGAGAATATCAAGACCTCCTTTGATATAATCAGTTCTAAGTCCTATGGTGGCAGTTTATGAAATGGAGGGCCACTGGTATGATCTATCAGTTCAGCATTCATGGTTAGGGGTCTAAAACTTATATAACATAACAGACTGGCAACTTGATTCACTTGTCACCTCAAACCTCTACCAGGATTGATTCCCCTTAAGCCTTCTAAGAGATAACCTATAGAGAAGTAGTCTAGGGAGATTTAAGCCTTGCCTTTTACATATTAACTTATCCAGTCCTCATATTAATTCTGTGACATATTCAGTCAGTAAGCTGAGCTGCAGGGTGACTTATCCAAAGCCACACAGAAAGAATATTCCAGAAATAGAGACAAACCCAGGGACTTTGGCTCCACAGTCTAGGCTCTATAGTACAAAAAAGCTTTGAAACTTGTTCTAAAAAATAAAGAATATAGTAAATGCTGAACGTTATGTGGACAAAAGACTTAATTGTTAGCATGTCTACAGAGTGGAAAGAAAATGCATTTCTCTAGGACTCCCTTGTTTATATCTATATTAGCGCCAGTGTTTGAATGGGAGGTAGGTGAGAAATTGGCAGATTTAGATTCAGAGATGACCTAGCCAACGTGTTCTGTAAAAGGAGGATTGACTTTTTAGAGACACATTTTGAACCTCTGACTCACGGGACTTAAACAAAGCCTTTCAGCCTTAGTTAAGCCTTAACTCTTCTTGAAATGAAAACTTTGTGACAGCCCATCTCCCTTTCTAATATCCATGCTTTAAATAGTATTTTTGAATATGCACATGTTTGCATTGAGTTTCTGATAAACATTTTCTAAATTCTTATTGGTTATGATGTAAGGGAAGTTTCGTTTCTTTGGTGTACTACTTTAATTTTACTGAACACATTGGAAGGTTGTTTTAAATTTTGTTTAAATGTTCTTTGAACCGAAATATTTACAGAACAAGAAGTTCTTCTAGCCAGCAGATTGTTCCGTTTGTTGTGTTTGAGTGTGGAAACATTAGGAATGACAGCGTAAGATGATGCCGTAGAGCTTTTTCATAAACACCCTAATCTCATTGTCTAATGTGGTCTTTGTTTATTAAAGGTGTCAAAGATTTCTTTGCTATATTTAGGTAAAATCTGAATTTCTTTACTCAAGCATGGAAACTATTGATTGTTTTCTGGTTGGGAGGAAAGCAGTATGGCTAAATCAAAGGAGTACACTTAACTGGAAACAATTATTAAGAGTCTCAATTTCAAGAAGAAAAGAATTGCAGTTTGGATTTTGTGGTTTCTTCTTTTTTAAAGAGGGTACAAAGTACTAATAGTTAATACCTTTTATAAAAATATTGTGTGTGCATTTCTGTCTTAGCCTATGGGCATAGGTGATGAATGACTATGTTTTAATTGGAGTTTTTAATTTGTCAAAATAATTGAGCAAATATATTTTAATTATATTTATAGTAACAATACTATGTAGCTGAGCACTGTGCTTTGCATATATCTATATCCTATATTCTAAGAGTGCATTATTTTTTAAAGTTTAAGAAATATGTAAGCTTTAAGCTTGAGAGAAACAAGAAGATATTGAAATCAATATGGGCTGAAGTTGTCACAGGCATGAATGAGCCAAGTGTTTATAACAATAGAGGAAAACGGCCTTACAGTTGAACAATGTTTCTGTTGAAGAGTGGAGTTGGATGATTAGGATTTGAATAGGTACAATATAAATAGATTATGGAATATTTTAATGACAAAGTCACTGTTTTTGATTTAATCTAATAGAAATTACACATATGTGTAATGTATGTGTATAAAGTTGCATGTTCTCAATAAGAAAAATAAAATGAAGTTCTTTCAGAAATACTAATCTTAAAAATACTCTTAATGTTTAGGGAATATTTTCCTTTTTTAACATGTACATTATAAAAGTAAAATAAAATAATTCCTTGAAATATTTAAAAATGGTAGTGACAACCAGGTAAACATGAGTGAAGATCATTTACAAACCTCTTTCTCCAGTGCTTTAAAACATAGTAAATAAAGCAAGCAAAATTACTAACAGTAACCAAACAAAGGTAAAGGACTCAACTTAATACATAAATCTTAAACAATAACAATCAAGAAAAAAAGTGAAGATGACAATCTGGCTCATGATGTCCTCTAAACCCTGCCCGTGGATCTCTAAGACATTGTAACAGGGCAAAATGTGATTCATTAAATCCAGATAATTCTTTTATTTTTAACTTAGAAACAGATTGAAGGGCTTAAGTAAAGGTGAAGGATATGTCTTAGAAAAATACTCTAAAAGTAATCTTTTCAATTTTCTGTGGCATCTCAGCAGAAGCAGGGAAAACTATCAGTGCCTATCAATTTTTAAGTAACTCATAGAAAATAACCAGGAAACTATGAAGTTTATACTAAAATAATTGTCATGCACACAAAGCAAAAGAAGTCAGTCTGGGAGAAATCTCAAGTCTCTCCCTCCCCCCAAAATATCCTCATGCCTTTTTGTTCTATAGAAGAACTCAGAAAGAATCTGAATTTAAGAGAGTTAAAAACTCAAAAGATGGTACTGAAAGAGATTAATATTGATTGAATATCTAGGGGAACAAAATTAAGATGAGTACAGCACTATCACAGAATTAATTAGTCCATTAGAAATAGGAACAGAATATAGCAAAAGTCAAATTACTATTGTAGAGGGGAAAATTGAGATGATCAGTGTATTCCAATTAATAATTAAATGGTAGCTAAAATAGATTAGATGTGAATGATGATAAAGGCATCCAACATATGGATATAGATATCAAGTAGAAAAAACAAATTCTTCAGGAAGCTGGAAGAAAATTTCCTTGAAATGATTTGATTCTGTATGACCCTAATGGGCATATTTTCAGGAAAATTTGAGAAATAACAATTAGCAATAAAACTCTGATTTTGAAATTCCCCATAAAGAATTTAGGAAGACACCTAGGTGCAAACCCCAAAACGTGCAAAATTTATAAACAGGAGGATAGCTTCATCTCTTATATCTCCACAATATTAACTCTGAAAATAATGAAGCATTATTTATAAACTTCAGAGATAATGAAAGTGGAATCCAATAATTTTACCAAAAGCCAAATTGTCCTTTAGGAATAAAGAAAAAGGAAAAAAAATTCAAATGTGACATCTATGAGTATTTGGAAGAAACTGCTTAACATTGATATCTTCCCAGTAAAATGGTGAATGGAGAATGAGTGAATGACCAGTGGAGTATAACAAGCATCAGGACATGTAGCTTAAAGGTGGTGGCACAGTGACTACAAATCTGTAGAGGAAAGAAAGTGTGAACCAAATTTTTATTCCTAATGGAGCTATTCTTGAAGTCCAAAAGCAAAAACTCTGTATAAAATGAAAAACGTTAAGACGTCTGTAAAAAAAAAAAAAAAAGAAAAAAAGAAAAACAAACACACGCACACAAAAACCAACAAAAAAACCCCAACAAACTATTTGCAGATGTTCATCTAATAAAGAAGTGAATTAAAATGACTTTAGAAACAGAGTAATTTTGTCAAAAAATTTCCTTGGAAGGTAGATATATTATGTCTAGGTTATGTGAATTATGGCGACAGTATAGAGTATGAATCTATAATATAAATTATATTATAAAATAATATGACTGAGTAGATTGAAGCTGTGGATGGGAGTTAAAATGTGCTATCTTCTCTCTCACAGAAGGAAATCAGTTAATACTGACTGACAAATTAATTGAGTTGTCATTAAAAGTCCAGTGTTTTTATCCTCCCCATGATATCTTCTCTTAGTCTTTAGAACCTAATTAAACTTTTTGGGGTGAAGTTTAGCAATGCCTTCAGTTTTACTACTTTTGGTTTTCTTTTACTAAAATTAAAGAATTATAAATGATATGCATAGCACGATCCCTTTTTAATAAAATGCATTTATGATTTTAGTCCTTTATTCTTTTGTCCTTCCAGCCTACTGCATTTATTATTCATAAAGCATTGTTGGAATGATACTTACCTGACATTCAGAGTAATTATTTCTATGTAGTGGTATTTTTAGATAAATTTTTTTAACCTTTAAAAAAACTTATCCACATTGTTAATTTTAAGAAAATATACCATTTTCCTTGATACAAGTCATTTTTTTCTGTAAAAAAAATACTGATGGCAAAGTTTTTCTTTTTAAACTCTTAAGCCTTTTCTTTTTAAACTCTTAAGACATGAATATTTCTGTCCTCAATGATCCAAGACTCTGTCCTAAAGAATTTTGGTTTTTTTAATCCATAAAAAGCTAAATCAGAATATTGCTCATGTTCTCATCCTAGACCTCATTTATGTATATGCAAAGAATCTTGAAGTAAGTCATTTTTTCTAAATTCAGAATTCAGTTGTGCATATTTGTCGAAATTAAGATTTGATATGGTTGCCTTATTTCATATCTTTCAAGTCAGAAACTTGGCAAGATGTGACATTATACCCTATTTGCATGCAAGTATGTCTGCCTGACACAGAATCATAGATATTGACAGGAGACCTGAGATGATAGGGTCAGAGAACAGACAATTTATTACAATGACAGTAGCAGAAATTACAATGTTGCACTGGTTTTCAGAATTACAATTCCCATACAGAGATAAAATTAGGGTTAGTTGGTGCCAGGCAGTGTGATGCTTTAAAAAGATCCTTGATAGTAAGTAGGAAACCCTCGCTTTACGCAAGCAAATCAGCCCATCTTCCCCTTAGGAGAGAGAGATTATCCTTTTTATTCTGGAATGTCATGCAAATCTGCTCCAGGGAAATGTCTCCATCTTTATTTTCTGGAAAATAAACAAATCTACTCTAGGAAGAGACATATCTATCTATGCAAGTCTGCCTGTTATGCAAACATACTTGGAAAAGATCTGGAACAAGTTAGCTGTTAATGCCTTTGAAAATGTTCAGATACATGAGAGGCCCTTGAAAAATTGTCTGCCTGCAATGTGTATAAGATGTTACTTCTTGATCAAGCTTAATGTTGCAGAATGGAAACTGATTTATTTTTTGTTGTAGTATTAATATGTAGTTGACGACTATAGAAGGGTGTTTTTTTTTTTGCTTTTTAAAACTCTTTTTAAACTTTGTGCTTAATAAGAATGACAAACTGAGCTAAAATTCTTATAATGTATGAGCCAACTAATTTCTATAGCAAAGCTAAGACCTTGAAATCTTCACTTCCCTCTCTCATTCTCCAATATTTTGTCAAAGTTATATAAAATTAGGCTACTGAATACATAATTCTCTTAGAGGTGCAGAGTTAGATGTTTTACTTAGAAACAGCACTGTATTTTAGAACTTTAAATTGTAAACTATTCTAAATGTAATACCAGTATGAATCAATGCAGTGTGAGTTCCTGTAGAATTATAATGGAGATTAACAGATCTGTTGCATAGAGTTTTTCTTCAAATTATAATAGAAAAGTCGTGAAGCATGTTAATTAGTATATTAAGCTATGTGCAATAAAAATCTTATCAGGCAAGTTTCTGTAATATATGTCCTATCCTTTAAAATCTAGTCTGGGACTACTTGTAATAAGTTCTTTGACAGTCTCTCTTTCATAGCCTCTTTTATCATTACTCTAGTTCAAGTCTTATTTCTCACACAATTTGTTATTGCTTTCCCTGCCTCTAGTTATTCCATGTTTAGTGAAGTTGATTCATTGTTAACTGTGGTGTTTAACATGCTTCCAGATTCCTACAGCCATCCCTGCAACCTTTCCATTTTAGTCTTTCAACATCCTCTGCAAATACTTCTTTGTGTAAGATAAACCAGACTACTCGCCTGTTAATGCATATAAATATATATACATACACATACACACATATATATATATGCATTTTTTCCTATCTGAAACAATTCCCTATATACTGATTTGCTAAAATAATATTTGTTATTCATGGCCTAGTTCAAATGTTTTTTTCTTCCTAGCCTGATAAACTTAGTCCTGAATTTATTTTTATATATGGTTCTTGTCTTTATGTGTCTGTCCTATAGCAATTATGTGCTCCTTTGTAATAAAGATGTTTATGGTCATGTTTGGTCAATCTAATTTGTAAACTGTTTGTTTTCTGTACGCTTTTTTCTTAGCATGTGAAAGTCACATCTGGGGCTCTGTGTCATGCTGGTGGAGATCTTCAGCAAATCATCTCAGAGCAATGCTATAATTTTGTTTGTGTGAATGTAAGTAGTCAACACAAATGATTGAAAGCACTTCAGGATGTATACAAATGTAACTTGGAAGAGAAATAATTTCTCTTGATTCTTAAATATTTGAATATATGATTGTGACAGAGTTGTATTATTTAATATTTATTGGAAAATTTTAATTTTTACCTTTTGAAATAGGGAAATAACACTTCCTAATATGCTATTTCCCATAATGAGAAAAAGGTGATTTTTTATTTTTAGACAATATTTTCAATTTTCTGTTTTGGTATAAAGTAGATAATAAGACATAATAAGTAGAAAATTGAATTAATGAATAGTTCAAATTTTAATATATATAATATGGGTATTCTTTAAAATTGTTTAAAAATTAAGCTTGATAAATATTTTGAATGTTATATAAAATCTCTTCTTGAATTAATATTTAAATCATTTAAGAACTTCTTTTCATTTCCTTTTGTTTTTTCCTCCTCTTTCAGGTTATGACCTCTGATTTTCAAGAAACCCAGAAGTTACTGAGTATAGTTGAAGAGAGCAATCTTTCTATTTTATATCCGGTTGTTGTTGTTTCAGTAAGTGAATCAATGCAGCTTTTTCTCATACTTGTGTTTCCTTCTTATAACTCAATGTTTATATTTACAAAATTTCATCCAATTGAAAGTAGTGACCTAAACTCAGAAGAAAACTCTTTCCTTCTTTGTGGATTCCTCAGTATCACTTCTATGACCGAATTCCTTTGTTAATGCAATCCGTTTAGTTGAACTGACAGGTAAGGAAAACTATTTAATTCAACCTAGAAACTGATTACATTTTTTTTCCCTTCATTGAATTGCAAAGCATATGGCTAAGTTGATTAGTTGTTTGGATAATGTGAAAGAGCTTTACTTAGTAAATTTCCAGAATGCCTTTAGAGAAGAAATTCAGAAGTTAAAAATGAGAAGAAAAATCTGATGAAAGAAAATTTATTCTTGGGTTGTTTCATCTTCTCTGTTCCATGGAATGCAAACATAGAACAAGATAAACAGAGTAAAGAGAATTTCTAGAAGAATGGCCCAGGAAAATTTTGAGGAGATTTTTCTGTGAAAGACTAAAAGTATATGTTTAGTACAGAGTTTACTTGTTCAGCCTATTAAACTAAATAGCAGAGAGGAATATTAGCAAAGCAAGGAAGGAACAAGATCAGAGGCCAAGCCAGCCAAACTGGATGAGAAGCAGGATCTGTAGTCAGTAGCATTTTGCTGTGGAAAGGGGTTTCCAAACATTAAATTCTCAGAAGTGCTTAGCAATTGCCAAGTTCCTAAAGCTCTAGCCTATCCAATAGTGTGGGAATTTATGGTAAGTAATAAAGATAATAATTTGCAGTATAAATAACTCTAGGCTGAGCAATGCAAGTAGAAACAAATTATCAACTATGGGAGGTTTAATTAATTCACTGGCCTGTTATATTTCGTTATATGCCCTAAAGATAATTTCCATGGGTGTACTTTGTTATGGAAACTGAAGGTCCACACGTGACCGATTTTCATAGAATCATAGAAGCTTTGATTGAGCTTTTTAGGAAAATTATAGAATATACCAATGCTGGAAGGCTTTATGGCTCTGTAGGATAGAGGTAAGTTCAGACTTCTATGTTTGGCTCTCTTTTCCTTTCTTCACATTTACTTGCTTAGAAATCTCATTTGTTCCATGTTTCTAGATATGCTGAAGAGGCATTGCCCTATAGTGAAAAGAGAAAGGGCATTGAACTCAGATGCTTCAGTTCCTTGGTCAAGTTACTTAACATTTCTGAGGTTTGGTTTCCTCAGTGTAGAAATGAGGCTAATAACTCTACTTCTTAAGTTGTTATTATATAAGGATTTAAAATGAATGAATACACTATGTAGTTGAAAGCACAGAGGTGGGCCCTTGGCAGGCATAGGATGTTAGTTTTAAGAGTGTAGCTCCCCTTCTTTCCCCTTTGGATGAGACAACTCCACATTCATGTTCACTGCTGTCTTCTGATTCCTGAGCATTAGTCATACATTTTCCAACATTCTACTTGGTTCTTCCATTGGATCACTTCGGTTCTCAAATTTAGCATATCAGATCTATTACAAAAGCATGTTCTCCAAAAGTTCACTTCTCTTAATGGTGGTACAGTTGGGACAATATGGGCACTCAAGTTGGAATCTGTCATCGCTTTTCTCTTTTTAATTATTATGGATACATAATAGTTGTATATATTTAAAGGGTACATGTGATGTTTTAATACAGGCATACAATATGAATTAATCAAATCAGTGTAATTGGGGTATCCATCACCTCAGTTATCATTTCTTTGTGCAAGTTTTCCTTTTACCTTTTCCTCTCTGCCTCTCTCCACCAAATGTGTGCATGTACACACGCTTATTTTTAAACTGGTGGTTCTTCTATTCATTGCTACTGTGTATCTCAACACCAGTCCTTTCTCTTGTTCCCATAAATATTTAAATTTAGTTTTCTCTTCCATTGAGTTCCATTTCATGTGCTCCAGTAAATGCTGGAATTGTTTGGCTATCTGGTGTTATGTGTCAAACTAAGGGAAAAGATGGACAATCCTCTAGTTATGGTAGAAATGTCTCTCAGAATTAGTTTTAGAATAATATAAGTCTATATACTATAAATCTATATACTAAAGCACTATAAAATGTTTATTTTAAATTGGTGGATTATCACTCCATAAGAAATATTTGTATGCAGGCATATATCATTTTATTCTACTTGGCAAATATTGCATTCTACAAATTGAAGTTTTGGGGCAACCCTGCATTGAGCATGTCTATCATAGCCATTTCTTCAACAGCATCTACTGACTTTATGTCTGAATCACATTTTGATAATTCTTGTAATATTTCAAACTTTATTATTATTATATCTGCTATGATCTGTGATCAGGGATTATTGATGTGGTTATTATAATTGTTATGGGGTGCTATGAACTATACCCATATACAATGGTAAACATAATTGATAAATGTTGTATGGGTTCTGACTGCTCTGTCACCCAGCTGTTCCTTAATCTCTCTTCCTTTACTCATGCCTCCGTATTCCCTGAGATACAGCAATACTGAAATTAGGCCAATCCATAACCCTTCAACAGCCTCTTAGTGTTCAAATGAAAGGAAGGGTCATGTGTCTTTCACTTTCAATCAAAAGCTAGAAATCCTAATCCATACCAAGGCCCTAACACTCTTCAATTCTATAATATGAAGGCTAAGAGAGGTCAGGAAGCTACAGAAGAAAAATTAGAAGTTAACAGAGGTTGGTTCATAATGTTTAAGGGAAGAAGTTGTTTCCATAACAGAAAAGTACCAGTTGAAGCAGCAAGTGCTGATGGAGAAGCAGCAGCAGGTTATCCAGAAGATCTAGCTAAGATCATTAATGAAGGTAGCTACCCCAAACAACAGATTTTCAATGTAGAAGAAAACAGCCTTCTGTTGGAAGAAGATACCATGTAGAACTTTCATGATTAGAGAGGAGAAGTCACTGTCCAGCTTCCAAGGTCAGGCTGACACTCTTGTTCAGAGCCCATGTAGCTGGTGACTTTTAAGTTGAAGCCAGTGCTAATTTACCATTCTGAAAATCCTAGAGACCATAAGAATTATGCTAAATTCTCTAGAACATCAAAGCCTGGATGACAGCATGTTTGTTTACAGCATGATTTACTGAATATTTTAAGCCCACTGTTGAGATCTGCTCAGAAAAAGAGATTTCTTTTAAAATATTACTACTCACTGGTCATGTACCTGGTCACCCAAGATCTCTGATGGAGATGTACAATAAGGTTAATGTTTTTTTCATACCTTCCATAACATGAATCAAGGAATAATTTATATTTTTCTGTCTTATTGAATAAACATGTTTCATAAGGCTGTAGGTGCTGTAGATAATGATTTTTCTGATGGATCTGGGCAAAGTAAATTGAAAACATTTTTGGAAAAGATTTACCCCCTAGATGCCATTAAGAACATTCATGATTCATGAGAGGAGGTCCAAATATCAACATTAACAGGAGTTTGGAAGAAGTTGATTCCATCCCTTATGAATGACTTTGAAGGGTTCAAAACTTTAGTGGAGAAAGTAACAGCTGGTGTGGCAGAAATAGCAACAGAACTAGAATTAGAAGTAGAGCCTGAAGATGTGACTGAATTGTTATAATCTCATAAAACTTGAACAGGTGAGAATTATTGCTTATGGATGAGCAAAGAACGTGATTTCTTGAGTTGGAATGTACTCCTGGCGAAGATGCTGTGAACCTTGTTAAAAGGCAATAAGAGAATTAGAATATTACATAAACATAGTTGATAAAGTAGTGGCAGGGTCTGAGAGGATTGACTCCAATTTTGAAACTTTTTCTGTGGGCCAAATGCTGTCAAACAGCATTGCATACTGCTGAGAAATCATCCCTGAAAGGAAGAGTCAGTTCAGGAAACTTCATTGTTGCCTTTTTTTAAGAAATTGCCACAGCCACCCCAGCCTTCAACCCACCACCCTTATCAGTCAGCAGCCATCAGCATGGAGGCAAGACCCTCTAATGACAAAATGATTGTGACTCACTGAAGGCTCAGATGATCGTTAGTGTTTTTTAGCAATGAAGTATAATTTAAGTAAGATATGTACATTTCTTAGACCCATGCTAGTACTCAGTAGGCTACAATACAGTGTAAATATAATTTCTGTATGCACTGAGAAACCAAAAAATTGTGTGGCTGACTTCATTGTGATATTTATTTTATTGTGGTGGTCTGGAACTGAACCCATAGCATCTCTGAGGTATGTCTGTGCATAGGCAAACTTAATGTGATATTATTAAGTGGAAAATATTGTTAAATTATATCTAGAATCTGTACTTAGAATGGAGTAGATAACTAGAAAGGGTACAGTAAAGAATGCTGGCTTCTTGAATGAGGAGGCAAATGAATAATCTCTGGGTGCTTGAATTGTCCTGTAAATGATAATGAATGTGACTGATCAGGCTCCATCCTTTTTCATTCTGTTACCACTTTCACCAAAAATGGCCAAAAAGCCATCTCGGCTTTCCTGTTAATGAAAATTTGACACAACGATTTAAATATCCCTCAAATTAATAGCTGTGTAAAAAATATTACAATTATAACAGTAAAATGAAAGATTTAAATTGAAGTTTAGATATGTTAGTTTGCTCAGAGGAAAAAAACCAACATATATATATGCCTATTTTATTTGACTGGATAAGTATGAATACATATGCATACATATATACATATATAATTGGAAGATGTTATATGTAATAGGTACCTCAGAGGTGTCTACTTTTCTTCTATCTGAATTTTCTGGAAGATTAAACCAAGAAAAAGAAAAGGGCTCTACTACCGGGGCCTTTATTTTCAATAAGATTTTTGTTAAGCAGCTTGAAATTATGAAAAGAATGGTCAAAAAGGAGTCTGATTATTTGCTTCCCTAAACAAGTAGATTTCATTCATCAGAAAATATATTTCAAATGACATCAATGTTATATAGGAAAATATGTCCCTTTTTACTTTTGGGTTATGTGACGCAATAGGTTTTGAATGCATGTATTGTAAATGTTTAAAGGCGTATTTTGTCTTGGCTGAGATGTAGTACAATGGTCCTTGTTCTTACACAAGGGTTATCAACTTCTAATTTCAGTCCTTCTGAAGAGTGGAAGACTTAATAGGAATGAGCCAAATGTAAAGGAAAATTGTGGTTATTAGATGTTTGTGAGGTTTTTCAACTGCGAGGCTAGTCAGGATTACATTTGCAATGTCATCATGTTTCACTGAACAAGGACAAATATTTAAAGGAAAATAATGCCAAACATCAGTTTAGCTGGGCATTCAGCAAAAACAACATTGAGTTAGAGTCTAAGTGGTAAAAGTTATTGTCAGGCCACAGTACTGATGAAGCCCCCATTGTCCCTCACATCTTCAAGCAATATAGAAAAAATATTTTGGAATTGTCTGGTATCTGTCATTCAATAGACATTCAAACGAGACATGTAACTTTGAACCTCATCCAGAATATTTATCTCTTGGAGGAAGCTAAGAACCGAGTGAGTGAACAGTTAATGGTGCTTGGTTCTTAATACATAGACATTTAAGCATAATTAGGTTTTATTTTTAGGTTCTGCAGAGGTTTTGACTGCACAAAGATCAACTTCTTCCTGGCTTTTGTGAAATGGGTTAGAAGATATTTAATACACAAGAATTTTGTTATCTAAGATGAACTGGCAAAACCTATTACTTTAAGATCCATTTATTTGACAGAAGTTATTGTTAGGCTTCTCTACTTTGAGTTTATGAGGGGGTGTATAGTATTGCTATCACCTTTGTCAGGTTGCATCTCTCAAAGAGGAAGTTGTTTTTGGAGTGATCTGATATGAATGTGGAACATGCCCAGTTCTCTCTTATCTGTTCTAATCATATATTTTTGTTCACTATTTAAATAATGATTAATGAATACTAAGAAAAATAAAAGTAACATGTGTTAAATACTAAAAGGTAAATTCATGAAATTTCTGAAGTAAAATTTACTTAGAATAGGCATTTACCTAGATTAAACAAGATTCAAAGATGCTAAGAATCTGAATTATAGACTAAGTTCCTTGCTTAGAAGTTAATGACCAGAGAGAGTTGATTTTCCTAGCAATGGAAAAAGATTTTAGGAGGCAAAACTACCTGTAGTTGTTTTCCAGCCAGGATTATGATTAATCAATTGTAAAATCATCAGAAATACCTTCTCAGATCCCAAAAGTAAACTAGAGATTCTTTTCCTTGGTTCTGGCAAGATTTCCAGAAAATATCCTTTGCTACTATCAGATGAAATAGAGGGCAATATATTCTTATTTAAAGCTTTTAAAAAAAGTTATCATAGCTAATTCACACGATAGGTACCAAATAAGTGTTTAATTGTTAAAAGTGGGAAGAGACTGGCAACAAATCTAAGTAGTTCAAAATATAAAAGGAAACAAACTTTTTTATTACACTTGATAAACTAGTTAATCACATTTTCCACAGCAAAATAATTTTACTGTAATTATCTGGATAATTACATGAGAGCTCTACTTTTTTCTACTTGTATAGACAATAATTTTATTGGTACTTTATGAGATATCAATCTTTCCATGAATTTAGTTTAGCAAAAAACATAAATTGCTAAGTAGAATTTTAATGTGTTGAGAAACTTAACTAACCTTCAAAAGTATCTAATTTAGTTCTAGTTTCTTAGAAGTAGTTTATTAACATGAGAGATCAGAATATATGATCTTTAAAATACTTCAGAATGTTTTGTATTTCAACATGTCAGCAAATAAAAAATATAGAAAACCACCATCCATTGACACTTGATACTTCCACATGTGGGGGAACTGTCACAGAGATATAATTGTTTCCAGAAGGTTCCACAGCTCACCAGTGGAAGAGCCAGGAACCGAATGAATCCAGTGTGTAATGTATCATATACGCTTGTTACTTTTATATTCTTATGAATGTGTTAAATAAAATGGAAAAAGATTAAAAATATACATATATACACATATATATTTAATGTTCTTTCTTAATAAAGAACAAATGACAACCGGAAAAACATGATTCCTTCTTTTAAGTGCTAATGGCTTCGTAATTTAGCTTCACAGGGTATTGAGCCTCTACTGAATTTAAATTATAAAAATCTATGGTACTGTTTAATTTCTTAATAGATCTCTGACATGTATCTTTTTTTTTTTGAGACAGAGTCTCACTCTGTTGCCTGGGCTAGAGTGCCGTGGAGTCAGCCTAGCTCACAGCAACCTCAAACTCCTGGGCTCAAGCAATCCTCCTGCCTCAGTCTCCCGAGTAGCTGAGACTACAGGCATGTGCCACCATGTCCGGCTAATTTTTTTATATATATTTTTAGTTGGCCAATTAATTTCTTTCTATTTTTTTAGTAGAGATGGGGTCTCGCTCTTGCTCAGGCTGGTCTCGAACTCCTGAGCTCAAATGATCTGCCCACCTCGGCCTCCCAGAGTGCTAGAATTACAGGTGTGAGCCACTGCACCGGCTCTGACATGTATCTTTGTCATCATTTACTTAACTGATTGTTCTTTACATTTCTTCTTGTTAATCCTGTTAGTACTAGACTAAGAAAATGTGGCTGGGTACAGTGGCTTACACCTGTAATCCTAGCACTTTGGTATAGGCCAGGGAAGGAAGATTGCTTGAGGTCAAGAGTTCAAGACTAACCTGGGCAACATAGTGAGACCTTGTCTCTACAAAAAAATTAGGTAGGCATAGTGGCACATGCCTGTAGTCCTGACCACTTGGGAGGCTGAGGCAGGAGGATTGTTTGAGGTTATAATGAGCTATGATTGAGCCACTGCATTCCAGCCTGGGTAACAGAGCCAGATGTCATCTTTTTTTAACCAAAAATAGTATTATCAAGGCTCATGTTCTTATGAAATAAACATAAGAAATGGCTGTTTAATTCTCACTGCCTCTATATTGAGTTTACTTTTTACAATCTGTTGCAGGACCCTAGTAGTTCAAATTTTCAAATGGATAGTGTATGTGTGTATGTATGTATAAGTGTGTAGTAGACAATGATTGACCTTGGGAGCCGGTCCAAATCCCTGCCCACTCCAGTCTCAACTTTATTGCTACTATACTCTATGGATTCTATTTTTCTTTCAGAAAAATTATAACCTTATTATATCTTGAATTTTTATGATTGCACTTTGTACAGTAAAGTCTTCCCTTTTGTTGTGGTACACTGTGTCAGTGGCAGAAATGCAATCACTTGTATAAATTCTACAAATTTTTTCATTTGTATTCAGGTATTTCCTGCCTAAATCAATAATAAAACCTGAATAAATACTGGTTAAAATACCTTTAGAAACTTTGCCCAATTGCAGTCAAGAAGGGATTCATTAGTAACACAAAGATGAAGAATGATGAAATCTTTCTTGTAGGAGGTATTGAATAGAAAGAATTGACAGTGTTATTCTAAGTTTTAGGAGATCTTTGCTGATGGCTAAATGGTTAATGGAAAGTTTGTGTTGTGGAATATAGAAACCCCCTAAGATTGTGATGGACTGATGATGTGTAAAGAAATGATTTTCACAGGGCACTACTTCCTAGTATCTATTTTTTTAATTAATAAAGGTTATTTTCAGAAAGAAGGGTATTTAATGCAAGATGCAAATAGAATGAATTCCAGAGGACTTTTTCTAAGTTTTGTGAATAAATTTTTCTTGATTAAGCACAGGATTTAGAATTGCTATTTATTTCCCTATTTTAAGTAGTTTCCTGAACCTGGTCAAATGAGCAAAGTTATTTGAATTTATTTGTCAGTGCTATCATAGTAAATCAATTTATAAAATTTAGTATGAAATGTATGACAGCAAAATAAGTGAAAATAGACTTTATTAGGCAGTTTACATTAATTTTAGCCCTGGTAAGTAATTGAATACTTGATTTGGTCATTCCCAAAATTCACATGTTGAAATCCTAACCCCCAAAATGATGATGTTAAGAGATGGGGCTTTTGGAAGATATTTAGGTCATGAGGGTGGAGCCCTCATGAATGGGATTAGTGCCTTTATGAGAAGAGGCTAGAGAGCTAGTTTACTCTCTTTTCACTACCTGAGGACCCAAAAAGAAGTCAGCAGTCTGCAACCTGGAAGAGGGCCCTCACCAGAACCCAGTGATGGTACTCTGATCTCAGACTTCCAGCCTACAGAACTGTGAGATATAAATTTCTGTTTATAAGCCACCCAGTCTATAGATTTCTATTATAGCAGGCCAAACTTATCAAGGCAGGCATTTTAGTTGGAAGGACAGAAATGAAGATAAATTGAAGAGATTGAAGAACTAAGAATTTGTTCTTAATTAAATTAGAGAGAATAAGTATAACCTTTAATTTTATATCTCATGAAACTAACGTGAATGATAGTAAGATATGGAACATTAGAGATTTTTGGTTTGTTTTTGAAAGGTGAATGGACAGATGAATATCTGAAATTTGTTGTCAGAGTATAATTAGACTTCATTCATATTCAAAAGTTTTCTATTTGTGTGTACAGAAGCTTGTATCCTAAAGTTTGCTTTGAAAGGCAAGTTAGACTCCTATTGGCTTTCTTAATGTTTGAATTTTAAAAGAATTCCAGGTATAGGCACAATTTGAAAATATGTTGTATATTACAATGACTTTGCCAAATCTTATATAGTGTCTGTATAGTAGATTATGTTTTTTTATGAAATATTTTTTATAGTAATACTTCCTATTCTGAAAAAATCTTGTCTTGGAGTTGAATCATTAGACAGGAAGATGGTAAGAATATTACCAGGCCTAAGTTCTGTTCCCTTAAGATAAAAATCTCTAGCTACCTAAAAATAGATTACTTGCAGTTTTCTGGAAGGCTTGAACTGTTCTTTTATTGAAAGTATAGAAAGATGATAGAATCAGTACAAAAAACTTCCTAATCCAAACATGCTTTGGCTTGAGCCCTGTTTGCAGTAAGTTTATGTGTGGTACATTTGAAAAGTATGATTCAATTTTCCAGACACTAGGGGTTTGGTTTTATGAAATTATTAAGTTTAATTCTTCTTAAATGATTAATACTTAAGCTTAATTCGTCTGGAACTTGCTAAGGTGAAATGTAGCAAATGTTGTCAAGACAGTTCCAGAGTCGACATTGAAAATTCTTATCTGGGAATGACAGGACTGGTTGAAGTTATTCGCATGTCTCCTCTGAATACTCTATTATTTCTATTCTAGAATATACTGAGAACTGTAAATGTATATTTTGTAACTTAGTCAATTTGTTTATGGTAATGACTGAGTTCTGAGTTGTTTGCTCAGCCATTGAGAATGTAGCTTGTTTCTCGCTTTTCTTATTTGTATGAGGTGGAACTCCAACTACATATGTAATTCCCAGAACCCTCCCAGCAAATGTGGCCTGCTAATGCATGTTATTGGCATAATTATGTTAGTGTTAGTAATAACAGACACTTACTGAAAATGCTTGAAATGAGTTACCTTTGTTTTCTTTTAAAATAAATGGTTCCAGAACAATAATCTTCAATTCAATCCTAAGAGTTGATTATCATAGATACCATTATCGCCAGTTAAAAAATAAGCCTAGTAGTACCCCATTTCATTTCACTACATAGTGTTTCATGAATCATGCCAATGCTTCCCCTTTTTTGACTAATAGAAATATTGTTCGAGGAGAAAGGGATCTTAGAAATCATTTGGTAGAATGCTCTCATTTTACAAGAGATAATTCAAGTCTTTTCTTTGCCTGGATCTGGAGACAACATCTTTATATAAGGAGTTGGCAAATTTTTCCTGTAAAGGACCAGATAGTAAATATTTTAGGCTTTGTGGGCCATATGGTCTTTGTTGCAACACTCAGCTCTGTTGTTTTAGTGCCAAAGCAGCCCTAGACAATACATAAGAGGATGGGTGTGGCTGTGTTCCAACAAAACTTTATTTTCAAAAGTAGGCAGCAGGCTGGGTTTGATCCATGGGACATAGTTTGCTGATTTTTTTTTGGTTTAGATTTTCAATCTTAAATGACCTAGCTGCCACAGTTATTTAGTACTTTTACCTAAAATATCTGTTAGAGATTTCTTTGATAGACATATACTCTGGGTCATCAAGTCTTATGATTGAAAGTATTACTCATGCATAGATTTGTACACTTTTATCTCTGAACTTCATAATTTCTCAAAGTTTTGACAGGAATGTACAAATTCATGCAACTTGAACTCTTCTTCCCTCCAAGAACTGTCCATATCAACTGTTCTCTTTCATTTCAGTTTTGACCTCATGATAGCCACCATCAGAGATTTTGCTAATTGTGAATGTGCCAAGTGACTCTCCTCGCTGAAACCTCTCGGCTGCTTCTCATGCCCTAGTTTATAAAGTCTTGGCTTGGTCTGGCTCTTGCTTAATTCCACTGTCCTATCTCTGTCATTTCCTTCCTGAACAGTTTGCCCCCTGGAAATACTGAAGTACTTGTAGTTCTCCACCTAAACCATATTATCTGACTTATCTATTTACTGCATGAGCTTTTCTACTGGAAACACCATTTTTCTCTTGTTTGCTTTCCTATTACTAACCTTAAAATTTGAGTAATATTTCCTCTTGGAATGTTTCCCTATAATAGCTTTGTGCTTATAGTCCTTTCTCCTTTCACAATTCAACATGTGTAGACATTCAGAATTGTTTATTGGCTTGAATGTGCCCTGACGTTCTAAGTTGTGGTATCTATAACAGAGTATCCTACCCTATTCTAGGGCTGTCCACCACCACAAGGTGATTCATGGTGCCTTGCAGAAATAAATGAGGCTGAGTATGAGAAAATAATAAAAATTGCAACTCAAGTAATAGCTACATTCTATTAAGTAGGAGAGTGCTACTAGTTCTACCTTACTTTTTAGGCCATTATTTATTGTGTATGACTTTAAACTTTATGAATTTTACTATTTCGATTTTATGGGGTCATACTTTTTAGTAAGGTTCGATTTTTAATTTTCCATTTTGCTTTTTAGAAAAATAAATTTTGTTTTCATTTCAAAATTACAATTGCCTTATAGATGTCTGTTTTTAGTTTTTATGAAGCATATATTATTGTGTTAATAAGTGACTGCTTATGTGTCTTATTTTGAATTATTTTCTGTATGAATCCTGAAAAGTAGTATTAACTTTTGATGTATTTCTAATTCCTAAACAAGACTTTATTTTTCTCTTAAAAATTGAGTTTGGGAAGTGGTATAGGTGGCATCTTTTATTTGTTCCAAGATAAATTTTAAATGGATTACTATTAGGTAAACAAAATATTATATTTACAACCACTAATTTGATCTTTTAGTTCATATGTATGACATTTATTTATATATTAATAAGAAATATGTTGAAGATAAAAGTTTGAAATAAAAAATTATGGATGGTAGGTGGATTTGTTCCTATTTCTGTATTTTATTTGGATTGTCCGGTAAACTGACTGGCCTATTAGATACTTACAATATTAATAATTAAAGCAGAGTTTTTTTCCCCTTGCAATGTGTTTTTCAATTAAGTGGACCCAGAAGTCTGAAAGTAGTAGCCTGTGTCCTTGTTATTAATACGATATAGAACAAAAATTTCCTTCAAACTTATAATAAATGCTAAGTTTACAACATATCTACAGAATGTGATATTTCACTCATTTATTTGTTGTTGCACAACTTATTCTTACAACATGATGAAAGCATATGCCAAACAGATGTTCCTTTGCTCTGGCTGGCCACTTAATTGAGCTCAGCACACATGTACTGTTTTATGTGTGCAGACATGTACAGGCTTGAATTTTTAAAAAATGTGTTATTTTGTATTAGGCATTGTAGTTTTCATCTCTGAAAGGTTCAGTTAGGTTATTTTTATATATTCTATTTCTCTACTTCTTAATATATGAGGTTTAGTTATAATAACCATTTTAACATACTAGTGTGAGAATTCCAATGTCTCTTTCAGTTCTGGGTCAGGTTCAAATGATGTATGTAAATGATGTATGTATCTCTTCATTATGAGTCATAATTTCCTCTTCCTTTCCTTACCTGAATGTTCTTTTTGTTTTTGTTTTTTTGTTTGCTGTTTTGTTTTTTTGGTCTCTGTATGCTTGAGGTGTGTGTGTGTTGATATGTAGATTTTTAATTTTCATTCAACTTGGAAAGTTTTCAGTATTATCTTTTTCAGATTTTTTGTCTGTTCTTTTTATGTCATTGGGAACTCCAGTAACCTGTATATTGGATTGGTTAACGTTGATCCGTCTCACTGGTAGTCTGTTTTTCCTTTGATTCTTTAAAAAAAAAAATTATTTTAGTTTCTATTGTTATGTCTTTAAGTTTGCTAATATCTTCTTTAATCTCTAACCTTCTGTTAATTATCATTAGTGGATTTTTAAAAAATATCAGATGTTGTAGTTTTTATCTCTAGAAGTTATGTTTAGGTATATTTTACATCTTCCCTTTTCTGTACTTACTATGTCCAGGCATCCCTATAGCTTTTTGAACAAATGGAACACAATTTAATAATTGTTTTAATGTCATTTTTTAAAATTCTAGTTTCTGTCAGTTCTGAGTTGCTTTTGATTTTTCTCATTATGGGTCTGTCTTTCTGTTTTTTGCATACTTTGTATTTTTCGATTAGCTGCTAGGCACTGTGAATTTTACCTTATTGGGTGCTGGACATATTTTGAATCCTTATCAATATTTTTGATCTCTGTTCTAGGATGCAGTTAGTTAGAAATGTTTGATTTTTAGAGAAGACTAATTAGTATATTTAGTATAGAGATAATTATTCCCCACAACTGAGGGATGACCCTCCCTTGTCCTCTACCTAATGCCCTGTAAATTACAGTCTTAGTCTGTTTTCTGCTGCTATAATAGAATAGCACAGATTGAGTAATTTATAAAGAAAAGAGATTTATGTGGTTCACAGTTCTGGAGACTGGGAAGTCCAAGAGCATGGCACTGGAATGTGGCAAAGGTAATCCGATGGTGGAAGGGCAGAAGGTAGAAGCAAGCTCATGAACAGAGAGGGAAGTGGGCAGAGCTCATCCTCTTTATCAGGAACCCATTCCTGCAATAACTAACTAACTAATCTCCCTAGATTAAAGGTATTAATCCCTTCTTGAAGACAGAGCCTTCATGACCGAATCACCTCTTAAAGGCCCCACTTCTTAATATTGTTAAGATAGCAATTAAGTTTCAACATGAGTTTTTGTGGAAACATTTAAACCATAGCAATTACAAAATTTTCTGGAATGGCTCATAGCTACTAGCCCTCTTCTCAACCCTGTGAATGCATTGTGTACTTTTTCTTCTAATTCTTTTGGGTGGTTCTTTTCTCAATCTTGGCTAGTTTTTCACATGTATGCATTGATCAGAACTCTGATATTTCGCTATGGTCAAGATACTCTGATCTACAAAGTTTTCTCTCAGTGAAGCTGTCTCCTTTCTGATACTCTATCGTGTGAACTCTGTCCATCTTGGTCTCCCCAGATTTTTAACTTCATCTCTCAATTTAGAAAAATGAAACCTGGATTACCCCATATGTCATGGTCTGAAACTGTTTTAAGAGTATAAGATGTATGGCTCACTTCATTTGTTTCAGATCTCTCAGAACAGGAATTGTTCATTCTTTCTTGATTGATGTGTGATGTCTTAAAAAACATTATTTTATATAGTTTGTCTACTTTTTAAGTTGCTTCTAGTAGGAAGGTTAATTTGGTCCCTATTACCCCCACTTGGGCAGAAAAAAAAAACTGGGCTCATTTCAGTGTTGAGTATTTAATTTTACACATTCAATATTCATCCATATTTTTAGGAATATATGTTGTATGTAAATAAGAAAAAGCTCAGTCTGTTTTAGCTCAGACTATAATTTTATATATATCAGATCTAATTTTTCACAGTAGGATTTTACATAGTAATATTAGGCATGAATGAAAATTCCTATGTAATACAAACACCTAAGTTAATGATCAAAAATACTTAAAGGGATCTATGACCAGAAATGATATTATATGTGCTTCTTTTGTTTAGTCACTGTCTGTTATCACTTTTGACAATGATGAAATGTTCTGGAGGGGTGGGACAAAATGATAGAGTAGAATGCTCCAGTGGTTATTTCCTCCACAGAAACATCAATTTGAACAACTATCCACATGCAAAAATATCTTCACAAGAGCTAAAGAAACCAGGTGAGAGATCACAGTGCCTGGTTGTAACACAATAAAAAAAAAAGATGCATTGAAGATAGGATAGACAGTTTTGTTACCTGTGTCACCCCTCCCCAATCTCAGGCAGTATAGCATGGAGAGAGCTATTGTCTTACTGGGGACAGAGAGAAAAGTGAGCATAAGACTAGGCTTGGACCCCAACCCTGGCCCCACCACAATAATACAGCAGGCCATACTCCCATGGTCTCATATTCCTGGTGGGTACCTGCAGACTGAGCCTCTGGACTCACCCTGGTGCCAGGTGGGACCATAGAGCCCTAGGCTTCAGGCTTGCATGAAGAACTTAATTTTCAGCTCAGACTACCATCCGGCTGATGTCAGTGGCCGCAAGGTCTGAAAAACCCTCTGCACCAGCCAAGCCCCTTGCTTCTGGGCTGCCTTGGAACCACACATGCCATAGCAAGTCCCAGGCTTCTGGTCATCTCATGCCTACTGCAGGGCTGTCCCAGACAAAGCCAATCAGGGAAGACTAAAATAAGTACTTCTTCAAATGTGCAGACATTGACACATGGCCACAAGTATCAAGAATAATCAGAAAAATATGACATCATCAGTGGACAAAATAAAATGCCAAAAGTCAAACAAGGAAAAAAAAAGAATAGAAAGGAGTGGGGAAAGTTTACAGGATTTATGGTATGGCAACAAAAGAGCACATTTTTGAGTCATAGGAAATTCAGTAAAAGAGAACAATAAAAATGGGTAGAAACTCATTTAAATAACTAGTAGCAGTAAACTTTCTAATCCTAGATAAAAGTGTAAATATATAGGTATAGGAAGGTCAAAGATCTCTAATCAAATTTAATCAAAATAAGACTACCCCAAGACATATAATCAAACTGTTAAAAATCAAAGACTAAAGATCTTAAAAGCAGCAGCAGAAAAACAGGTAAAATATAAGGGAGTTCAAATATGGTTAGCAGCAGACTTCTCAACAGAAACCTTACAGACCAGTATAGTGGAGTGACATATTTCAAATGCTGAAGAAAAAAAATATCTGCCAGCTAAGAAAACTGTACCCAGCATATCTGTCTTTTAGAAATGAAGGAGAGATAAAGGCTTTCGCAGCCAAACAAAAGCTGAGGGAGTTTATCACCACCAGACCTGTCTTACAAGAAATGCTAAAGGGAGTTCTTTGAGCTGAAAGAACACTAATAAGTAGTACAAAAACATCTGAAAGTAGAAAGCTCATTGGCTGCAGAAAGTACACAATCAAATTCAGAATACTTTAGTATTGTAATGGTGGTTTATAAATCACTTCTATCCCTAGCATGAAGGTTAAAAGACAAGTATTAAAAATAGTAGCAAAGGTAATTTAAAGATATATATTGTAAAAATGAAAATTGTGACATCAAAATTCTAAGTGTGAAGCGGTGAGGGGAGTAAAAGTTTAAGTTATTTATTTATTTTGCAGTCAAATTTGTCAGCTTAATATAACATGCTGTAACTAAAAAGTTTTTTATAAGCTTCATGATAACCACAGAACAAAAACCTATTATAGATACACAGAAAAATAAAAAACAAAAAATGAAACATACCACTAGAGAAAGTTACTTATTCACAGAGGAGGACAACAACAGAGGAAGAAAGGAATAAAGCATCCATAATATAACTGAAAAACAATGGACAAAATGGCAGTTGTAAGCACTTACCTATCAATAATTACTTTGAATATAAATGTATTAAATTCCTCAAAGGACATAGAGTAGCCAAGTGGATTAAAAAACAAATCCCAACTATATGCTGCCTATATAAGACTCATTTCACCTGAAGGGCACACAGTCTGAAAGTGAAGGTGTGGGAAAAAGATATTCTATGTAAATGGAAGGCAAAAGAGAGGAGAAGTAGCTACACTTATGAGATAAAATAGACTTTAAGTCAAAAATTATATGAACAAAGGTAATCATTATATAATGTTAAAGGGATCAGTTCAGCATGAAAATATGACAATAACAACTATAATATATGTACCCAACTTTGGAGCACCTAAATATGTTAAGCAAATATGAACAGATCTGAAGGGAGATTCAAACTGCAATATAGTCATCGTATGATACTTCAAAACTCCCCGGTTGGTAATGGACAAATTATCCACACAGAATATCAAAAAGGAAACATTGGACTTAACACTCTGGGTCAAATGGACCTAAAAGATATATCCAGAACATACCATCCAATACCTACAGAAAACATTCTTCATTCTTCAATTCTACACATGGAGCATTCTCTTGGATAAATCATATGTTAGACTACAAAACAAGTCTTAAAAAACTTAAGAAGATTGAAATCATACATCTTTTCTGATCACAATGGTATGAAATTGGAAAACAATAACAGGAGGAACTTTGAAAAACTGTTAAATACATGGAAATTAGACATATTCCTGAGCAACCAATGGGTCAGCAAAAAAATTAAAAAGGTAATTAAAGTTTTTCTTGAGACAAACGGAAACACAACATATCAAAACCTATGGGATACTATAAAATCTGTTTATAGCAGTAAAGTTTATAACCATACATACTTACATAAAAAAAAAAGTATCTCAACAAAACTAACTGCACCTCAAGGAACTAGAAAAAAAAAAAACTAGGCTCAAAGTTCGGAGAAGGAAGGAAATAATATGTAGATCAGAGCAGAAATGAATGAAGTAGAAAGTAGAAAACCATTAGGATCAGTAAAACTAAGAGTTGGTTTTTTGAAAAGCTAAACAAAATTGACAAAAATCTTTTGCTATACCCCAGATAGCCAAAGCTATTTTGAAAAATAACAAATATGGAGAAATCACACTAGCTGATTTTAAAATATACAATAAAGCTATAGTAACCATATCAGCATGATACTGGCATACAGACACATAGACCAGTGGAATAGAATAGAGTGCCCAGCAAGAAATGCACATGTTCACAGCCAACTAATTTTGAAAAAAGTTTCAAGAACACACAATGGAGTAAGGGCAATCTCTTTAATAAATGATGGTGGGATAACTAAATATCCACATGTGGAATAATTAAATTATCTCATACCATATACTTAATGTATTAATAAAACTTAAATGTAAGAACAGAAACCATGAAACTATTAAAAGAAAACATAGGTGAATAGCTCCAAGACATTGGTCTGGACAATGAATTTTTGGATATGATCCCAAAAGCACAGGCAACAAAAGAAAAAATAAATGAGATTACATTAAACTAAAAAGCTTCTACACAACCACAGCAACAATCAATAGAATGAAGAGACAATCTACAGACTGGGGGAAACCATCTGCAAACTATACATATCATAAGGGGTTAATATCCAAATTATATAAAACTTATCTCCATAGCAAGAAAACAACCTAATTTTAAAGGGTAGAGGGCAAAGGACCTGAATAGACATTTCTCAAAATAAGACAAATTTCACTGCTTCATTTGATCAGCCTAAACAAAACAAAACAAAACAACACAACAAAACCCACAAATGGCCAATAGATATGTGAAAAAAATACTCATTGTCAGGGAAATGCAAATAAGAACCACAAGCTATTAGAATGGCTATTATCAAAAGGAGAAAAAGTGTTGCCAAGGGTGTGGAGAAAAGGGAACCTTTGTATACTGTTTGTGGGAAATTCAATTAGTACAGCTATTATGGAAAACAGTATGGAGGTTCCTCAAAGTATTAGAAATACCATATGATCCCAGCAGTCCCATTACTGGCTACATAACCAAAGGAAAGGAAACCAATATGTCAGAGATATCTTCACTACCATGGTCATTGCAGCATCATTCACAATATATATAAAATAGGAAATCAACCTAAGTATCCAGGAGTGGATGAAAGGATAAAGTACATGTAGTACACATATACCATTGAATACTATTCAGCCATGAAAAAGGAGGAAATCCTGTCATTTGTGACAACCTGGATGAACCTGCAAGACATTTTGTTAATTGAAATAAGCTAGGCACAGAAAGAGACAAATACTGCATGGACTCCCCCTATGGAATCTAAAAGAATTGATCTCAGAAGTAGAGAGTATAGAGGCTGGGGAAAAGTTGGTCAAAGGTACAAACTTTCAGTTACATAACAGGACTAAACTTAAGGGATCTATTGAATAACATAGTGACTACAATTAATATATTCATGAAAATTCTGAGAGTGGATATAAATTGTTCTCACAACAGCGATAACTGTGAGATGTAATACCTAGGTTAATTAATCTGGATTTAGTTATTACACTATACATATGTATATGCATGCTATAGATGTATATAGTATATACATGTGTATGTATACACTTGAAAACATCATGTTGTACACAGTAAAAATAAATTTTATCTGTTAATGTGAAAGTTAAAATTAACAAAAATTTTTAAAAGTCTATTTCTCTTATATATGATAGCCACTATATACCTGTGGCTATGAGCACTTGAAGTATAGCTAATGTGATAAAGGAAACAAATCTTTATTTTTTATTCTAATAAATTTGAGTTTAAATGTAAACTGCAGTATATGGCTAATGATTACTCGAGTGTACAGTGCAGTTGTAGACTATGTCTGATCTGGTCACCCATTATATTGGGTCAGTTCTATTACATGATGTACCTTTTTGAAAAAAAAATCTGTTAAAAATCTAATGTTAATACAAAGCCTAGAATTATTTTTTCTAGATCTGTAAAGAATGATGATGGTACTTTGATAGGGATTGCATTAATTCTGTAGATCACTTTAGGTAGTAGACATTTTAACAATGTTGATTCTTCCAATCCATGAGCAAGGTAGATTTTTCCATCTGTTTCCATCTTCTACAATTTCTTTTCTTAGTGTTTTGTAGTTCTCCCTGTATATGTCTCTCACCTCTTTTATTAAATATATTCCTAGATATTTAATTTTCTTTGAGGCTATTGTAAAAGGTGCTCTGTTTTTTATTTGATTTTTGGCTTGACTGTTATTGACGTATATGAATGCGTCTGATTTGCGTGCATTGATTTTGTATCTCAAGACTTTTCTGAATTCATTTACCAATTCCAGGAGTCTCTTGGTTGAATCCCTGGGGTTTTCTAGATATAATATCATATCTTTGGCAAAGAGTGAGAGTTTGATATCTTCTGCCCCCCACTTGGATGCCCTTAATTCCCCTCTTGTCTGATTGCTCTGGCAAGGACTTCCAGCACTATGTTGAATAGAAGTGGAGATAGTGGGCAACATTGTCTAGTTCTAGTTCTAAGTGGGAATGGTTTCTATTTTTCCCCATTCACTATGATGTTGGCTGTGGGTTTATTGTATATGGCCTTAATAATTTTAAGATATTTCCTATCTATGCCTGGAATACTACTCAATTATAAAAAATAGCAGTGATCTAGCACCTCTTATATTTTCCTGGATAGAGCCTTGAGCCCATCCTCCAAAGTGAAGTATCACAAGAATGGAAGAATAAGCACCACGTGTACTCGCCATCAAATTGGCACTAACTGATCAACACAAAAGTGCTCACAAGGAAGTAATATTCATTTGGGGTTGGGGGATGGGGTGGGTAAACTCACAACTAATGGACAGCAGTGAGCATTGTATGGGGGAAGGGCACTCCTCCAATCCTGGCTTGGGTGAGGCAAGTCATAACATGTAACCAAAATGTTTGTACCACCATAATATACTGAAATAAAAAAAAATAAAATAAAAGTAAAAAAGCACTAAATTGTAAATTAATTGTAAGCAAGTGACAGAGTTTTTGACAATGGAAAAGTTCAGTTAATAAGTTATATATATCATTAAGTCTTAAATAGTAAATAAATGCATATAAGATTTTATCTAATTCCATAATTTTTCAAATCAATGGAGTATTAAAATTCATTAAAAAATCAAATGTTAAGTTGTCATTTTAATCCAAAATATTAATAGCCCAACAAAGTGAAACACAAGTGAAATTCCAGTTTGTTATTGGAAACACTGTAATTGAGACTTCTTAGTATTACATTTTTCTCTATGGTTATTATTTTCACATTTCCTTAAATTAGCAGTTTTTTCTTATGCTTTTCATATAATTATATTTTTAATATCAAATTCAGAAAATGTATAATATATTAATTTTTGTATCTCTTGCTTTTGATTATTAGTTTATGAATTTCCTGGAATCAAAGAAACTAGACACTATTAATGCTACCAAGTGATTAATTTCTTAGATTATTAAATAATTATTAATTTCCAAGATATTTAATGATTTTTGCCATACCTAAGAGAAGGCACAGGATGCATTTGTGGAGGTTATTCTAATATAGCTTACAAACAGTATATACTTGCTTTTCTGGCATCTTGGTCATGTCTTTGAATACTGTTTTTCTCTATATATTCTGGATGCTTCATCTTCTGAAAAGGTTTTCTTTTTAATTATTTTGCTTTTTAAATGCATTAAAAATACTTTTTAAAAAAATCACTTGCAAATGCAGGTACATACAACAGAATCAATCATTCTTATTGATTCAAAGTAGTGTAATGGACTTTTAGTTGTTAGCCTAAATGCATGAATTCTCTTTATTTGTGAACTCTAAAAGTGTTCATTTTTTTTAATGTAACATTTATCTAGATGGTTTTCAGACAAGTTTAATTATAGATTGTTACTTAAGCAGTAATAGGTTGTATTATGTAAAATGAAATGACTAGTCACTAAAATATATAAAGCTACATTACACTCAGCAGAATTTTGAAGAGCCATACACCTGCTTCTTTGTAACTTCTTTCTTTGGTGATTTGTATTCTCTGATAGTTTTTTCAAAGAGAAAAAACATGAAGATAGAATTATCTTTTAAATGTTAGCTAAACAAATCAATGCTTCATAATAATCAGGGGGATTTCTTTTGATTCTAAAATTTGTTACAGATGGCACAGATGTTAATTAAAGTAATTATACATGTATGTGATGCCTAGGATAATTGTGCCATAATGCAATGGTGGCAAAGTTATATTCTTATGGGAGAGACCACCTTGTGAAATAATTTGAAGAAATATTTATTTTGTGATTTTTAAGCAATGCTTTTGAAGTAATGTTAGGTTTTTTTTTATTAACTTTAAAATGTGAAGTTCTGGTTTCATTACTTTGATCTTTTAAGTAAGGATCTGAAACAAAATGTGTACACAAATATAACAGTCATAGTGATTATATAATAAAACTCATTTACTACTTAATTCTTTGATTCAAAAGAAACATTTAAATTTCTTATATGGTTAAAGTTTTAATGCAATATATTATTTTATTTACTACCTTTTGTTAAATGCCATTGTTTCTCAATTTGCTAGTTTTGCCGGTGTTTTATGAAGGTTTAAAAATGAGTTGTTAAGCATTTGCTTTGACTTTCCATGGTAGCATATTAGTTAACTAGTTTCTAAAATTCATCAGAATTATGACTTTCATGATGACATTAATTTAAATTTGTTCTACAATGAAGCAGTTCAATATAGAAGCTTGTTCTTTTTTCTTTTTAAAAAGTACAATTCATTAAAGTAATTCTTATTAATAGCATCCATTTAATTCTTAAGTAGTTGAAGTAAGGTGAAAGTTTTTCTGAAATTTTTTCTAATCCTTTAGATAAACTATTCCTTTGACCTGTTTAGTATTGGCCATTTTCATCAATTTTTAGATTGACCTTGTATTTCTTTCAAAAGATGTTTTGAAGATGTTGGGCCAAATTCACACAATTTACTTTTTTATACACATATGTTGATAATTTTGCAGTATCTATTGTGTGGATTCAGAGAATCTCTCTGGTTTATCTACCAATTCTAACTCATTTATTTGATAATTACCAGAAATTTCATTTTGACCATCCTTCCATCCACTTTGGTGGACATTAAACAATGCATTATTTGAGTTTATACAAAAGCCTCACAAATTGGCTTTCTTCTTAGTGAAATAAATAGTCTATTTTCCCACATTACACAAATCCTGACTCTCTATTCAGGACTTCTTGTGAACATGGATTCTGTAATGAGAAGTGTTAAATGTGGGGTTTTAAAGAATTTTATGTTCAGTATTTAATGTCCTTTAATGTACCTGTCCTCAGAGACAAGTGAAAATCACATTTTAAAATATATACAAAAATTGGAATTCATCTGGGACCAGGAATATATTAAATGGTTGCTAGACAAATATAAAGCTTGTTAGAACTGAATGTAGAAGACATACAAGGTACAGAGGAGCCTTTTCCAAACTCTGAGTGCCAGAAACCTCGCCCACCCACAAAGCCTTGAAGCTATCCACATGTTAAATATTTAAGCAGTTTACCAGTTTATTATGAGTAAATGTGCTACTTTTCATTGAATAAAATTAGATATTCTTTTTTGGAAAGTAGGAGGATATCCTTTATCTTTTTTATGTGTGTGTGAGAAAAAACTGTTAGAAATGTCATGCTAAATGGGAAACATTGTTTCACTGTAATTTCCATGTAGTGAATTAGTGAACAGTGCAAAAAGACATTAAAAAAAAAAAAAAGAAAAAAACCCCAATGTAGTTATAAGCAAAGCTGCAGAAATCAACATAGATGAAATGTTTTGCTGCATTTTAATAGGTGCAAGCCTGTCCAGGCTGCAAGTTTGTTTTATTAAGGCAAAAACATTTACATTCTCCTGAGCTATCATGATCATTTTGAAACCCTCAGCTGTGGTTGTATAAACCTGCTCTGTTTTTTTTTTTTTAAATTAAAATTGATTGCCTTTTTGTGCCAACTGATTTTTTTTCCTTACAATACTTAAGTAGTTGGTATATTTTAGAAATTCAAAATTAGTAGCACTATGTAAAGTTTAAACTGAAGTTAAACTTAAGTTTCATGGTATTAGGAATAACATCTGCTGGAGATTGTCTTCTGTTTTCATGATGTTATAAGGCCTTTTCATCTGGTAAAGGAATTTCGAAATGCATCCTACTTCATGCATGAGTTTTGTTAACCTGCTTATACATTTCATAATGTTAATATCCATATCTGTGTTTCTTTAAAAGTTAATTGTATCAACTAGTACAATGCTCAGCATATATTATAGTTAGTATTCATGAAAAGGGCCTGTAATATTTCTCCTATATCTTCTAATTCATGTCTTAATGTTTTCCTATAATTTAAGCACTTGGTTTGATGGGATAACATAGGACTATCAGTTTGTATATGTATAAATAACTTGCCTAGAACTGACTTTTGTGCACCATTTCTTTAATTCATGGAACCTGTGGTAAACAGCCCTGGCCTATTGATTTTTTTTTAAGTGCTATTAACTTTTTGTTGTTCCAAGGAACTAGGGTGTGCTGTCTTATTTTATATTAATCTATAGTTGGAGTGAAAATCTTCTAGTCATTGTTTAGACATCTCACGAATTTGTGGGGACTCTAGGAACTATTGTACCATGTCTTTCCATTCAACTTAGATGTTTTTGGTACAGCATGTGTTTCATTAAGAAAAATTAGCTTGTATGTGGTCGTTAAATAAAGGAGTTAGGTCCATATGATGTGGAAGTGGCGTCAGCTCATAGACCACTTTTTCTAGATAAGAACTGTCTGCAAAACAAGGATAGAATTATAACCTTAGAAGGAAAGGAAAAAACTGTCAACTTGGCTGCTGCACCAGAATCAGAAGCCTTTACAAGATTCTTTTAGGAAAATTAAAAATGAGCACCTGCTTTTAACTGGCCTCCAGAGAGATGCCCCAGCTCCTGGGAGGCTATGCTTCCTCCTGAGCCAATCTTAATGGCAGCTTCATTTTGCAGAGGTACAGAGCTTCATTCACACTTGTGTTGTATGCATCATTCCTTCTCCAATTAACGTTACCAGCATTTCCATCCTGTAGTTTTTGTGCATTTTAAATATCCAGGGAGACTGTAATTCTAAATTATGGAGATCTTATGTGTTTTACTCTCTATACTATTTTTTTTTCACAAACTGCCCCCTGCCACCTTATTTTAGTGTGAGATTTTTCAGGAAAACTTGTTTTGAGCAAGAAACGTCTGGTTCTCTACATATCCACATAGGCTGGCAGTAAGCTAGCCCAGATTGTGCAATACAGATCTGTAAGGTACTTCATTCACATAAACTCTGAGGGGCATGGTGACCTTTGGAATTTCATGATATCTAAGTAATATAGGAAATTATGCAGTTCAAAAAATTAAATAGTACTTTGAAATTTTTAACTCTAAACAGCAGTTCAGCTGGCATGGAGGTATGTTGCTATCTTGTAAAATAGGCCCAAGAGAAGATCTTATTATACCCTCAGCCAGTCCCCTGGTTTTAGGTTCATATCATGACTGCAACTTCCACAATTGGCTTAAGTTTGGGAATTAGCCTGCTTTTTGTTATCAAGCCGACTACTAGTAATTTTAGGTTCAGCTAAATATTTCAAATTCATAAGTTGAGAGCATGCCTTTGTGACACTGGTTTGTCCAACTTTGTAAAAGAGTATAGGGCAGAGAAAAAAGGCAGGGCCAAGATTAATATGTCACTTCAACTCATCAGCTCACTTCAGTATAGCACCCATAACTCCTCCCTGGCAGCTAAGGGGTAAATGAGGAGGTGGTATGTGAGCCCTCCTTTAAAAAGGCTCAAGCTGCAAACAGGAACCAACATTCTTGCAACAGCTTGTGAACAGTTAGCATCCAGGTTCCAGCTAGGGGAAACACCTGGTTACAAGTTAAACAACACTGAAGGAAGGTCTAGTGTTTATAGTTCATTCACAGTTCTTCTAGCCTAGTTGCGGTTCACTAGACAGGTGTTATTTTTATCATAAGCAATGTTGCCTGGTAAAACAGCTGAAATTTCACCTTTATGGGTTTCCAGAGAAGCAGAGCTAGGATAAGGTGAACCCAAGGTTAAAGGGTCATATCACCTCTACTTCAGCTGATTAGCAAATAGAAAAACCTAAAAACATCTCTTTCTTTTTATCTTCCAAAAATTTACTTTTCTTCCTTTGTCTATTCTTTTGATTTCCTTATGGGCATTTTAAAGTCTATTGTCATCTTAGATTTCAGAAGGAAGTAGCTGTATGTCTGTGTCTTTACTTAACCTATGTTTAATGAAAAGTTCCAAGAAATAGTATTGAATATCTACTAAATTAATATGTATTATACATCACTGTATAATGTTCCTTAAAAATAGATGTTATTTAAGTACTCTTTCCTGGAAAAGAAAAATGAAATGTGATGGGTGGAAAAAAAATCTTATTTGCACGTGTTACGGAAAGAACACAGTAAGATGTTTTATTGTGTATTTTCTGTAGAATGTATTTCCATATGGGTAAGCAGAGAGGAAGCAAAGGGATTTGTATAAGAGTATGAGGGTGGTATATATTTTAAAGTACTTCTAGTTAATATATATAAAACATTTTATAATTGAGTTTTTAAAATTTGATATTGCAAAAGAATGCACATATTTGAGTGTTCATTCTGTGTGTGCATTTATATTTTAAGAATTGTTTCTTTTGGGGCTGTTTTTGTGCTTAAGGTCTTTTATTTCACATAAAAGACAGACAATATTGTAAAATCTCAATAGTTTGGAGAAATGAGGGAAGATCCCTCTAACATCTTTAAAATTTAAATAAAAGACACTTAAATAGAAAAGATATGAAATTAGCCTATGTGTCCATCAATGGATGAATGTATAATGACAATTTGGTATTTATACAAGGGCTGTCTGGAAAGTGTTCAGCCATATAATATGTTCTTGTTATATTAAGAATGGCTGGATACTTTCTGGACAGTCCTCATACATAATGGGGTACTATTCATCTGTAAAAAAGAATGAAATCCTGACATTTACAGCAACATGGGTGAAACTGGAAGTCATGTTAAGTGAAATAAGCTGCCAGGCTTAGAAAGACAAACATTGTATGTTCTCACTCATAGGTGGGAGCTAAAAAAGTTAATCTCATGGAGATATAGAGTAGAATGATGGATACCAGAGGCTGGGAAGGGTGTGTTTATATGTTGGGGGTGAGGGGCAGAGATGAAGAGAGGTTGATTCATGGGCACAAACATACAGTTGGAAGGAATAAGTTCTTATATTCTACAGCAGAGTAGGGTGACTATAGCTAATAACATATATTTCAAAACAGGTAAAAGGAGAACAGGAAATGTTCCCAATACACAGAAATGATAAACGCTTGAGGTGATGGATACCTTAAATACCTTGACTTGATCATTACACATTCTGTATATGTCACAAAATATCACATGTATCCCATAATTATGTACAAATATGTTTCAATAAAGATATTTTGAACAGTTTAAAGAATGGTCACCTAAATATTTTCAAGAAAAACACTAATTCTGCTTAAAAATATTCAGTGTAAAAGCCCTCTGGATTTACCTTAAGAAATGAACAATTATTTGTTAGAGATGTCAGTTATTATTGTGAAAGGGATTCTTTTTTAAAAAAAACTTAATTTACTTAATTGGATAATCACTACCCTTGAATTTTATTTGTTAATTTCTTAGCATATATAACAATGTGTATTTCTATCTAGCCTAGTTATAAACAATGAATTAACTTGAATGATTTGATGAAATCATATATTTTAGACATTTTACTCTGATGTAAGTTAAAATAGAATATTAGCATTTTATATTTTTCAACATCTGTGTTCCTGATGAGCGTTTACTGCGTCTGTATTTATATAGGAAGATTCATTGGTCTTATTCAATGTTTATGGTTTAAGCACAACTGGAAATTAACACATTAATAAAAATAATTGCAACATTATAATCATATGTTTTTGAGCTTCTTTACTATTTTCTTTTTTCAAGAGAATTTTGAAGGAAATGATTTTCTTAAATGTTGCCTTCTGTATTTTGCAGGTACATTTTTTTGACGTTAAATTAGTACCTCTCAGTCAGAAAATGGAGGACCTAATGTGGATTAGGGGATTTGCAAAGGAAGTGAGAAAAAGAAATATTTTGTTATGTGGCCTTCTCATATGTTACCCACAGGTAGGTAAAATGTTGAGATCTTCAGAATATATGTTCAGTAGACTACAATTTTAATGGTGAAAACTTGATTTTGTTAAAAGCAGAGTAGCAATAATGAAAGGAAAATTGTGGCTGGGAAATTACTCATCTGTGTGTGTGCTGTAGAACCTCTTGACTCTAGGAGAAAAATAAAAAAAAAGTGTTATTTGATTAGGACAAAAAAAGATATAAATTGGCAAGTATCTCATACTAGGTTATTTCACACAGAAGTGTCAGATTTGGTAAATAAAAATACAGAATGCCCAGGTAAAATTGAATTTCAGGTAAACAAAAATTTCTTTGTAAGTATGTTATGAATTTGAAATTTGAATTTCAAATTTAACTGAATTCTTGTATTTAACTGGCAACCCTATAAGGTCACAACTCTTGGCCTGGGATGTAATTGAAATTGCTTACTTTTGTGTTTGTTAAAGATATTGGTAGTCAAATGTTTTTCTCCCCTAACGTGTTACTCACTTGAAAGCAATGCCTAACATCTAGATTTTAAGAGAGCGTGGTACTTAACTAGAGAGATGCATATACTGTCACTGTCTTTAATAGCAGTAAGTTAGTTACACTGAAGGGAAAATGAGCTATTATTATAGATTCTTTGTGCCAAGAAATGCTATTTAAAACAAAGTATTTAGAGAATCTATTAAAGAAGATGGATTTACCCTTTGTGCATAGATTTCATTCATCGGACTTATTAGCACTTTATAAGTGCTTGGAGGTACCACACAGGAGTCTAACAAGTTAAACAGTCAACTGGTTTTTATTTTAGTGATCTTGAATAAAAGTGATTTGGTATTGACTGTTTAGAAAATGACAGGTATTTAAAGTTATATATGGGTGATGAATAACAGCTATTATTTATGAAATTATTTTTAGCCTGTGAGTAACATTTCTTTTGAAACAATGGATTTGAACTAAACATAAAAACCATCTTTTAGTCAGACTCTTGGGTTTTTTTGTTTTTTTTTAAACTTTGAGGTGGTGATTTCCTCCACTTCTAAAATATGCAAGTATAACCTCAGTTTAGTCTTCACGAACAAGGCAAATTTTCAGTTACTTAGCATAATGGAATTGTAAAATATTAGTGCTGTAGGTACTACTGAAGTCAGGACAACCAAGGCCCAAGGAGACATGTGTACTTGCCAAGGATGGTTAACTCGCAGAATAACAATGAGAACTGAGGTCTGTATCCTTAGTCCAGGAGTATTTTCTCCTTAATAAATTGTCTCTCTTGGTTGTACTCCAGATTATTATGGTGGGAAGATAAATCAGTTCTTTTCCTTATGTTGTACAAATGAGTCATGGGCACACACTACTGATGCCACTTTGTGAAGATATAAAATAGTTTATTGAGGCAAATCTGAAAATCAGAGAAATGGGGGCACGTTATATAATCCCTGGAACTCTGAATGTCCATGGCAATAGGTCTGCATGCACTATAGTTGACTTTACAGTATAGAATAGTGTTGACAGATAAAGGATGTCCCCTGGATATGCTATTTTAAAAGGTTAAAAAGTTTAGGAAACATCAAAAGAGTTAAACAGATTTCTTTAATGAAGAGCTTCTCACAAATCTTTAACATACTAATGAACATTTCACATCTCCAAATTGAAGAAAGGGGGCATGCCATTTTTCATTTGTTATGTAACCCTTTAACCACAGACAACTCATAAGATTAATGGTCCCTAGTGGCAACTTTTGGAAAAGACTACTCACAAGCAGTGTTCCCAAGTAAAGAAATCACTACCTTCTGGACACAGTCTTATTTCAGTATGAATTTTTCCAGTTAGTTAATTCAGGTGTTCTGTCAGCACTAAGTTGGAACTTCTATTGGCTGAAAAGAACTACAAATGGAAAAGGTGTTGGTTTGTGCTTTTCATGGGACTGTGAGATACAACAAAGTACGTTGGACTTTGTTCCCGAAATCTAATCCTTCCTTATAATCGCCATTAACATATTTTCCTAGACAGTTATTATGTATCCCTTCAAGTCTTTGATTAGAGAAGGCTTTCTAGTTCACCATTTTTCATAAGCATCAAGTGCTTTTTCTTTGGATAAGTTTTCAGTTTAATAGCTACTCCTTAGAAGAGAGCACATTATTGAATTCAAAGTATGTGCCATACACATGTGTTTTTTTTTTTTCTCAAGACCTACATTGTTCTGTATATGATATTTCTGATACTGTACACAGCCTTGGATTTTTTTGGCTGTACCTTTACAGTGTTAGCATATATGATATTTATAGTTAAATAGCATTTCTTAAGCTTTAAAAAAAATTTAACATATGCTGCTAATCCCGATTTGTGTTTGTGTAGACATTTTTTTTACACACACATAGGACGTTCTGTGTTTGGTGAATTTACACTTAGTTTTACTCTACTGTTTCTGTCTTTTGTTATTGTTTTTGATTCAGAACATAGCATGCAATGCATTAGCTATAATTTCCTATTTCATATAATTTTCAGGTTAGATGTCTATATTTTGTGTGTACCTTTAGAAAAAATATTGATTTGAAAAGACTAAGGATTGATCCCTTCTCTAGTATCTATAATATAAATGTTCTACAATGTTGTAAGTGATCAATTACCAATCCTTCTTTGATAATCCAATGACAAATGCATCTAACTATAATCTTTCAGCAGTTTTTCCATATTTTAATACTATGATAAGAAACTCTGCCAAATACTTTGCTGAACTCTACATTCCTTATGTATATATTGTTTTGAGATGGAAGAGAGATTTACTAAATTATCGAATATCCCTGATTCCTTAGCTAGGTCAGTGTAAAGCATCAAATAAATTTTTTTCAAAATTGATTTTAAAATAATCTTGCAACCTCAAAAAGAAAATTCATCATTTAAAATAACTCCTTCGTGGATAGCTTAAACTTAAACTTATGGATCATGTTACTGGCCTTGCCAGTATTTATACATAGTATTAAGTTTTCTGACTTTATCATCCAATGCTCAGTTCCTCATGTTATAAATCAATTTGGAAAGATTTGAAATATGTGCTCTGGATTAGAAGTACACCATAAAATATGCCTTCACAATTTGTTTAATAAATTTAAACCAGGCCCTATCCCTCTTTCTAAAATAACCATATATAAACCCTCACATTGAGTGTTAGGAAAGAAAAAACAACACATATAAACATAACTGTGGATAATTAAAATGAGGTTCCATAGTTTAATCCACATCAAAGATCTTAGTCCCTCTTTAAGTATTTAAATTATTCTATTTATAAAATATTATTCTTAATTCATCATTGTTAATCTAACTTTGCCATGCAAGTTATGATTGAGGTCCATGATATAAAATTGTTTTGGGAATGTGTTCTAATGATATTTCTAGCATGAATGGCTCAAGTCAACAGCTTAGAGTTTTCCGTCTTAATTTTGTTGAAGTCTAAAATATTTTTATGATGCCTTTTTATGCAAATATTTCAGATACACATTTTTCAATACATTTTTGAATATGAACTTCTATGGTAGTAAAAATTTTAAAGTCTATAAAATTTATGAAGTCCTGTAGCAGCTTTATATTTAACCTGTGCCTTTTACATGCTCATGGATTTAGAGACAGAAGCACACAGGTTCAAGTTTTGAAAGTTTCCCATAACTATTATAACAGATGTTTCTTCCACTGAATTAGTGTCTATTCCCCTTCAAATTGAAAACCAGCTATATGATCTTAGACAGGTAACATAAGTTTTCTAGGTCGCAGATTCTCCATTTATAAAATGCAGATGTCAGAACTTCCACATCAAAGCCTGTGTCAGATGAAAAGATGGAGACATAGGAGGCTGTGCTGGCTGTGTTGGTACACATTGTGCTTCTTTTACTCTGACACACAGTTCTGGAACTGAACCTGTTTTGTTTTTTTTTTTTCTTCTCCATGTGGGACCAAAAATTTCACCTGTACTATTTTCTTTATTTCACTGAGAAATTATTCATTATAGTTGATGTATTTTAGTATAGTTCACAGATGGAACTGTTCTTTTATCAGACATCTAAATAAAAAGAGAGTGAAAAACGACAAGGGCATTACTCTGAGGAAAATGTTAAACATAGCAGCATGGCATGGAGTCGTGTACCATTTTGGTCTGTCTACTTTCTCTTTCTCCTTCTCCCCTGAGCTGTCATTCCACCAAGGTTGATACAGTGGGAAATAGAACTTTTGAAAATAGTGTGTTTGGCTTAGTGAATATTTTAAAAGGATGGGGATGTTTGGGAAGGGTCAGTACCGGTTGGCAGAGCTACAGAGACCAAGCACTGGAAAGGTTGGGGAATGAAACAGAGGAGCTTCATTACCCTCTCTCTTCTCCTGAATTCCACCTTTTCTTTTGTTTCTACTACTATAGATCTGGAAGGCATATAAAAAGGGAAGAAAATTTCCAAAGCAGTTTTGTGAATTTTTGTTTTTGTTTTTTTTAAAGTTGTAGATTTATGAGAATCGTTGTATAAATCTCATGAATCTTAAAACAGGATATCTAATGAAATGATTTTTTGTAACAATATTAAATTAAATAAAGCTGTATAAATTGGTCTTGTATCACAAAGTATAAATCATATCACCCCACTTGATGAGACAAATACTGTTGCCTTCTCTGTTGTCTGAGATTTAGAGATTTTCTGTGTACTGTCAAGCAGCGACCCCCAACTCTTTGGCTTCAGGAACTGGTTTCATGGAAGACAGTTTTACCACAGACCAGGGTCTACGGAGGGGATGGTTTTGGGATGATTCAAGCACATTACATTTATTGTGTACTTTATTTTATTATTACATTGAAATACATGATGAAATAATTATACAACTCATCATAATGCAGAATCAAATGCCACTGCTGATCTGACAGGAGGTGGATCTCAGGTGGTGATGCGAGCAATGGGGAGCTACTGGAAATACAGATGAAGCTTTGCTCACTCACCTGCTGCTCACCTCCTGCTGTGCAGCCAGATTCCCTACAGGCCAAGGACTGGTACTGTCCACGGCTCGAGGGTTGGGCACTGCAGCTGTAGAGAATATCCGGGAAACTCTTGACTGTGAATCCCCTTGTAATTATCTTAGGTGAAATCATAATGATATATCAAGAAATATATGAACGGGTCTAACTGCTCTAATATATCTTTGCACCCAAAGATATAAACATGTAGGGTACAACTGGCACCAGTCTTTCTATCACACAGGCCCCCATTTGCTCTGTGTCCTCTAGATCTAGGCGTCATCCCTTAAGTGTGTGTGATCATTTGGAGAACAAATGGACATATGCTATCAAGTAGCAGAACAAAGAAATTTTTATGATAATCATGAGTGAGGTTAGACTTAGAAATTTTGCTTCCTGCAATGAGCAATTACTTGGAATTTAACTGGGAATTATTTACTAAACACACAATACTTTCCATGGCACTGAATCATATGGCATGCACACCAAACTTGCAACACCAAATCTGTTTACAGAAACCCATAATACCCTGTTCAGAGTAATCAGGGTTTTTTGATGTGGGAATGTTTATGAGACTAAATATTTTTCACTTTCAATATTGTTTTGGTTTTTATTGTTTAGACTTAGTCATTCTTTGGGGAAATATGAAGGTCATAAAGTGTCTTCAGAATTGTGTAAGTTTGAAAAACAACATTGTTTTTAGGGAGTTTGGTTAGTCTTATTTTGCAGACTCATTAGAGAGTGGCAGTAAACTCATTTTATGTAGACATATATAAATGAAAAGCAATATTGGGTACAAGACCTTTGCAACAGACCTTTTTTCTATTGATACATAATAGATATTTATATTTTTGAAGTACTTGTAATAATTTGATCCATTCATATAATGTATAAAGATCAAATCAGGGTAATCGGTACATCTTTCACCTTGAATATTTGTCTTTTTTTAATACTAGGAACAACTGAATTATCTTCTAGCTATTTTGAAATGTACAATAGATTATTGTTAACTATAGTCACCCTAGTGATCCGTCAAACATAGATTTTATTTCTTTTATATACCTGTTTATTTGTACCCATGCTTCCTTTTTTTTTTCTTTTGGTAAATGATGCAACTTTATGAAAATGAACAGAAGCATCCTCTGATTTAAGGAGGGTACTACCATGGAAAATTAATGACCTAATTCCTTTGAACAACGTATTTGTTAGGAATTACTGCATAAGCCAACCTTAGTAGCTTAAAACATTTATCCTACAGTTTCATGGGTCCTCTGACTCTGATCTCTATCAAGGCAACAATCATCTCAAGGCTTTACTGAGAATGATCCCCTCCCTCATTCACTCACCTGGCTGTTGGCACCATTCAGTTCCTTGTGGGCTGTTGCACTGAGGCCTCGGTTCTTCACGATTCATGAGCTGGAGGCCTGCCTCTGTTCCTTGCCACAAGGGACCTTTCCATGGTGTCTCACAACATCAGAACAAGCAAGAAAGTGGGCAAGAGAAAGAACCAGCAAGACGGAAATCAGTCTTCTGTAATACAATCACCAAGTGACATTCTATCACCTTTGCTGTATTCTGTTCACCAGAAGCAAATCACTAAGTTCCACCCACGTTCAGGGGAGGTGATTACATAGTGCATGAATGCCAGGAGGGTGGTGATCACTGGGAGCCATATCAGATGCTGCCTACCATGATCATAGAAGAGCGCTGATATTATAGGCTATGTATATTTTTTTTGCTACCCACACCCATGCAAATTAAGGGATTTATAACTAAATATATAAACTAAATAGGGCTAGAAATGTTTACTTATGAAAAACATACCAATTATGCATATATACATGTATATATATACACACACATGCATGTTGATATATGTATATAATTTTTATTGATGTGTGTAGAGAGGTAACATGGTATAGCAAGGTGATAGCCAAAGAAATGGAAACTTATTTTGAACATTATATGTACAACTGTTCTTGAAGAGCTTGCTTTGAGTCAGATCCATGTGAAACACATTAGCACAATTGTATCATTTTCTAATTTTTATTACAGTGAGAGGAATTACATATAAGTAAAAAGTATGAACAGAATACTTAATTGGGCATCTTCAGCCATACCTTTAAGTTCTTGATCTTCAGCAACCTTGTAGACATTCTCAAGTTACTTAAATTTATATCTTTCTCAATTATAAAATGACTATATCTTTTTAGATACCAAGCTTAAACTAATAAAAAACAAAAATATTTTGTTTAAATTCTGTATTCTTAAAAGACATATCTCATTCCACAGTGTTTTCATTTCATATAGTTCAACCTAAAACTTTTGCATTTTAAATTTGCTTTCAAATATTTTCATTCATTTTAAGTCCAATCATCTAGCTTATTTTCTGAGCGCTCAGTGTCTTTCGTGTACTGTACATTGTTTTGGGCACTGTGGGGAGTACAAGCTTCAAACAGTTTCAGTCCTCATGAAGTTCTTGACATAGGAGATGAAACATTTCAAAATTTACAAGGGTATATATTTTAAACAAAATTAACAAGATAGGGCTATATATACTTGTTCTATAGACGAATTGGCCATAGATAACTTTCTGTGATAAAAGTAGGACAGAAGGTAGTTATTAGAGCAGTTAAGAAGAGGGAGGGCTGATGTTTGCTCCACCTGCCATGCCATCTCACCTGGTACAAGGCAGCTTCTGTGTGGTGTGGAGGGAGGTCCCATAGAGATCTGTAATATTTCATTGTAAGGTGGATGCCTAATGGTTTCCAGTCGACACTCTGGCAAAATCCCCATGTTTGATCAGAGGGATGAACAGGAGAATTGTCATGGTGGATAAAGACTGTCTGGTGAAGCTTTCCTGGGTGTTTTTCTGCTAAAGTTTTGGCTAACATTCTCAAAACACTGTCATAATAAGCAGCTGTTATTGTTCTTTGGCCCTCCAGAATGTCAAGGAGCAAAATGCCTTGAGCATCCCCAAATACCCATGACTGGTCCACTTCCAACTCTCGGTAGTCATTGCTTTGATTGTGCTTTGGCTTCACTGTTGTACTGGTAAAGCCATGTTTCATCTCTTGTTACTTCAAACAAATGCTTCAGGATCTTGATCCCAGTTGTTTAAAATTTCCATTGAAAGCTCTGCTCTTGTCTGCAGCTGATCTGCAGCACAACAGTTTTGGCAGCCATTGAGCGGACAGTTTGCATAACTTTAATTTTATTGTCAGAATTGTGCAAGCTGAACCAATTGAGTTGTCTATGGTCTTGGCTATTGTCTGTGCTATTAATTTTTAGTCCTCTATAGTTAGGACACAAACAAGATGAACTTTTTCCTTGAAAATTGATGTGGATGGTTTGCCGCTTTGGGCTTCATCTTCAATATTGTCTCATCCCTTTCTAAAATAAGTTATTCAACTGCTAATATTTGAATATTTGGGGCATTTTCCCCATTTACATTTCTCATAAAGCATCAATGATTTCACTATTCTTTCACTCAAAGTTCACCCTAAAATTGACATTTGTTCTTGCTTCAATGTTAACAGAATTCATACAGGCTCTGATAGGGGATCTTTTCAAACTGATGTCTCATCTTTCTTAGTAGCTAGATCCTGTTCCGAAATGCTATTACAAGTTAGTACAAGTTTATTTTGGTGCAAAAAATTTTTTAAGTCCATGTGTGGTTTTTTCATAAGCATTTTCCATGAACTGTTTTGAAGACTTCTCATATAATAATATTGTACTGTGGAGTTTTTACAAGAAGTCATGAAAAAAGACCAAAATTAAGATCATTATGAAGAGAGAAAATTAAATATATTATCTCCAAATAATTGAATTATAGACTGCGTATTTTTCTCCCTAATGTTTTATTGCATTTTCAATTCATACGGAGTTGAAAAGAGAGTCAGTATTAAAGAACAAACACTGCAAAAGCAATGAAAGTAGTTTTAAGTGAATAAATAGAGGACATTTGGTGCTTCTTTTAACAGATTTAGGACAAATATTAGCAGCAATAGACAAAATTGAGGTATCTCTAAGTTATTTAAAAATATTTAGTATTCTCCTTTGTCATTTTTCTTTTGGTGGGACTTCATCACTATTTCAACCCATATGATAACATAAGGGATTATTTTGACATTATATTAGTTCTACTTTGTCACAATTAGGGCATTATATTAATGAGGGTGCATATATTTATAGGAAGACTGTATTTCAACTCAGGTTAGTGATGCCAGTATTACAAAATAATTGCTATAAAATGATACTGTTACAATTGAGAAAGTTGAGATACATTACATTAAAAGCATATACTCCAGAAGATATTGTGTCTGAGAGGTTTGGAATAGTGTTTCCAGGAAACAGTTGCTGTAGTTAAGAAGAATAGAACCAAAAAGAAGCCAATGAATCTGACAATTGGAATGCTATTGGTAATCTTCAGAAAAAAACGTGTTGTGGACTTACAGAAAACATTGAGGAACATTATTGGGCATTGTCTGATTTTCTGTAAACTATTAATATTTGCCCAGCAAAACTCCTACTCTATTACAATATCAATGAAAATTTAAAGTCGAAGCTAATTTTAGTCTTTGTTCAATTTCTGATATTTTGAGTAATTAAATAGTAAAAAATAGGCATGACGAATAGGCTGAAAGAAGAAATTGAGTAATTAGTCACTGGAAAATTGGAAGTTTTCTGATGTACATGGCATTATTTCAGCTCTTTGAAATAAAATGTGTTGTATGTGTACTGCTTGCAGCAGTTTTACGTAGCCTTTTCTTTAAATAACATTTGAATGAGGGAGATATTTTTCTGTTTATTTTCATTTTACAAAACACTAATTATCCAGACTGCAGGAGCAGCTGTAAAAAGAACTCTAAAATTGCAGTGTTTAACTGAATCAAGTTAAGAACATCACGTGCATGCTGGAAGACTTGAAAGCATCAAGTTGAGTGGAAAGTGAAACTTGACAGGAGAAATGTGAAGTCAAAATAATTTTGAAGACTTGACATTCTAAGTCAATGGGAGTAAGTCAGAATACTTTGAAACATTTGGGGCCTGTTGATCATTAGATATTGTATGTCATTTAGAGCAAAGGTAAGTGATTTCCAGAATCAGGAACTATCTGTCCCAACCATTTTCCAGGAATGATGGTGGAAAAGTGGTAGAATTTGGTCATGTGTAAATTACTTACTTTCTTCCCCAAACAGTCTGTACTTAGAAAAGAAAATAATTTATAAAATTACAACATGTGTTTATTGTCTCTGAGAAATCCTATCAGCATTTCTGATTATGATCACAATGGAAATATAGAAGTACTTTCTCCATTGTGAATCAGAGGTGAGTAATGTTTGGCATATAGGTTTGTGTACAGAAAATATTGAGGTTTATTACTTTTCTATCCATCTCATTACTCACCTCTGATAACTGGTAAGGAAGTATATTTTAATTAAGGTTCAACTTCCTCTTACTGAATAGAGAGTGTCAATTACATACTAATGCTATTTGAATATGAGTTGGTTTAATAATAAACACATCTATAGTAACTCTTTTTAGACTTTGGATTTTAATGGATGGGAAAAACACAGATGTTTTACAAAGACACAATTCATAATTATTATGCTTTTTTCATTGTTTATATCTTGTATGTTTGTAATCACTATGTCATCCTGAAATTCTGTCAGAAAGAATAGAAGAAATAGTGTTCAAAAAGAGTACCACAGAGAATTTTCCACTTTTTTTCAGCCAAAATTGTATACTGTAGTCTTTTGCATTTTTAGTTTTTCTTTTAAAAAACGCTTCAAAATTTGTATTTATGGCTTAAAAGTTTCTAAATCATAATAAAAATAATTAGGCTGCAGATCTTGTATATGGACAAATCTTTCAAAAGAAAGGTTCAAAAACACAAGAAAATAAATGTTTACAGTTTAATTTTTTTGTTATTGTTTACCAAAAGACTTTTTCATTGGAAGTATCCAAATTAAGACCTAAGGAAAGGATGTTTAATTTTGTTCATAGGCTTGTAAGCTGAAATTGGATCAGTGTGAAATATATTAAAATATGGACCACTAAAGTAATCTGTATACCCAGTAATCTATTACTGGTATGTACTTATATTCAGTTTGTTGATTTGAGCCAACCTTATACTTCATTCTTACTATAAAGTAAGATAACCAAACTAACATTTTGACTCTTTAGTGGGGATATGCTGTTGTGAAGTGATGCTAATCACCAAATATTATGTTTCATATAGAATTCTTTTATGTATTGTATGAAGGTATACATTTATGGTTTTATAATGCATCCACTTTATACTATATGTTTCTAGTTACTTTATAGTGAAGAGTCAGATCAGGTCATTTTTTGCTCATCTACTGGTTAAGTATCTTAAATTCTAACTTGATCTGTTCAGTTTTGGATTTTAAGAATAATGATTTTTGTTAAATGTACTAGGGTTTAAATATACTTGTGCCATATTCTTTACCTTAATCCTTTTATCCTTTAATAAATTTCTGACTTCGTATTCAAGATGTTTTTGATACAATTAAAGGATTTAGGCTCTTCAGGGAGGGTGGTCTTTTATCTTTTTTTTTTTTATTTAAGAAAGTTTAGCATTTGCACAAACTTATTTGTGTTTCTCTCACCTTCAGTAAGAAGAGATAAACTAAAGCCCTAGAAAAGAAGTTGCTCAAATCTAGCTCATGAATTCTCAGTTCTAGCCCATGGAGAAAGAATAAGCATGATCACTAAATCTAACTTGTTAGATGAAAATGGTAACATAATTTTTCTCAAATATTTTCCCATAATATTTCCCAAGCAGGCAATGACAAATCTTTCTTAACCCTGATAGCAATTTGAATATTGAAGACATTGCATTTAAACTAAAAATTGCTGAGTTAAGCAACACTATCAACACAGCTAGGTGTGAAGAGGGGCTTAATAATTTTTAACAAATGACCTGGCCAATACAGTTTCATAAAGGCCTCAATCATATTTTCTATGGTTGTGCCCCCTATATCATAATTTCAGTTTTTATTATAAACTAAGAACATCAGGCTTTTCCAGCAACATCATGAGAACATGGATTTTCTTAACAAATATACTTTCTCAAGTCAAGTAAATTACAAGTGTGCACCTCTTCCTTTTCCTCAAATTTTTGCTAATTGTTTTAAGGACTTAGGAAAAAAGGGTTTTTTATTGTTGTTCATGTTAAGTATGTTCAAGGCCCTTTACAAAGGTATCTTGAAGTCAAATCATGGCTTAAACTTGACCCTAGCCCTCAGGGAGAGGTTTCACTGAAGGAAATACATTAGGTTAATTGGATATTAAAAATATATAACTTTTGTTCTTTAGAGTTTAATTATCTACTCAGGTATGTGAGGTTAGCTAAGCAATAGCAAATGTGATCCTTGTGGTAAATTCTTGAAAATAATAAGAAATAGCTGTTTTGCCTTCTGCTGTCAGCATTGACTGGTTCTGTGGAAGGCTCTTCTGAACTATGCTAAATATTGCACCGTGATTACAGATCTTTTCAACTCGTACATATTTAGGACTTGGTAAGAAAACATACATGCTAAGACAAAATAAAAGAAAGCTATATTCTTTGTGAATTATGAAATTCCTGAATAAAACCTATAGTAAAGAAAAATTATTAATATCCAAAAAACTTACCAAGTTATAATTTTTTAAAAATCTATGAAAGTCACAGAATTTACTAAATTTTCTTTTACTATTACAGAGTCTATGACTTTAACAAGGCTTATGAAAAAAAGGGAAATTTTCCTTCCTTGACCTTTCAATTCTTTAAGTTCTAAACTTGAATGGAAATCTTAGAATTCTTAATTACCTTATCAAATATCCAAAGTTTGTCTTAGATATAGTGGCTATATGACTGCTAACCCCTTGCTTTCTCAGAGTTTTTTAATTGCTTTATATTTGGATATAAATTTGATTCAGATTAACCTTTGCCTCAGTTCAAATGTCATATAGTTTCCTGATACTTATGATATTTTATATGGGAAGCATGTAAAATATTTTTATCTACAGTTAAATATTTATTTAAAATTTTAAAAAGGAAAACGTAGACTATGTAATGTTTGGGAACTGCAAAATTGTAAGTTAGCTAAATTGATAATTTTTAATGAGCTAGGAAATAAACACATGCTTACCATAGTTAAATAACATAGAGGTGTAAATTTTAATTTTGTTTTTAAATTTTTAACCAATTACCTTAAAATTTTGAATATAGTGATTTTTTCCCTCTAACATATATTAATAAATATATAAACATTTATGTAGATTTATGTGAATATACATATTTCAGTATTATGATTTATTATATAAGCAAAATTTTATGATCATTTAAAAGCTTTCTGAAGAATGCAGCATTATATGTCAGTTTCAGCTAAATTACTAGGGGAAGATCAAGGCAGAGTAGATTTTTAAGCCAGTTGAATTAATTGGTGAACTAGCTGGTTTATGAGTTGGGACTTTTAATTGCAAGCGTCAAGAAACACAACACAAATTGACTTAACCATATAACTGAAATTCAAGATCATGTCTTCAGGCTTTGTCAGACCCAGATGTTGGAAAGGACAATTTCCTCTCTTTCTCTCTCTCATCTCTGTCTCTTCCTATGCCAAACAATTTGGTTCTTTATTCTCAGGTGGTTTTCTAAATAAAAACATAATCACCAGCTGCTCCCAGTTTATATTCTATAAGGTTAGTATGCTCTGTGGAAAGAGTGCCGTATCCCAACATTTTCACCAAAAACCCTAGTGCTAACTGTCATTAAGTCTGTAAAACATCTTTATTTTCAGATTCAATTACTATGGCCACTACTATGTTCTTTCTATTATATTAACCAAGGCTAGTTAACTTGCCCCTACCTGGAACCAGGTCAGCCCCACCCAAACTACATGGATGAGAGCATGGATGGCATGCCTTCCCCACAGATGTGGAACAGATGCTGGATACACCCAAACAATAGATCATTACATTTATTATTTTGGGCAGTTTTCCATTTTAGTAAATGAGCAAGGTAAAGACAATAAACATTTGTGTCCAAATGATGTAAAATTTGGGTACTTGTTTACTAATCACTTATGGAATTATAGAGGATCATATTTCAGGGGACGTTGAAGTACAGCTAGACGAGACTCTTCTTGAAATATTTCCACCCACAGTTATTTTTAACCACTTGTGAAATGCACTGTAAGTTATATACTGCTAAAATAGTTCTAAAATTTGGGAGAGATTTACTTGAATAATAATTGGGCACTATAATACCCATCTGTCTGATCGTCATTCCAGTATAATCCTTAGGCAAGGAAGGAAAGAGTGGATTACATCATAAGCATCATTCCTTATTTTTGTTGCATTGGAAGGAAGTGGGCTGAGAACTACTGTTCTACCATATCTGTCAACCTTGCCAAAATTGTCTCTTTCCCAGGGAAAAAAAGCTTTTATATTTATGTTGGTTTTCTCATAAAGCTTAGCTTGCTTTTCCTTTATCATATTGGTTTCTTTCCCAATGTCCTTCAATTTGTATTGAATGAGTATTGACCCTTTCCTCTTTTCACTCAAATATTCTCTGTCACACTCCATGCTTTTTCTCCATAGCAATTTAACACAATGTGGCACATAATGCTTTACTTATTTATGCTTATTGTCTGTCTCCTTCATCTACAATGTAAACTCTAAGAAGGCAGGGTGTTTCTGTTGTTGTCTGGTTCACTGTTTTATTTGTAGCACCTGGATTGGTGCCTGGTATAGTGTAGGCCCTCAGTAATTGTGGCTGACAAATATGTAATGTGCAAAAATGAACAAATATTTGAAAGTATGATCAGAGCATCACTGGTTTGAATAGTATTCTTTCTTGTTTCAAGTACTATACTTTTCTGATGGTTTCTGTTTTTACTACACCTATTGTATTCCTGAAATGTGTAAAAAAGTGAGAGCAGTGGTTAAGTCATATATTCATGTTATGGGTTCAGTTCTTAGGTAAAAGTTACTGAATTGTAGACTAATAGCATTCATTAACATGCATGTAAATTGGTTTATCCCAGGCATTCAGAGATAGTTTATTATTAAAAATCCAACCATAGTAGTTTACCATATATTCTAGTTAAAGGAGAAAAGTAAATGATGCTTCAATAGTTGGAGAAAATATGGGATAAAGTTCAGCACCAAGTCATTATAAACTTTTAGCAAATTAATATGTCTTAATTTGCTAAAGTTACGTACTAAGAATTTAAAGCAAACATCAAACTTAATATGTTTTAGGAACATTATCTTTAAAATGAAGACCAAAGAAAGAATGACCACAATCATCACTTATATTCAACATTGTACTGGTGACCTAATTAGCTAGCACAGTAAGACAAGATACAAAAGTAAGTTTAAAGGATTGGAAAGTAAGAGACTAATCTATCATTATTTGCCAAAAATGGCTACCTATATAGAAACCTTTAGAAGCTACAGACAAATTTTTAAGTTTAAGAACTGAAAAATTTTACATATACAATCAACATACTAATATACCTTTATTTCAACATAAAGATACAAAAGTAAGTTTAAAGGATTGGAAAGTAAGAGACAAATCTATCATTATTTACCAATAATGGCTACCTGTATAGAAACCTTTAGAAACTACAGACAAATCAAATTTTTAAGTTTAAGAATTCAAAAATTTTACATACACAATCAACATACTAATATACCTTTATTTCAACATACTAATATGCCTTTATTTCAGCAAAGTGTTAGAAACTTTAAATGCTATAGTTTATTAAATAGTATATTCTAAAAGCTGTGTGTGTGTTCTCTTGCTCTCTTCTTTCATAGGATATATGATTATCATTTTAATTCATTTGCCTTGCAATGGATCTGCTTTCTCAATGTATATTTATGTTTTTGAATATAAATATTGTATTGGAATTTTTTATCTTCATTCTTAGACATGGTTAGCTAGAAAATATTGAGGGGAAAATGCTTAGGTAAGAATCAAAGAATACATGAAAGAATAAGAATAAAACTCCTTTTGGATTGGAAGAAATCAGTACTAACTTTTCCCTAGTGAACTGTTAAGCCGTTTTTGATATCTGTATATTTCTGCTTCAGGTTTCTGCATGCTTTCTCACCACATTACCGTGTAAACTTTATTGTCTGTTAGCTGTGGCTTGTTGCTTAAGGGAATTGATGATATGCCAATTTATTAATCTTTCACAATACTAGGTAGTTATATATACATAATACTTACAGTTTGTGAAAAGCCTTAAGATTTAAAAAAAATTTTTATAAACAAATTTTCATTTACTTGTAGGAAATCTTAAGACATCATAAGGTGGCTGCAGCTTGATTAATTATATGGTATCTAGAAATCAAATTAGGCATCAACTTACACTTTTAATTGAATTTCTATGTTGAATCATTCTAGAACTTCATAACTGTTTTGAATTCATAGAATTGTGAGTGCCATGAAGAAAATATTTAATTTAAATCACGTACACAGTATTTCTACATGCTCATTGTAGATGTCACTATCATTGTAATTAATGCTCTTGACATAAAAAAAAGGTTGTTAAATACTATGTAGATTTGAGGTTTGCACATTAACATTTCCAATTTCTAGCATGAGAGAATGCTATTCAATGTGAATCCCTTTAATGACAAAGAGTAGGTCACTTAGTATGCAACATAACCAGTTCACTTTTTGTACAAGATCTCCTGTAAGGTGATTGAGGTTCATATTTTTGTGGAAAAGCAGTAACGTTCATAGCAGGAAAGTCACTTCTTTTGGAAGTTTATAGTTCTTAAGGTAACAGTTTTGGAATAAATTAGAATGGAATGTCCAGTTGGCTTAGATCCATGAAATTCACAAAGTCTGGAAACCAGAAACACCATTAATGAATCAGCCATGTTGAATTTTCTAGCCAGTGAAAAAAAAGTAAGAGAAAAATATTTACTGAAGTTTTTTTTTTTACAAAATTAACTTATGGCTTGATCATATGTTCAGGAAACATGCAAATTCTACATGGAAATGTGATTCAGTAAGATTTTATTTTAATGGTAACCAAAAAATAACTTTAGCTTGTGCTTATAAAATCAGTGTTTTTCTTCTTTGAGGGGGATTCATTCTACAGAGTTGGAATTTAGAATCATTCCAAATGGTGTGTGAAGAACAGCTAAATATTTTAGTTCTTTGATTCTAATTCATTTTATTGGGAAAGGTTTATGGTTATGATAATACTGATTTTTAAAAATTAAGGTTTTGGGACATATCTTTTTACACATATCAAAGGCACAAACTACTATCGAAGATAAAAAACAGATGGTAAAGTGGTGAAAACCTAGATTTTATTTAGTAACTTCTGAGAGTAGGGGAGAAGTATAAGTTCCATTCTGATTTGTACAGAGGTAACTGGGCATTTTAAAGGGAGAATGAGGGAGTAGGTAGAAAGGTGTTTGTTAAATATCCCCAGGTGATTATAATGTGCATCCAGAGCTGTCAGGGGTCCAAGTCAATGCTACTCAGTCTTTAGTGTGCATATAGATAGCACAAAATCTGGGGGACAGAAGGTCTCAAGTGAAAAACTTCAAAGGGTTGGTCAGTGGGACTGTGATTAGGCCAGCTGTCTGCAAGCTGGGGATTATAGAAGTTAAGTTTCTTTTCAACAAAAGAGACTGGGAGAGAGAGATCCTATCCTTCTTGATGGAGATGGTTGTCTCTTAGTGAAGAAGTATGGGTGGAGTCTATATGTGTCAGAAGTTCTACAGTTCTCACCACTTTACACAGTATAAAATTCAAATGAAAGATTTACTAATTTTCAAATAGAAAATAGGTTATTTCTAATTAGACATCTAATGGTGCGAAGGAAATACATTTTTCTGAATTGTAACCAGTTGAGGTTTTTTTGCATAAGGGTGCCAAAGGTTGCAAGTATGTTTGTTTCCTTTTTTTAAAATTACTTTTGGAGAGAGAGTGCATTCCCATGGATTTCAACTTAAGTCATATTCAATTGTACCCAGTGGAAATCTTCCATCAGCCTAGTCCCCAATCTCCACCCTTACAGTAGCGTCTGTTATTCCCAGGTGTGTGATTTGATTTCATAACTAGGTTTTCCTTCTTGCCCTCTAGCACTCTTCAGATTCACAATGGTGTATTCATGATGTTAGGTGTGTCATGTTTATCATGTTTACCTTACTCTGTTTCACTGGGGTTTGGGAAGATTTTGGTTTTTTTAATATGAAAGGTTTTTCCTAACTATGTTGTCAAATGAACAAAGTCCCTATTGTGTTTTACTGAAACATAGTTGTCAGCATTTGAGTAATCAGAGTTTGCTTATTTTGTATATTAAATTAATATTCATTATGAGGTTATAAGAAGACATATTAGTATGGAAACAGTAGAAAAATTCTGAGAGTGATCTAGGTAGCTTCACTATCTTTGCTATTTGGGGAAAAATGAAACCAAGATTTGTAATTATTGCTTTCATGTGACCAGAACGTTTCTTGTGATGGAAACAGACCATCTCACCTGATCAGTGAAGATGGCTCTTTTGTTTTATACTATGAATGCATTTTATAATTCTGGAGTCTTAAACCTGAGTGATTTTCTACATACTAGAATACTTTCTAGAACTCTAGAAAGTCTCTGAGGTTCAGTTATGTCTCTCCAGTTCAATCAGCCACATTTCTTAGAAACACCACTGAATTCCTTCTCTTGAATTTTCTCTTGTGTTAGCACCTAAGGTGTGTCTTCTGTCATCCTCACCTAAGATAAACTCACTAATGCTGATTATATCTTATTTTTTTCAGCACAGCCTAACCAAGTGAAGCTGCTAAATGAAGGGCATTTGTTAAAATTAGCTATTCATAGAGTATGGAAAGAAAACAAACATTTTCTGAGCACTATGTGCCACACACTTTTGCTGAAAATTGAAGATAGTCCTATGAAATGGGTATTGATAGCTTTTTCATATCCTAGTGAGAAATCTAGGCCCCAAAACTTAAGTAACTCCACGTACTACAAGCTAGTATTAATAAGTGGCTGAGGGGATTTGGACTTCAAATGCACCGCAGTGTTCACATGCTCAGTGAGGCTTTAGTAGAAGAGGTTTTTAAAGTAAAAAAAAGAAAAATCACAAACACAGCATATATATTCTATATGTATATATATACACACATATACACAAAATGATAGCCATGTTACATTATTTACAATTAATGAGATTTTGATTTAACATAAAAATTGAACTAGTCTATATTCATTTTCAGGTTATTTTATGATCCAGTCTTCTCTCCTTGGCTATTTGGGAATGGGATGCTATGGGGAATAGAGGTTAGCAGGACCTTTCCTTGGCTATGGGATGTGAAGGAGGGAGAGGAACCAAAGGAATCTGGCATGGGTATGGCTGGAAACCAAAAACTAGTCTTTACCATAAGTTCTTCTGGAGCAATGAAGAGCAAAAAATGGAGCTGAGCACATTGTCTGTTCCCATGGTAGCAAGAATGTATATGCAGGGCTGGGAGGGGACTTAAGAGCAGAGTATCAAGAGCTTCCTTGAGAAAAAATGTGACAGGAAAGAGGCCTTTTATAATAAGGCATCCACAGCCTAGCCCTGAAGATGTGGAGGAAGATATTAAAATTTAGCTGTGGCTATACTTTCTCAGGCCCTGGCCACAGGGAAGCGGAGGATTCCACAGGACTTGTTTAACATCATTCTAAAAGTGGGAGGCTGAAGCCCTTCCCTGCTGTTCTGGGAAATTACTTATCTTAATATGATTGGATCCAAGCTTGGCTGTGGCATTATTAAGACCGAGATAGATTGTTTCCCTGGGCTATATTGAATAGCTGCAGTGGGGCCAGGAAGAAAGAGACAATCCTTGCAGAGGAGTAAAAGAATAAAAGAGTAAAGGAGTGAGTCAGTTTAAAAATTAACTCTGTTAATAAAGCAAATCTCATTGGAAATACTTGGTTCCAGAAGGAATAGTTCTTAGACGCTTGCTCTGTTTCACTGCCAGAATTGGCTTGGTGGGATACATTCCAGAGAGTACTAGGGAACCATAACACTGTTTCTCTGGTAATGCCCACCTTAATTATCTGCTTATCTTAATTATGTTTGCTTCCAGGCATCTTTGTGTGGCTTACTTTGATTTAGGTTGGGCTCCTAATTGTATATTATAAAGAACATTGTAAACAGTGTTTTTCATGCCTTTTTTTTTTTTTAATTTACCTGCATGATTCTTAGTGGGGTGGGGTAATAATTGTAGTATTACAAGAACTTAGAAGAATGACCTAGAGAATTGCTTCAAACTGTGAAAGTCTTTATGCCAACCCTGTACCCTGCTAATTTCCAAGATACCACCTCCCAACATCCCTGGAAAAAGTCATATTTTTTAAGTATGGTAAGAAAAGAAGGAAAACCCAAAAGACCAAAAATAAAGGTTTTAAACTCACCAGAGCATAAGTGCAAAAGTTTGCACAAGTTTCAGAGTGTTAGGGTAGATCAGATTACTGACTGCTGTTCAATCTGGTCATCCTTGTCTGTTACCCTCTTTATCTTCACCCTTAATGGAAAGTATACCTTTATACTCATGTAACTCAACATTGTTAAAA
>VBSM01002217.1:32987662-33032075 GCA_008086735.1 Cheirogaleus medius
CGGCCTCCCAGAGAGCTAGGATTACAGGTGTGAGCCACCGCGCCCGGCCCCTATGTTTTATTTTTAACTCTGCTATCATTATAAAATTGAAAAGGGAAAAGTTCTCTTTTCATTGATTATAGTATTTCTTTAAATGATTATTCTAAAACCTTTTCTAAAAAGTGGAAATTATGAAAATCTGAAAAAAACTTTCATTTAAATACTTCATGTTCATCTTTTTTGCACATGAGAAAAAATTATAATAAAATTATACATTAAAGTTATTAAAAAATCTTTCAGATCTTGTTTTTCTGCAAACTTTTGGCACAAATCGCAATTAAACTCTAGGTAGGCTGGAATTGATTTAAAAATTGGTATGTGTGAGCAAGACCCTGGAGCAGGAATCAGGGAGCCAAGGCTGATGCTTCAGTAATAGCTTACTTGGCTATGAAAAAATTAATACAATTCTTTGAGTATCAATTTCCTCTAATTAAAATGAGAGGCCCTGTTTAAAAAAAAAATGAGAGGATTGAAGTAGATGCTGTCAATTATTTTGGACAGGTTAACACTGGAGTTTTGCTTTGGATAATTTATGAAATACTTCATTTATTTTACATTGTTAAAAAAGGAGCTTTGTACCCCCTAGGCCAATATATTAGGATGTTATTGAAATCATGTTTACATACCATAGTAACAATCTATATTGTGATTTTTAAAATCATGTTCTATTTAAACAAGGAATTTTACTATGGCTTGTTCATCAACAGCCCAAACCCCCAAGATAAACCTTTTTGTATTTTATAAACTTCACTAATTAAAATTATATTAAGCACATAATACTTGATATAGTTTCTCCAAGACAAAATTTTTTTTCCTTATCCCTGTTAATGCTAACACTACTTAGTTGGCCAAATACAGAAGAATTTTAAACAATGTAGTTCAGCCAGATGAAAAGTGATTTTTTTTTTAATGAAACAAATGCAGAGTATGGATTCCATATGTTTTTATTTATTGTTTAGTGGTAAATAGTTATCAATCTTTATAGCAATTGAACATTAGGTTTACAGATTTAGAAATGAATATTGATGATAAAGTTACAACAGTTCTGTAACTTATTAGAGATTAATTACATTGTTTACATTTATGTATATGAATTATATGCAAAATAGATTAAAATTGGTAATTTATTTACTGTTAACAGAAAGGTTTGATTTATAATTGTTAGAGAATATAGTCAGGACTGCTTTTTTGTTTGTATTTACTATAACATTTGTGAATTTTTATTTTTTGGTATAGAAATATCTTAAGGGATGTTATTAATATATGTAAAGGAAAGCAATTACATATAGATTATGGAATATCAAGTATCACATCCTTGCATTAATTTATTAGTTTATGCTGTTTTTTTAATTGAGCAAGTGCTCTCTTATTTTCAAAAAGAATGTGATTCTGATAAAATGTGTTCTGACAGGATGATTTGGATTATAGCAGTGAAAACCATCAATTTTATCTCATTCGTTTTGTGTTTTTGTTTGTTTGGGTACATTTGATACCACATGTGTTTTGCTTACACCTGGAAGCTGGAGATTAGATAAATAAGTCACATAAAAGAGTAACAAAATTCAAGAATTCAACCAGTTTAATATGTATATATTCTTCCACCTGTAGAATTTGATTTTGGTGATAACTAATGCATGATAAAATAGATTCTCATATTTTATAAGAGCATTTTAGTGGATGTTTATTATAGATATTAATTTAAATTTGCTTGGAAAGGAAGTATGCTTTTAAAGGTCTGTAGTATACAATTTGTTTTCTAAGAAAAAGTTTTAAATATTTTTAAAAATAATTCTCTCATATCTCAGTCCAGTGATATATGTGCTATGAAAATTGTTCAATCATATAATTGTTTTCTAAAAACTTTCCACAGAGTTAGAATTCATTAGTGTTTCTGATCTTTAGTGAAGATCAAAACATGAGGAAAAATGATCAGTTTAAAGGCTTTAATTTATATTATAGTTTTCTACAAAAGTTGTATTTAAAATTATAGTGAAGCTTTTCTAGTCATTTATGTTACATCTGTTTCCCATTCTTTGAAATCACAAAATTATAAAAGACTGTCTTTTTTACATATTAATAAAACCATAGAAATGTGGCATCATAGCAGTGTGAAGACAAATTTGCCCTTTTTATTAACATACAGTTTTGACATTTTCCAGGAAAATATACTTTTATGAGTATCTTTATTTTACTTTTAGGATATATCATGTGTAGAAATAATTCCAATAACCTATATTGACATTTTATGAGGAAGGGATTTTCTTAAATATTTACCATAGAATTTGCAGCTTTGTGTTTTTCTTGACCAAAAGCAGACTATAAGAATTAGAGAATAGGCATTTTGCAAGGAAACTTCAGTCAATTTAAGAGTAAAGTTATAGAAAATATTGTTAGATAAATATATTCAATTATATTATCTTCATATAGATTTTTAATAAATTCATAAATTATTAAGCATAATGCTTGCCACATATGTATATCATGGGGGTGGAGAAATTAGGCAACTATGTATGGCTGGATCAATATAACTACCATTATATTATTATCATCTATGAAGGATAGCATCTTTCAATATGATAGTATAACAAATAAACTATATAATGTATTTGTTGCCTTCTTATATTGTTATATATGATAACTCAACATTTTACCTCCCTCAGCAAAGTTTTGTTATTAAAGATTATGAAAAATTTTATTAAATATAAAAAGTTATATCTCTGGTTCCCAGCTCTAGCTGTATGTTAGAATCACCAAAAAGGCTCTTAACAAGAACTGATGCCTGGATCCTACTTCAAACCAATTAAGTCAGACTCTCTCAGGGCAGGGTTGGGCAACAGAGTTTGTGCCTAGAATTCTTCAGGTAATTCTAATGTGCAACCTAGGTTGAGGATCTCTAGTTTGTATGGTGCAAGAATATCCATAAATTATCATAGCATTTTGCTTGAATAAAATTTTATATATTTTCTGTGGGGCCTACAGAGTTAAAAAAAACCAACCTAACAAACTTAAAACAAATTTTCTTTGACTTATGACCTTATGATTTTGATTACTGATGTTCAGAAAGCATAGATTTCTTCATATAAATATGTGTTAAGATGAATTCTAACAAAATGTAATGGATACAAGTATTATCACTCTTTGGAAAATCTGTTGTTGTTGTAAATGAACATCATGAATCGTTGACTATAGCTTAAAAAAAAAAAAGACTTCTGTAAACACCCTTGGATGTTATTTACTGCACAAGTGTACACTTATAGTGTATTAGTTTTCTATGGCTGCTGTAACAAATTACCACAAACCTAGTGGGTTCAAATAACACAGATTTGTTATCTTAACGATTCTGGAGGTCACAAGTCCTAAAATCAAGGTGTTAGCTGCATTCCTTTTTGAGGCTTTAGGGGAGGATCTCATTTCTTTCCTTTCCCAGCTTCTCAAGGCTGCTTGCATTACTTGGCTTGTGGTCCCTTCTTGCATCTTCAAAGCACATTACTCCAATCTCTGCTTCCGTTGTTACATCGCTCTAACTCTTACCCTTCTACCTCCCTTTTTTAAGGACTCTTATAATTACATTGGCCCTGCCCAAATAAAGATAATCCAGGATAATCTCTCCATTTTGAGATCTTTAACTTAGTCATACCTATCAAATTCCTTTTACCATGTATGATGATATTTTCACAGATCCTAGAATATGGACATGAACATCTTTTGGGAGGCTTTATTTTGTCTGCGACTTACAACCTTGAGCTGTTGTTTTTTTTTTTTTTTTATCAAAAAGCAGCATTTTTTGATTATCACAGAAATTCAGTGATAGAGTTTCAAAATAAAGTAGGACAGTGCAAAAAATACTTCAACAAAATGAACAATTGTCCACTAAACTATAAAACATATTGAAACATTTAAATCAGGAATGGATATTTTAATTCATTATTTCATATCAGCTTTCTGAATGTTTTATTATGTAGTTAGTATTTGATTTTTCAACATAGTGTCTAAATTGAGATAAGACTTGTGTACCTGAGACACTCACAAGATACACAATATTGGTGTGTTTCTTTATCTCTCCATGTCTTCATATTTCTTGTCAATAAATGGAGACTGAACCAGATTTATGGAGATTTGATGCCTACGTGATGCAATGCACTCGATGTTTTTCACATAGCTATAGTAATGTGGTAAATGCACAATTAACATTTGAAATTATTTGTATAGTACATTTATATTTTTAAAAAAATGCTTATGTAGACAATCTATTACCATCTATTTATAGTCTACCTTGGTAGATTTGTGTATCTTCGCAGTCTACATACAGTCAGTCATTGAATGCTTTTGTGTGTCCATGCTCTCATTTAGATCCTAAGATAGATATAATGATATAAAAGTCACTGATATCCCATCCTCAACTGAATATGCAATATCCTACTTAGGGGGGAAATTTAAAAGCAGTCTAAGAGGTATAGAAAAATGAATTTTAGTTCAGAAGATAAAAGATTTTTAGTAAGTATATACGTTATATGCTACATCTGTTTCTTGAAACTGAAGCAAAATGATTTATCCCACTATTTCCTAGTATGTGTATGTGTGTATGCATAAATAATTTCTGTAGTCTTCATATTCTACCAATTACTTTTTGTAAAATTCTAAAGTGTTACAGATGTAAATATGGATCTTAAGAAGTTCTGCTCAACAGATACTTCATAAGATTTTGAAATCACTAATAATCCATTTTTACCCATCTCCAGATGCCACCAGAAAAATCACAGTAATTGCTGTGCTGACCTTTATACATCTTATTTCCATCTGTTACTGCCCTCAGTAATTCTACTTAGCTAGGTGCCAAAATCTTACAAGTAAGCACTCCATCCAATCCATGAGCATGATATGTTTTTCTGTTTGTTTACATCCTTTGAAATTTCCTTCCTCAGTGTTTTGTAGTTCTCCATGTAGAGATCTTTCATCTCCACCTCCTTGATTAAATATATTCCCTAGTATTTTATTTTTGTTACTATTGTGAAAGGTATTGAATCTTTGATTTTATTCTCAGCTTGTCTGTTGACGTATAGGAATGCTACTGACTTATGTACATTGATTTGTAACCTGAGAGTTGCTGAATTTATTTATCAATTCCAGTAGTCTCTTGGCAGAATCTTTGGGGTTTTTTTTAGATATAAGATCATTAACAAAGAGCAAAATTTCACACCTTCTTTCCCCATTTTGAGACCCTTAATTTCCTTCTCTTGCCTGATTGGTCTGGCTAGGACTTCTAGCACTATGTTGAATAGAAGTGGTGACAGTGGGAAACCTTGTCTGGCTCCAGTTCTAAGCAGAAATGTTCTCAGTATGATGTTGGCCGTGGGTATGTCATATATGGCTTTTATAATTTTGAGGTATGTTCTGTCTATGACATTTTGTTAAGAGTTCTTACCATAAAAGGGTGCTGAATTTTGTCAAATGCATTTTCTGCATGTATTGAGAGGATCATATGGTCTTTGTTTTTGCTTCTGTTTATGTGGTGAATCACATTTATATATTTGCATATTTTGAACCATCCTTGTATCTCTGGGATGAAGCCAACCTGGTCACAGTGGATTTTTTTTTTTGATATACAACTGAATTCAGTTTGCTAGGATTTTATTGAGAATTTCTGTATCTATACTTATAAGGAATATTAGTCTGTTATTTTGTTGTTGTTGTTGTGTCCTTCCCTGACTTTGGTGTCAAGGTGGTATTGGCTTCATAGGATGAGTTGAGGAGAATTCCTCCCTGTCGATGTTATGAAATAATTTCTTAAGCATAGGCACCAATTCTTCTTTGTAGGTGTGGTAGAATTTGGTCTGATCTGGGACTTTTTTTGGGGAAGATTTTTATTGCTGCTTCAATTATGTTATTTGATATTGGTCTGTTCAGGAGTTCTAGTTCTTCCTGATTGAGCTTGGCAGATTGTGTGTTTTCAAGTATTTGTCCATTTCTTCAACATTTTCAAGTTGATGTGCATAGAGATATTTATAGTATTCAGAGATAATATTTTGTATTTCCATGGTATCAGTCAGAATATCTCCTTTTTCATTTCTGATTGAGCTATTAGGGTCCTTTCTTTTCTGTTTCTGGTTAATTTAGTTAGAGGCCTGTTGATTTTGTTTATCTTTTCAGAGTACTGACTTTTTGTTTTATTAATCTTTATGATTCTTTTGGAAACAATTTCATTTAGTTCTGTTCCAACCTTCTGATGGGTTAGGGATTGCTCTTCCTTTTCCAATCACTTGAGATGATTATTAGATTGTTGAATTATGATCTTTCTGTTGTTTGGATGTAGGCATTTAAGGCTGTGAATTTTCCTCTTAGGACTGCTTTTGCTGAATCCTACAGATTTTGATAACTTGTGTCCCCTTTGTCATTTAATTTGAAGAATCTTTTGATTTCCATCTTAATTTCCTCCTTAATGCAATAATTGTATAGCAGAAGGTTGTTTATTTGGTTTCCATTGACATGGAACCTCTCATATTGGAGCCTGCTGCACCCAGGTCTATTCTCAGGCTCAGATCCCATTGTGTTCTACGGGAGAGCACTTGGCTTCAAGTCTCCTGGTATGTATGGCTAAGGGAAGCCACAAGTCAATCCACTCTCTCCTCAGACTGGTAAAGACATGGCACAGTGTACCCAAGAGCTCAGGATATATTTAGCTGCTGCTTTAGCTGCTGGCCAATCCCCAGTCAATGCTAAGTTACATAGAAGGTTGAAGTAACATTTTAAATGCTGATGCTCTACAGCTGCATCTTGACATACAGTAATAAGAGATTGAAAAATAAAGTCTTTTTGCTAAAAATTCATTCTGTAAAAATTTTTGAAAGATACTGGATTCCAGTATCTCTCATCTGGCAGTCTGTATCTTAATTGCTTGCTGATTAATTATGCATAATTTTAATTATTTACTTTCTGCTCTTGGAAAGGAAACAGAATGTGGGCAAATAGCACTGCCAAGGAGGTAAACAAAGAGTCAATTCCATAAATTAGCAAAAGTAATCATGTCCTACTTTGTGGATTATTTGTAATGTATACTTCCATATTTTGTTTGTAATGGCCTATTTTAATTTATTTAAGACCTAAAAATTCACTTTTACATATGGACGAATTAGAAATGCTAGCTGCTGATCACACAGAAATTTGGAGCTTCCTAAAATCAGTGTATTATAATGCCTACAAGGAAAGTCTAAATTATTTTCTTATAGTTTAATATTAGCATTTGTGTTTGTCTTCCTTTTTGCTCAATATAGTACTTCTCATTTTTCTGGATCTATGGAGAGTTGCTTTCCAAAAATGACTAATACTAGAAATAACCTCATTTTAGCTAATTATTCAGAAAAAGCATATAATTTTTATAGTTTTCTTTCTTGATATAGTCTTTGACAGAAGCAGTATGAAATGTTGATACAGCATAGGATAGAAAGAACTTTGGTTCAGGTACAGGTATTCCTAGGCAACTGAGTTGCATTATGAGATAGCTGAGCATTGTCTAATAAAACTTATTTTTGTTTCTTGAATTTAAAGTCTTAGTAATTCATCTGTAAACTTCCTACATTCTCATCTGAGCAAGAGTGCTCCCCTTTGAATACTTAATGTATTGTAAAGTGAGAAGACAATCACTTTACCAGTTTTTGAGAAATATTTCATTTAGGTGTAAGTCACCTTTCAGTCACTCAGTTTTAGATTATGATTAGCAATGTTTAATTATGAAACTGTGCTAACACAGTTTCAAAATATAGGGTTAAACAAGTGTATATCTGAGCCTTTTATCTTTTCATTTCTTCCAATGAGAATAGATTGAATTTTTCTACCTCTTATGATTTCCTATCCTTACTAAATTTCCTTTTTATGAATGTAGTACATGGACTTTTTAATCTTCTCCTACAATATTTTTCTCTATTTGAATTATGTCTTGCCTTTTATAAGTTAGAGAAGATGTAAGCTAGATATTGGATTGGACATAAGATGTAATTTCCCCAGCCTTCTTTTTATTTATGTAACACAGGCATGATCATGCAATTCTGCCAGCTAAAAAGTCATGTTTCTGAGAGTTGAATTTCAATTTCTTAAATCCTCTATGCCTGAAACCTCCCTAACAAAGTTTCCCATATAGATTCACATTGAATACAATTCCTTAATTGTGTGAGATTGTGATTTTATTTGAGAAGCCCCCTCAGGGACCATTGCCTTGCCAGGTACTGTCAGCCAAGTCTAATTGTAACTGCTTGAGTAGTTATCATCACCTCATTTGTTGAGAAACTGTACTTTCATTAACAGTTGTGTAAATAAAACGACATAATATACATTTCTTTCTCTCTCTTTATTTAGATTGTACTGGTTAACCTTGAATTTCATTCTGACTAAAATTGAACAAGAGAGTTTGCTGTACAGCCATTGAGTTTTTTTAGAATTTTAAGTGTCCTAACATTTATGCCTAAATGGGTTTAGAACTCTTGTGTTTTGATAAGTGTGTTCTTGTTTCTACAAGAATGTCAGTGTTCTCACTTCAATGCTATGTCAGTGATGTGTGTATATATTTTCACTCTTAATGACTTGTGTCAATCTGGGTTCTTATTTATGCAGGCTTAATTAGACTGAAAACAGTGATGCTAGGTATAAAAATATTAATGACTATCAATATTTTTATATTCTCTATTATACATATCTATTCCAATGTAGTTCATATTATTAATGGTGCATAACTAATATTTGCATATTTACACAGGGCACTAAATATACAATGGGGAATAAAACAATGTGATCTCTTCTTTCTAGCAAGTTATGGTCCCTACTAGGAAAGATGAACATTGAATAAATAAAGTGGGATGAGAGAAGAGTAAGGAAAGCCTTGTTAAGAATGTGATATTTAAAGTTATATAGGAATAAACTAGATAAATAGATGGGAAAAGAACATTCAGGCAGAGGAAAGAGAAATCAAAGAAGTCAATGAAATGTAATGTTCTTATCTTTGATTTTATTCTAAGGTATCAGTGGCTCAGAGATGGACCTGCTTGCTTAAATAAGACAGCTAATAAATGGAAAGCTGCAATATCTGCAAGCTGATTTCTTTTCCAATATACATTGACACTAGGTAATGGAGACACATTGAAAATTAATGGATCTGGCAACTTTGACCTTGTGCCTTTATTCCAGACTGGATAGTTCATCTTGGAAAACCTGGGAGCAGATAATGTTTTAATCTCATGATACATTTGTATATATTGATCACCTTGTATAGGCATTGTCTGTCAGAAGAAAGTATGACATTTTCTCTGTATTTTACAGAGTTTATAAATTAGATGGTAAGACCTGGGCAGTTAGGAAACAGCATATAAATAAATGCCAGTTTGTGTTATGGCCTTACAGATTTGGAGAAATCAGTGATAAAAGTAGGTTGGAAACGATGGGGAAAGCTTTCCTGAAGAGGTCATACACAAGCTGAGGATCGTACTGTTATGTTGAAAGGAAGCAAATAGACGGACATTGGCAAAGGTAAAGAGGTAGGGAGGAGAAGGATGCTTGTACAGAATGGTGCTGGGTGCATACTGAGACACAGTGGGAACTCAGCAAGACCATGCTGGGAGAGTCCTGGAAAGTAGTCAGAAGAATTTAAACTTGGTACAGTAGCTAGTAAGGAGACTCTGAAGGCTGTTGAGTAGGCCGATATATTTTTAACCAAGTGATAACCAGTGAAAGTTGTAAAATCTACTTTCCTTGTGGTATGTTAGAAATAGTTTAGGCTGTAGAAACAGTGTTACCAATATTCATGCAACTATCTACTAGTGCTATCAAAAAACAACCATTTAAATAAATGTTTATCTCTTACATTGCCTTTATTCTAGGACTCTACAAATGAAAACAGGCAACACTGGTATAATTAACAAAGCCTGCTGAACAGAAACACAGGTTTAACTTGGTGTACAAACAAGGGTGTTATAACACTTAAAAGGTAACAAAAAAAGGCATAACCATAAAATGTTCATGTTTAGACAGAATGATCAGAAGAATTCTGTACTTTCTTTCAATTAAAGAATATTTAATGTAGGCTTTTGGAGCTATTTAAATGAAGGAAGAGTGAAGAGAGAGCAGTTAGAACCTCATGGCCTTGTTCAACCTGAAGATTTGTTTAACCTGAAGATTTTATTAAACATAATATGGACATAGACTAATGTCTCAGCTTATGATGGATCCTATAAGTTCACCTGGAAGGACTTCTCTCGAAGTGCATCTGATCAGTTTTACTAACATGAGCTATACTTTTTTTTGTTTTGATAATGTTTGGGTGCTGATGATTTTTATAGCAGTCTAACTGGGAGTAGTTGAGGTAGAAAAAAGAAATGGAGGAAAGCAATTAGGCCATTTTCATAACCTCATTCTAAGTACTTTCTAAGGAAAAGACTATTTTGATTTTGCATTTACATGTGGGTTCCATCTGACAGTGGACATACGGAAGTTAGCTAATTGATGACTTCTCATGTGTGGTGGTCCCATACAGTGTTGGTAGAGCATATATCTTCTTATATTGTTTTTCAATGGCAAGAACATGTTTACAGCATTGATCTAGTTCCTGGAACTGATGATGACTGAACATATTTTTAAAATGTGGCTGCATTTTCCCAGATGTCAAAATTCAAGTGTCTGGGTTTAGTTTGTGCAACAAATGTAAATACATTAAGCTTCTAGTACTGTTGGTAGTTCATTTGTTGTATAAACTAAACAGATTATTTAATCTCTCAGTGTTTGTCATTCATCATATGTACTCATAAATAAACACATAGGTTTTATTAATTAAAAATATAAAAAATGATTTGATTTTTCTTCAAGGAGGTAGGAAGAGATGGATAGAGAAGAATCAGACATCTTAAATTAGGTATGAAAGAAAACATGTGAGTAAATAGACTTGGTAACTTCCATAGTCTGTTGTGTGTGAGGTTTTCTATATGTTCTACTATATTTTCTATAAATAAAACTCAGGCAATGTTGTTAAAATAGTTTGTAATAATAACCTCAAAATGCATTATACATTCCTCAATTACTGAAATACCAGCTAGATTTAGTAGACTCTGCAAAAGCAGATTATAGACAAATCTGTTTTGAATCATTTTCAAGAAAATGATCTAAAGTAAAACAGTCTTTTCTATAGAACCTTCAGCCCCAAATTAAAGAGAACATCCTGCCACTAGGGTAACTGGTCAACTGAGTGATTGCTTCTTAGTTGTACTTAACGATTTAGAAGTTACACTCAAACCTTAAAACATTTTAATGTAACAAAACAATTTATGGAAAACATCAGTGTGGTTCGGGTTTTCACCAGATGGTTCTTTTTTAGTATCTTTGTATTCTCCTGTCTGTAGGGCCTCATAATAGGAAATTTTATCATATCTGTTCTGCACAAAATTTGGTTTATCTTTGTCAGCAAATCTCTTATAAGATAAAATGTTAAGTCTTTATATCAGGTTTGATAAAGTTTTGTATCCAAAGGCTTTTTTATAGTTCAGAAGATGAGTTTCTCATTGTGAATATTCATGTTTGCTATTTTTAAAACATCTGCTCTGAGGATTTATTGAAATTATATATAAAAATATAGGAATATACAAAGATTTGTAGTTTTCTCATGCCTGATACTGTATCACTTAGGGTAAAAGCCTAAACAGCTCTAGCAAAGAGATTCTGAAATGCAATGGCTCAAACAAGATAGATGTTTATTTCTCTTTGGGTAACAGTCCAGGCAGACTGTCCAGATCTGCTATCAGCTCTTCTTTTTGCAGACAGTGGTTTTGCCACTTTTAGATGCATGGCTTCCAAAGTTGTTGGCTGTAACCACTCTAAATAGTAGTAAAAGGGAAAGAACAGAAGCCCTGGGCCAAGTATTTCCTCTTCAGCAAGTCAAGTGGGAGTTAGTCACATAATTCTTGCTTGTACTGCATTAGCAATAAGGAATTAATCATGTGGCCATATTTGTGCCAAAGGGGACTGGGAAATGCAATCCTCAGCCAGCAGCCATGTTTCAGCCACACTTTAAGGGAGGAAGAAGCAAGAAAGTCTTTAGTGGATAGCTAAAAACATCCACAGATACCACTGGATGTGTAAGGAAAAATATACTGTTTTAAAAGCATCTCTTCGCTCATTAAGAGATTTTCGAAAAGTAAATTTTAGGTTGTGACATTAATATTATACCAGATTGTGCTATTGTAGATTCACTCACAATACATGAAATTCATGTAACATTATATATATATATATATATATATATCTTAAAGGAGAGAATACTAGTATAAAATAAATAAAAAGCCATGGTGGTAGAAAATTTTTACCTTTATCTGTTCAGTTTTTCAATATCTTGAGTTATTTTTCTAAAGTAACTATTTCATTTAGAAATTTCATTAGAAATTTATTCTTAAACATTTACTGCCCCATATCTTATTTGGTATTGGGATTCCTACTACTTAGGAATTTAGAATTCAGAAAGAAAAATGTATGTGATGATAACAATGTGTAATATATGTAATAAAGGGCAGTACAAAGGAAAAAATATTTCAGAGAAAGCCTCAGAAAAATAGGTGTTTCTCACTCTGGGATATAAAGAATGAGTAGAAATGTCTCTACATTTACAAAAAGGAAAATCTACAGGAAGTAAGAATGACATGCTCAAAGGGCATGGGGTCTGGAGAACTGCAAATTCATGTTAGTACAGTAAAGGGCTGAGAGATGGGGCAATGTTCAGCTGGACCTTAGTGCTATGCTGGTAACTCAGCATGACTCATTTGGTGGTTTAAAACCCCTAGAGTTACATGAAGGTATTCCTAGGATTTATTTCACTGTGGAGTTCTTGCAAATGGCATTCTACAATATCCTCTCTTTTTTTTAGCTTTTAAACATAAAACGTTATTATTAAAAAATCCAGCTAACTTATTAAGCTTAAAATATGAAATTCAAATTTCAGGACTTAATAGTATTTTTATGTTATTATAATAGCATAAAATAGTGAAAGAATAGTATGATTTTTATTATGTAATAACATAAAATTTCAGCCTACAAGTAAATGTGCAATATGTCCTACATCTTTTTTGCTTAAATAATAAGCACCAAACATACAAATGTCATATATCCTTTCTCAATGAAAAGGAAAAAAAACCCATTTTTAATAAATGAGTTTAAAGACTGGATGGTATAACTTTTGTTACACAACCTTTGCTGATACAGTGGTCTAAAATAAGCATTGTTCTTTACTGTAAACCCTGCCAAATGATAAAGTAATTTTGACATTTTGGAAATGCTCCAGAAATCCAATAAAATTTTTGAAGTAAACTTATAGATAATGAGATAGCCACTGAAGGAGGTCAAATCAGAAAATGATGTAATTAGATTTGCTTTACAGAAAGACCCCTTTCGAGCAATGTGGTAGATGAATTGGATAGACACAGAGTAGAGAGAGGGGCAAGTAAAAAGGAACCAAGGTTTAGTGAGAGGTGAAGAGAGTGAGACTTGGCAGGATGATGGGAAGGAGAACAGGGTGGAGTCACATAATACTGAAGGGTGGAATTGATTGTTCTTTGAGAATGAGGAGCAAAAGGAGGAGGAGGAACCTAGGATGACTCAGGTTTCAAGCTTGATGTCAGCCTACATGGTGGTGATATCAAATAGAGTAGGGACTGGGAGAGAAGGAACAGCTAGAAGAGGGAGTTGAAACATGTGTTTTGATTTAGAAATCTCATATTATTTCATTAATATAATTATAATAATGTTCAGGATGACTTATTTTTATCCTAATAAATACAGACATGTTGCAGAATCATATTGTTTCCATATGAGGACCTTCTCCCAACTCTTAGATGTCCTTCCAAGGACTTTCTTCAACTCTAATTGCTTATCTTCTGTCTCTCCAAATCAGAAAAACAAGAACAAGCTTATGAATTTCACTTCTTGGCTCTTTAGAGGGGGAAAAAAGGGGGCATTATTTGTGCTCTGAAAGATTTCCCAGTGCCTCAAAAGCACTAGAAGTGTTTCTTCTCCTTCTTGGAGGCTTCCTGCAATTTACTTTGAAATCTTTGGAATTAATTTAAGGAATTAATGTAAGAGTCTCTTAAGGCCATTGAATTGGGAGTCAAAAAAGTGTGTCTTTGCTGCTAACATGTTGTGTTAGGCAAAAGATGTCACCTCTTTGGAGCTTTATTTTTGCTATTTGTATTAATATAATATATAACAGTTTCTTAAATTGGAATTGTTGGCTTGATTCCACACAATCTATGGGCTTCCTAAAATTACATGAAAAATTCTATATCTATCAATGCAAATACATTTGTATAACAACATCCACAGCCTCCACATCAATATGTAATATATCCTACATCTTTTTTTCTTAAATAATAAGCACAAAGCATACAAATAGCATCCGTCTTTTTTCAATGAAAAGGAAAAAAAAACCTTTTTTAATGAGTTTAAAGACTCATTTTATCCACAGCTTTCATTAGATTCTTAGGGTTCTGGGAGCCCTAAAGAAGTTGTAAAAAAAACAATGTTATGATCGTTTGACATGAGGACTGGATTTCTTGCCATAAAACCTCTGTATATTGATGGAGGTCAAAATATTCAACATGACAAACAATGGGATTTTCTTAGTTGTGGGCTTATTATTTTATAACTTCATTCATATATCATACCCTGTCTGTTAGTGCTTCTATGATCTTCTGAGATGCTATCAATATAATCCCAGCATCTGTCCCCTAGGGAGTGGGGAGAAGCAAATGAAGTTACAGAGAGGTCACCAGAGCGAGGGTTCTTTGTGTGGTCGAAACGTCTGCCATGTGACCCTCAAGATGTGGAACATATTTAGATTTTCTTCCCTTCACTCATGCAAGCCACCAGAAAATGATGTTAGCCCCTTGGCACAGCCCTTTGAAAAAGCTGCCAATGTCTGTACCAGACATAAAATTTGGCTGCAAAGTACAAATACGGACAAAACTCATCAAAATCTTGTCTGAGCATTAACAGCTATTTAATAAACCAAGTGAAATAAAATGAGGATGATTATTGATCCTAAAGCTGCTTTTAAGTCTGAACCTTGGCCATTGCTTTAATATATTAGCCCAAACACACTTCTTATATAGTGTAATTATATAGTAATTTTTTTATTTTTCTATAACTCAGTAGGTATATATATATATATAGGGTTTAGCTTCATTTGTATTTGCTCAATTTAAAAAAATAGTCTTGTCTTTAAGAAATTTATACAATAACTGTATTGGCCTTAGGCATGTTTATTTATGCTGTTCCCATCCCTTTTACTTCCCCTATATTCCTGCCATATCCTGGACACAGTGCTCCTCTAACTAGCTGAAGTTAAAGAACCCTTTTTGGTTTTACTTTGTAATTTTCTTCTGTTATTGTTTCTATTGTACGTGCCTAGTAAGCAGCTTGAACATTTGACTCTGTTGAACAACACAGGGGGTTAGAAGCACCAATCCCCTGCACAATCAAATCCACATACAAACTTAACTAGTAACAGCCTACTACTGTTAAACCAAAGCCTCACCAGTGACGTACAGTCCATTAACACATATTTTGTGTGTTATATGCATCATATGCTGTATTCTTACTATGAGCTAGAGAAAACTTTTTTTAAAGAAAATGAACAGAAAGGAAAATATATTTGCTATTCATTAAGTGGAAGTAGATCATCATAAAGGTCTTTATTCTCTTCTTCACACTGAGTAGGCTGAGGAGGGATTGTTCTTGCTGACTCAGGACTTGCAGAGATGAAGGAGGTGACTGGGGAGGCAGGAACACCTGGTATAACTTTTATTGAAAAATATCTCCGTGTAAGTGGACCCAGTGCAGTTTAAACCTGTTGTTCAAGTGTCAACTGTACATCTGACTCACCAGTGCTTGAACTGGTCTTATAGCCTGCCCAGTGATGTGAGCCCACTGATCACTTGCTTGGATATAGCAGGAATATGATTTGTAGGAATTTTTGCACCACTAAAATAAGACAATCGATGTATGTAGTATATTTATGTTGGTGATAGCTGGCCCATAGCTTTGGAAAAAGAAACAGAACAGTGCACACAAAGCAGCAGTATTGCTTTGTATTCAAGTGCAATAAAGACTCATTTTGAATATTGACGTTATTTGTCAAACTTTCCAAATAAAATAACTAGTAAAATATAAATTAATAATATTTAAAGGTATTAATCCAGGAGGCCTGTATTAAAAAGACTTTCATGTTTTGTTATAAAATGAAGAACAAAATCTCGAATGTAATTTCTAGTTCTAATCTGGGTAATCAGTTTAAGAAGACTTACTAATTTATCCGTGATTGTATATTTAATTGGCATGCATTTTTACTCTGACACTTGTATGACAGAAGTTTTATTTTGTTACTATGAGTATTTGGACATGATATACTCTTTATAAATGTTCCCTCACATTCAACATATAATTCATTTGGGAAATCAAGCCCGTAAAATTTACCCAGTGCTCAATAAGTGTGTTTATATTAAAATTTCTTGAAATAAAAACCTTGAGTTTTATTTTCATTTGGTTTTGGCTCACCCCAATACAAGGGATGGGAGGCAGGCCACTACCCCTGCTAACATCAAGTTATTTACAACTGCCTCTTATTAGAATATACGAACATACTAAATGACCTGAGAGCCACAAGCCATTAAATTTCAAATAATTTATTCAAAGAAAGGCTTTCCTGATACAGTTGTTTCGCATGAAAGTCTGTAATTGTAATTTTGGGTTAAGTAGTTAAACGTCTATGCTCCGCTACATAAAACACAAATCAAATTGCCATTGTTTTAATTAAAAGTTAAAATAGAACACTTTAAGAAATCATAGTTTTGCTTGATATTTAATTCCAGCAGTTGGCAGTCACTTCTGCCTTGCCTAAAGTTTATGTCAGTGGGAGAAGTTCGAAAGATGATGCTACTTATAATAAAAATAATTAGTACACAGTGAATACAGTTTATTTTTGTAAAGAAAAATTACTTAATCTCACAGAGGTTCAGGTTCTCCCTCTGTAAAATGGGCATCATAATGTCAATGACTTGAGACTATTTGAGATTTAAGTTAGTGAGAACCATCTTCCATAATACCTGCCTGCTACCTGTGATGTATTGAACAAATTAGTCACTTCGTATGAGAAAAGTATAGGAAGTAGGACTTGGTGAATATTTATGTCTATGTGTTTTGTTTACCTGCAGCTTCCTTTGCTTTATACAGTAAATACATCCTGAATGGAAAGATGAGGATGAAGACCTTTATGATGACTCATTTCCACTTAATGAATAGTAAATATATTTTCTCTTCCTTATGATTTCCTTAACATTTTTTGTAGCCTACTTTATTGTAAGAATATAGTATATAGTATATTTAACATACAAAATATTTGCTAACTGACTGTTTATGTTATCGGTAAAGCTTCCATTCAACGGTAGGCTATTAGTAGTTATGTTTTCAGAGAGTCAAAAGCTCTATGCAGGTTTTTGGTTGCTCAGAGGGTCGGCACCTCTAATCTCTGTATCGTTCAAGGGTCAACTCTGTGTGGGTGTGTGTGGGTGTGTGTGCGTGTGTGTATGTAAAACCTGGGCTTAGTTTCTTCCTTTTCTTTGCTTTAATACTCTACACATATTTCATGTAGATGGTGAAGCAATATGTAGAAAGTCATATTTTAAATTGTAAACCACTTAAAAGCTTTGGAAACTATCTTAAAATTACATCCATAACTTTAAACCAAGACCATGCCTTTCATGTTAATATATTAAGGCCAGATTTAATGATATGATTGCTTTATTTGGAAGTACAGAAAGAAAAATATCAATTAAAATATTTTTGGTTGTTTTCCAACCTTAACTTCACCACATTTCGGTCCTAATAATCCTAAGCATAAGTATTTATTGAAAGTAATAAAAATAGCCACAAATCTTTTAAACAATGGTAATTTTACTTTTAATTCATAGTAAGTCAAATATTATCCAGTAGAGGTCCTGATATAACATTTTGAGACTCTCATTGGGAGATAGTTATTGACTACTTGAGAGTATTATAATTTGAATGAAAAGTCACTGTTTTTCGTTTTTAATAATGTCAAGTTTATAATTTATAAATCCCATAAAAGTATATTTTATTAAACATCACTGCTATCTGTACATATGCAACCTACATCAAATTAACATCTCACATGTTTTAGTTTTAATGTTTTACAGTGTTTTTCCCACTTGTATGTTGATTATAAAATATTTCTCTCCCTATATATAAAATATTAGAATTACATGATCTAACATTTCTGTTTTCTCTTTTAAAATGCAGAGCATCTTTTCTATTAGTTAAAAATTTATTAGCACATTCACATTGGTGATTTTGTATAATCATTCTCTATGGTGACTTTAAAATTATTTATGGAAGAACAGAGCACAGATTCTTTTCTCTGCTATTTTGAATTTCTTCAGAATCTAAAATGATACTAAGAATTTATATTGTTCAGCTTTGTTAGGATTTTAATTCCATGAAATTTTAGAATAAAATTTTCTGATTCATTATGTTTTTTCAGTAGTAACTCAATATTGTCTATAATTTGCTCACAGTTTTAAAGACACCATAGTATATTCATTGTAATTCCCTATAATATTTACTAATATTTGCCTAGAAAAATTACATCAAGATTATTTTATTTCTTATACCCTTCTTAAAATGGAGTTGTCTTGTTTGTCATAAAATACTCTAATATGCTATAAACTGTAATATCAGACAATGGACAGTATCTTATAAAGTATGTTTGTATATGAATATAAATACAGAAATAGAAAACGTATGGGACAAATATCTTTGAAAATATCTAGGAAGAAGATAATTGATTTTATTATGTTCTAATATCTTTTTAAAATGTGTTCCTACCTCTCTATAATGAATATATTCTTCATAGTTAGAAATATATATGCTCATTGGGATTGGCATTACAACTAGAATGTTATCTGCTGACTGTAACAAGAAACAGAGAAGATAATATTTCTGCTCCTTTATGAGCACAGTGCCTTTATTTTTAAACTTACTATTGCTTCAAATAAGGAATCATCACAGACCACATTTCCCTTACATGATTATTTCAAGTGATTTTGAGCCTCAGGCCAATCTTAAACCAGTCCTTTTACAAAGAAGACTCCTTTCTCAAGGTAACTGAATAGATTTTTTTAAGTTGATGATTTCAGGTAGTGGTTTCTGGTTTGAAGTTCCTGTGTGTTATGTTTGCCATAAATCAAAATATTATCTGCCTGGAAGAGAAAAAAGATTTGGCTCATTTACTGATTGAGGAACCCAACACTCACTTTATTTACATTGTTTCATCTTATCTGTCTACTAGTGAACCCTGCTGGCTGTGTTAATAGAATTTTAAGAAAGAAAGTATCTGTTGATTGTTTTTGATTAGTGATTGAAAAACAAGCATGCAATCGTTTGAATGTGCCCACCCAAAGCTGTGTCAGGAACTGAATGCCCAATGTTATAGTTTTGGGAGTTGGGCCCCAATGACAGTTGATGTGTCCATGAGGGATTGCTCTCATGACTGGATTAATGCCATTATCACAGCAGGGGGTCATTTTCACAGGAGTAGATTTCTTATAAAAGGACTGGTTTAGTGCCCTCCTCTCTATTTCTTTGGCTCTCTCTTTGTCCTTCTGCCATGGGATAATGCAGCAAGGAGGCCCCGGACAGTTTCCAGCACCTTGATATTGGACTTTCCAGCCTCCAGAACTCTGAGAAAATAAATCTTTCCTTGTAAATTACCCAATCTCTGGTATTCTGTTATAGCAGCACAAAGTGGATGAAGACAAGGCACCTTCAGTATTTTCTTATAGCAGATGGTGCTCACTTAGTAAATGCTGCTGACTGACAGCCTTAACTCTCGCTCTTATTTTTTTGTTTTGTGTTGTTGTTCTTTTAATTCTAAAAACAGCAAAATAGAATGGACTTTCTTTTTTATACCATATTTTTAATATGAGATGAAAAGAGTCATTAAAAAGTCATGTTTCGTATTATCAGAGTGTTTTATGGGATTCTTTCAAGTTCAGTCCTAACATTTAGCTCCCTCGATAATGATGATTCATCACCAGAATGGTTTTAACATCCTCCACTGAATGGCTGTTCTTTTTATGTTAAGGATATCCTTCTTAATAAGACAGGGAGCATTCTGTTTTAGTAGTCAGAATAAATTAAAATTTTTTAAGTAAAAAAAGTTGCTGATTATTCTTAAATAGACAAACAAAACTGTTAAATTTTAGTTCCTTAAATATTCTGTTGAAATTGTGTGGTACAAGGTTTTTGATAAATCTGTTGTTAAAAAGTCCTTTTGCTCATTTAGTTAAAATCTTTGTTCAAGTATAAAAGTAAAAGGCTTTAAGTAGTTATTATATAAAAAGACTATGACTATATCAAATGAATAGCACCAGTTTTATTGTATGTAGGTTGTCCCAATTGGATAAAAAAATGAGCTTCTATTATTAATAATACTTGATTCATCTATTTATAGGAGGCTAAATGATAGTTTCTATCAATTATATAGATGTGATTAGAATTTAACTGTAATTTTTATGGATCAATTTGCTGGTTAACTACAGAACTATTTCAGTTATGGGGATGCTATATATTATCTTTTTAATTATAAGTGATATTATGCTTTAATGCTATATTTTATAGAAATAGTATAAGAAAATGGCCTTGATTTACTCAATACTGAACCTTCTACCTGTGCATATAGTTGTGTAATACTTACTGTCAGAGTTTCTAATACCCTAATGAGAAATTAATGGCTTTGGCATGAAGGAGACATATGTCTGTTTCCTGTGTGTCTCCTGTAGAATGTTGTTCGAGATAGTGCATTCTGTAATATTATCATAGATTTGGTCTGTCTTTCCATGCTGTGGCAGGATAGAGTACAGAGGTTTCAGCTTCTTCAGTAATTTACATCTTTTGTATGCAACCTCAACCAGGAGAATCCAAAGCTGGCTACTCATAGTCCTGTGGAAAGCATTTAAAAAAATAGATTCCTGAGACCAGTCGAATCTGAATCAACTTGGTTTCTTCCAAAGCACCAATGACTTGGTTCATGGTGACTTGATGAAGCAAATTATATGTGGACCTAATAATCTTTTAATCCCATGTTTGTTTTTCTAAAATATGATCTCATTGTGAATATATGGCATTATAATTTGAGTCAGCTATTGATTTTTCCTATGCTTAAAATGATGATATAATTTTAATGATATCACAAAATGCTTCTTATAGAAATAAAAAGACTGCTGGAGGTTAAAGAGTTTTCATCCTTTGTGAGGATTAAGTAGAAATAAAATTAATTGGAATAAATTTTAAAACTTGGGAATAGTTCCTTTAAAATTAAACTTCAAATTTATGCTTAACACACAATATTCACTGTTTCAAGCCTAAACGATTCCTTACATTTCTAAAACTTAAATGAGAATTTTATTTTTGTTTATCATTTGAAATTGTTTTCTCCTGTGCATGAAGTGAAGCGTTCTTCATGTAGTTTATTGCTTATCTGCTTGTTTCACTGTAGCATATCAACTGGTTTTTATTTTATTTGGCAGGCTTATTTATTTAAGAAAGCCTTGAGCATTTTAAAAATATTAGTTGACAGAAAAAAAATCTTGTATTTATTCCACAGGTCTGCATCAGTACCCTCTCCTGTTATGTATTGGAAAGGCTTAGAAATCAGAGCTGACAATTATTTCCAGATCAAGTCCTTGTTCACTTGTGAAATAGCTATGTGCTCTTGCACACATCTATGTACCTGGGCCACATGTCTGTCTGTTACAAGCTAATTAAGTTTTTTGAGACTTAAACATGCTCTGACTCTTTCTTAATAATACTGTAAAATATTAAAAAAAAACTCTGTATAATTTACAGAAAAACTTATTTTGCATATAAGATCTATCTTGCAGTTTATTTTACATTCTTCTTATAATTCTGTTTATTGTACTGCCAGTTGTCCCACCTCCCTTGTGATGGGAAGTGTGATAGAATTAATACATAGGTGGTACAATGATTGTTCCAAATGTCAATCATTTGGCAGGATAGATTGTAATGCTTGCCACTTGAAGGTGAGAACTTTGTGTGTTATAACCTCTTTAGGCTACAGGGATTATTGAAATGGCTATTATCTATTTACAGAGTAATTACTGTATACCAGTAGTATACTACTTTATAATCATACAATCTAAATATTTTCTAATGGCCAACATTCATGAATATTTCACTGTTGATAAAGAAATAATTATCGAATTCAATGAAAATGAGAATTACAGTTTCAGAGTAGAAAACATTTTTTCTAAGTTTTTGTGGAGGTTATATATATATATTTTTCTTTTATTTTTAGCAAATATATATGTACATATTTATGGGGTACAGAGTGATACTTTGATACATGTATATAATGTACATAATGATCCAATCAGGATAATTATCATATCCATTACCTCATTTATCAATTTTTTTGTGCTGATGACATTCAGAATTCTCTCTTCTTTCAGAATATATGCAACAAATTATTGTTGTCTGTATTCACCCTACATGTTGTTATGGAACACTAGAACTTCTGCTATCTAGCTGTAAATTGTATTCATTAATCACCCTCTCCCCAAACCCTTCCCAGCCTCTAATAACCACAATTCTAGTCACTATTTATGTGAGCTCAGTTTTTTTTTTTTTAGTCCCCACCTATGAGTGAGAACACGTGGTACTTATCTTTTTGGTACCTGACATATTTCAAATTTCATATTTCAGGACATATTTCAACATAATGTCCTCCAGGTTCATCCATGTTGCTGCAAATGACAGGATTTCATTCTTTTTTATGGCTGAATAGTATTCCATTGTGTATACATACCACATTTTCTTTATTCATCTGTTCATGGGCATTTAAGTTGATTCTATATCTTCTCTATTGTGAATAGTGCTTCAGTAAAAATGGAGATGCAGATATCTCTTCGACACACTGATTTTTTTTTCCTTTGGTTAAATACCTGGTAGTGGGATTGCTGGGTCATAATATAGTTCTATTTTTAGTTTTCTGAGAAACTAGAGGTTATAATTTTAAGAGAAAAAAACACTTTATGTTCAACAATACTGAAATTATTTTACATTAATGTATGTGTATTATATATGTATATGTGTATATATGTAAAATAACAGATTCTACGTAAGAAATTGTACTGGTGGAGATGGAGATGTGTATGTAAATAACTGCTCTATGAGGCAATTTAAATGATAAGAGGGATAGATAATATTGAGGACTGGGAAAGATTGATCCTTTCTTCTTGAGAGGATTGAGAAATACTTCATGGAATAGATAAACATCAGATGTGTTAAGGCTGAAAAATCTGAAATACTATAAGTTATACAAATGAGTATGTGAGCTAAGTTGTCCTTTTATTAATAATTTTATTTATGAAGACCCTGACACATAGCTGGTACTCAATAAGTATTTGCAAAATATGACTAAATGTTGAATTTTATAGGACATTTTGTTAGGCAAATAAGGATGAAAATGATAGAAGGCTTGGATAACCTGTTAATATGCCTTCATTTATTCTTTGAACAAATAATTTTTGAACCTGCACTATGTGCTGAGACCTGTGATAGGCAGTGGGAATAAATCAGACATATTCCATCCCTCAAAGGGATTAGAGTATAAATTATTTTGGGTAGCAAAAATCCATATTTTATTTTTTTCAAAAGGGAAATGCTGTTACTTGATTGGTTCTTGAACACAGATAATTAAGCAACTGCTGCATAAATGACATCATTTGTAAGAAGATTGTGCTTGGTGGAGACATGCAAGGAAGCACGTGTTTGTGATTGGGAAGTTAAACTGGGTGGTGGTGTAACCATACATGTTTATATCAGGCTTCTGATAGAAGGTTTAATTTTGAAAGTGAATCCTTGTGATTTTATGAAAGGGATGGAGCGGAGGCATGTGACTTACATCAAGGAAATGCCTTTCTAGATGTAGCGATTTTGCCTTTTTAGAAGGTGAAGCTGGAATGATCATTGGTTTTATGATTTCAAATTTGATGATGGTCAATTCATTGGGTTCTATTAAAATTTCTAAAGTAAGTCATGTTCAAGATCTTATTTAAGTTGCTTAAGGCTTTTGTCTTCTGTTTTTAATAAACAAACCATTTACTATTTTACTTATTATTTGAAGCCTTTATCTAGTGAACATCCTTTAAATAGAAATGCCTTTATTATAAACCCAGATACTGATTGACAGCATATGAAGCATAAGTTTGTAGCCAATTCTAGCAAGGAGAATAGTAGCCCCCCAAAGATGTCTGAGTCCTAACCCCTAGAACTTGTGACTATATTACCTTATGTAGCAAAGGACAATTAAGGTCACAGATACAAATAAAACTGCTAATTAGCTGACCTTAAAATAGAGAGATTATTGTGGATTATAAGGGTGGGCCCGATGTAATCACAAGGGGCCTTAAAAGTCAAAGATGAGGCAAAAGAGGCAGATTGATGTGACGTAAGAAAGACATGACCAGCTATTGCTGGCTTTGAAGATGGAAAGGCTTGCAAGTCAGAGAATGTGTGTAGTGTCTAGAAGCTAGGAAAGGCAAAAAAATGGATTCTCCCCTAAAGCCTTTAGTCCCGTGAGATCTGTGTCAGACTTCTGACTGGCAAAACTATAAAATAATAAATGTATTTAAAGCTATTAAATTTTTGTTAATTTATTATGGCAGCAAATAGAAAACTAATGTATCAATATTCAGTAGTAGTAGGGATTATTTGTTAAAAAGAGTTTGAAACAAAATATTGTATGTTAATGACACAATGAGTTGTAGGATGGGATGTCAAAGTTTTATTTGACTTTTAAGATCATAATTTTAAATCATGATTTTGTTTTTCGGAGTCAGAGTGAATGCAATTTTAAATAAAAGCCTTAGGGAGTGATAGATTTTTTGTAAAAAAAGGGTTTTTAAAAAAACCTTGCAGATTAAGTGAAAATTTTAATCAAACAAATAAAAACAAAGTAAGGCTAGCTATATAATTTAAGGATTCCCAAAAGGAATTTTTAATTATAGTAAGAGTTATATAAATAAATGTTCTGGTACACAGATTATTTGGATATCAACAATATGTTAAAGTACTTCAAATTTGGGAAGACTAAAATGTCCTTTTGGAAGGAAGAGATATTAGTTTTTCCTACTTTCAGGTGATATTCTCCATGAGATCAGAAATTTTATCTCATTTCATAAAACCATATTGCTGGATTGAGATTCAGAACATCTAAAGTTAAATATCACTATTTGCTGCATATATTTATCTCATTGAATTTAAATTTTCTTGTCATTAATTGGACCTTTTCTGTCCCGTCGTCTTCCCTGGTTGCTTTGAAGCTCAAGTGATAGAATCTATTGGAAACTCATGTGAAGTAATTTAATGAATAGATTCACAGACACTCCAGCTACCTTTCTACTCTCTGCTTTTATGATTTTTATTTTTTTGTAGATTCTGTATATCATATATATGTATACATATATCATATTTTCATTTGTCATCAGACACTTTGGTGTTTTTAATATCTTAGCTATCATGATTAATTCTTCAATGAACATGGGTGTATAGGTATCTGTTCAAGATTATGGTTTCATTTCCTTTGAATATATATCCAGAAAAGATTGCTGGATTGTAAGGTAGTAATACTTTTAATTTTTAAGGAAACTCTGCACTTTTTTCCATAATGGTTATACCAATTTACATTCCCACAGATAGTATGTAAGGGTTTCCTTTTCTCCACATCCTCCCCAATACTTTTATATTTTTGATAATCACCTTTCTAACAGGTGTGAAGTGATACTTCATAGTGGTTTTGATTTGAATTTCCCTGATGATTAGTGATACTGAACATCTTTTCATATGCCTGTCGGATATTTATTTGTATGTCTTCCTTTGGGAAGTATCTATTCAAGTTTTTAGCACAGTTTTTAATTGGGTTATGTTTTCTTTTTGTTGTTGATTTTGTTTTTGTTTTGTTTTTGCTATTTGTTTTGAATTCCTTATATGTTTTGGATTTTAACCCTTTATCAGATATATGACTTGCAGATATTTTCTCCCATTCTATAGATTGTCTTTTCACTCTTTTGATCATTTTCTTTGGTAGGCCAAACCTTTTTAGTTTATGCAATCCCATTTGTCTATTTTTGTTTTTGTTACTTGTACTTTTGGTGTTGTATTCAAAAATTTATTACCGATACCAGTATCAAGAAGGTTTTCCCTATTTTTTTTTTTTTTTTGGTAGTTTTACAGTTTCCAGTCTTATGTCTAAGTCCTGAATATATTTTGAATTCATTATTATTTATGGTGTAAGATAAGGGCCCAGCTTAATTCTTCTATATGTGGTTATCCAGTTTTTACCACACAATTTATTGAAGAAACTGACTGTTCCTCTGTGTGTTCTGGGCACTCTTATCTATGAAAGATCAGTTAACTGTGAATGTGAGGATTTATTTCTGGGCTATCTATTCTGTTTCTTTGGTCTATATTTCTGTTTCTATGCCAATATCATGCTGTTTTTATTGCTGTGGCTTTGTAATATAATTTGAAGCCATGTTGTGTGATATCTTCAACTTTGTTCTTTTGTTCAAGATTGCTTTAACTATGTGTGGTCTTTTTTGATTCCATATGAATTTTAGGATTATTCTTGCTGTTTCTGTGAAAAACATCATGGGATTTTGATAGGATTTGTACTGGATCTGTAGATCCTCTTTGGTAGTATGGACATATTAACAAGATTGTTCCATTTAATATGGACATTTTTCCATTTACCTCTGTTACCTTCAGTATTTTTTTTAATCAATATTTTACAGTTTTCTGTATATATGCATTTCACTTCTTTGGTTAAATTTACTCCTAAACATTTTTTTGATGGTATTGTAAATGGTATTGTTTTTTTTAATGTCTTTTTCAGATAGCTCATTCTTAGTGTATACAAACGTAACTTATTTTTCTGTGTTGACTTTGTATCATGAAATTTCCTGAATTCATTTATTAGTTCTTCCTGTTTTTGGATGGCCATTAAGGCTTTCTAGTATAAAGTCATGTTATCTGCAAACAAAGATGTTTTATTTATATTTTTTCAATTTGAGTGCTATTTATTTCTTGTCTCCTTCCTCTAGCTACATCGTCTAGTACTATGTTGAATAGAAGTAGCTAGAGTGGTCATCTTTGTCATGTTTCTGATCTGACAGAAAAGATTTCACATTTTAACTGTTGAATATGTTAGCTGTGGGTTTGTTTTATATTGCCTTTATTGTGTTGAGGTACATTTCCTCAATGCCTAATTTGTTGTGAGTTTTTATTATGAAAAGATGTTGAATTCGGTCAAATGCTTTTTCTGTATTTACTGAGATGATCATATGGTTTTTGTCCTTTATTCTGTTAATGTGTCATATCAATTTATTGATTTTCATATTTGAACCATCTTTACTTCCTAGGGAAAAATTTACTTGATCATGGTGATGATGTGCTATTGAATTTGGTTAGCTAGTACATGTTGAGGATTTTTACATCTATGTTCATTGGGGATATTGGCTTGTATTTTTGTCCATGTGGTGTCCTTATCTGGCTTTGATATCACAGTAATGGTTGGTCTCATAAAATGAATTTGAAAGTGTTTCCTCCTCTTCATTTTTTAGAAGAGTTTGAGAAGACATGATGTTAATTTTTCTTTAGATGTTTGATACAGTTCACTAGTGAAGCCATCTTGTCCTGGGATTTTCTTTTTTGACAGATTTTGATAACTGATTCAGTCTCCTTACTAGTATCAGTCTGTTCTTACTTCTATTTCTTCATTATTCAGTCTTGGCTGGTTGTATGTTTCTAGGAATTTAAGGTTTTCTTCTAGGTTATCCAATTTGTTGGCATGTAATTGTTCATAGCAGTCTCTTATGAGTATCTATGGGCAATCACTTATCCTACTAACCCTTGTCTTAAATATTAGATCATTAAATATGAAATGTCTGATTTCAAATCAAAAGTCTACTTTATTATATCTCAAACAAGCAATACAATTAAAGTATATGCCTAAACTATACACACGGTTTTGCCATCTTAATAGTAGCTTATTTATGTCAGCAGCTAAAAAGCCTGGAGAGGTTGAAATTATGAAAGGCATTTTCCGCAGTTTCTTGAGAATTGAATATTTTTCCTTGCAAGAAGTGGTCCAAAGCCTGGAAGAACTGGTAGTCAGTTAGTGCAAGGTCTGGTGAATACAGTGGATGACAGAATTTCCAAGTCCAGGTGCTGTAGTTTGAGCAGCGTTGTTTGTGCGACATGTGGTCAAGTGTTTGTCTTGCAAGAGGATTGGCCTTTTCTGTTAACCAGTTTTGGCTGCTTAATTGCAAGCATCCTCATCATTTTGTCCAATTGGTTGCAGTAGACATCCGCTATAATCAATTGACCATGTCTCATGAAGCTGTAGTGCATAATAACAGTGCTAGACCTCCAAACAGATACCATTAGCTTTTTTTGATGAGTATTTGCTTTTGGATTGTGTTTCGGCACTTCATCTTTATCCAACCATTGTGCCAAACGCATGTGATTGTCAGAAAGAATCCAGTTTTCATAACAAATAACAATATGGTATAGAAATGGTTCGCCTTTATGTTGTGACAGCAAAGAAAGACAAGCTTCGAGATGATGTCTCTTCGATGCTTGTTTAATTCATGTGGAACCCATCTATCCAGCTTCTTTACCTTGCTGATTTGTTCCAAATGGTCCAATATTGTTGAAATTGTAACATCAAGGTTTGCTGCTACTTCCTGTGTAGGTTGAGATGGATTCACTTCCACTACAGCTTACAGCTCATCATTAGCCACCCTGGTCTTAGGTTTCCCCTGTAGCTCATTTTTAAGATTAAAATCACCAGAACAGGATTTCTAAAACCATCAACATACTATGCGTTCATTAGCCATATCCTTCCCAAATACTTCATTGATATTTCCAGCCGTCTGCACTGCATTAGTTCCATGATGGAACTCATATTCAAAAATAACACAAATTTTTGACTTATCTGTAGTTTCATGAAAATTACTCTAAAAAAAGTTTGAAAGATAATCACAAGGCAAAACATGAGTTTGAGGATGTAACTTCACAGTAAACATAAGCAAGAAATGTCAGAGATATCAAACTGTCAAATGTGGCATTTAATACTTAAGAAAATTGGGCATTTAATATTTAATAACCTAATAGATCTCGTAGTCCATGGATTTGCTGCTATGCTTTTTTTGCCCTGTATTTCCACTGACTTTGGTCTTTAATTTGTTGCATAAGAGAAAATAATATATAGATATATGTATATTTTTTGAGACACCTTTTCACTCTGTTGCCCAGGCTGGAGTTCAGTAGCTTGATGATCATAGCTCACTGCAGCCTCAGATTCCTGGGCTCAATTGATCCTCTTGCCTCAGCCTCCCAAGTAGCTAGGACTACAGGCGTGCACCAACACGCATGGCTATTTTTTCTATTTGTTGTAGAGATGTACCTCTATGTTGCCCGGGCTGATATTAAACTCCTGGCCTCAAGGAATTCTTCCACCTCAGCCTTCCAAAGTGCTAGGATTACAGGTGTGAGCTACAGTGCCCAGCCATAAGAGAAATTTTTTATTTTGTGGATGTGTTATGATAAATCTTTTATGAATAGTGGAAATTTTTACCATGTAAATAATCAGAAGCATATAGTTCCGTCTCTTCTACTTTAAATGCCTCACTGCTAGAGAGGAAAATTGTAGATGAGTTTTTTGTTTTATTTCTAAGATTTGAGATGATGATGATGGTGATGATCATGATGCAGACTTTGTATACTGTTTACCCTGTACCAGGCACAGTTCTCAGTGCTTTGTGTACATCAACTCAGCCAATTATAAGGCAAAAATATATTTTCCTTTTCCCAACATTATTTGTCAGCTATGAGCTCTGAATATAGTATAAAACTACCAAGCCTACCCAGTTATAAATATTTACTATAATTATTTTGTTCTTGATATATTGTGAGCATTTATTATTCATCTTCAAATCACCTTGTTGAAATGTTATTGCAAACTTTATTTGGACATGAAGAAAGCAAGTTATAGATGACCTAGCATTGAAATTCATTACTCTTTGCTCTGGTGATTTTATAATACATTAATGTTCTGAAATGTAAAAGTGCTTAAAACCTCATTAGAATTTAAAGCAGGATAGAATTTTGAATTATAAATTATTCTCAAGAGGAGATTTATTACAGATCTATATCTACAATGTAGATGTTGTATTTTGAGTAGCCTATGAAGTTATCCAAAGAAGTTTAAAATGTTAGTGTGTAAATATAAATCTAGGAAAACTCTGATCATGTATTTTACTTTTCTCAAGAAATGGTAACTGTTTGGGGACAATTATTTGACCAAGAATAGATTAAAATTCAAAGGTTTTATCTGTATTTATATTTAAATTACTAAGTATCTCAAATTATAAATAAAGTCTTTCTCTTTCTACACAATATAGAATTTTATTCTTGAAAGTAGAAACCTTTTCACATTAAGTGTGGTCCTGGATTTAAATTAATGTACAAGTTGAATGTTTGACATTGGTAGAGGAATATATGCATATTTTGTACTCAGTGGAAGATCAGGGATTACATAAAATAAATCATACAAATGTTTTGCTGGATTATTTCTTATCACGCAATTTCAAATGTAGTTATATAAATAATGTTCTTAACGCAGTGATAATGAACATTATTTATATAACTACATTTGAAATTGCGTGATAAGAAATAATCCAGCAAAATCATAGTGATAATTACTAGCTTGAGAAGGATAAGAATTATAGTGAATGGTAGAATATATATGATGCCTTTTTAGTATGCCTTCCAAAATGAAATGTTTTAATATTCATATTTACATAGCTCACTGAAATCTCTTGTGTTTAATATTTCAAATTTGTTAGTCTTCGTAGAACTCTAAATCAAAATTTCTTTACAGCCATTTGCTCATTTAGGATCTGGTTTCTATCTCATTTGCATAAATTAGAGAAGAAAATATGGAAACTTTGGTTTATGGTATTTTCTATAAAATTTTGGTGTAGACTGTTGATTAAATATTTAAGGGTTTGTATGTTTAAAATCTTGATATCAAAATATTTTGCTTACAAATTGTTGTAGGGTTTGTTTTTAATTCTTATAAAGGATGAAAGAAGATACAGGAATTTTTGAGTAGTCAACTGCTATTCTAGTAGAAAAGCAACCATAGACAAATCCTAAATGAATGAATGACTGTGTTCCAATGATACTTTAATTGTGGAGGAGGCAGCCTGGATTTAGTCTGAGGGCAATGGTATCTTGACCTCTGATTTAGGATACCTACTGACATGGAAGGAAGAAGATACAGGAAACAGGAAGCTAGTTAGACAAATAGAGAAGGCCACCCAAGGAAAGATTCTTATTATCAGGTCTATTAACCAGTTTGAGGCATTCACAAGCAGAATGTTATATATTGGTTCCTGTTTCTTGTGAAATGTTCCACATTTATCCTCAGTGCCTGGGGCATACTAGGTACTCAAAGAAGAGTTGTTTAAACAATAAATGAATAGTTATTAGCTGTTCATGACCTCTAAATGTTAAAGACTATTCTATTTGTAAAAAATGGCAGAAATTTATAAATACACTTACTATGGACTGTTGGAAATGATATACAGGAGATACTGAGATATGTTTGATACCCAGTGAAACTGCTATCTGCCAAAGAGTCAAACCTCTTGAAAGTCTCCCCATGAGTTAGGAAGGGCATGTTATATAAGACTGAGATAAAAAGAATTATATAAGGCTGTGGCTTTCAAACTATGTCCTAGAGAAAGATTGGAAAGATCCCCTCTGGGGTTCTGTGTGTGGAGAGTAGGCCAGCGAGGGAAAGTTTCGCTGCTGCTCCTCCACCCTGGTTTTTAACCGACCGAGGCAATTGAACTTTGTGTTATTTCCTTATGTCTCTGTGTAGTAATTTATATGACTAAAGTATATAACACTGTAACTTCTTAAAAACCATTAGTGTAATAGTAAATGGATGAATAAAATAATGACAGTCCTTACATTTTCTTTTTTTTTTTTTTTGCTCTAGCCTGTATAGTATTCCTTTGAGTATATTTCATCAAAAACAATAATTCTACTTGACTTTATTTTTAAACAAAAGTCTTAGTGATGGCAAGATAACAGTAATCTTAAATTTAACTAAATCTGTGGGAAGCATGGCTAACCAGACTGAGTTTGTCAAACATGGCACTTCTCTGCATCTTGTAGATTATAGATGCTCTGGAATTCTAGGTGGTTATTCTTTGAATGTCAAAATAAAAAGTTATGCCAAGTATCTAAATTGTCGATATTTAAGTTGTATTAACTCTTAAATCATATGATAGATTTCAGATATAGTCATTTTTATATAATGGTAAAAGCATATCAAGTTCATCAAGTTACATTTTTTCCTTGTGTTTATGTTTTGGAGCTTGTGTAGGATTGCAGTTACAACAAGCTCACACGTCATTGACGGTAGATAAAACATAAAACATAGGTTAATACAGATAAATGCAAACTTTCAATATGATTCGCATATCCTCTGATGTTCACTTAAATGCTCTTGGATGATTTTAAAATAGTCTTTGTTAGTAGTTTTTGAAGATACTTCACATTTATTTTATGTATGTCTCAGGTTATACTCAAAGATAATTTTAACTTCTCCTCTTTACCCCAGTAGTACTTTTGCCTGTGCCGCCCTTGCATAGACAAATACTTTTCTTTAGGCATTGTAGATATTTCACCTGTAAATGATTTGTCCTAGCTGAAAGATTATTATTGTGGATGGTATAAAGAGCAGACATTCTTTAGAAATGATGACCTTGTTTTCACATAAATATCTTTAACTATGAAGACTTCAGTTAGAGAAATATGTCAGATATATGTGAATGGTTGACATAGTTTATGATCTATTAACTTTGCTGATTTTCACAGTGTGCTGGCTTTATTGTCTCAGTATTTATGTTATCTATTTTTGTTCACTTCAAAAATGAATAAAGCTTATGTGTAAAATATTTTTCCTATGGGATATTTTCCTGAGGTATTAATAAAGCATCACTAGTTTAATGAACATTCAATGCTCATATTTTGTGTGTGATTATAATTGTAAGCATTTGCTACATAATTCATCATGGGTTATTTGTATACAGCATACAGTGTGGAATTAAAAAAAGAAAAAGTCATAGTTATCTTCAAATCTGGTACAGAATTATTAAGTTTAAGCTATTTTTCCATATGAAATGCTTATAGAAAAAAATAGTACCACCAAAACTGGATATTCTAATGAAAAACTCAAGTATAGGGTTAGTCTAGTTGAAAGGAAAATTAAACCTCTTGTGGTAATAAGGTGATTGAAAATTAATTTAAATATTATGTAGTATTCTTAAACATATGTTATAAAGGGAGATTTTTTTTGTAGCTGGCTCTAAAATTCAGTTCTTTTAATGTTTAATTTTGAATGTTACAAGTTTTGGGTATGGTTATTAAAAAAATAAAGTTAATACATGAGCCCATGCTCTTTAGAAAACCGTTTTAAAAATGCAGAAGTATATGGAATAAAGAGCAAAAGTCCCTTTTCACCCATCCAGTCTACTTCCTTCCGAAGATGTTTTAGTCCATTTGAGCTGCTATAAAAATATCATAAACTGGATAGCTAATAAACAACAATTTTTTTTTCTGGTAATTCTGTGGGCTGATAATTTCAATGTCAAGGAGCAAACATATTCTTTGTCTGGTTAGGGCCTGCTTCCTGGTTCATAGATGGTGCCTTCTGCCCATGTCCTCACATGGTCAATGGGCAAGGCAGCTCTCTGGGACCTCTTTTATCAGGGCACTAATCCCATTCATGAGGTCTCTACTTTCATGACCTAGTCACCTCTTAAAGGCCTCATCTCTTAATACTATCACTTTGGGGCTTAGGATTTCAACATACGAATTTTGCCTGGACACAAATATCAAGACCATAGCACAATGGTTAACCACATCAAAAAGATGGAAATATAGATTGCTAGATCTATGTATGTGTGTATATGAAGTATATATGTGTGTGTGTGTGTGTGTGTGTCTGTATATATATATATATATATATAAATTTCTCACTACTCTTCTCTCACCTCACTCAAATAAATAATGGGCACCTACTTTCTCCCATGAAACCTTCTCCATGATGGGCTGATGTTCCATATATTTATCATAATGGAGACCACTGTAAAAAACACTATGGAAATAAAAATGTCTCCAACACAAACTAGGAGTTTCTTAAGAATAAAGACCATGTTTGGTTTAGCAATTGTTTGCATTAATTTGTAACTCTCTTTTAGGATCTGCATATTTGAAGTCAGTCTATTTTGTAATTTAATCTTCAAACTGGACTTCAGACTCCAACTTCAAAAAGGATAGAGCATAGTCATAAAAGGAAAATTATTTCTGGATTCAGATGGAACTGAATTTAATACCCAGGACTATCACCTATTTGCTTTGTAAACTTGGATGAGATATCTATTCTTTATGAAGTTTATTTTCTTCATATATAAAGCTAAACTAATCATATCGTATTGTTATTAAGTATATTGAATGAGTTAACTGAAAACACTTGGTAAATGGTATGCAAGAAATCTTAGTTCAGATGCACATTTAAATATCTTGAATGGACTCCCATATTTTTAAAATAGCAATTTCTAATTTATAGTAAAAGATTTAATACTTAATTTTTACTTATGTGGCCAAGGTGAATCATGAACTTCATTTTCCATTTTGTCTACTCTTCTACAGTAATTAGTTTCACATGTTACACAATTGCATTTTTTACCTAAGAAGATGAAATTGAAAAGCTTTTGAGAAGTAGGCCCAATAGCGTGAGAATTTGGGAGACAGTAAAGGAGCCAACTGAGAAGAAAGCAATATGCTTCTCAACTTTGTTCTCAGGAAGAAGATGTGAATCTTCCATCTGCCAAGGACATGGAAGGGAAATGGTACATAAATACATTATAGAGGGCACTGGAAGAGTTTTCATGCTTCAGAGATAAATGGATAACCATTACCATAAACAAGTTAAAAATAGTATGGAAATAGTTTTTCATGGGGTATTAACAACTGAAGCCAGAAATGTTTGTGGTTGCTCATATGGAAATTGCTTTGTTAGATGAATGTACTGCGGGGCAAGAAGTAGTCAATAATTTGTGTGAGCTGTTACTTTCAAAGTTCAAAATTCTGCATAGAGTGGCTCTGATTTCAGATAAAGTTGCATATGTTGGTGGAATTATCATTTCTCTTTTGGCTTTTGAATCATTTATGAGCAGGATTTTTTTAATGGAAAAGAAAAACCTTCCCTCTGGCTTTGTTTATTATCAGAGTATAATGTTCCTGTATGCTTGCTTAAGTGTTCATAACAAGCTTGTGGATCCCAAAAGAGGCTGCAGAATTATTTCTGGGGGTCTTTGCATCTGTAATTGCTGCCAGCTGAGAAAGCAAAATTCCAAATAAGTTGAAGAAACTTTCACAAATAACACTTAAGATAATTAGAAGGCATAAAGCTCAATATATAGTTTATATAATAAAGTCTTACCTAACCACAGAACATTCAAGGGCCAGTCAAACAGAGGTCTTCACAGAGATATATATTAACCTTTTGTTCGACACTGTACTTGTTTAGATTTATTGAAACCTTCTGCCTGTATGTTTAAAATAATGCCTGTTTAAAAAACCTTTTGCAAGATTTTTCTGTTTTGTTGTGAGCAATTCAAAGAGCATGTAATTGGTGAAAACATAATCTTCAAAAGGTGGAAAATCCTCCATTTTTGTCTAGTATTTGCTCAGATATGTTGAAATAATATGGTTTTGAGATATTTGCTATGTAGTGTTATTTATTTAATAAAGAATGTTCCACTTTAAGGAAATACAATATAAAAATCTAGACTCCCAAACAGATATAGTACTAAGGGATCATACTATGGAATTATTCCATACTTTGTAGAAAAGCCTGCTATAGCATTCACTTAAATCTGGAACTTTTCACAATACTTTTGCTTTATGATTAGATTTAATTGTGTGCAACTTTTTAGGAACATATCTAATATTTTGACATTGAGTAAATTGGTATGTGATCTGGCTGCAATCCAATCATAATTTACAAAAGCAAGTCAGAAATATCAGGATTGCCCATGTTCACAGGCCACTTCTGTTATCATTTAATCCTATTTTTGTAATTACCTATCTGTTAAAACTTAAGAAATGGCTCTTGAATTATTATTATTATATTTGACCCTTGAGAAATGCAGGGGTTGGGGTGCCAATCTCCAATACAATCAAATTTGTGTATATCTTTTGACTCCCCTAAAACTTAACTACTAATAACCTACTGTTGACCAGATGCCTTACTGATAACAATCAATTAACATATATTTTGTGTGTTACATGTATTATATCTACTGCCATCTGAGGGATGGACATGCTTGAAGCTCTGGCTCAGGGTGGGGGGGGGGACAAGAGCAATATACGTAACCTAAACATTTGTACCCCCATAATTTGCTGAAATAAAAAAAAAGAAAATCATAAGGAAGAGAAAATATGCTTATAGTACTGTACCATATTTATTGATGCCATAAGTTTACATTATCTGTTTACAAGGTAAGTTGTCTGTTTGAAATTGTATACAACCACAGCTGCAGACCTCAATCTACCATGCATATCAAGCAATTCAACTTTTTCTTGTAATGTCATAATTTTTTTCTGATTTGGGGGAGCACTTCCAACATCACTAGTAGCACTTAATATGTGTCCCATGGTGTTATTCTAGGTTTACAGTATTGTGTTAAACACAGTGAAAAATACCTAAGAACTGCGAGTGATCACTTTTTACTATGAAACTCATTTTCCTGGAGAGATGAACTGCTCATGCTGAGATGATTAGGGTGATGCAGTATTTTAAACAGATACTCAAAACACTTGAGCTCCCCACAATAGCAACAAGAGGTAGCTCTGAAATTATTACATCACTACAGTTTATACTTTAGTTAATTTTATGCAGTTAATGCCTTTACAGTTGTTTGTATTTCTCTTGACTGAGAATGGCACTGTGTACTGTCTGTAAGTTTTGATAAATTTTAACTTTTTATATTTTTATATATTTTATGATAGTAAATAATAGACTAGTATCTACATATATTTTATGCATTCATGATATACCTTTTCCTTAATTTTTTTGATATTTCTAAGCTACATGATTTATTTGTTTTTCATAGTTGTTGCAAATCTCCAAAAAATTTTCTAATATGTTTATTGAAAAATATCCATCTATAAGTGTACCCATGCAGTTCAAACCCATGTGGTTCAAGGGTCAGCTGTATTATGAAACCTGTCATAAACTTAGGTTTCACATGAAGAAATTATTCACTCAACATCTTTTTCTACCCTTCTACCTCTTTCTCACCTCATTAAAACATGTACTTCCTCTCTAATTTCACTTTTTTGAGTAATACTTTTCATTTACAAAGTCTTGAGTCATTTTTACCTCTTCTTCTCTTTCAATAAGGGAGTTCTATGTGTACTTCCTTCATTATGTGTGTAAGACCCATTTAGATCCTGTCCTCTCCACTGTAGTCAAGTCTCCTGAGGCTAATTATTCTCTAGCTATGAACCTTTGATACCAACATGTTATATGTTTCCAAGATACTGTGACAGACATTGCCATTCTGAAAGAGAGAAATAGGAAAGAAGAAAGGGTAACAGTTCCCAAGTAAATCCAAATCCAAACAAGGCAAACTCTATTGGACCTTAAGGTTCAAGAATCTATTCGATTCCATGCTTTGCCCTCTCAGCCCACTTGGGTGGTGGTTCTGTGTCCCACTCCTGAAGTTTTGCCAGGCAGGAGTTGGGTTTCCAAGGATCCAGGCATCTCCACCCCAACAGCTCCACTAGGCATTGCCCTAATGGGTGCTATCTGAAGTGGCCCACCCCAAAATGGTTTTCTGCCTTGGGTTTTGCCCCTACTGGCTGGGGTCATCAACAAGAGTGGGGTTCTAAGCTCAACGCTCTGCCTAGTGTCCTTTGAAATCTAGGTGGAGGCAACCTTGACCCCTGGGTGCTTTGTGCACTGATGCTGCCAAAATTTTCTGCCTGTGTCCTCCAGCGGGGCAGCCACCACACCCCAGGCCTTAGCTCAGCCCACTGGGGCTATACTTGTGCAGCCCCTGCTTTGAAATTGCTCTACTAATAGGGCCATTATACTCAGGGCTTATGATAGGAAGGATATCCCCGGTGATCTGCAGATTACCTTCAGCATCATTCTTCCATTGTCTTGAACAATAGCCCCTGGATTCTGTCGAGGTGTCTGGCCCATACTCATTTCCTCATCAAATGGCCAGTAGGCCACACCCTCAGTGTACTAACCTGAACAGGCTTTTGTTTTCAATATTGATAGGCTGAGAAGTTTCCAAATCTTCAAATCGTATTTCCCTTTTACTAACAATTTAGTCTTTAAACCATTTATCCCTTTTCACATTTTACTCTAAGCAATTGGGAGGAACCAGTCCTCCTCTACACTTTGCTAAGAAATACCTTCAGCTAAATATCCAGTTTCACTGCTTGCATGTACATAGGCTTCTCAACTTAGGATGTGGTTACATCCTGATAAACCCATTGTAAGTTGAAAATGCATTTGTTACGCCTAACTTACCAAAGATCATAGCTTAAACTAGCCCACTGCAACCGATCTCAGAACACTTTCACACTATTGTAAAGTCAAAAAATCCTAAGTTGAGCCATTTTAAGTTGGGGACCATCAGTACTAACTTCCACAAAACATTAGAACAGGAACACAATTTAGTCAAGTTCTTTGCCACTTTATAACAAGGATTGGCTTTTCTCTAGTTTCAAAAAAACATTTTCCTCGTTTCCATCTGAGACTTCATCAGAATGACCTTTAACACCCATATTTTTATAAACATTCTGTTCAGAATTCCTTAAGGCTTTCTCTATAGCTCTCCTCTCTTCTATCTGAGCACTCACTAGAATTGCCTTTAACAGTCTGTTCACAAGAATGTATGTTTTTGTTTTGTATGTAGCCCTCATTTCGCGGTACCAGTTTTCTGTCTTACTCTGTTCAGGCTGCTATAACAGAATACCATAGATTGAGTGGTTTATAACAAAGGGAAATTTATTTCTCACAGTTCTGGAGGCTGGGAAGTCCAAGATCAAGATGCTGGTAGGTTCTGGGTCTGGTGAGGGTCTGCTCCCTGCTTCAAACATGTTCATCTTCTCACTGTGTCTTTACATGACAGAAGGGTATGGGAGCTCTCTGGGTTCCCTTTTATGAAGGTACTAATCCCAATAGTGAGGGTTTTTCCCCTCATGACCTAATCACCTCCCAAAGGCCCAGCCCCAAATACTATCACATCAGAGATGAGGTTTCAACATATAAATTTAGGGGGACAGAAATATTCAGTGTGTAGAAGAGAACCACCTCATCTTTAAAGGGCAAACTTCTAGGAATACTTTTCAGGTGTATTCAGTTGGACCTAATTTAAAAAAATAGGATACAGAGACTCATTGCTTATCTCCCATAAATTACTGCTCATCTGTGTACAAAAGGAAAAGAGAACATTCTAGGAAACCTTCCAATTAAGGCAACTTGGCAGAATATAAGGAGTAGGATCAGTGTTAGGAAGTTGACACTTGCCCTTTGGAAATCCATTCCTCAATTTAGGAATAGGTAGTATAGGACAGAAGAGAGATTTGCATTTATTGAATTTTTCTTTTTAATTAATTCTGTTGTAAGGATCAGATAAAACATGTAAGACAGTCTGCTGAGTACCCATCTTCTCTTTTCCTTCACTATAGAAATCCAATTTTATTTTGGACAAAAACATTTCCCAACCAACCTTGCAGCTTGGAGTGGCCTCTATAATGTAACTAAAGATCTCCTGGAGACTTTTAGACATACTGTTTGTTCTCCCTCTTTCTTCTTCCTTTCTAGAAAATATCCAATATTGCACCATTAACGAAACATAAATGATGAAATCTGTTGTTTTCAAAACAGAGTATCATTCATTCCCAATAACAAAAAGTCAAAAAAAGGTCTATTTTTAACATTATAATGACTTCATTGTTACATATTTTTTGCACATAACTTTTATCAAAAGTTTGTGAGGACACCTGATTTTCTTGGAGAGTGATAGGTATACTATGGATGGAATTAGAGATGATCTGAAGGAGAATGTGGACAACTTTTTTAAAAGTTCAGTATTTATTTGGGTATGTGCTTTCTCATTCTTGTACCATGTCTTATGTGAAGCTAGGGCACCAATTAGGAAAGAAGACATCCTGAGAGCTAAAATGTTGATATATCTGAAGGGTTGGAACCCTGAAACAGAAATGTCCTTCCTGGTCATAGCAACTAGATATTAAGGAGGAATGGGAATGGGTTGGAGGAAGGGAGATGAAATATAAACTTAGAATAGGAAGAGAAAGTTACATCCTGAAAGAGTTGCAGAATCTGAGCAACAAATAATGCCAGAAACCTAGATTCCATTCCTTATAGATTTATTCATTCAAAAGATGTGCTGGGCACCTATTCTGATTTGGGTCTTGTGACACACACTCAGGATGCAATGCTACACAAAAGCAGATATGATAACATAGTATCTGGTCTTGCAACATGGAGAGTCAGGCCAGGAAAAAATTTACACTAACAAAGATAAAACTGCGACAATGATGAGCTAAAAAGAAGAGGGGCAATGAGAGCCTAAGATGGATGGATTTTCCCAGGGCAGGGAGGTCAAGAAAGACTTTCTTGAGGAAGAGGAATGAAATGAAAAGTAACTTTTCCGTTTAATCAGAGATTTGAAAGTGGAAGAGAGAGCATTCTAGAGAGAGGAAGCAACATATATGAAGGCCTCTGACAGAAGCCAACAAATTCAAAGGACTGAAAATAGGCTAATTAGATTAGATGGAGAGAGAAAGGGGGAGCATAATGTGTGATGTGGCAAAGAGGGATCAATGTCATTTCCCTCTTAAAATAATGGATTTAGTAATACTAATTAAAATTGGATGGATTGTTAAAATTTTGAATCCTGTATGCCTCTATTCTTAATGGTTTAGCTCAATAATTGAAGCAATATATACCAGTGTTCCTTGTTTAGAACTGTACTATAAGACTGAAATAATTTCCAAATTATATACTTAATCATGAAATGAAAATAATTATTTTCTGATGTTTGGATTACTTGCTACTCCTATTCTCTTCTCCTTTGTTCTATTCATCTTATCTCAGTCACAGTAATTTTGCTTTTTATCTCTATGATTATATTAATCTGCTATAATTGCAGTACTTGGCTTTTTCTTAGTTTTGTCCATTACAGATCCAACGAAGGTGGTATGTTATTTGGGTCCAATTTTTCCATCTGGTCTACAACTTGGAATTGGTATGGATTCTTCTTTTACTGACTAGTCCCCTCTAATCACTAAGCACTCCCTTGTTTTATATTCTGGCCAAAATTCAGCTTTCTTGCCAAGTTATTTCTTTGGCATGGTTATTTGTCTTCTGGTTTCTTTTCTTGACATTAGAAGCCCTTTGTTCTCTGAATTTCCTGCTTACATGAAAGTAACAGATTAGCTCTAATGCAGATTAACAGACTTTTTATTATGATTTCCCTAACCACAGGCATCCTTAAAGATCTATATATCACTTCAGGAAAAGAAGAGAAAATGACATTCCTGGTCACTGGTGTTATTTGGGAGTGTTGAGGTTAATTTTTTTTTAAAAAAACTTCTAAAATATATTTCTATTCTTTTCCCACATAAGACTTAAGAGCAGCAAAATTGATTCCATTGTAGCCATAGTTGAAGAGTTTGCCAGCCTCAAAAATTGCATAAACTTGTTAATCCTTTAATGGAAATGTTGATCAAAACTAACATAATGTTTGATTGTTTTATCAGTTAACAAAAATAAATTCAAAGTAAGAATACTAATAACATTAGCTATCAAAATACTGGATGAGTAATATTTAATATTATAGTAGTTTTTTTGTGATTTATTCTACTTGTACATCCCACAAATGTGGAGTCAAATTAATTATTTTGATTTGCAATTACTAATTTTTATGTTGATTAGACTATTTTAATTGGAAATGTCATTGCTTTACCTGACACCTTTCAGGACTTCATTATGACCATTTTTGGGCGTTTGTTTTGTTTTTGCTATTGATTATGATTTTTTTTTACCACATTTCATAACTGGTTATTGGCAGTGTTTCCAAAGCTCCCAAAATTTTGTGAATGAAATTTTTGAAAACATGAAGTTTTATAATTGGTTATTCTGCTTATATAGGAAAGTTCACATTATATTGTGGGTTGATCTTTAACCACCTATAAAACTCTGATAATAGTTCTTTTATATTTCAAATGATTGCTTTTTCACATTTCAAGAGGTTAGATTTATATCTTACCTTGAAATATTTAACCCTTTTATTTACTTGACTTGTTACATTGACTAATACCCCAAGTACAAATTTAATACATTTTAGTAGTGACATTGGTCATCCTTGCACTTTCTGTAATTTTAAGGGAAATTCTGTAAATAATGAAACAGTGATTCTTCTCTCCTTTTCTGTCATTCCTTTTTTGTTTTCTTAGGGATGGGTGTTGAATGGTAATAAATGCTTTTGGCATTTAATTAAAAGTTTCTATTATTTATCTTTTAATTTCATAAAGTGTTAACTCGCATTGATAGATTTTTATATGTTGAATTAAACTTGAAATCCTAGCATGTGCTTTTTTTCTCACAAAATGTGTTGTGAGAGACATTGTCTGCATGTTATTATAACTTTTAGTTAACACAGTATTCACTGTTCTTGTTTTTACTATGTAAATATCATTTACTTCTGAGTCTTATAGCATCCTATTAATTCCTTCTTTATACAAATTTGGGAATTAATCATTCAGGGTTTTTTGTTTGTGTTGCCTTTTGTTGATTATTTTTCTGTGACAGGACTCTAATATTCCTTTCATCCATAAGCATATCCTGTAGCTTAGTCATTTTTGGAACTTTTCTGTCATCCATATATCTTTTCTTTGTCTCCTTTGTATTCTGGGAAAACTCCTGGACTAAGTTGTCCAGCTCACTGACATTATCCTCATCTGTACTCATTCTTTTATACAGTCTATCCATTGAATTTCTATTTGAATGATCATATTTTTCATTTTCAGTATCTCCAAATGCAATTCCTGATATTTTAGGTGTGGCAGATTTTTAGTCTACATTTGGATATGGACCATATATTAAGAACATTTTTCTTTCTTTGTACTATTAACTCTATTTCTTTGGATATTCTGTTTGTTAAATTTAGTGACTTTATTTCATGATATTGATGTGCTACAAACATTTCATTATTGTTAATCTTTGGAATTAACCAAAGCATATTTCAGCCACTGTGAGGTGGGAGAACACATTGGGTATTCAGACTTTCCATACGGATAGCTTGTTTCCTTCATGAGGGAATTTTTTCTTGGATTTCCTGGCAACCTAACATATTGTTACTTCTCTGAAACAGATACCCATGTGATCTGTTTTAGATAGTGAGTAAACATACTTTATTGCCAGTTCTTTAATGGAGATGGGGAATGAGGTATGGGCTGATCTATTGACTGCCAAGAATATAGTTCTGTGAATATTCACCCTGAAGATTGGCACAGGATCTTTTTCTCCTCCTCAATTTGTTCCCCTCAAGTTTAAATAAACCTAGAATTGGTTTCTCTAGAGCCCTACCTTGTGTATGTTTTGGTTTATAGTTTTGTTTTTTCCAATCTAATCCTGTCTTTTTATATTTCTTGGAAATTCTCTAAAATTGCTAATCACATTATAGCATTTCCTTTTCTTTTCCAGTATTATCATATACATATTTATGTATGCATACACACTTCCATAGTGGATCTAACTCTCCCACCACTACTACCAATAGACATTTGTAGTGTTTTAAAATGAGGAGGGCATGTGTCCTGAGGCTGCTATCTTGATCTAGCTTCTTGATGATTCCTTGAAATAAATTCTTACAAAAATAAAATTGTCTTTATGATATATTAAGTCATCATTCATTTAACCTGTTTCACACATTTAAAAAATAATTGATTTCTTCTTTAAAGGTGTACTTAGAATTTTTTTAATTTAATATTTATGTATTTATTTATTTTTAATTTATTTTTTTATTTCAGCGTATTATGGGGGTACAAATATTACGGTTACGTATATTGC
>VBSM01002217.1:33032175-33074258 GCA_008086735.1 Cheirogaleus medius
TGTGAACTGTGCTGCTATAAACATTCGAGTGCAGGTGTCTTTTTCATAGAATTTTTAACACGTTTTTTATTTGCCAAAGGGTCTGCCATCATAATTTTCATTACTTCTAATCTAGTCATTGAAAACTCATTCTGTGTTGGCTATGAGGTTTCTCACATTATTTCCAAATTTATGGTAATCTAGTTGATTCATGGAGTTTATTTTTAATGAGCTTCTAAATTATTCTATTTTGTTGCATGAAAGAAATGAGCTACTTTTAGGTAAATTGTGTATTATATAGATGGCCCCAGAGTAAATGGCAGAGACTATGCTTAGTACTATTTTATAACTGGAAAAAAGAGAAATTGAGTAGTTACTCTATTTAAAGGAACAAAAACTCTGCTTCATGTTTATTCACAGTTTTAAAGTAAAATGGTTTAGTTTTAGTTTCAACAAAGGAACTATTCATTTGTGGCTTCTTCTCCCTACCTCTCCACAAAAATAGGGGATTATATTAATATATGTATTTTTAATTTTTAAAATTTTAATTGATATATAATTGTACATATTTATGAGATACAGTGTGATATTTCAATACACGTTATACAGTGTGTAATAATCAAATCAGGGTAATTAGCATATCCATTATCTCAAACATTTATCATTTCTTTGTGCTGGGAACATTCAAAATCCTCTATTCTAGCTATTTGAAAATATACAATAGATTATTGTTAATTATAGTTACCTTTAAGTGCTGTGCAACAGTGGAAATTATTTCTCCTGTCTAGCTGTAATTTTGTATATGTTAAACCAACCTCTCCCTATCCCGGGCCCTAGTAGCCACTATTCTATTCTTTGTTTCTGAGACCAACATTTTTAGCTTCTACATATGAGTTAGAACGTGGTATTTTTCTTTCTGTTCCTGAGATATGTCACTTAACATCCTCCATGATCATCCATGTTGTTGTAAATGACAGGATTTCTTTCTTTATGACTGTATAGTATTCCATTGTTATATGTATCTACTACAGGTGATCTCGGTAGATATTACTCAGAAGAATACAGATGGCCAATAAGTATATGAAAAAATGCTAAACATCACTAATCATCAGGGAAATGCAAATCAAAACCACAATGAGATATCATTATACCCCAGTTAGAATGTCCGTAAAACAAAAATACAAAAAATAGTAAATACTGGTAAAGATGTAGAGAAAAGGGAACTTTTCTACACCATTGGTGGGAATGTAAATTAGTACAGCCATTATGAAAAACAGTATGGAGGTTCCTCAAAAACTTAAAAATATAGCTACCATATGATAGCAATCTAACTTCTAGTTATTTATCCCATGGAAAAAAAATCTGTATGTCAAAGAGATATCTGCACTCCCATGTTTATTACAGCACTATTTATAATAACCAAAATATGAAATCAATCTAAGGGATTATATTTTGCATGTCAGGATGTCTGAGTGGCTCTTGAATAGAGGTGACTAGCAATTTAAAATAGGGTGAACGTTTAAGTACAATTTAGTTCACATTTTTTAAATGCTTATTAAATTAAAATTTTATTTTGTAAAATGTTGGTGCTGGAAAAACTTTTACATATTTGTACCTCAATTTATCAAGCCATTTTTCTGAAATGTAGAAAGTTGTAAGTAAAGCAGTTAAATCACCACAAATTTAAGATCCCCTTTAAATCATCAAATCGTGGATTTCTGGGATTTAATATGGTATAACGACTTCTTCCTATGCTTCTTAAGCACCATATGACTTGGCATACAATTATATTTTAGAGTTTATCATCATCATCATCACATGATATTTGCTGGGTAAGTGGCCTAACATGTTGGGTGGTCCTCTGCTAAGAGCTATATAACAGTGATTTTTTAAAAAGAATCCTGAGCTTTTTATGGTTATTATGAAAATGTTTGTTGCTAGACAGAGCTCTCAGTTACTAGAGCATTGGAATCTTATTTATTGACAAAATAAGACAGATCCTCATGAGTCTGATATATTAGTACTATGCCTTTGTACTTATCTGAAATTCGAGTCCCTATGGCTCATCTATATTTGATATTCCTCTTCTACAACTTAAGCTGATTTCTTGCTGTTTTATGTACCATGGAAATTAGCAACACATCAGAATGAAGGAAATGACAACTAAACATTTTGTTTTGAAGGGAAGAAAAATAAGTACTTAGAAGCTTAACATCACTTCTTAGGGTATTTAAATGTCAAGTGTATTGATGTATACATTTATTAGTTATATTTATAGCTCCCATAACTTCTTTTTAGAATCAATAAGCCTATTATAAGCAGCTAAACCTATGTTATGAGATAGTGAAAGCTCTTTGTATTGTCTTGTGCTCTCTTAAAATCTTATGTCTAAAATGTGCCTAGCCAAAAACAAGATTTTTTTTACTGTTATTTTAAACGAATCTATTTTGTTTCCCTCTTAAAACATCTACTTTATTCCTTCTATGTACCGTATAACTCATTAATGGCAGAAAGCTAATATGCTATAAAGGAATGTTCAAAGAAATTGTCACCTCACACTATTATTGTAAGTCAGAATGTTCCTCCAGCATTGATTATTGAGAACATAAACAACAAGCCCTAAGGCTTCTTCCAGGAGAATTAGACAAACATCTTTCACTCTTCTTAAACTTTATAAGATTTATCATTTAAATAAAAAAGTGATATAATATCTATAAGAATGCCAGTGTAAGCTATAGTTTTCATAGGTAATCTGGATGAGTTTGTTTTTGTTTTGTTTTTGTCCCTGCCATGATGACTTCTAAGATTGATTGTGCTTAAATCCAAACAAAACAAATTTGAGCAGGCTAGGTTTCTCAGTACAAGTTTTCCTTTTGTAGTCATGGAAATGAATATTCCATTCTGTGAGAGGAATATCTTTTTTTATAAGAATGATATATATAATTATTTATAAGAACTTACTGAATTAGAGTTTACTTTTAATTCTCAATACATTCTTATAAAAATTATCAATTGTTTTTGCTTTCATATGTTAGTGTTCAGTATTTAGTAGTGTCTCACTCTTTTCATTGAAAATGTGTATAATAAAGATGGACATTTTCTTTCTTGTAATTATGCTGTTCTTGCTAGTATTTTAATTATTTATAGCTGTCAGACATTTGTCTTTTAAAGGCCTTCCAATCCCAATCAGAATGAATAAACAATTAAAGGGAAGAAAGATTTTGTAGTCCTTCTTTTTCTTTTGATTGTGTGTGTTCTATATAACACTTAAATTATTCTTTATGAAATTAGTATATCCAGGAAACTGGAGAATTATGCTTTAGGCTGAATGAATGGAAAACATGTTAGCATTTCCTTTGTAGGGTTTCCAGGGTGCCACAGGAGATTTCTAATGTGCTGCTTATTTGTGTTCTCCCCAGATCTTTTTCAGTTTATTATAATGCTGGAGCAATAATTAAATGTTGCTTAGCCTTTCCTGTGTCCTACACCTCACTGAAAACATGTCGGCAGAGAAAGCAACTGTTCATTATTTCTCAACATAAAACAGATCCTGCCAGGGATCATGCCAAACCCGACCAACCATGACAGTCAAATCAATGTATGTTTTGGTTTAAATTTTTATTTCTGCCTTTGCTTTAGCAACTTGACTCTGGTATTTGTTGTCCCCTATGGCTTATCATTTTATGGCATGACAATTCTTGAAATTGACAAGGCTTCCTGCCTACCTTTGTGATGTATGCGTGTGACAGTGTAAACTGTAAGAGAAAATGACATTTTGACTCAATAAATATTTACTTCATGTCCACTACATTTATTTTACAGAACTCTTTTTTTAAAAAAAAAAACACAACAAAACAATTCCTCCATCAATATTCACTGAATAATGCTAGCTTCTACCTTTTGTCTGGATGTTACAAATTCAGGAATCATTAATGTTCCGATTTTCACATTAGAGTTTATTATTATTACCCAAGAGATTTCATTTTCTCATTAGATGGCATTCATGTCTAAAACATAGATTAACTTGGTAATTGTTTTCTTGTTTGTTTGTTTTTGTTTTGATTTTGCAGTTACACAGGCAAAATATACATACCATGGAGGTATGTGTGTTGAACCACGCATTCTACTGCTGAATCATTTAAAATTTCAAGAGAGGAATTATATTTTTAATATGTTATTAAATTACACAAAATAGCTAATGGATCTAAACTTCAAATAGTCACTTTGAAGCATGTTCTCTTGAATAAGAATATCTCTAATATAGTTATTAAGTGGTTGATCTCTATGGATTCTGATTCTGGTTTGAAATCTGGGTTTTTTGGTCATTATGCAACTTTGAACAAGTTATTCAACCTATATTGGTATAAGTTTCTAAATAATGGATTTACCTCATATGGTTTGTTAAATTTTCTTTACTTTTTTTCTTAGTGATTTTGTAAGATATCCTGTTTTATACTACAGCTGTTCTTGAGTTTTTTATGCATATTTACATTTTTTCTTACTAATTTAACATCAATGATGATTTAATATATATTGGCTGTCTTTGTAAAATAAATTCAGTACCACTTTCCACCCTATTCATTACTTCTTCACATTTTAAAATTTTATGATGTATTAATATTTTAAATAATATATTTTTTAAAGACTTTATCATTGCAGAATAATTAGTCATGTTGCTTTGCTTCATAACCTATTAAAAACAGTTGTCTATCTCTTTAGAACCTATTCATTTTTTCTATAAAGTTAAGTAAAAATTATTCCAACACTTGTTAAAAACAGTAAGGAAGACTTTATTCAATGGACTACCATAATGGAGTTTTGCAGTAGGGGAGAGTGACTGGGCTCAACTTCTGACAGCCTACCATAAATTTGTCCTCCTTTAATTCAAGTGCTGACATCTATGCAGTACAATGATGGGATTAATGTTTTCTAATTACTGAGAAGAAACATTAGGGATAAGGGGTGATTCTGGTTAAGCTGACTTGATACGATTCTTGCTACATGCAGGCCAGAGTAATCAGATATCATCTGGGAGATTTGAGGGGATGGGGAATTGGATCAGATATTAAAGCTGATAAGATATTGAGGGTAGGAGATTCTTGCTCAATTGACTTAGCAGTATTCTTGATAAAAGTGGGTGATACAGTCTGACCAAGGTCAGGCATAGAGGGCTTGGACGAACCTGATTAGAGTTTGATCAAGGAGAAAGTCTTTGTCAGTAACAAACTGTAAATACTAATGGTTAACAAGGGTACCATTTTCTTCTTTATGACTTTTTTTTTTAATCTCAGTTTCCATAATACTACAGTCTCCTGATTTCTTCCTGTAAAGTAAGTCTGCTCCTTCTCAGATTCCTTGCCAGCTTTTTACTTCCACTAGATCTCTAAATGCTGAAGATTCTTGGGGTACTGTCCTGTGTGATCCCTGCGAATTCTTACCCAATCCTGTGGTTTTAAATTCCCTTCCTTTGCAAATGACTCTTTCCTGTGATCACAGCTCACATATTTAACTGTCTGCTGGGTATTTTCTTGTGGATGTCTTCCTGGCATCTTAGATTTATCCACCTCATACTTTGTTATTCTCAACATCCAAAGCCTACTTCTGGTGAATTGAACTTTTTATGACTTTTGTAGTGACACTTTACCTGTAATACTGTTTTTTGTTTTAAAATCTGTGGTTTTGGGTGAATATCGTGAGCCAGCCTTTCTTTTGGTGAGTACCTATCTGGTATATTTTTCTCAATCACTTAACTTTAAGAATTTTGTGACCTTGTGTTTTAAGTGTGGCTGTTATAGAGTTAACATGGCTGCATTTAGTTTTTAAGCCAAACTGATAATCTCTATTTTCATTTATAAGCTTTGTACATTTACATTTATTGAAATTAGGAAAATATTTTGTCTTGTGTCTTTCACCTTATTTTTTGATTTCTGTCTGGCCTGCTTTTCTTATTTTTTTCTTAACTGTTTAATTGAGATTTTTGTTTTGTTGCTTTCATTGATTTTTTTTCTGATTGTTTTTAAGTTTTCATCTTGAAATCATTTTAGATTTACAAAGAAATTTCAAAAATAGCAAAAAGAATTCCTATATACCCTTGACCCAGGATCCCTGATATTGACATCTCATATTACCATAGTGTCAAAATCAGGAAATTAACACTGATGCAACTCTATTATCCAATCTGCAAATTTTATTCAGATTTTGTAGATTGTCCTAGTAATATACTTTTTCTGGTTCAGGATCCAATTGTGAAACACACTGCATTTTGCTGTCATAACTTCTCAGTCTCTTTTAATCTGGGATACATTCTCAGTCTTTGTCATTCATGGCTTTGTACTTTTGATAAATACTGGCTTGTTATTTTGTATAACATATTTCAATTTAGATTTCTCTGCTGTTTTCTCATGAATAAATTCAGGCCATGCACTTTTGGCAAGAATGCCACAGAATCAATGTTGTATTCTTCTCAATGCATCACATCATGGGGGTCACATGATGTCTACCTGGCTCACTACTGTTAATGTTAACTTTGATCACTCCATTATGGTGGTGTCTGCTAGGTTTCTCCACTGAAAATTTACTTTTATTCCCTTTGTAATGAATAATTATGAGAAGATACCTGAGATTATGTAAATATCCCAATTTTTAATCATACCATTGCATGCTAATTTTAGTATGCATTGATGATTCTTGCTGGAAACTTTTATATGGTGTTGCTTGTCAAATGGTGGTTTTCTGTTCCCATTATTCTTTCCAAATGTATTAAGTAGAATTCTACAATAAGAGTTTTCCCTTTTGCACCCCTTCACTTATTTAATCATTGGATAAGTTTTTACATATTCTTTTATTTTTCTCAAGAAAAGACTCCACTAATTGCCGTACTTTCAGAATTTTTGCACATTTCACAATGTTTCTTTCCTTTTTTGTAATTCTGACAGCCAGAATTCTTATGAAATAATCTTTTCCTCATATGCTATTGTTTTCTATTACTTAGCATTCTAGAGATATTACACATCAGCCATTCTTATCTATTGAAAATAATCCAGGCTGGTTGTGGTGGCTCAGGCCTGTAATCCTAGCACTTTGGGAGGCTGAGGCAAGAGTATTGCTTGAGGTCAGGAGTTCGAGACCAGCCTGATCAAAAAAGAGCAAGATCCTGTCTCTGTGAAAAATAGAAAAATTAGCTGGGCGTGGTGGTGTGTACCTGTAGTCTCAGCTACTCAGGAGCTGAGGCAGGAGGATCGCTTGAGTTCGAGGTTGCAGTGAGCTATGATGATGCCATTGTACTCTAGCTGGGGTGACAGAGAGACCATGTCTCAAAAAAAAAAAAAAAGAAAAGAAATGAAAAGAATCTGTATTGTATTGTCTCTTAGAGGCAATTGAATTTTTTCTTAAATTTGAAGTTATCATCTGAATATGATTTCTTTTTGATCTTTAATTTTGTAAGTCACCAAATGATACCTGTTTATCTGCAGACCCTGATCTTAATTCAACTCATGGTATTTTTTTTCTTTTTAAAACTTTTTATAGTAAATTGACAATTCATAATTATATAAATGTATATGATACAAAGTAATGTTATGATTTACTACTTTATGGAATAATTAAATCAATGTAAGAAACATTTACATCTCCTTAAATACTAAAAATTTTTTGTGGTGAGAACATTTGAAATTTAATTTCTTATCAAATTTTGATATATATAATACTCCATTGCTAACTATACTTACCATGCTGTAAATAGAACTGACAAATAAAAATGAAACATATGCCTCCTGTCTGAGATTTTGTACCCTCTGACCATTATCTATTTCCCCACCCTCCCCCACCTTTGTAACCACCATTCTGTTTTCTACTTCTATGAGTTCAACTGTTTTAGATTCCATATATAAGTGAGAACGTGTGGTATTTGTCTTTCTCTGCTTGCCTTTTTAAATTTAGTGTAATGTTTCTGATTCTATCCATGTTGTTACTAATAGCAGTTTCCTGCTATTCCTATTTTTTGGCCAAATAGTATTCTGTTGTGTATATATACCACATTTTCTTTATTCATTCATCTGTTGATAGGTATGTTGATGCTATAACTTGGCTGTTGTGAATAGTGCTGCAATGAACATGGAAGTAACAACATCTCTTTGACAAACTGATTTCAGATCTTTTGGGTAGATGCTCAGAAGTGAGATTGCTGGATAATATGGTAATTCTGTTTTTAGATTTTTGAGGAAAAACCATGCAGTTTTCCATAATGGTTGTACTAATTTATATTCCCACCAACAGTGTGCAAGGGTTCCCCTTCCTTCACATCCTAGCCTTAATATCTTTCATTTTCTTAACAGCCATTCTGACAGGTGTAAGATATCTCATTGCAGTTTTTTTTTTAAAGTCAAGTTTTTTTTAATTTAATACATTCTAATCAAATAATAACAGCAGTAAATAAACACTTGGAAAAACAGGCAGATATCCCCCTATATCTGGAAGAAAATTAAGTCAAAGTATTCTACATGGTAGAAGGGAGACATCTGCTAATGTTCATGGTTAGACAATTCAAGGACATAATTTGCATTTCTCTGTTGATTAGGACTGCTGAGCATTATATCATACACTTGTTGGCCATTTGTATATCTTTTTAGAAATGTTTATGCTGGTCCATTGCTCATTTTAAAATTTTGTCTTTTGGTTTTCTTGCTATTGAGATGTTTGAGCTACTTATATGTTCTGAATATTACCCCTTATCAGATATATGGCTTACAAATATTTTCATCCAATGTGTAGATTGTCTCTGAACACTGTTAATTGTTTCTTTTACTATGCAGAAGCTTTTTGATTTTATATAATCCTATTTGCCTATTTTTGCTTTTGTTACCTGAGCTTTTTGGTTCAGGTCCAAAAAAACATGGCCTACACCAATGTTGTGTAGTTTTCACCCTATGTTTTCTTCTAGTAGTTTTATAGTTTTTGGTCTTATGTTTAAGTTTTTAATCTATTTTGGGTTAATTTATTACTGATTTTTCCATATGGGGTGAGATAAGGATCTAATTTCATTCTTCTGCATGTGAATATCCAGTTTTCCTGGCACCATTTATTAAAGAAAAATCCATTTCTCATTGTATATTCTTGGCACTTTTGTCAAAAATCAATAGACTGTACATGTATGGGTCCCTTTCTGGGCTTTCTAGTCTGTTTCATTGGTCTATTTGTTGATTTATTCATTTATTTTTACTAGTACCATGATGTTTTGATTAGTATAGCTTTGTAATGTAGTTTGAAATCAGGTGGTATGATGCCTCCATGTTTGGCCTTTTTGCTCATGGTTGCCTTGGCTATTTGGGTTTTGTTGTGGTTGCATATGAATTTTAATATTGTTTTTTCGGTTTCTATGAAAAATGACACTGGAATTTTGATAGGAATTGCACTGAATTTGTAGATTTCTTTGGATAGAATGGGAATTTTAACAATATCAATTCTTCCAATTCTTGAACATGAGTTATCTTCTCATTTTTTTGTTTTCATTTTCTTTCGTCAATATTTTATAGTTTCCACTGTATAAGTCTTTACTCTCTTAAATTTATTTCTAAGTATTAATATATTAATAGCTATTGTAAATGGGATAATTATCTTGATTTCTTTTTTGAATAGTTTATTGTTAATGTATAGAAATGCTATTGATTTTTGCATATTGATTTTATATTTTTCAACTTTACTGTATTTTTTTATTTTTTATTTTTTGGTTGATTCCTTAGGGCTTTTTATATGTAAGATTATGTCATCAGCAAACAGTGACAATTTCACTTCTTTCTTTTCTATTTTCATGCCTTTTATTTCTGTCCCTTGCCTAATTCCTCTGGCAGGGACTTCCAACCGTATGTTGAATAGAAGTGTAGAGGTTCCACATCATAAAAGAAAGGTTTTCAGTTTTTTACCATTAAATATAATGTTAGCTATGGGCTTATCATATATGGACTTTATTATATTGAGGTAAATTCCATCTATACCTAATGTGGTAAGAGTTTTTATCATGAAAGCATGTTGAATTTTATCAAATGCTTTTTATGTATCTGATGAGATGATTATATAGATTTTGTCTTTTGTTTTATTAATGGGATATATCACATTTATTCATTTGTGCATGTTGAACCACCCTTGCATCACAGGGATAAATCTCACCTCATCGTGGTGGATGATCCTTTTAATGTGTTGTTGAATTCAACTTGCTAGTATTTTGTTGTGGATTCTTGCATCTATATTCATCAAAGATATTGGCCTTTAATTTTCCATTTTTGTAACAACCTTGTCTGACAGGGTAATGATGGCCTCGTAAAAAGCATTTATAAATACTCCTTCCTCTTTAATTTTTTTGCAAGAGTTTGAGAAGAATTGATATTAGGTCTTCTTTAAATGTTTGTTAGAACTCAGCTGTGAAACCATCACGTCCTATACTTTTCTTTGATGGGAGACTTTTTATTACTGATTCAGTCTCCTTACTTGTTATTGGTCTGTTCTGATTTCCTATTTCTTCATGATTCAGTCTTGGTAGTTTGTATGTGTCTAGGAATGTATACATTTATTCTAGGTTATTCAATGTGTTGGTGGATAATTGTTTATAGTAGTCTCTTATCCTTTGTATTTTTATATTGTCAGTTGTAATGTTTCCTCTTTCATGTCTGATTTAGAGTCCTCCCTCCTTTTTTCTTACTCTAGCTAAAGGTTTGTTAATTTTATCTTTTCAAAAGTCAACTCTTAATTTTCTTTATCTTTTATGTTGTTTTCTAGTCTCTCATTTATCTCCATTTCTATCTTTACTATTTTTTTTTCCTTCTGCTAACTTTGGACTTTGTTTGTTCTTTTTCTAATTTCTTGAGGTACAAAATTAGGTTGTTCATTTGAGATCTTTCTTCTTTTTTGATGTAGGTGTTTATTACTATAAACTTTCCTTTTGGAAGTGCTTTTTCTGTATTCTATAAGTTTTTATATGTTTCTATTTTCATTTGTCTCAAAATATATTTTAATTTTCCTATTAATTTCTTTATTGACCCATTGGGCTTTTAGGAGCATGTTGTTTAATTTCCATGTATTTGTGAAATTTCTGAAATTCCTCCTGTTTATGATGTCTAGTTTCATGCCATTTTGGTCAGGAAAGATACTTGATATAATTTCAGTTTTATATTTTTTAAGACTTATTTTACTCTCTAATATATGATCTATCCTGAAGACTGTTCCATGTACACTTGAGAAGAATGTATAATCTGTTGCTGTTGGATGGAATGTTCTGAATGTGTCTGTTAGTTCCATGTGGTTTAAAGTGTTACTCAAGTCCAAGGTTTCCTTATTAATTTTCTGTCTGGATGATCTTTCCATTGTTGAAAGTGGTGTATTGATGTCCCTTACTATTATTATATTGTAATCTATATCTACTTTCAGATTCTGTAATATTTGTTTCATATATTTAGATGCTTTGATGTTGCATGCATAGATATTTACAATTGTTTTATCCCCATGACCCTTTCATTATATAATGTCCTTCTTTGTTTTTTTTCCCCCTAGTTTTTGGCTTAAAGTCTATTTTTTTCTGATACAAGTATAGCTACCTGTTATCTTTTGGTTTACATTTGCATGGAATATCTTTTTCCATCCCTTCATTTTCAGTCTCTGTATCCTTAAATGTGAGATGAGTCTCTAGTAGGCAGTCACTCTCTTTTTATTAGAGAATTTAAATCATTTACATTTAATATAATTATTGATATGTGAGGACTTACTACTACCATTTTGTTAGCTGTTTTCTGGTTGTTTTGTAGAAACTTTGCCTGCCTTCTTGCCTGCCTGCCTCCCTTTTTTTTCCTCTCTTCCTCCTGGTTTTTTGTAGTGTTATGCTTTAAATCCTTTCTATTTGTGTTTTGTGCTTCTATTACACTAAAGATTTCTGCTTCGAGGTTACCACGAGGCTTATATAGAACATCATGCAACTGTTTATTTCAACCAACAAATTAGTTTTGATTGCATACAACAACTCTACACTTTTATTCACCTTCTCCTTCACATTTTGTGTTTTTGGTATCAGAATTTTCATTTTATGATGTATATTCCTTAATAATTAATTTTATATGTAGTTGTTATTAGTTTTGTTTTGAACCCTCATACTAGGGATGAAATTGTCTTATACACCATCAATACAGTTTTTGAGTACTCTGAATATGACTCTGTTTTACTTATACCATTGATATTTTTAACTTTCTTATGGTTCATGTTATTAATTAGTGGCTTTTTATTTCAGTTTAAAAATCTCCCTTTACCAATTTCTGTAAGGCAGGCCTAGTGGTGATGAACTCTCTTAGCTTTTGTTTGTCAGGGAAAGTTTTTATTTCCCCTTCACTTATAAAAGACAGATTTGATGTATAAAGTATTCTTTGTTAGCAGTTTTTCCACCCCTTCAGTGCTTTGAATATGTCACCCTATTTTCTCCTGGACCATAAGTTTTCTGCTGAGAAATCCACTGATAGTCATATTATCAGTCCTTTGTTTATAATGTGTTTCTTATGTCTTGATGCTCTCAGAATTTCTTTGTCTTTTATTTTTGATAGTTTAATTATTATGTGCCTTGGTTAACACCTTTTGGTATGTGTTTGACTGGAGACAACTATGCTTCCTGTACCTGGGTATTGGCATCTATCCCCAGATTAAAGAAGTTTTCAGCCATTATTTCTTCAAATGTTTTCTGATCCATTTTCTCTATCTTTTTCTGCAATTTCTATTATGTGACTGTTTGGTCTCTTGCTGGTGCCCCATAATTTCCAAAGGCATTCCTTCTTCTTTTGTGTTTTGACTGGACAGTTTCACATGTTTTGTCTCCCAGATCACTGCTGCTTTCTCCTGATTGATGAAGTCTGCTATTAAAACTTCATGTTGAATTTCTCAGTTATCATTGTATTCTTCATCTCTAGGTTTCTATCTGGTCCTTTTTATTGTTTCTGTTATATTAGAAATATCTGAATGAAGCACAGAAGCTGGACTTAGAAACTCTGTGTCATCTACTGTATTCACCAGACCTCACACCACTTCTTCTAGGCTTTGGATCGCTTCTTGCAAGGAAAATTATTCAATTATCAACAAACTGTGGGAAACACCTTTCACAATTTCATCACCACTTGCTCTCCAGGCTTCTTCACTGCTGGCATCAACAAGCTATTGTTAAGATAGAAAAACTGTGTCAATAATTTAGGCACATACTTTGATTAATTGTACTGTTTCTGGTGTGAGATATAATAAACTATACTTTTGATTTGAAATTATATATTTCATATTTAATGACCTAATACTCTTTGTCAAATTTCTTGCTTTTTGGGGTTTTGTATTCCAAATTTCATTAAATTTTCTACCTTTATATTCTTGTAGTTCACTGAACTTCTTTATGAGTATTATTCTGAATTATTTTTCTGTCATTTCATAGCTCTCCATTCCTTTAGGGTCCATTATTGGAGCTTTATTGGTTTCTTTGTGTCTTTGCATTGTTGTCCGCACATTTGAGGAGACAGCCCCCTCTTCTGGCCTTTACAGGTGTCCTAGAAGAATAAATTCTTCTGAGTTCTAGACATTTTTGTCAGTCTTCCATTTATCTAATTCAGTTTTCTACAGAAAAAGTGGGTTTTACACTACATCTATTGAGGATTTTAATTCAAAATACATTTAATATCTACATGAATTCTCTTCTGACATACATAATCTCATGTCAACATAAGATTATTCCTACCTTTTGCTTATTTCTATGGTTAAAACATCCTCTTTAATCTTCCTGAGACTGAAAATCTGACAATATCTAACACATTTTCCCGTTTAGCTCAAAAGCGTCATTTCAGAGAGAGGTATTTATTCTGATGATTTCAAAAATTTCTTTCCACCAAGGGAATTGCTTCATGGATCTGTAGATTTATTTTTCTATTTCCTCATTGGGAAAAAGCTCGGTAGGCAATAATTCTACCATCTATGACCTGGAGAAAGGATTGTTTCTGCTTTCCATTCTGGAGAGAGCTTTACCAGGCTGATATTTTGATAACTAAGATTGGTAAAAATAGTGCTAGTCTTTTTGGTACAGAATTCTTTTTGCCAGTTTCTATTCATAGTCCCCTTGTTGGAAAGAAATACTTTTTAATACAATGGTAAACAAATTCCTGCAAAACATTGAGATTAAGACTTTGGATGCTAAATTACACACCCATTAACCAATATTCAAAATCCTAATGGTCATTAACCAGGAGTCATTTTTTTTTTAACTAAAAAACATTCTAACAATTATCCTCTTCACTCCCCCTATATTCCTACCAAGAAGCTATGTTTGAACTGGCCCATTTTAGTTCTTTCTCTCTCTTTTTTGTATTAATTTGTAATTTAAAAAATTGAAACTAAATTTTATGGGAAAAAATTTAACCAGTTTTTCTACTGCTACAGAAATTATCAATATTATTCTACTAACACCTGGGCCATCCACTCAAGAAGTAACTGGAATAAACTTTCTGTCCCTTCCATCATTTATCATGTATTTTGGAAACATTAATCATTGTCATGAACACCTGATATGTAGCTTTTCTGCTTATGCAGCCACCCCATCTTAAGAGGACACCTGCCTCATTGTCTGCTTTTATTCCCCTGGGTTGGTGTGTTAGTAGGGATTTATTAATGTCTCTTACACTTACCTCTCAGAGTAGGTGTTCTTTTATAAGGGTTGGGGAAATTATGGACCATAAACTCCTTACTTATGATATCTTTTCCAGTTTCTAAGTATACATACAAGGTTTTTTTTTAATTTTTATTTTTAGGAGGTTAATTTGATAACAGGGTAGCCTTTAAAAACTTTGATATTTCAAAGATGTCTTAATGGTCACCTACAAGGTCAGATCTTTATGGAGTTATTTAGCTAATTAATTTAGTTAATGTTTATTATAGAGTACCTAGTATGGACTTTGTTTGAGTTATCTTTTAGTATCTTATAATTTAGCTGAGAAAATAAGACCTGTAAATATATAAACCTAATAACAATATTAGTAGGGGATTTTGAAAAAAACTATGATAATGAAAATTGCTGATGTGCAATAAAATAGATGACTTCATAAGAGGAAGTTATTATAGCTGAGTCTTTTAAAATTGATGTGAATTAGAAAAATAATTACTGGGAAACCATTTTACTTGAGCAGAAATAACAATGACTATACTGGTATAGCTACAGAAGTGGATTTTGTACAACAAAGGAATGAGAAGTGCAGTTGGAGGTTTAATTAGGTTGATTGTGGATGGCCTTGAAAGCTAAGAGGAAGTACTGAAAGTAATTTGAGTATGATATAGTGAACGTGATTATTCTAATAAGGTTAGAGCAGTAGTTAAAGACAAAGAGAAGTGGCCAATTAGAACATCTTGGAGGATTCCAGGTATAGGATGTCATGGAGGCAGGCTTACAGTAGTTGGAATATGACTAGTGATGGCAGGAATTGTAAACTATTAGGTGAGTTGTGTAGGATCAAAACATTTTTCCCAATTTAAAAGGGCATTGTATATGAGTCTACTTTTTCAACTTTATTAAGTTGTGGAATTTACATTATGAATGATGTCAAAAAAAATAAAGTATGACAATGTGATAAGTCCCAGATCAGAAATAATTGATGCAATAGTGAACTGCTTTTTTCTCAGGCCAGATGTCTGGTGTCTTTGGCTGCCTAAATTTTTCCCTTCTGCAGTCTGGCTCTGACTGTTGCATAGTTTTGGTCTTTCCTTTGTTCTCTGTTCCTAGTCAACAGAGTAACTGTGCTGCCTTTTGGGGTTTTATTGGCCAATCCTTTTTTCTTAATTACTTCGATTCACAAATACTTATTGAGCACCTACTGTACTGCAGGGCACTGTTCTAGGCACAGAAAATAAAGGAGACTTAGAGTGTTGTGTGATGACTGTTAATTAATAATCCTAAGTGCATTTTCATTAGTACTTTATTACCTAGGCTTTAGGGAGAGAGATTTTTCATTCAAAGGAGCAAAAGGGAAAAGCTTTTTATTTGGAGAGGGCTGTTTTGTTTTTCTCAAACCCTATCAATAGGTAATTGCTTTTACCTGTAGTTTTGAAAATTTACAAGAACTGAACATTTATTTTCATCTCCGCTAGGGGACAGTGTTTCACCATTGGATTTTTTTTTTTGTATCAGCAAAATATATACAAAAAGGAAATTTAGCCTCAAATTATTTTGATTTGATATTAATGATCTTATAAATTTAACAAGCCTGTAAAAGGTTTAATAAGTCTACCACTTTTATATATGTTATCGATAGAGATAGGTGTGCATATATTAACATCTAGATGTATATATATAACTAGATATAGCTAGAATACTTTTATTTGTTGATAGTGTTTAATATTTTGTGACATTTAGATAATTTTTGCATAAGTTCAGAAAAACAAAAATAACATAGGATATTAATATAAAACTATAAAGCAACCTGAATTTCAGGAGAGTTTTGTAACTCATGGAAATTGAATTAGGCTATAGGTATGGAATTTCCTGAGACAATGAAATGTTTACCCTTCAACAAGCACTGTGTAATCCTAAAATGTCTAAAGCCTAAATATATATACATATATTTTAACTTTATAGTTTTCCTTTTAGCAGAGTACATTGTATTCTTTAGGAGTGATGTGTCTGAAGGATAAATATCTCTAAAAGATTTCCTTTCGGGTTGTCTATAAGGAGTTGGAGAACAGTGAGGTCATAGCTTTTCCTGCTATTCTCTGAGACAGTATTCTACAAAATCCACATAAACTTGATTCTAACAGCTTGCAATAAATTTGTTTACACTTCTTTAATTCAAGTACTGACATCTGTGTAATAGTACAACAATGGGATTTCATGTTTTAAAATACACTTTTTAAAAAATTCTTCAAGTTTAAGTAGTCTAGGAAGTTGTCCTTTGAGAAGTTAGTAAGTAAGGAATTGTGAAGACATGTCCATCATAGATAATTGACCACTTATACCCTTGCAAAGTGCTGCTTCTTAGTGCTTTATTTCTGGAACTGAGGCTTTACTTGTCCAAATTTTGAGGTGAATGGTGAAGAAGGAGGTAAAAGAAGAGCTGCTATGAATTATGGAGATGCCACTGTCATTCCCAAGCTTCTGTGAAAATAAAGAAATCTACTTTCCCTGATTTCCCAAAATCTTGCCAGAGGCTTGGAAGTCTCATGAGAAATTCTCATCAAGACTTCACTAGTCTGCTTAAGATGATAGACACAAACATCATAAGGAAACCAACCCAACAACAACAGGACACACATGCAGAAAGACTGAAGTAAGGGATTTCAATAATAAGACTTCATTACTATATAGTAAATTTAAAATTACCTTATATATTTAAAAGATAATGGTAATTAGAACTTTTGTGCATCTTTCATCTAAATATAGTATATTTAATCTTAATGTTGAAATTACAGAAATAAGAAAAGAGCTACATATAAATTTCTCAGTAAAACTAATGGTGAATTCTAATCCTAAATAATTCAGTTTGAGGATTTAGAAAATTAAAAATAGTTATTCTGTGTTGGTACTATTTTGGTATTCTTCAAAATAGTCTTAAAATACAGCTATTAAGAAACTCTTCACTATCTCAGTGAACAATTGTTATGTGCGGGATAAGATTAAGTACAAATTTTTTGTCGTTACTTTTAGCTTGACTTCCACGATATTTTTCTTAACACCTAAGTCAGCAGAAAGATAAGACTTTGTGGATTATTAACATGGTTCTTTTGGGGCCTTGTATTGAAAGCTAGAATTTGCAAGCAAAAAAACAAATGCTTCTTTTGTATATATTTTGAGGATATTTATGGAAACAAACATTCTCTGGATAATGTTCTTTATTATTCATTTTATGTGACAACAAATCTAATTTAGTTCCCTGAATTTAAACTGTCTTGAAAATAAATTTTAAGATAATTTTTTTTTTGTGAAAAGAATGAAATTTGTTTATTATACAAATTTTGCAAATATAACAAAACACAAAGAAGAAAGAGAAATTGCCATTCTTCCATGATCCAAAAATAACTCTTGTTAACATTTTTATATTTTCCCTCTTGGTATTTTAAGAAAGCTGATTACTAGATAATCAACTTACAGCATACTTTTTCCCCCTTTTTAGCTGGGTTTTATTTTTGCTATAATTCAGTTGTAACCAAGAAAAAGAATAAATACTGTATTTCAACTAGAAGCTAAAATTTTATTGTTTTATGAGAGGTAGTTTGAAATTGTAAAATTTAAAAAAAAATTGGCATCATTATGAAGTAAACAAGATGATAAAATAAGTAATGACAACTATGATAGTAATTTAGATTTAAGCATATCTCATAGCATTAAATAATCTGCTTTTCTTCAGATTTCATAAATCTCTTTTTTTTTTGAGGGTCTTGCTCTGTCACCCAGGCTGGAATTCAGTGGGGCAATCATAGCTCACTGTAACCTTGAACTCCTGGGTTCAAGCAATCTTCCTAAGTAGACTACAGGTGGGTACCACCATGCCAGGCTGATTTTTTTCTTTTTCTTTTTTTTTGTAGAGACAGTAGATAGTGTCTCATTATCTAGCTCAGGCTGGTCTTGAACTCCTGGCTTCAAGCAATCCTCCTGCCTCGGCTTCCCAAAGTGCTGGGATAATAGGTGTGAGCCACCGTGCCTGGCTTCCTTTTTGTTCTTATGTGTGGATATACAAACATTGGTGTGCCTTGTTTATAGTTTTTGCTGCCAAGGTAAACTTGAAGCCTGGGAATTAATGTTGCTAGAGTTACAGATAGTAGTAAATAAACTGCTGATAAATTTAATTTCAGTAATTTTTTCTTTCCTTTATAATGTGGGATTTTGAGTACCTGCTTTGCTTACAGTACCTTTGTAAAGTTTTGCATATCACATTGATATGCCACTATAAGAATCAGTCATTTTTCCCCAAAGTATTTCTTGTCCATTCTGGGCTTATCAGTTTTGCCTCAACTTTTTCTCAGCTTTTGGTTTCACCTCCTTTGGGAATCATTTAAGCATGATGTGATCTTGCCAAGCTCTGAAATTCTTCATCCTTTAATGCTTAGTGATAGTTGTATTACCTACAATTTAGTCTTAAACATATTTATGTACATTACGTCACATTGCTTTACTAGGAATGGGGTTGACATGTTTTTATTCTTGTTTGTTTCGCGGTTAGGGTTAGGATAAATATTCCCAGTGACTTGGCTGCTGGAATAATAATCCACAGATGGTTTCCTAAATGTTCCAAACAGCTATCTTAGAGGTGAGGGAGGTACTGATAGACAAGGAAGGAATAGGAAAATGAAATGATAATATGATCATAAAATATTATAAAAATTGTAATATTAATTCAACATTTTTTTCTCTGCTGCAGTTCAGATTTTTTTTTTTAACCTACCTTTAGGATCACTAATACTGCTGCTGCTCTGCCTATCCAATATTAAACCAGTGCAGTTAGTTTTTTAAGTTTTATATTTTAAAATTCTAAAATATTCTTTATTATAGATTCCTATTCTAAGTTGAAAATTTCCATTTTTCATCAATACTTTCATCTTTAGCTCTATTTCTTAATATGTTAATCATAGTTATTTTGAAATCCTTGCATGCTGATTCCAATATATGTATCATTTCTGGATCTGCTTAATTGATTATTATGGGTTATAATAATGGGTTATTATGAGGGGCTTTTTTGCTTCTTTGCTTTCTGCCTCTTTGCTTGTCTAGTAATATTTCATTGTATGACATACATTAGTTAGAAAACATAAAGGCTCTATCTAGATAATTTTAGCTTCCTTCAAAGAATATGAAAATTTGTTCTAGCAAGCAGTTGTATTATAGGGAGATCAACTTGATCTTGTGAAAGTTGTTTGAGTTTTCTTAGTTCAGGTCTAGTAAATTTTGCTTTTATTCCCAGGCCATAGTCTGGTCTTTTAGAGATCTCAACTGAAAGCCATGGATGTTCACCAGGATCTTTTCATTCTAACTGGACTCAAATATACCCTCCTTCTCCTCAGCACTGTGAGGCCTTGGAATCTCCCCTCAGGTCTCCAGCTTCCCACCAGTTATACTCTGCAAGGCCTCATGCAATCTCTCCCTGGGAATGAACAGTTAGGAGATGCCAATCACTGAAGGGGAATTTTTAGCAGATTTTTAGGACTTCTCTGCAACTCTGTCCTATCAGGGACCTTGCTTGTGGAAGTCCAAGCTACCTTGACAGCTCTAAGTTGTAATCTGTGTCTTTTGTACCCAGAGATATTGCCATTCTCTCATTGGGTTCTGTTTCTTCTTATTTTGGAAAAAAATGATCTCAACAAAACAGCTGTCATGAATGTTAAGCTAGGGGGCTCTTCTTTCAAGGATTTTTGACATACATTTGGTACTAAGACCTGCAAACAGTATTTTTAATATTTTTACATACAGTTTTCCAAATTTAATGGTTATCTATGGTAAGAAGGTGATATCAGCTGTCATAGCTGAAATCAATATACCTCATAAAAATAATAATTCTAACAGCTATTATTATTGAATATTTACTAGGTATGTCTCATCTAATTTAGTCCTCCCAAAATATCTATTTTCCCATTTTTAGATAAAAAAGGAGAGCTCTACAACTTCAATAGTTTGCTCTGACATCACTTAAATTGTCAAAACCAGTATATGAATACCAGCAATCTGACTTTATAGCCTATGCTCTTCTCAACTGTATAATTTATTAAAGGATATTGTATTTTTTTCTTTTAATTTTTTTTCTTCAATTACTGTTCAACTATGTATTGTATTTTTTTATTCAAGAAATACACACATGGGCCAGTGCACACAAATAAATTACCTTTGTCATTCAAGTTTTATAATTCTGGCACATAAACATTTTTAAAATCAACAAAAAATTGCTTTTTAAAAAGTATTCAATAATACACTTAATGTTTTAGATATATGGATAAATTGAGAGCGTAGTACAGAATTCCCATATACTCTGCACCCAGTTTCTTCTATTAGTATCTTTTATTAATATGGTAAATTTTTGTTACAATAAATGAACCAACATTGATGTGTTATTATTAACAAAGTCCATAGTTTATTCAGATTTTCTTAGTTTTACCTAATGTATTTTTCTCTTTCAGTATACTGTATTACTTTTAGCTGTCTTATCTCTTTAGACTTCTCTAGGCTGTGACAGTTTCTCAGGATTTTCTTGTTTTTGATGACCTTGACAGTTTTGAGGAGTACTTATCAGGTAGATTGTAGAATGTCCCTCTATTGAAATTTTTCCGATATCTTTTTTATGATTAGACTGGGTTTATGGGTTTTTGGGAGGAAGACCACAGAAGTAAATACCATTTTCATATGATTTCAAAGTGCATATTACAACATGATTTTTCACTGTTCATATTGACCTTGCTTACTTAGTTTAACATTAAAAAGTTTTATTATGTAATATTTGGAACTCACAAAAGAATGCATATGTATATACTCATTTATATATGTGAATGATAATAAAATGACCATCTATACCGCCCTCCTGCTCCTCAGTCTCCTCAAGGATTAAAACAGTGTTTTGCATTTTTGCTGGCAGCAGGAAGTGGTTTTTCAAGATATATTTGAGTTTGCCCTTTTTTATGTGTTATCAGTACTGTTCTAGAGATGTGGAATTTTGAGATGAATTTGAAATCTATAAATTCTGTGACTATCTGATCTTTGTACATACTAGCATTTTGTGACTCTATGTGTGTCTCAACACCTTGTTTAATCACTTTTTAAATTTCCATGTTGTTCAAGGTAAAATGATTAATAAGTTCAGGCAGAAAGGAAAAACGGATATTCAGTGGAATGAGATAGTTACTTGTCACTGAATTCTAACTTTTCAAAATAAACCCTGTAAAAAATTACAGAAGTAAATTAATCTTGAAAAGAAAATCTTAAATTTTACTAACTAAAAATATCTAAGTTAGGGAGCTATCAAAATGAGTATAGAAGATTTGTTGTAAGGTATAGATGTGTGATTTTTTTCTAGCCCTGGGATCTTAAACAGTTTTCTCTTAATTTCCTCATCTGTTACTATGTTGTTTCATTATGACAAGTATAAACTGGTTTCAAAGGGGCTACACAGATTGACTTTTTCTGTTTAACTTTGAAAGAAGAGCCTTAATTATCATTATCTTTGTTTAATATTTGTTTAATATCTTTGTTTAATAATCTCAATTTAATAAATGCAACTTGTGAGTAGAGGTGCATTTTAGACCATATAGCATCGTAACTAATTGATCATTAAGAGTGACAGATACATATCAATAGTTGGTTTGTGTTTTGCTCAGTTTTAAAATACTTATATCTATGTTTATGAATAATGTGATGTAGATGCTATCTGCTCCTGTCTAATGAATCATATTTTAAGCCCAAACATATTTGTCTTTAGAATAATTTGTTTATATGTGACTTAGGTCTTGTGACATTCTGGAAACTAGAACAGCATTTGAAATCCAATATTGAAATGTCATGTAAAACCCACTTAACAAGCAGCAGAGCAGCCACCATTCAGCCCCTGGAGGATCTTCCCAGCTCCACCTCTTAGAACATGATCAGAGAAATTGATGGGAAAGAGCAGCTTAAGCAGGTGTTCTCTCGCCTTCACCCTCATAGATGAGGAACACAGGCCAGGGAAGTGGATGCCTGCTGTTAGTGGTGAGGCTTCCGTATTTTTTTTGTACTATTGCTAGGCTTCAGCCTAAATATGCACAAAGGAGTAAACAAAGTAACCAAACAGAAGTCAATGTCAACAAATGAATTCAACAGAAAGGGTAATTATGTCTCTATCACAGCCAGAGCCTCCTTTGCTTTGATGTGTTATAATTTATAGAGTGCTACCATGTGTTAGACATTGAGCTAAGTGTTCCATATTCAAAGATAAAATGAAAAATTCTTTACATATAAAACTTATCATCTGGTAGAATAGATGCTTAACCGAAAAGACTATTAAAATTCAGTGTGCTAGAGGAATTCATAGCTGTGGAAACATAGCCACATCACCCAAACCAGGATGGAGGGTAGGAGACAAGGTAGATTCAAGAGCCAGGTTCAACCTGGGTTGAACCACATAGAATAATTAAGAGTCAGCTAAACCAGGAAGGGTGTGGGAAAGCTTTTCTGGCAAAGGGATTAGTTGGAGCAAAGAGATTGAAGCTCAGAAAAATACTTGTTTGTTCCATGTGGCTTGGGAAATTGAGTGATTTTAAGGGGCTGTCAAGAAGAGGCTGGAAGGATTAAAGACTTTTTATTAAAACCTCCGACTTTATCCTGAGGTTTAAAGGTAGCATTCAAAGGATTTTAGGCATGATAGTGACGTGATCAGATCTGCATTTTAAAATGAGTATTTTGACTCTTCTGTAGGAAATGGAGTTGAAGAGGACAAGACTTTAGAAACTGTTTCTGAGAGTGTTTCAGTAATTGGGGACAGAGGTGTTATGCTAGCAGTGGCATCTTTCTTAATGCCTTATCCCAGTGTATATGGATGCAAGAAACAACAAAGAAATATAAGCAATAGGTCCTAGTGATATATTGGGTCATGGGATAAGGCATTAAGGATGATGCCTAAGTTTAGAGATTGGTTACCCTATCCCTCTTTTAAAATATAGAACAGTTCACAACGCAGATACCTTCAAGATACTAGCTCTGCTTTCACTTTCCCTTTCCCTTCATACTATAACCTCTATATACTTTCAAGAAGCCTAAATAATTAGAATAAACAGATTTTCATAGCCAGTATGATTTCAGAGGCAAAACCACATTTTAGCAACTTGTGAAATGACTCATTTCACAAATCTGCCTGATCCTTACTTCACAAAGAGCAAGTAGGGTTTTTCTTTTCTTCTCTTCACACCAGCACTCACAAACAGTTCATAACAAAGTTGGAGAATACTCAGAAACAGGATGAAGAAAAGGGTTGCATCATCATTGAAATATTCACACTTCAGTGGAGAGCCAAAGTTTGTCAAAAATGAGATTAAAGGGAAAATAATCTTTTGTTTCTTTCTGTTAACATTTGAAATTGTGTCAGTGCTTTTTGTTGATTCTTTAGCAGATATTTTTTGGTCTATAATGAAAAGTACTTGCAAAAGCATTTCCTCTTTATTTGGGGGACTGAGTCCATGCCAGTGGCTAAGGTCTGATTTCACAAAATGCCAGATCCAGACAGCAGCAGATCTTGAAAAGTGGCTCTTTATCAAATTTAATATGTGACATCTTTTCTTTCTAAAATAATTATTGTTTTACCCTTTCTTTTCAGGATGAGCAGAAACTACAAGAGAGTTTAAGGCAAGCTGCCATCATTATTGCTGCCTTAATCAAAGAAAGAAATTCTGGACTCGTTGGTCAGCTACTGGTAGCATGAAGAACACAGAGAGAAAATTACCTATTAAGCTTCTTAAAACCTCAACCCAAGTATCTCTATTGTGCTTCTTTCTCCCCCTGTTGTGTGAGGTAGAATGTTTAAGTTGGTTTTTGTGTCATCTTATAATTTGTAGGATGTGATACTTAGATTATAGAAGTGGATCAATGCTTATATCTGTGAAATAAAAATATTTTTGTGTATGTCAAATATAAATTGCCTGAACCAGAAAAAAAGTAGTAGATAAGTGGAAAATAACAGCCTTCACATGAAGAATCTTTTGACAAAGGCATGACAGTCAAATAGAAATAATGATGGGTGAGCTATTCTTTCAAAGAATGAGAATTTAGAAAACTTCAGCTCTTGTTTAACTCTATGCTAATAAATCACACTGTAATAAAGTTAATGGATAAGCTTCAGAATTATTCTCAATTCTAAAATTGTCCTCTCACCATGTGATATTTTATCTTTTTGTCTTGTATTGAAATTTTCTATATCTTAAAAAAAATGGAACTCCTTGTTTCAAATATCTTCTCTATTTGTGTCATATTACTCTAGATCTCTAAAGGAGATGTAATCTCTTTCTGTTTTTCTATTATTTTAAATTATATTTTTCCTTGGTTTATGAAATATTAATATAATTATATTACTTACATTATCTTAAAGGGTCTCTCTTTTTTCTGAATAGGCTTTTTAAAAGTCTGGAAAATTATTTTGGTCAATCTCTGGTTAGTCATCTTCTGGAGAATTCATTGCCCATCATAGAGTTAAACTGGTTATTCTTTAGAGACAGATACTGCTACCTTTTAAAATCAAGTTCTTTCCAACTTCCATTGGTATATACAACTTAAATATCAGTATTTCCCTTTACATTACATTTTTCAATTACATGTGTCCAGTCATTAAAGATACCTTTTATTTTATATATACTTTTATTTTATACAAACAGATTAGATCAGATTATCCCAGGGATTGGGCTACATGTAGAAACTATAAAAGTTGCACAAAATGTTTTCAGTTAAAGATAAATTATAATATATCTACCTTATAGAATTTCTTCTTTAACATGTTGGTTGATTTTTCCTATATATCTCAAGTATTTATATAGTAGGAGAGTTTATGTTTTGCATTTAAATAATGAGTAGAATATTATGGGTATAGGGTGGGTAATTACTGCAATTCGTTCTTCTAAATGAAATCTGTTATTCAAATATAGGTTGGATCTAAATTCCTGGGCTCGCCACTTTTTTTCCTCTCTCTGAGAATGTTAAGAAACATAAAATCCATTAATTCAAATTCTTGAGGATAAAAATATTTGGGCAATGTGTAGATTTTGGTTAGAATGTCTTTGTGTCCCCATTAGGGTGGTTAGCTGTGTGGTGAAAGGCATAGTTGCAAAGTCTATACCATGGGCCTGAAATATTTTAAGACTTTGAAAGTGCTCATAAAGGCAGAAGAGGAAATGTTATCAAGGTTTTAAAGAGTGCCTTTAAGAAGGCAGCAGGAAACTGGCCATATCTATGGCACAGTAAAATCTACCCTACTCTATGGGGTGCTGAGTTAACATAGATTTCCACTTAATAAAGGAATATCATAGCAGACAGGAATTTATCCTAGAGCAATTAGTATGACTTTACCCTAGGCAATCGGAAACATTTAGTATAATTAAGTTTAGTTAATAAAATATTAAATTGTGCCTACAAAGTAATTATAGCATTTTATCCTTTATAGTTTACACAGCAAGAAATTCACAGCATTTGAAATAGAAATTCTCTACATCCTTCACTATTTAGACAAGGAAATTGGGTCTCAGGGAACTTAATTACCTTGGCAAAACTCGTGTAACTGCATAGTAACAAGAGGCAGGGCTTAAACTCAGGAGGACTGAGAATAAGAGTTAAGCTCGTATCACTGTCTGACAACGACTCCTGGCAAAGACTTCCAAAAGAGAGCCTGTGAGATATAAGCTGGAGGCTCTCGGTGAGTGTTGGAGGAACGGACAAGGAATGGACAAAGAGAGCAGGAAAAATCTGTACAATGACCCGATGAAAGTCCTGGAGATTTTGGCTTTCCAGCCACCTTCCCAACGTGCAGAAATTGTAGCTCAGGGTGAAGGGAATGGAGAGAATTATTTTCCAAAAGATGAAGATAAATTATTTCATTGTTTAAGAGATCCAGAGGCAACTTTGTTATTTTTATAACTGCTTCTGTAAATTTACTTAGTAAAACTGTCCATTCTCACTTTTCTTTCCAAAATCTCTTTAAAAATAATAGTAATTAGGCCTCAGGGTTGCTGAAATTGCTTCTACCTGTGGAAAATTTGGTGGAAAGACTATTTCCTTTCTAAATTTATGCTACTTAGTTAAATGCAATTGAGCTTTTTAGGAATTCAACACAGTGTGAGCAACGGTTTGATTAATGACATATTGGTAAGAGAACTTTTTTCCATAAAACTGCTTAATTTGAGAGAATGACTTGTTGCTGGTGTACTTATCTACAGATAAGAGTCAGACCCCTGTATTCTATCCAAGCCATTGTTACTGTGGTCATTTTAAACATTTTGAATTGGTTTAAAAGGAAAACTTTTTTCCCATGTAAATTTATTAAAACCATTACATTTTACTTTATATAATACAGCAATCATTTTATAAAAATTTAATTGTAGAACATTTTCATATATTAAAATCTGTAAATTTACTTTAATATTGAAACTATAGATTCACAGAAGTATAAATTGTAATGTTTTAATTAAAATGTTAAGGAAACTATTTGGAAGAAGAAAGATTAAAGTTATTTAAAAGTTTAACTTGAAAATAAACAGAATAAATGAAAGATTGTTAGTATGGCTTAAAATCAGTGAACTTGAAGTATCTATGTAGGTGGTGTAACATTTATATGTGTTCTTGTACATTTTAGCTTCAAAATTGTGAAAATGCATATTTTTAAGATAAGTAAAAAAGCTATTAAAGATTCTAAATGTTTTCCTTATAAAACAAAATATAGTTAATATGTAACTAAATAATTTAAATTTCAAAATCTAATGGCATCTTCATTTATGTTTACTATATATGTACATATTTTTTCTACTAAGTCACAATTGAAACTAAGTCACAATTGAAAAACTAAATGTAGCATTTATTCTCAAAATATAATGTGATGCTTTACACTATATATTTTGAAGTACAGAGCTACTATTCTGTAAAACAATATTTAAAAAAATGCAAAACCAGACGTCTCAATTTGATTTTGTCTTCTTCCTCTCATTTTTAACAGGATTCCTGGCTATTATAGTGGCTGGTAAGGATATAAAAGCTGTACTGAGGCACTGTGGAAAAGAGTATTGTGATTAGGTAACAGTGTCTATGATGAGTTGAATAATTGTTCAGAAGTAATCTTTTCCTCCCCTTACCTTCCACTAGAGGAACATATATTCACTTCTTAACTTTGGGATTCATCACGTGACCTGCTTTGACCAATAGAGTGAGTCAGAATTGGCAGTGTGTCATGGAGACCAGGCATTAAAGAGAGCTTAAGTTTGCTCTTTTCTGTTTCTGTCCCCACCATGAGAAGAACATGCCCAGCCTAGCGTGCCACCTCCAGAAGAAAGACAAGGACCTAGTCAGCTGACCTCCAGCTAAGGCACAAATGGATGAAAGACTCAGCTGAGATCAGCAGAGACACCTAATGCAGTTAAGTTGACCTCCAACAGACATGTGAGCTGAATAAATGCTCATTGTTTTCTACTAGTACTGAATTTTGAGTCTTTATATTGCATACCAACTGGTGACTAAAGAAAGAAAATCTGTGGTAATGTGCAGTATATTTGCCCTCACAAGTCTCAGATGTATCTGGAGACACGTATTTTCCTAAAGCAGAATGCTTATAGGAAATTCATTAGAGTGATGATCCCAAAGTACTGAAGGGTTTTGTGCATGACTCATTCCATATTCAATAGTTTCTAAAGGATAAAAATAGACCTGAATATTTTAGAAAAGGTTTTTAAAAAAGGTGAAATTGTCTTGGATCTCAAATTATATTGAGTTAAAAATATGGACATTTAAAATAATAGATGATAAAAATAGCCAACACTTATTGAATTATTACTGTTTTCCAAAAACTGTTCTTAGTGCTTTACATGTACAGAACTTCTTTATTTTTCTTAATAACTTTATGTGCTAGGTAGTATAACTATTACCATTTAAAAGATTGGCAAACCAAGGCATATGCATTTTGAAAAACTTATTCAGAGTCAACCTAGCAGCAAGTAGGAGAAATGAGATTCATATTTAGCCTCAGAGCTTATATTCTTAAGCACTATGCTATGCAATATTACAAAACATACTATTTTAAGACCCCTTAAAGAATGACTCTTAAAGATGAGAGTTTCAATTTTTTTTCTTTAATAGCAAGAAAAAGAAAATTACTTTTCAGTGTTTCTGTTTTTTTCCTTTCTTTTGTCATTGCCACCTGCAACAGACACAGTTTGGAACGTTCTTGGGTCTGCATGTGCTGATGAAATCAATGAAGACTGATATCCATATAAGATTTTTATCCATGCTATCTCTACGAGCTCTAAAGTTGTTGGGATTTCCTCAGGCAATGAATGATAGGACACGTGGGTAATTCTCATTGAGGTGAAAACTAGAAAACTAGAAAACTCGTTGAGGGTGAAAACTAGAAGCGACTACTTTCTTGATGTAAGTAGCCATGAGTGCCTCAGCAACACAGCAAGCCATGAAAAGTTGAAATACATTTACTATCTTTATAAGAGGAAGGTCTAGCGAAGTGTCCAGTAATGAGAAAATATGAAGTCGTCATTTGCCATGGGTTTCTCTTAATCATGTGTGTTCACCAGTGTTTGCTCAAGAGGAAATTTGGGTGTGAATGATGTCTAGTTTGATGAGCGGGACCAGGGTGGACCCAGATTGTTTTTCCTTTCCCATCTGAAACATTGAAATCTTTGATTTTTAAGTGTCTTTGCAGCTGATATGCATTAATTCTCTACTTAAGGTGCTACAAAAAAATCTGAACAATTGTTAAAACATCTGGATCTGTCTTGCAGTATGGATAAAACCTGGCTTGTCAAATGCATTTTTTAAAATTCTAATTTAACCTTAGTTAATACTTGCAGAGTCTCTATGAGGTAGGTCTGTATTAATCTTGTGATATGACAGTTGCAGAAAGGTAGATGCAGACATTAAGGAACCATGTTCACCCAGCACACTGGAAGCCAAACCAAGATTGGTAATCCAGAATTGCTGACCTCTGCTTTGGACAGTTTTTTAGGGAATCGAATCACAAATAGAAAGAACTGTTCTTAAGGTTTAAAAAAATCTGATTTAAATCTACATCCAGAATTTTACCTGGATGCATTCATTCCCTTATTTTCCATTTTGCAAAACTGCAGTTGAGCTTAGAGGCAAAAGCTTCAACAAGACAATCCTAGTGATTTTTTGACCTGAGTGGAGACATGATTTGAGATTCCACATAAAGGCCAATTTTGTAAGAATTTCCACTAGTCTGTAGACTGTAATAATTGTGTTATTTGGATAAGGTTTGGCAAAGCATCTAGTAGATTAACTGAATGAGGTTTCTGGAATTTTGCCATTTTGTAGCTATCCATTATGTTCTTTGTTCTACCTCATATTAATAAAATGAGCTATTGAATTGGTTGGTTTATTGGAATGTCAGGTTTTTATTTATATTTTTTTCATTTTCTATTATTTACATCTGAGCCATTAATTTGGTTGAAAGCAAGCTCTTCAGTCTAAGTGGATAACAAAACATCCTTTTGAGGAGAAGGAAATAGATGATAAAAATATGAATGTTACTAATTTTCTTCTATAGTTTAGAGGAATTTTTTTCCATCCTGTGTGTGTGTTTTTAAGACCTTGTTAAGTTCATAGTTTTTTTTTTTTTTCTTTTCTAGTCTGAATAGAAAATCATTCTCTTTAATCCCACCTGAGTTTTAGAAATGTATTATTGAACTGCCCAGTCCAGGAATTCAGTTGCCTGTTTTTCTGAATGGAGGTATGTATGACCCTATGGTAAAAGAATGCCATTCAAAGACATTTCCGCCTGTTTGTTTCTTGGATCAGTTACTGTTCACATAAATCTGGAAGGAAGCCAAAATATGTAAACAAATTGAGTTTTGAGAATCCCAATGGGAATATCCATAAGTTCTGCCATAAATCAGGAATTTAAAATAAATGAAGATAAATACAGTATCTTATAATAAGATAGCAGGGAGAAGCAACTATAAGCCAACTATTCTTGGCTCTGGTTTGGGAATCTTAATGAATATTAAAAGATTTGGATTAATCATGGGGTTATGTATAATACCACTCCTTCCCAAGCCTATATATGTTGCCTAAACAGAATTTTGTTTTTGTTTTACTAACTTTTAATTGCTGCTTTATATCAAACAACTGGTCAACTTTGAAGCCACTACTTTATATTCTTTTGGCATACCAAATATTTATAATATGCAAATTATTTATCTTTATCACTAATAAAGAATTAATGACTCTATATTTACCTAAATCAGTGAATGCAGTAAAGGAAAGTTTGAAATATTGGAGATTTTTCTCCTAAAGCTTTTTTGGTGTTCACTTTTCTTGGAACTGTCAATGGCAGCATATGAACTGAAAACTGGGGATAACAATGACCATTAAGCTGTGTTGGAAGAGATAAAGAGTAACGTGGCATTCTCTGCTCTTTGTATTACTTTTCACCCAGTGCTAAAACTTAAATGTAAAGCTCTCTGTTAAGAAAGACAACCCAAAAGTTCTATTTGTCAGTATGATAGTTCCATTAATTTCTATATGTGTGTAGAGAAAGAGGTGTGTAGAGAAATAGAGGGGAAAATATATATTTGTTCATGTGAACTTTAGAGTTCTAAAACAATTGCAATGTGAGTTTGTGCTTTGTATGCATATACAAGAACTTCTAGAGACTAGGTGTCACTGATGTAGCGAAGTGGGAAAATAGAGTAGATGAATATATCTGGTGCATATGTATACATAATGCATGTTTACACTGAATAGTTGCACATATATAATTAACAGTACTCATTAGCAGTGCAGATTGGACACATTCTTTAAGGGATTGTATGTTTTTTTATGTTGGCAGCCCTGCTAGCCTGTGACATAAAAATGACATAACACTTCCATTTGTTTTTTAAACCCAATTTATTATAACATGAGCTCACATTATTTCTGCCAGAAACTAACCTGACTCACAGTATCCTCCCCAGCAATTTCATGCATGCATTACAATAATCCCCTCAGTTTCTCATACATTTCATTTTTCATTTTGTCACCACGTTGTTACCCTCCTGAAAAAGGATGATGAGCCTCATGAACAATCCACTCTGCCTGGCACTGTCACCTCCGGGCTTACCCGTCCCGTGTGCCCACTAGGGGAGGTGCTGTCCTTGAATCCGGAGCATCAGCTGTGGATGCTCTTCCAACTCACTCAGCTTGATCTCAGATGCATTCAGTTGAAGAAGGTAGAGACTAGACTTTCCCTGAAACTCCAGTAATCTTCCTGTGCACCAGGGACATGTCTCCACCAGAGGGAAGCAAAGGTAGGCTTACCACTCGCATCAGGCCTCTATCCACTTGCTTCACTACCAGAAACACTTTAGGTCCCTGGATGTTTGGGCCCAGCTACTACTGAGCCAGAGGACAAGCAATGCCTTAGGCTTCTACTAAATTCCTTCCCTATACTTTCATATAGGGCAACATCTCTTCTTTGGTATTCACATAGCACCCGGTGGGTACCTCTGCTTACTGATTACATGTTGATTTGTTCTCTTTATATATCTCTGTTCACTTTCAAGTTCACTCTTTAAGATGTAAGCTCCTTTAGGCTAAGCATTAAGCTGTACCTATTGGGTTTATTGCAGCTTTCATTAAAAGTAACAGTAACATGCTAAGGTCCCTTTGGGGCATACGATTTAATTCTAGTCTAGTAGCGGTATGACCAGTCCTAAAATTAAGCCTTTATCTGTTGGGATATAAACCCTTGAGGAATTTACAGCCTTGCTTAGCAAGGAAGAGAGAATATATAAATTGAGTGATATTTTAAGAATTCACTGGAGCATATGTAATGTGTTGGAATCTCGATTCACAAATTCATGTGTCCAAAAATATATTTTTTAAAAAATCAACTTATCCCTGATTTCAAGCCGTGATCCTGTGAGGTTAGAAGAAAAGTCCATCAGGGATGTATAAAGACCCTGGGTCTAAGAAGCATTAAAGCATCAGAACTGTCCCTTTAGTTCTCAACTATCAGTCTCCACTGTTGCTCACCAAGGACCCCACTGTCCCTGCAGGTCCAGCAAGCAGGGCTAGAACCACAACACAGGTCCTTGTCCTTCTGGGCCCCATCACCTGCTTCTTGATCTTCAAGCCTCTCTTTCCGCCCAGCTCGCTCACACTCTATGCCTTTCTCCTCTCGACTCTCCTCCCTTGCCTAGGGGTCATCAGTACAAGCTAATGGGTTTCCTCTTTTATGACAGAACCAGCAGCATCTGACACTTGAGACTCTTCCTGCTTTCCTTCCTTCCGAGATCCTTGAGGCAAGGAGCGATAAAGCCAGACTACAAGCTTTAAATACACGGAGAGGAAAAAGAACAGAGAGCAAAAGATGAACGAATAACTCAAGGAGTCCTGTCTTCTGTCCATTAAGTATTAGGAGAGGGGTGCAGAAGATGAATGCCTCTCCTCTCAGTGAAGTTTTCTGGTCCCCTCCAACCCATGCCTCCTCCCAATGAGTAGCACATGACCCCATCTTATATCTCCAATTGCCTGCGGAACAACGTGTTTACACTCAGCCATCTTCTCAATTTTCTCCCCTAAGCTTCACTTGTTCCCTAAGTTCATGTCTTTTTCAGTGTTATTCATTCTTGCTGCTGCTTGCCTTCTTTTGGAGTTTTGGACCCTTTTCAACATTCCTTGTGCCTATTTTTCTTTGAGCCACCCATCAAATGCTTTCTCTTCCTGCCATCACTCCTGTCTACACATTCCTCACTACAAGCCACTCAGGGCCCGTGTGCCACACACCCCCGCAAACCAGTCACCACACTGTTGCTGCCTGACGTGCCCTGTTGTTACATCCTCTTACACACATTGCTTTTTCTTCATCCATACAGTACTGACGTTGTACTTTATTATAGAATTCACAGCATTTTAACACTAGACAACTTAAAAGTAGGAGCCATATTTTCTACATCTTAATTTTATTTGAACCTAGAATAATAAATGTTAGTGACAGGTATAAAAGAAGTTACGAAGAAAGGCAGGCCCAATACTGAATAAGCCTCCCAGATTTTCTTTCTTGTCATAAACTCCATAAATAGAGCTCTCTTCATCTTACATTCCTGACTCACTTCTCTAGCAAGTAAATCCCCATTTTCCTTTTACTATGTCTTCCATCATCATAATCCACCTCACTATTAGCAGTCTAGTCCTGTCTCTTAGGCCAATGTGCGCCCTCAGTGTAACCAGACACTGTGCCTTCCTGACCGCACACCCGCTCGTCCAATGGGGGTGGGGACCCTGTGGCCTTCTGGATCCCTGAGCACAGCCTTTTGACTGAAACCAAATTTTACAGAAGAAATCCTTTTATTAAAAGGGTGCATCAGAGAGAATGAAGCTTTTCCTGCCTCCTTTAGTGCTTAAAAAAGAACAGTCTTGAAATCAGAAGGCCACAGGTTCTTCACCCCTGAGTGGAGAGCATGTCTTCTCTCATCTCCCAAAATTCCTTTAATATTTACAGGCTGTAAACTCACAAATCAACAGTAAGTTTACATGCTGAGTCGGGGTACACTAATTTGTGTGACATCTTTTCTCCTCAATGTAAGGACAAACACCATGTCTTGAGTTACAACTGGCTGCTCTACAAGGCCCAGCCATGCTTTGAACACACAATGAGCATTTCATGGACATGTAAGATGTTGAATTGGTAGAGACTGATCATTAAATGATTGTCTCCCTTGAGAATATGGGAGAAGTAACTTTTACTGACAACTGCCTCTTTCAGATACTCCACTAGAGGCTTTCTGTACTGTATTTCATTTCATCTAATGGAGAATACATGTTCTAGTGTGTTACTTAGAGTTCAATATTTACATAACATGAGCTATTTCTTTTCGTAATTTTACTTCTTAGGCTCTATTAGAGTGTTGATCTATAATTTTTATTTAAAGTCAGGCACTTAAGTATATAGGAATTTAACAACATTCTCATACAAAGAAAGGGAAAAGAACAGAAAGGAAGGAAGTCAGTTGTCAAATCATTTATGAGTGGCCACTTAGCACCTGATCAAATGAGTACTCATGAAAAATAAAGTCGTGTGGTAACTGGCATCTGTAACAGGCTTTTAAAACACACCATTTCCTTTGAAGTTTACCCTTTTTTCTTCAGTCCTTTCCTGAGGTACACAAAGAATTCAAACAAGTTCTTGAAATCCTCCTTATATATCTGCTGCTTTAATGGAAGTTAAGCTCCATCTGGTGGTAGAATGTGCTTTTGTGTTTGGACTTCAGCATGTGCTTTGTGTTGTTATTTAGCAGAGAGACAATCTATATACATCTGTACCTATGCATACATATATTTATTACATATGTGTGTGTTTTTAAGATTTTCCTCTGTCACAAAAGTTGTCTTACACAATATGCTTGTACTTTTAAAATTGAAACTGACATTTAAAACATGGCATTCAGCATTTGATTATTACCATTGTTTCATGATATTCAGGAGCTCAGTGTTGGCCAAAATGATCTTATTGTGATAACCACAGCCAAATCTTTGCTTTTATCTCTGTCTCATATCTTGATTGTTTTTTGATGTATGCTTTACTACTAAAGGAAGTTCATTTAGGGGCTTCTATGATTAATAGAAAATTACAAAAATAAACTGGAGAAATGTTTGAAAAATATTAAGTAATAATACTGGCTAATCCAACACTTAATACACAAGTATGTCTTGTCTTTCTCACAAGCATATAAGAACATCATTATGTTGAGTAACATAATTTTGTAGCATTTAGCTTTAAAATGATTTAGGACTGAAAAACCAGGCAGAGTGTACACACTGGAAAGGCCTCCAGCTGGGTTTGGCCCACAGATCTGTTTTGTCATATCTGTATTAAACATATGAAATCGTTGCTTACATTTAAAAATCAGGAAATTTTATTTTTAAAAATGTTATCTAGCAATGAGGGGCCTTTTTCTTACAAGGCAAGTAATCTTGACCAAGGAGTAGCTCTCCCTTTGTAGAAGGAGCACACAAGTTTTCCACAGGCTCCACTACTCCTTAGGGTATCACACTCTGCCTTCTGGTTTCCATAGCCATTCACATTTATGACCATTGTAGTTTATTTGTGATGCTTGGCTGAGAAATTTATAGTTTAGCACAAGGAGAAAATGAAGAGAAATGGGTCAGTAACCATCAAAAATATGAAAGAAACCACTCAAATGGTATAAAATTGTTTTCTCAATAATTTTGTATAATTCCCCAGTAGTGGAATAGGTGTTCTTCAAATGGTTTGATATTTAAGGGAAAGGAAGATCTTTCCTAACTACTGGATGAAGCAAATTGTAAAATACAAACCCCTGGGCTGGGGAACATCTGAAGCTGTATTATTTATTTCCACCTTGAGATCATTTAGTTGTTTTAGGCATCATTAAATTCAACTGCTTATTTCACAGAGGGTGCAGTACTGCAGAGAGAGCGATTTTGATAAGGACACACAGCTCCTTGGTTGAAGAGTTAAAGCTAAAATTTAGACTCTCACATATTTTACCTTCTCCTCCCTATCAAACTACCTCCTGAACAGTTAATATTATTACTAAGCTAATGTTGTTCAGTTTCTTAACCCAGTGACCCAACAATGAACATAAATATTTCGTGTTCCACCATTTTTTTAATTTGCATTTTGCATCTCCATTTAATGGGGTGCCCTTTCCATGATTAATAGTTACCATGTTATGATATCCTCACCAGTTGTAGTAGCCAGAATAATGTCCCCTCCCAAGATATCTATATCTTAATCCCCATAGTCTGTGAATATGTTACCCTACATGGCAAAGGAGAATTCAGAAGATGAAATCTGGGCTGTTACTCATGTGAACTTAAATAGATTATCCTCAGTTGAGTGGGTGGGCCCAGTAGTCACAAGGGTTCATTCACAAAAGGGAAAGTAGAGGCCAGGAGGAGAGTCAGAGGGAGCTGTGAGTATGGAAGAGTGGTCAGAGGCTCAGCTTTGCCGGCACTGAAATTGGAGGGAGGAATTGTGAATTGTGCTGCTATAAAGTGCAGATGTCTTTAATATAGAATGTCTTTTTTCCCTTCAGGTAGATGCCCAGTAGTGGGATTGCTGGATCAAATGGTAGTTCTATTTTTAGTTCTTTGAAGTATCTCCATGTTACTTTAAACAGAGGTTGTACTAGTTTGCAGTCCCACCAGCAGTGTGTGAGTGTTCCTATCTCTCTACATCCACGCCAACATTTGTTGTTTTGGGACTTTTTGATAAATACCATTCTCACTGGAGTTAAGTGATATTTCATTGTGGTTTTGACTTGCATTTTCCTGATGATTAGAGATGTTGAGCATTTCTTCATATGTTTCTTGGCCATTTGTTTTCTTTTGAAAAGTTTCTGTTCATGTCCTTTGCTCACTTTTTAATGGGGTTATTTGATTTTTTTTCACTGATTTTCCTGAGTTCTATATAGATTCTAGTTATTAGCCCTTTGTAGGATGTATAGCATGTAAATATTTTCTCCCATTCTGTAGGTCGTCAGGTTGCCTGTTTGCTCTAATGATAGTTTCTTTGGCTGTGCAGAAGCTTTTTCTGTGGAAACAACCCACATGCCCAATAGTACATGAGTGAATTAATAAAATGTGGTATATGTATACCATGGAGTTCTACTCAGCCACAAAAACAATGGTGATCTAGCACCTCTTGTATTATCCTGGATGGAGTTGGAGCCCATTCTACTAAGTGAAGTATCACAAGAATGGAAAAACAAGCACCACATGCACTTACCATCAAATTGGTACTAATTGATCAACACTTATGTGCACATATGGAAGTAACATTCACTGGGGATCAGGCAGGTGGGGGGGAGAAGGGGATGGGTAAATTCACACCTAATGGGTGCAATACGCATGATCTGGGAGGGGCACACTTGTAGCTCTGACTTGGGTGGTACAAATGCAATAGATGTAACCCAAATGTTTGTATCACTATAAAAATTTTGTAATAAAAATAAATAAAATAAAAATTAGAGGCAGGAGCCACCAACTAAGGATTGTGAGAAGCTTTAGAAGCTGGCAAAGAAAAGGAAACAGATTTGTTCCAGAACCTCCAAAAATGCAGTCCTGCTAACACCTTGATTTTAGCCCAGTGAGATGTGGTTTGCATTCTTTCCTACAGAAATGTAAAGTAATACATTTGTGTTGTCTTAAACTACCAGGTATGTGGTAATTTGTTACAGCAACAATAAAAAACTAATATACCAGCAAAGAGGTTTTAGTTAAATTTTGCTCTCTAAAGTTTTCATGAAAATATTTTTTCAAGGTATGAAACTGTAGAACTAAACATAAATTTTAGAACAATGCAAACTTCCTACCACTCTCTTCTCCTATGCTCCCCCTTCCCCTGAGAATCACTTTTCTAACCCATTCCTACACTCACATAGCAGGAAGAGGAGGTCATGGTTAAAGAACTGTTTTCTTGAGACAGAGTCTCACTCTGGTGTCTGGGCTAGAGTGCCATGGCATCAGCCTAGCTCACAGCAACCTCAAACTCCTGGGCTCAAGAGATCCTCCTGCCTCAGCCTCCCAAGTACCTGGGACTACAGGCACGTGCCACCATTACTGGCTAATTTTTTTGTTGTTGTTTCTATTTTTAGTTGCCTGGTTAATTTTTTCTATTTTTAGTAGGGACAGGGTCTTGCTCTTGCTGAGGCTGGTCTCCAACTCCTGACCTCAAGCGATCCTCCCACCTTGGCCTCCCAGAGTGCTAGGATCACAGGCATGAGCCACCACGCTTGGCCTAAGTACATGGATTTTTTAAGAATAAAGTAAGTGGAAGGGATTGAGAAGGAAGTGTAATTGATCAATCTGGGGAATTAGGAGTTGAAATGTGAAAGTTTAGACATGAGAATATTGAAAATTTATAAAGAGAAATGAATCTAAGTGTACATCAATTATTTTATGTAAATACATTGCAGAATGTTCTCTCTAATTTGGAAATGCTTTTCTTATAGCAAAAAGGAAATCTGAGTCAATACTCTTCTAGGTTTATTGTTGACACAGTGTTTAGAAAATAAAAGCATAAAATTGCATAGCCCTCTCGTACCCCTGCAGGTGACCTCCTTAAGAATGGAGAGTATGTTTTCATTGTGATCACTTTGTTTAAACTCTCTCTTCTCCAAGATGCATAATGTTTGTTAGGAAAATTTCTTTTTAATCTGCTGCTTTTGAATAACAGAAAACTGCTGAACCACTTTGCAACCCGCTAAGAGAATGATGCATTTAAAAACTGTTCATGAGATTATGGCACCGCCAGACCCCTTTGTAGTCTATGTGGTATCACTCACAAGCATTTATAGTCAGGCATGTGGGTGGTGGTTGTGGGGAGTGGATGATGTACACACATTCAAGGAGGGTAGAAGACAGTCAAGCCCCAGAGACAGAAATTCATGTAAGTAGATCTCACAGTAGGCTACTTCTCAGAACATGCGGGATTTGCAAGGGAAAGGCTGGAGATACCAAGTATCACTACATTTAAATATTTAATAACATCAGGTAAATAGGTCAATAAATCATGATGCTCTAAAAAGAATATATAAATAAAATCAGTCCAATAGAAAAATGTAATGTTTGTTTTCTTTTTGTTATCAACCTGTGAGTAATAAAACTCACCTCTACAGCCTCACCTAGTCGTCCTTATGATTTTCTTTCACTTAACTAGAATCCTTAATATGTTTCAAAGTATCAACCAGACAACAAAATCTACTGAAAAGTTTCTCACACTTAGGTTTTAATTTTTCATTATGTTATTTCTTGGAAGCACAGCAAATGCCAATTTCACTATTCATCTCGGTATTCACATTATTAAACATAACACCTTATACAGCAGTTGCTTGGGGTATGGGTGAAGAAACGAATAAATGAATACATCCATCTTTTCAATTTATTGGCACATTTTCTGGCTTAACCAAAAGAAAGATCTAAAGCTGCTGCTTCCTTAGCTGGTCTCAGTTTTACACTCAGCTTCTCACAGTGTAATTTCCACAAGATCAAGGTGGTTCTGGAATTTAAAGGTCAATATTTTCAACATGGCTTTTAAATGTTAGCCAACTATGTAATCTAGTGCTCATTCAAAGAAATCAAATTCTTTTCCTGCACAGAAGGGAAATAAAATTGAGAAAAGGTATGTTGGTCTTCAAATGTCAATTTCTAAGGTATTTATAAAGGCCTATGCATCATGCCCCTCACGGAGGCTGATATTTTAGAGCCTACCTCCCTGTACCCCTATTGCTTCCACCCTTGTGGAAGATGTTTTTTAAGTCCTTGGTGCTATGATTCTTACTTCTCAGTATCTGTACATAAAACCAGCTGGGGATTTTGTTAAATATGTTGCTTATCAAGCAGTATCCCTAGAAATTCAGATTGAGAAGGCTTTGGGTTGCACGTGTTTGTAAAAATTGCTGGTGAATGTCACAGGTTACATCCAAGGCCATGCTTTGAAAAATGTTGCCTTAGATTGCTTGGTATGTTTATATTGTTGTTTAGTTGTACAGACATCGATGAATGGCTAAGCAATCTAATCTATGAAGCAATCTGCTACCATATAGTTGTCCACCTCCTGATACCTCTCCTCCTCCACACGCCAAGCAATTGTGCCCTAATCTAACGAAGTCAGGCTTTCAAAGAAACCTAGGGGAGATAAGATTAGAATTATAGCAAAGGTCCCATAATTCTCCTCTGGTGTAGGTAGCACATTGCTTTTGAAAAAGGCTAAGCTTTCGTTTCTGTGGGTGAGATAGCAGATCTGGGCTGGCCTTAGACAATTATGTATCTTTGATGTCCTTATCACTTTCTTTCAAGTACCCTCTCTTCTATCCTCCATTGACAGTGCCCTGCCTGCCAAGGTTTCCCCAACATCACACACCCCAAGCCTGTCCTAAGTCTCATGGATCTCCACACCTTTCCTGACTCCCTCTTCCCATCAAAAAATTTCTTTTAGCAGCAGATAATTCAAAAGGCAAATTAATTGTTATATGGTACAAACGGAAGTCAATAAAGGTTGGTGAGCCCAAGTATTCAACCTGGAACTTCATCTTCAACAGTAAGCATGGCTTAAGTATCTACTCAGACACAGGTTCTGTGCTAGCTTAAAGGGTTAAGGTGGCAGAAGGATTTTTCTGCTCAAAGGGTGAACATAATGGTATGAATTTCAGTGTGAATCATTTTATTTTCAGCTTTATTGAAGTATAAGTGACAAAAATTGTATATACTTAAGATGTACAATGTGATGTTTTGGTACACATATACATTGTGAAATTACCACAATCAAGATAATTAACATATCTATCGCCTCACAAAGTTACTTTGTGTGTGTCTGTGTATGATAAGAATACTTAATATCTACTCATTTAGCAAAATATTAAGTATACACTATATCATTATTAACTATAGTCACCATGTGATACATTAGGTCTCTAGAACTTTTACGCAAGTTTGTACCTTTGACTAACATCTCCTTGTCCCTCCCACCCCCAACCACTGATAACTACCCTTCTACTCCCTGTTTCTATGAGTTCGACTTTTTTGATTTCACAGTTAGATGATATCATACAGTTTTTGTCTTTCTGTGTCTGGCTTATTTCACTTAACATTATGTCCTCCAGGTTCATCCATGTTGTTGCAAATGGCAGGATTTCCTTTTTCTTTTAAGGTTTAATATTCCACTGTATATACACACACACACCATATTCATCCACTGATGGACACTGGGGTTATTTCCATATCTTGGCTATTATAAATAATGCTACAATGAACGTGGGAGTACAGATATCTTTTTGAGATAGGGATTTTATTTCCTTTGGATATATACCCAGAAGTAGGGTTGCTGGATTATATGATAGTTCTATTTTTAATTTTTGAGGAACCTCCAGTATGAATTCTTTTAAATTCTTTAAATTTTAAAGGTGAATTTGAGCATCTGATAGGATAGGTATGCCTTGAGTCACTTTACTATAACTAAATCCTGATACTTTGTATATATATTTTTGTTTCATCCTTTGGGCTCTAAGTCCTTTGAGGCCTTTTAGAACTCACACACAGCTGATCTTCCATGCAATAGAAATTAATTATGTACTTTCATGCAAAGAGAAACATTTAAAATTTTTTCAAAGTAACAAACATTTTGGGTGCATATCTATCTGCATAAACTATTTTCTATCGTGTACAACACTCAGTTTTGGATGTGATGGGAAATAATGGCAAAGGAAAAATATTCATTTTAGGTTTGTAATTTCATGGATTATTAATAATGCATTCTTATTTTGTTATCCCCGCTTGAAATATTTTTTAAATGGCTTCTTAAGAGTATTGTTTTTCATTTATTCAGTAGCTACTCTTATGCTGACATTTTTAATGTGTATCTTTTTTTTTTTTTTTTTTT
>VBSM01002217.1:33074451-33159082 GCA_008086735.1 Cheirogaleus medius
CCACCTCGGCCTCCCAGAGTGCTAGGATTACAGGTGTGAGCCATCACACCCGGCGCCATATTTTTAAAAAATATACTGTAAGGATAGGCAAAGTTGGAAGGGGAATAAACTCTTCCCAGTTCTTCATGAGGCCTAAGAAGTACATATTACAAAGAGTGGGATTTGGATTTGCTATAAACATAGCTTCCTAATAACAATGATACCAAGATAGAAACAGTAGCTTTCTTGAGGGAGTGAAACTCAGATAAAGCATGAACTGACTGACTCTAAGCTTCCTGGATCACAGACAAGAAAGACCTGCAAAGACCCTTCTTCCCATTCAGCAGCACAGCAAAATCCTGAAGCTCAAAATGCATTGAAGTGTGCAGGGAAGTTGCTGAACGGTCCATTTTTAAAATGCCCACTAGAGGGAGTATAACATCATAAATATTTCCTTTTATTTGTGGCCTTGCTCTGGGTAAGCCAGCAGGAAAGCAAGATTCAAGTGCAAATACCTAGAATTTATTTTCATACTCTTTCTAATATTTTTCTCATTCAAATCTTATTGAATATTCTGATAATAAAAACTGTACCAAGGAAAATTAGTGTAGTATATAGTATATAACATTAATATTTTTATTTTTAGTTGTGAAGAATTTAGAATTTAAAATCATGTGTGGAAGTAAAGACAGATCAATTATTTGCACCTAACAATGTAAAGCATCTTGGGATGTGAGTATGCTTCACCAAATTTTTAAAGGTCTATTGTTATTATTGTTGTTTTATTTGCCCTGGATACAATTAATATATTTATCTGTTAGTCTGTCATTTTCTGTTACAGTGTTCCCAGACATTTCAAATAAACTATTCCATTGGGCAACTGTTTTGGTTATATAATAGCAAAATCAAATGTTTAATTGTTAAGTTTAAAAAAACAATCTGCTACCTGCCTTAGAAAAATAAAAATGGGAACTTCTCAAAGGTAAAACGCTCTACCAATTCTAGAATGGGTGGTCTGAACTTTAACTCGTTTTCTTTCATATTTCCATTAAAATTTTATATGTTTGTCCTGGTTTCTGTAAATAATTTAAAATATGGTCAAATTCTGACATAGGTCTCCAAGTTCTATTTTGGATTGTACTTTTTATGTTTGACTATTTGGAGAAAAACTAAAATAATTTGTATAATCTATTTTGAAACATTGAGCAATGAAACACTATTTAAAATGTACAAAAGTAAAATCTTTAAAATTATAACGTTAACTTTTTATATGGTAAAATACATTTTAAATTTGAATTACATAATTTTCATCAAGGAAAAAGAAGCACATGTGTGGGTTATTTCAAATTTATTTTTAATAAGACAATCTTAATTTCTTAACATCTTAACTATTTAAGAACTGTTTCTAACTGATTTCCTTTTTTAGTTACCTATTATTCGTATCAATGGCCACAAAAGAGTTTTTCTCTAACTCCTCCAGTTCACTGAAAATCATTTCTTCTACTTAAATGAAAATATTTTCTCTCTCTTTTTCATTGCACTAACTCAAACACATACCTTTGCAAGTGATTTGTCAAAGTGGAAATAGCTAATTTATTTTGATTGTACATTGTCTGTTAATAAGTGGTTGGGATAGGGCTGATTCCCTGACCTGCTTTTTACCTCCTTTCTTACATCTGCTAATGTTTCTAGGACCAGGTGGGCTCCTCCATTACTCCCATTTGTAAGTAAAACCGTATCTTCAACCTACCTCAAAAGCCAGGCTTTGTCATCATACTTTATTCATATTTAGAAAAGTTCAGTATGAAATTAATACATATTGGTTGTAAACAACCAAAAATATGTTAATGGTACTGAGGATAAAAATTAAAGGTAAATATCTAAAGCAAAGAATTCTTATGGAAAAAAATTTTAAAAAACAAAAAAATTAAAGGTAAACAAATATGTTTTCTCCTTTCCTTAGATGATGTTGTTGTCTCACTGTGCAGTTTGAATCTTTCCAGATATTTTCTAGAATGTGCAATCCTGTATATATACACATTATTATACATGCATATTTCTTTCATTATTTTTTACAAAAATGGAGTCCTGAAAAATATTCTTCAGTGACTTGCCTTTTCTACTAACAGTGCATTTTTAAGATGTTTCTTTGTCAGTACATACAGGATTACTTCATTTTTTTATAGTTGCATAAAATCCCCTATTTAGATCCTAGTTTCTTACTAATAGATATTTATATTGTTTCCAGTATTTCATTATATGAAATAGTGCTGCAATGCAGAAATTTGGATAAATATCTTTGGGATCTTGTGCATTTCCTACATTTTTATAAATAAAATCCTACAGGTAACTGAACATATAGCTAGCTTATTATTATTTACACTTTATTCATGGCCTATTTCCACAGAGCTTTCAAGATGTTTGTGTTTTATGTTGTTCAGTATCTCTGAAAGATATTTATTTTTATCAACAAAACATGTTGGTTGCCAACAATCAGATTTCAAAACAAAAATGTTAATTTCTCTGAGTGTATCTTTACTAGAAAGTGAAAGAGAATCATTTGTCCCAATAATTCAGGTGGAAAACTCTTATGTAAAAGATTAGAGGTAAAAAAATTCCCTCACTGAATTACCAGAGTCGCTGTGACATTAGATCAGTTTTATTGAATACAAAGTTAATTATTGTATGTTAAAATTTTTGTTGTTACTAAATGGCAAGCATTGAGTGGTTAGGTAAAAATGTAATGGGCACACACTCTGGAGTACTCTGGAGTAATTAAAAGCAACAAATTAGATACAGGCAAAATAACATGAATATATCATTAGGATACTGTGTTGAATGAATAAAAGTAATAAACAGAATGAATCAAAATCTTTATAAATCAACCTGTGTTGATTTTTAGGTTGTAAATCAATACACTTTACATTAAAATACACACAAAACACTACATATTATATAAGAATTCGTAGCAATTCAAGGATATCAAATGCACTAGAATGGTTCCAGAGGGAAAGTGAATGGTATTGGAGAATAGACATAAAAGACAATCACAGAAAATAAAACACAAAGAAAAAAGCATTTAAATGGTGTTCTCAAGATTTTGGGGGACACTGAAGTGTCTTTTTGTAGAAATGAAGGGTCTATTTCCTATGAATCCTTTCTAAATTGTCTTGTCCTGAGAAGATTTATTTTTCTGTCAAATTGACATTTGTTGAAATGGTCAGGAAAAAAATGTAATTCTAATATTCTTTAAATGCAGAGATGGGCATTAGTATCTAGCTATACCCTTGTAGAAATGAATGATGACATATTTTGGAGACAACTATAGTTAGGAGTTACTCATATTCTGGGTCCATCTGGGACATTGTTCAAGATGGTTAAATTTCTGGCAATAGGAGAGGTTTGTGATTGTATTAAAGCTTCCTAATACATGGTCTTAAAGTAGGAGCATCAGAACAGCCCAGGTAGCTATCTGAACCCTCCTTCCAGGCTAACTGAAGAGATATTCCAAGAGTTGGGAGCTGGGCCTGAGAGTGGGTAAAACCGTCTAATGGGCAAGGCCCAGAGCTAACAGGAACTAAAGCCTGAACCCTGAGCAATTGACAAAAACCCACAACCAAAAACTTACATAGCACCTACTTTTGTGTCAGACATAGTTCTAAGCACTTTACATGATAATCTTTCAATCTTGACAACAAAGCTATGAGGTTATAGATGAGGAAAATGACCAACAGTGAAGTAAAATAATTTGCTGAAGCTCAACCTATTAGTAAATGGCAAAGCTGGAATTAAAATCCAGAAAGACTGCTAAAGAGTCTATGTTCTTGCCTAATATTGCCTCTTCGAAGAGGACTGGGGAAGGCTGGGGGTGAGCTAATCAATACAACCTGCTTCATGTGTTAGGTTCCAGTGGTCTTGCAGAGGCATTGCAGGATTGAATCCAAGGATCTGCAGGGAAGGCCTGGCAAATCTGTGGCTGGTAGGGTCAGGAAAAAGGAGTGGGGAGAAATTCCTGGACGTGCCATTCAGTGGAAGCAGGAGCTCCGAGAGCCCTTCAGTCTATTTATATATTACCAAGGTTTCAATCCATTGCATTACTGGAGCCATAGAGCAGATTTCAGAATAATAAGGTTAACAGTGTAGGGGCAGCCAAATCAGGATTCTTGAAACGTGAAACTCTTTGTTTTGGTGAGGTTGGCAGCCCTCTCCCTGTCTCCTTTCTGGATGAATAAAAAACTCCAAACATCATGAGCCGGATGTTTGAATGTTTTTAAACCTTGTAATTTTGTAAATTGTCTGTTCCTGGCCCCTTCCCCACACTCCCACCCCAGCTGAATGTCACAATGTTCTTCATTTCTGTTGACTTTCAGCTGAAGAAAGTGTGGTTTGAGTTTGTTTTCTCAGCAAGGTGACGGCAAAGGAATATTTATGGTGTTGAAGACTTTTAATTTTCTCTCTGACATCCAGGATGCATAGTATATTTAAAATCCTACTCTCCGGGATATCTCCCTTCTGCTGAGATAATAAAATTGATCAGATGTTTTGAGGTTAAATAAACTGTTGTAATAATCTGGCAGCTGCCTGCTGGTTGCGGTTTTCAAAAGCAATTACTCACTCTGGAGTCAACTTTGAACTCTATATTTTAATTGAAAAAGCTAATTGTAGGCCTATTGCTCCTGATTTAGCATTTGATTTGGCAGATTAGGAAGTAAAAAGACTTGTGGAGAGGAGGGCAGCGGAGGGGAGAGGAAGAGAAAGTAAGCAGAAGTGTTGCTGAGCTCCAATTCCTGTTTATACGCGAGTGTTTTCACACACGGTACATGGTATGCTAACTGGAGAAAATGCAGTTGGACGGAAAAGTCTCTGAGGCATCCATCTGAGGCTGGGCTGCAAAATCTTCATTTTTGGCTTATTTGCTCTCTCTCACACACACACGCACAGCAGACAGATGCTACAAACGCTACTTTCTTAACTTTAATTCAAATCTGAAATTTCAGTTAAGTATTTTTAAGAATATTATGAGACCATGATTATATGTCTTATCAGGAGCTTATTTCTTAAACTCTTGGTGATACTAATAGGTTAATAGGTAGAAATGGCTATTCCCTTTCACTAAAACACATCTAATCATTTTACTAAAATTCAGCAAGATATAGGAATAGTTCATATGCATGTCCTAAAAAAAAAATCAAGCTTCTGTTGGAATCATTAAGGTTGTTAATGATTAGAAAAAAAAATAGCTACACCCAAATTTTCCATCCAGAACAATTAGTAGCATCCTTAAAATGGCCAGAAAATAGCTGTCAGAACTGAACAGAGAAGTGTATTTGTATTTCTGCAGTTTAGTCCCTACTTAAAAACAAACGTAGTACTTTTAGGTTTACTTAGCATAGCAGGGATGACACTGTGCATGTTAGAGATATACATTCCTTAAATTTTAAAAATATGGATGTGTATGTATTTATGTGACTTCTTTGGATTTTATGCTCTAAGACCAATAGGCACACTGTGCTTGGGAATTTCCTGTGAATCTGATAAAATGTTGAGAGTCTAAATTAGAGCTGAAGCAAAAGGCATGAATATATAAAATAATAGTTACATATCATGTGGAAATCTAAATTATTTTTAAACTTTTGGTGGAACGCAGCATTGGCTCATCACATTTCTGTTGATATTTTCGTTTACCTCATAAATATAATTTAATCTCTATGCATCAGCTTTCTGATCTGTAAAAATAAGATAAATAGTCTTCCCACACACTTTGCACTCAAAGCTCCTCTGTTGAAACAATAAGCAGGGTTGTAATATAGGAATCTGAGTCTGGCTTCAAAATCCAGTGTCTTCTTTATTAACAAAGAGTGGCTGAGATTGATGTGATGTTTCAGTATCAAATCTGAAGATATTATAGTTAATGAAAAAAGAAACATCTGTGTTGATGTTATGAGAATTATTCTGAAATATAGATATCAGTGGAAGTGAGCCAATTTTGTGATTCCAATATTTATAGAGGCCCTCAAGAAAAAATGACTTGTAAACAAGGAGAGGAAGAGACCTTAAGACATGAAAACTTCAATTAAAAAGATTTAACTTTTTCAAAATATTTTTTAAAAATCTATTTAGGTAATTTTTTTCCTCATAGGTCTCTTGGCTAAGAAAGTGAGAAGAAAAATGGTGAGATTTTAAAAACTTGATTTTTTTCCTGTGGTGGGGGAAAGTCAAAGAAACAGTTAAGATTTTTAGGCAATATTATTAGTGGCAGAATTTAGACACAATCGATTAAAACATTATTTGTGGGAAATCTTCAGATTTGAAGAAAGGAAAGTCAAAATGTTTAGTTACACAATGGTTTTTTAAAAAATGTTATGAAATTATGGAGGTAGTGTTTTGCCCTTTGATGGTCTTAGAATATAGAAATGATATGTTTGAAATGACAATTCTAGAGTCTGAATTTCAAAAGCAAAACCAGGCCAAAAAACCCCCTCTAGTATGATAATGTAATACTGTGGCCCCCAAATCCTGGGCCACAGACCAGTACTAGTCTGGTCTATGGCCTGTTAGGAACAGGGCTGCACTGCAGAAAGTCAGTGGTGGGCGAGCGCCTCTTGTCAGATTTGTGGCAGCATTAGATTCTCATAGGAGCTTGAACCCTACTGTAAACTGCACATGTGAGGGATCTAGGTTGCGTGCTCCTTGTGAGAATCTAATGCCTGATGATCTGAGGTGGAGCTGAGGTGGTGATGCTAGCTCTGGGGAGCAGCTGCAAATGAAAATTATTAGCAGAGAGGTTTGACTGCAAAATAAATGTAATGTGCTTAAATCATCCTTGAAACTGTCGTCTCCCCAGCCCCGATCTGTGGAAAAATTATCTTCCATGAAACTAGTCCCTGGTACCAAAAATGTTGGGGACCACTGGTGTAATAGACATTTCAGAATGCTGGCTTTGGTATATTGCTTACTTTTGACCTTGGACAAATTATAAAATCCTGATAAATCTCAGTTTTTTCACCTGTAAGACACAAGGATAATAATAATACCTATCTTCTGGGATTATGGTTAAGATGAAACGAGGTCATATTAACTAATATAAAACTGCCCAGTATGTACTAGCTGCTACTATCCCATTACACAGTATCTATGTTTTTATAAGTAATGGTAACTGAGTTTCCTCAAAATTGTCACAAGGGAATTATAGAAATTAAAACACAAAGTCACAATTGACATGAAAAATGAAACTTCAATTTTTAGAAAAGTTAAGAACAATTATATAAATCCAAAATTTATATTTAGGTATATGGATAGACTTTAGTTGTTTAAGCTTCTAGAAAAAGAAAAGTGAGGGGTGAAAAGAAACTGTAGTTTTAGGAATTCTTGTACCCCATTAACAAACATACACCATTATGATCAAATAATTAAACAGAAAAAATACAGGTAAAAATAACATCTTGTCTTGAGGTTAATTGCCATGCTAATTCTATACAACATATCTTGATTTTAGATCAAATTAATGGGGACCTTATTCCTTTTTAAAGAAGATGAAAGAAAGTAGCAGAATTGCACCATTGATAGAAATGAAACTTTTATAACTACTAATAATTATTGCAGTTTTGTTATAGTTAAAGCCTATACTCTAAATTTCTACCTATCCTTTTCTATCTCTTGGCATCCAGACATTTTAATATCTCACCACCAATTCTCTAATGTTACCTGAATTTTTCCCCACTAAAAAGATGTGTGTGTGTGTGTGTGTCTGTGTGTGTATGTGTGTCCCTTGAGAGACTCCATAGAATGGCGTGCAGGTCACTAGCTACTACCTGCAGTAGGATCAGGTTCACTGAGAGTGCTAGCCAAAGCAGAGGCATAACTCTTAGCGTCTTGGGTTACTTGGTCCATCTGCTCTCTGCTCTGGTGGAGGTTTGATTATGAAGACTACATTTTGCTTTGCAGACATACACTTGAGTCTTATTGAGATAATTTGCTACAAAGAAACTCTGGCTACTGCTCAGGTGAAACAGCTTTCTTTCCATAAGGTTTCACTTTACTGGAGGTGAGATCCAAAAACTGCTTTTTAATGGGAGAAGAAGGATTTCTCCAAGATGACTTGCTAGGATTTCTTTGTTCAATCTATTTTCTTTCATTTCGAGTTGATTGAGGGACATCAGATAGGATTCTTGTTTCACCCTGCATGCTTCTTGTCAACTATCTTGCCTTTCACAGTCTGACTACACAGGGACGTTTACAGCCTTCCACTGGAGTCTGCCAGACCTAGGTGTTATGCGCCATACCTCCAGGGATCATTACCATATGGTATTTTAGGAGAGGACACAGTTCATTTCAATGCAATTCAAATGAGCAGATTTCTTTTCTTTATTACACCATTGCATTTGGCGGCAATCCACCAGAGGCAAAGCCTAACTCTCAAAGGAATGCTCTGCCCACTCTGTCCATTTAACAGGACATTTGGCTCAAAAATCTAGTCGGTTGATCACACATGTGCAACAGATGTGTGAGCATGCGTAGCGAAAATAAAAAATAAAAAATCCCAGCAGTGTACTGTGGGAAATGTAGCAGAACTACTGGAAAACAGGGACACAAAAAAAGTCTGGTACTAAAACTTTGATTTTTGTTGTTGGAAGGGCGATGTTTCTTATTAATCTTTCCTTCCTTTCTTAGGAGGGAAAGGTATAGGTTTCCATTATTATTTTGCAGTGATTATTCATGTAACATTGGTGAGGAAACTTGGTTCATTTTCACAGACCTCATCTTTTACAGATATAATTCTAAATATTTTGACCAGACTTTCTTAGGCCCCTGCCTCTCAGGAACTGAGTGCTGGCACACTTCCACTGAAAAAACCACCCATTTACAAGAGAGGATATCAGAAATATACATCCTTTCATCCATGCCCCACAGGCTTACATGGAAAGAGAGAGGGCCAGCTGTTTTTCTCATGGTGAATAAGGGTTACTTGGGGAAATCTCTCTTCCTGTTTTTATATGGACAACTAAATTGTTGCATAGCCAGTTAATTTTGGTTAGGTCAACAGCACAAGGTTAATTATTGGAACCTTCCTCTTTTTCCTCTGTGAGAGTAAAATATTAATAGGAAATAAAAGAAGAAGATAAAATATAGTGACTTATTTGACTTATTCTAGAAGTGCTGTTTATTTAGGAAATATTTTGTTTTTGTTATATTTAAAAATATTTTACACTTACTCATCTTTTTCTTCTAGGAAATAGTGGAACAAGATTTTGAAAAACTGAGTGAACTTAAATCAGATTCAGAAAGGATTTTATAATATGTTAACATATTTAGAAAGAAATAGATCACTTTTATTTTATAACATGAACATGTTTTAAAAGCTAGAACAATTGGATAACCTATGAGATAACTCTGAAATTATGTTTTCCTGCTCTCTGTTGTATCTCAATTTGGCTTGAATTATTTTATGTCTTTCTTAAAGGTATGTTATGATGTTACACTCTCTTTTTAACCTTGGATTTAATTAATGCAATAAAGGGTACATGGACTGATCTCCTTCAATATACTATAGTATATTTGTATCCAGCTGCATGTTATTATATAATTTTAGAATAAAGCAACAGCATCACTGTGGATATATTTCACTTCTGTGCTTTGGATTTGGTATGCATTACATATGGAAGGAGAAACCCACCCTGCATTGTTATAAGGATGGTTTTTCATTCATATCCTTGTTGCTCTTAATAAACGTCTCAAAGAAAAATATTCTGCAGCAGCCACTCATAAAGAAGCAGAAAATGGCAAAACCACAGCATAGAAGGAAACCTATGTGAAAACAGTGGTTGTGTCTTCCTGGATACAGAAAACAAATAGAGCTTTTGAAAGAGCTTGCCAATATATGCCTGCCAAATAAAATATTGTTTTATGAAGTCAGGAAAAAACTAATTTTAAAGGTTATTGTAGGTTATTTGTGGTCACTTCTGGTGTGCATACAGCATGATGTCATCCTGAACTCTTCTCTATTTATACTTCAGTCTTAGAGGTCTTTTGTCTAAGACTCCATCTCAGCTACCAGAGACATCTTAAATACTCTTATTCAATACACATAAAAATCTAGACTGAAAAAAATTGGAGTAGATGGAAAAAATCCCAGCCAAGTCCAGACAAGAAATCATTCAGGCAGATCCATCTTCTGAAATCATACCTACGCTGTAGACATCTTCTCGGGACACATTTGCTGGAGAACGTCTCGAATGACTGGAAAGTAGCCATGTGTCCAAATGGCTCTACTGGTAAATTATTGCCCTTTGAGTGGGGGTAGATGGGACCTCTGCCAGAGACATCTCTTCTGAGGAAGGGGAGCAAGAAATTCCTTGGGCAGTCCAATTTCTTTCTCCTTCTGAGTGGACGCTGCCCATACCTCCAGGCATCTTTCAATTTGCCTATGTGATCTCTTGCAGCAAATTCTCTTCATCCTTGCAGTGGGGCTGATTTTTTTTCTCTGTGAATTTTTTTTTTTAACTTGGAAAACCCCTCTTTGTTGAGGTAGTTCTCAGTGAACTAGGAAATGTCAAATAAACACTGGTCGAAGATGTACTAGAAGGCCAAGGAGATGTTAGCAATTGGAAATGGGGGAAGCTGAGGAGTCTCTTGAGGAAAGAAAAAGCCCCCAGCGCTTGCATATTAGAAATAGCGTATAATTTTCCTGAAATGTAAAATAAATGCATGTTTATAGTGGAAAAAATGGCACATTAAAATTCATATCCAGATACCAAGTCGACATCACGTGAATCATGTTTAAATTCATTCATTCATTAAAAATATGTTTTTTGAGCATCTTGATGTGCCAGGCATATTGGTGTTAGAAAACAGAAAAAACTAAGTTATAGAATACATAGAGAAGGCATTAAGTGCTATGGAGAAAAATGAAACAGGGAAGAAGGCTATGGAGTGCTGGGATGGGGGAGTAGTAATTTTCAATTTTTTAGGTGATCTGGTGACGCTTCACTAAGAAGATGACATTGAAGCAATGCATAAAGTTGTGGAAGGAGCAAACCATATTGCAACCTTCAGGAGGGCAGTGCAGGCAGAGGAAAAGTATATAAAAGGTCTCTGAGCCAAGGAGATACACAGTGGGTTGGAGCATGCAAGCCAGCGTTAGCAGCACATATATTTGTGGACACATGAGCATCAAATGCACACGTGTGCAGGCACATCTCTGCCCTCCATATATGGAGGTGTTTCAAAATGCCTGAGAGATTTAGAGCAAATGCTTTTTCAGTAACACAACTTTGTCATTGGACACGAAGGGGTGCTATTCACAATTCAGATTTCGGTAAACTTTTGAAAATCTGCTCTTTGCATGAGAATGGAAAGTTTCAGCAAACCCAGTGAGTTGAAAAATGATTCTGAAGTCATCACCCTAAGTCAGCAACTGTCAAGTTACAGCACATACTGATGTGTTTGTGGTTATTTGATCATTATAGTGATTATATTGTGCTAATGTTTTACAGTATATTAAGCACTCCAAAACTATAAACAGATTTTATCATGAGATTGGCAATGATTTCTTACTTGATCCTTTCTTTTTGGGAAGACTAGTCTGTGAAATTCTTTCCCCGTTTCTCTTTGCATAGCTTTGAAAGTGATATGAAACACAAGATTCATTCAATTTTGATGAAGTAAAGCCATGGAGAGGACACAGGATAGGATATAGGAATATGTGGTGAGTCAGCAAACAAGGCACAGGAAAATCGAAACTGGGATCCCTTTAGTATAATTCTCTTCTACGCTGAATCCTTGTCCACCAACATGGGATAATTTTAAGAAGGTGTGATTTTGGGTTTCCGTGTTCCTGAGTTACAATGTGTTGGGAGTAATCTCCTGAAAAGAAAAAGAAAAGATGAATGAAAACTAGCAATAGGAAGGCAAGATTGGAACTCTCCTTTTCTCCTCTTTTAATGACAGGAGGAAGAGAATACATTTTGGCCCCTTGACGAGATTACACATTCTCTTTGACAACATCTGTAGCAAACTACCCAGTTGAACTCAGCATGTCTCAGCCTCTTCACTAGGGGACAGGTTGGCAACTTGTCGTTCCTGCTTCTACGTGAAGAGAGGAAAAAGAAAGTGTTTTGTCCTCCAAGGTTTTCATTAGTTTTAAAGCCTGAAAGAAAAGACAAAGCAAATACACTTTGTGCAAGGTTAACTGTGGACAGAATGGGATTGACCTAGCAGGCAAGTCAGCTCCCTGCTGGCTTGCCCTGTGTCACTGAGTTGATATTGGTTCATGGCGTTGAGCCTCAGCCCTAGAGCATTGCTGCGTTTCTTTTAGATGTGTTCACATTAAGGGGCAGTGCTGTTCAGACGGCTGGAAAACCATCTGTGCAACCCTGTGGGATCTCTAAATTCCGGTTGTAGGTTAGCTCGAATGATTCCAGGGACTCTCCTCCATGACTGACACTGACAGCTCAGCTCACTTATCGTGATGATTAGAAAATATTTTACAAGCTATTGATTCTGCAATTCATCTCTTGGATTTATTTAGGTTTTCTTCATGCAAAGGAAGACAGGTAGCATTATCTGCCATGGTATGGGATAGCATATCTTGACACGGGAATAAAAACAGTGCTGAGTGGAGGATGTAAGATGAGGCTGTGGTACCTACTGGTGACGTACTTCAGTGATGTAAGTTCTGCCCAAGTCGTTTTATTTTGATGTTGTGCTATTTATCATTCATTATTATTTCTTCATTTTTTTAGGTGGAAGTGGTTCATTCAAATGGAGGAATTGTACTGAAACACAGCAGTTCTCAGGCCCACTTGTCTTTCTACACACAGTCCTATTGAAAGAGGCAGCCACTTGCAATTTTAAATTATTTGTGCTGCTACTTGTTTTTTCACAACTCCAAATAATATCAGTATAGCAATGTTTTTGTTTTATGAAATATTAACCATGGAGTTTCCAATCCGATAGATGGTGCGATAGCTTATTCACACTCTCATAGATGTGTTGTCCCAACTACTTTTCTCAAATTTGGACAATTACAGGTATTATTTCTCTTCCTTTTATTAGTTATATTAATAGTTAAAACTATTAGGCAATTCTTTATAATTTCATTAAATACCGTGTCTTGCAATTCCCAATGATAAAAATGAGCCTATCCATGCTACTTACTTTCTCCTCTCCCTCTCTTCTTTCCTTCCATCTCCTAACTTTGTTTATTATTAATAGTACCTTTACTTTTACATTTTCAAAATTGATAAGATTTACACTCTGTGCTAGAGTCTTAAGCACAGAATGATCAAAATTTTATTTACTGGCTTAGTATAATCTTAAAAGTTTAAAAAATTATATGTTATGATTATTATAAATAATAATTATGCAAGTAAAAAATCATGCTGGGAATATATTCTTTCATTTAATTCTGAAAGGGTCAAATGTCACATTGTGGCACTCATAAGAAAAAAGTTCTAGAAAATTCTCAATGAGATTATTTTTTTCTAAGTTCAGCAATAGCTCAATGCTTCACTTTTTCTCTTTAGTTCATTATTTTTCTGTATTTTTTTCACTTTCCCTGAAGATTATACTAACATTTCATTTTCTTATTGTGAGACTAAAGTTATATTTATGTCAGATTATTAATTTTTCATCTGCTTATTCATTTTTCTTTCCAGTTTCATATTTACATGTTTATTTGAAAAGGACTTCAAGGAACACAGAATTAAATTAATTATAATTCTTGGTTTATGACACTCTGTCATTATTGATCCATATTTATATTATAAGGAACCCTCACAACAATAACCAAGGATTAGGAGACTAACAAAAGTTATATTTGTTTTCAAATTTTATAAACAGGGTATCATGCAGTATGTAATCTTTTGAGACTAGCTATTTTCCTTAACATTATGTTTCTAACATTCATGCTATGTTGGCACATGTGGCTTTGGTTAACTTATTTTTACTATAGTATAATTCTCCCTTGTATGAATATACTATAATTTGTCATCCTGGTGATATGCATTTAATAGTTTCATTATTTTATATTACAAAGAGTGCTAAAATGAATATTGTTATACACGTTTCATGGTTCATACATACAAGAGTTAACTTGAATATGCTCATATGGTAAAATTGTTAGGCTATAGAGTATATAGTTATTTCATTTCAAAAGATAATGCCAAAATGTTTTATAGTGTAGTGCAACCAAAACATACTTCCACCAGCAATGCACAGCATATTGTATTTATCCACATATTTCCCAATTCTTGGTATTCAAAGATTTCTTCATTTTTGTCCTTTCAGTAGGTTCCACATGGAATCACATTAACAGTTTGAGTTGATTTTGCCTGATTATTTTTTTGCCAGTGATTTAAAAATATTGGTTTTGTTGAAATATAGTTGCATAGAGTATAGTCATCAATTTTAAAAGCACAAATTGATGATTTGGAAACATGTATAGTAATATAATCACTACCACATCAAGATATAGATAATTCCCATCTCTCTGAAAATTCCATTCTCTCATTCTGGTTGTCATCAACCCTTTCCCCAATCCAGCCAAAGGGAAAACACTGATCTTCTTTCTGTCACTACAGCTTTATCTTTTCTAAACTTTCATATACATGGCATCATGAAGTATGTAGTCTTCTATGCCTGCTACTTTCACTTATCATAATGCTTTTGAGTTTCAACCATATTGTTGCATATATTAGTAGCTCATTCTGTCTACTTGCTGAGTATCCTTCCATCACATAGTTAAAACACAATATTTTATACATTCAATGATTAGTGAACATTTGGGTTGTTTCAGATTCTTGGCTAGTATAAGTAAAGCTGCTATGAACATTTGTTTATAAATCTTTTTGGAGATCTATGGGTTTATTTTTCTTGGGTAAATGCCAAAGAGTGAGACAGCTGGGTGATATGTCTATGTTTAACTTTATCAGACAGTACCAAACTGTTTTCCAAAGTGGTTGTACCATTTCATATTCCCATCAGCAATGCATGAGAGTCCCAGCTGCTTCATATCCTCACTGAAGATGTTAATATATGTGCTATGATCAGTCTTTACAATTTTAGCCATTCTGGAGAGTGTATAGTGATATCTCATTGTGTGTGTGTGTGTATGTATGTATGATGCATCTGTTCAAATATTTTTCTTATTTTTATCATGTTGCTTATTTTCTTTATATATTCTACATAAAAGTATTTTGCTAAATATATGTTCTTCAAATATTTTCTTCAAATCTGTGGCTTGCCTTTTAATTTTTTTGCCAATGTCTACTAATGAACAAGGATTTTAAAGTCCAATTTGTCAATTTTCCTTTAATTATTTCTGCTTTTTCTGTTCTAAGAAATCTTTGCCTGCCCTCAGCTTGTTAACATCTTTTCCTATATTTTCTTTAGAAGTTTTATATTTAACTTTTATTTCTATAATATTTTTCAAATTAAATTTTGTGTGTGGTATGAGGTAAGAGTTAAGGTTAATTTTTCCTATGTATATATGAGGTCTGTCTGGAAAGTATCCAGCCATGTACCATGAAAAATATATTAGCAATGGCTGTATACTTTCTGGACAGGTCTTAATATTACATATTCAATTTTTTCCTCACACTTTGTTGGAAAGACTACTTTTAAATTAAATTTGGCCTCAGAAAGCCTCCTTACTTGCATACCTGCGTCCTTATAAATTGCAACCCAATTTAGCTTGTAAATATACTGAAAACCTAGCTTAGGAGTATACTTGTGTAATAATAGCTGAATCTCAGCTAACTGCAGCAGCTGTGCTTCAGCCAATCACAGATGGCCAACTGTTCAAACTGTGTTCAAATAAGGCAAACAGTGAATTGTAATCAATTCAGCTGTTTCAGTACCTCACTTCCATTTTCTGCTCATAAATGTTATCCAACCTTGTGACAACCCCAGAATTTCTCCAAATGTGTTCTGGTTCTGCAAGTTGCCCAATTTGCAAATTTTTTTTTTTCCTTTTAACTCTGCTAAATTTAATTTCTCAAAAGTTTTTCTTTTAACATTACCCTTTTCCTATTCAATTATCTTGGCATTTTTGTTAAAAATTAACCACATATGCATGAGTCTGTTTCCAGACTCTTCTCTTCCATTGATCTTATACCAACACTGCATTGTCTTGATTATTGTAGCACTGTAATAAGTATTAAAATCATGTAGTGTAAGTCCTCCAACTTTGGTCTTGATTTTCAAAATAGACTATTATAGTCCCTTACATCTGCATATAAATTTAAAAATCAGCTTATTAACTGTTATTTTGAAAAGCCCACTAGAATTTAATTGAGTTGAATTGAATTTAAAGATCAAACTAGGGAGAACTGATATCTTGACAATACTCAGTCTTTTGACCCATGAAAATAGTATATCTTTTAATGTATTTAAGTCTTTATTTTTTCATGCAACATTTTGTAGCTTTCAATGTAGAATTTTAACATGTTTTGTTAACTTTATCCCTAAGTATTTTATTTTATTTGGTCATGTTGTAAATGGTATTATTTTTAAATTCCAATATCTAATTATTTGTCATCTGTAGAAATACAATAGATTTTTTGTATATAGACCTTGTATCTTGCAGTCTTCCTATTTTACTTATTAGTTCTCACAGATTTTGGGGGGTGGAGTAGATTCCATAGGATTTTCTACATAGATGACCAGATGAAGACAACTTTACTTCCTCCTTTTCAATGTGTAAGCATTTTTCTGTGTATACATGTGTATATGCATTTATGGCTTATTGCACTGGCTGGAGTTTCCCACACAATGTTAAATAAAATTTGTTTGAGAGAATATTCTTGTCTGTTATCTCAGTCATAGTGAGTAAGCGTTAGTCTTTCATTATTTAGTGTGATTTTACTTGTAGGTTTGCCATATATGCTTTTTTGAGGACAATGAAGTTTCCCTCTAATTTGGCTGATAGTTTTTGCTATGAATTGGCGTTACATTTGTCAAAAACTTTACATCATCAATTGGTGATGAGTCACCAATTGAGACAAAAAAACCCCCAAAAACTTGTGGATTTCTTTGCTTTGATATAATGCAAACTTTTATAAATATAATTTGTCTATATAAACTTTTGAACGTTCTTCCCTATGCCCCATGTATTATGAGGTCATTTTTCTCTAGCTGTGTGGCACACTATTCCCAGGCTTGTGTAAACTCCAGGAATTACTTGGCCTAATGATTTTCTAGTTGTTATTTCTGTTGTCTCAGGTAGTTTTATCTCATGTATGTGCAAATCAATATTACAACAAATACTTGCTCTCTGGAGCTTTCTGTCTTCTTGTGTATGCCATCCCACAAATGCTAGCTGTCTTGGCCTCCCCAAATTCCAATTTCTTTCTCTTCAATTCAGTGACACTACTGGGGTCTGCATGGGTTTCCTTCTCCTTGTGTTGACAGTTATGTCTCTCCTCATTAGTTCTCCTTTTCTTTAGGATAAAATATCTGTACTGCCTAGTATATAATGTTTGAAAACTATAATTTCATATATTTTGGCAATTTTATATTTCTTTAAGGTAGGATAATAAAACTGATTCCCAATACTCTAATATGACCAGAAGCAAAAGTCAGCTGCTGTGTTATTTTCTTTTAATTACTAAAGAAGTGAAATTTTATTATTTTCCAATCTGATTTTTTTTAGTCTTTTGCTCTTCACTCCTATAGTAAGTGCTTTCTTTGAATTTTGGTTAGAAAAAATATGTTAATTTTTAATGATTTATTTGACACATCCAGGGCCTGATTCTACTGTGTTAATTCTGCTGGTTTTAGATTTCCTACATGTTTTGTAATTTTGTTTATGAATTCATATTTCTTGGAAGCTTGTTTGGTATTGCCTTAAGGTCTTGGTTTAACATTGGTTTCCCTCAAAAAGAATATCGAGCTGTTTCTGTCAGTGTCTACAATTGTGACTAATCTAGGACCACTTCAAAATAAATTCATGGCTTAAAAATTTTCAAACATTCCAGGGAGTATAGCATTGGTTTGCAAAACTCATTGAGAACCTACTTGTATTTACAAATTCTTAGAAGAGTTATTTTTTTCCTCCACCAATGCTAAGTTTCAAGAGAAGCAATTTTTTTTTCATTTTATCACTAGCACCAGAGATATGGGTGGGGGCGGGAGGTGGACGGGTAGAATAAGAGTAGAAAAGTAGGAGATTATAGAGAAAAGAGCTTACCTGTCTAACCAAGAATATGTCACTACATCCTCTTCAGTTTATGTAGAAAAAGCATCTGTAAGACTTTCCGTTTTGGGCTGGTTCTAGGGTTTATCTCATATTTCCTGTGGCTTATGAGACCTTGAAAACTGGAAGTCAAGGTTACCTGGGTTTGGCAAATATCTTCAAGGTGAAAAAAACTTTATTGCTTCGTTTTTTCATTCTGTTTTATCTTGCAAATAATCCTTACCTTTTTATAACACATTCGCAAATTTAACTGCTGTTGTATCTAGCATTTTTAGTTATTTTCAGGGCAGATTGTGTTAGGGTATCTAGGCTGCCACACTGCCAAAGAAAGAATTCTCATCTACTTTCTGTTGCTTTTGTTAAGTTCCCTAGTATACTATTTATTCTCTTTCCATTACTTTTACTATTATGAGTGTAACCTTTATTATTGTTGTTACTGTCATTTTAAATAGATTGCCACAAGAAAGGAAGACAAATATGTGTGTTTAGTCAAATTTGTCAAGTTACAAATTATAAAAAATCATTTTAATTACTCTTAAAATGTTAATTTTCAAAGTAGAATATAGCATGAAATTTAAAAAATAAATATGCAATATTCTTTATTTTTTATTATTTTGAAAGACTGTAAGTAGATTAGTGGAAAAGAGTTTTACATTGAGCTGGATATATGAAAGTTTAGGTAATTGTAGTTAACATTATGCTAATGTGATTAGATATTTTTGTATAATTATATAATTTGTTCTTTCAATAAATTCAACAATCTTCCTGAGCATGTACTATATGCCATAGGTCAAATAAAAATTTTCACAGAAATTAGATGACCAATTCAAGAATTAGAACGTTTTCCTTAGAAATGTACTTAAGAAATAAGAATGTTTTCCTATTTTTGAATATTATGCATATTTTAAATATTGTTTGAGGCTAGCTATATAAATATAGATTTTATAAATGTGTTCAAAATATCTGAATATAATATCAAAATATCTGAATATAATATGAAACTTTATTTTGCTATTCTTTTAAAAGTACTGGAATGGCAGAGATTTCCGGCCTCTGATCAGAGCACATATATTAATGTTTCATAAAGAAAGGGAAATTTGGATTGTATTTATGATCCAAATACTAAAATAAATATACATTAGATAAGAATATTTCTCTGTGGTCTGGCCCACACAGACTCATTCCCTGGCCAGTTGACAACTGCTGTCTTGGGAATTGTGAATATCAAAAAAAAAAAAATTGTTCTTGGCACTATCTGCTCTATAATGGGCTTGGCTAAGGCTGCCACCATAGCAGCTGCCAGAGTTGGTGGCCCTGTAGGAGATAAGACTAGAGCGAGAAATTAGACTTATCTAAGACTAGACAAGAAATTCTTTTCGACTGATGTAAATCTGAGTTTGGCAAACATTTTCTCAGATTCTATAGTTTGAGCGACAGTGACCTGTGTCAGTTTCATGGGGAATTGCTCTGTGTCTGTTCCGTGGATCCTCTGTAGTTAAATTTGTGTCAGTGATCAAGTAGACATGTAACTGTGTTAGAAAAATAAGAAAGAAGCCTTCAACATGGTATTCCTTTATTAAGTTAAGACCACCATAGCTCTGGTGTGCCTTAAGACTAAACTTCAGTAGACTTGATTCTTAATGTTGAAATTGAAAGACATCTCAAATTATGGAAAACCTTGAAAGTCCATCTGGCTGATCGTTAGGTATCAATTATCATCAGCCCAGTTGTTGGTTATCTTAACAACTGGAATAAAGTTCCTATGGGAAGTTTTTCTAAGCCAGTTGATAGCAGTACAGGACCCATAAACAAAAACAAATGTTCCTGTCCATTCAATTTGCTTATTGTGCAATTTGCTTATTGTGCACCCACTCAGAAGACTCCCACTAAGAAAAACAGACAGAAAAATAATCAAGAGAAAATACAAGTATATATGATTTTGAAGCTTGCAGCTACTTACACTCTCACCTGAAAGGTTTGTCTTTATTTCTTTAGGCTGTGGGTGTGCTTATTCAACCTTATTTTTGTGGTTCTGCTAAGCTGATTCTCATGGCTACAGATGGAGCTACATTTTAAGTAGGAAATGGAAGAACAGAAGAGAAGGATTGAATTTTGCCACCTAGTTTCAGCCTTCACTAATCTTATAGACCATTTTCCAAGACTGTGGCAATATAAGTTTTCTTAACAATAACTGATGAGATAGGAGAACAAAGAATATGAGTCAAATGTCCTGTGAGTTTAGGAGCAAAAGCCCTTTGATCCAAGCAAAGATATGGAAAAAACCCAAGTGTCCATCAACTCATGAGTGGATTAACTAAATGGGGTATATGTATACTAGGGAATATTACTCAGCCATGAAGAAGGATGAATTAAGGCCTTTTGCAACAATTTTAATGGAACTGGAAACCATTATCCTAAATGAAATATCCCAAGAATGGAAAAACAAACACCACACGTACTCACTATTAAATTGGAACTAACGGGTGAGCACACATGTGCACAGAGGGATGTACAACTAAGTGGAAATCAAGCAGGGGGAGGGCAGAGGAGGGGATGGGTGAAAACTTACCTAATGGGTACAATGAACACTATCTGGCTGATGGGCACACTTATAACCCTGACTCAAGCATTACAGAAGCAATCAATCCATGTAACCAAAAACATTTGTACCCTGTAATATTTTGAAATAAAAAACAATTTGGGGTCAAATTAGTAGACCATATGCCTTTAATCAGGTTTGTTACCTTAAAGGTTTTCAGTTCAGACTGACTTCAGAGTAAGTGCCATCTATGATGATATATATGAAATGCCGTGTACCCTGAAGTGTCAAATATATGTGGCTTTAATATTTTAACCATTTTTATGTCCAAAGAATGCTTTTGTTCCTTTTATTTCTGAGGTAGTTGCCTGTTGCGATGAGAATAAAACCTCAAAACAATAGTATTTATTTTGGTTTCATTGGAATTATGTTCTTCCAGTTGTGCAATAATGTTCTCTTGGTCAAACATTTGTTTCAATGACCAAAATGAAGAATGTTTGTGTTTTAATCTGGGTTGTAAACAATGACAAGCTTAGATGAAGCTACCTGGAATCTCCAAAACCAGGGGCATTTCCACTGAGTGGATAGCTATTTATATTAGTTCAAAATTACAATTCAGTACTAGTGGCAGACTGCTTGACTAGAGTGATTTAAATGTATATGGTTTTATTTTTTTCAATCAATAAAAAGTATGGAGATAGGCAGTTGCCGATATCTATTCAATAGCACAAGAGTGTCGGGGACTCAGGGACAAATCTCTTAGCCTTTTACTTTTGGTCCCCAAATGGCTGCTGGACTTCAAGACATGTGGAAAAGAAAAAAGAGAAAATGGGAAGGTTAAAGAGGCACCTGCCAGCTTAATAAACTTGTCGAGAATCTTATCCAACTGTTTCTGACATCTTGTTTATAAGATATGCTCACATCTTATTGACCATCCTTTGAGCAAGTGAGGCTGAAAAATGTATTTCTAGCTGGCTACATGCCTCCCCCATCCTCTCTTACAAACAAAGAAATAAAAACATGGCTATAGTACTGGGAGTGAATAGGTACTGCCCCATACGTGTTGCATTTCAGTGCTGTCTCAGACCTCTCTTTGGAGTTAATCAGCCAAAGAGAAAGTGAAGAGAAAGAATTTCTTCCACAAAATCCCTTGTTATAGGAAGCTGAGTTAATCTCCCATTGCTAATGGAGCAACAATTAGAACACACTCACCTGCACGAGTATGGACAGGATTGCACCAGAAAGCTCCAGTACAGGATAGACTTGACATTTAGAATTTGAGGTTGCCATTGATGAAGACCAACCTTTCAGGTCCATGTCATGTAATAACTTTACATTTTTCTGTCATATCACTTTTTACACCAAAGCTGATGTATCAGTTTGCTAGGGTACCACAGCCATAGCAAAGTACTACAGAGTGGGTGGCTTATACAACAGAAATGTACTGTCTCACAGTTCTGAAGGCTAGAAGTCTGAGCTCAAGGTATTGTCTGAGGGTTGTAAGAGGGAATCTGTTTCATGCCTCTCTCCTAGCTTCTGGTGGGTTATTGGCAATCTTTTGTGTTCTTTGGCTGATAGATGTGCCACTTCCATCTCAGCTTTCATCTCTACTTGGCAGCCTGTCTTCATCTTCATATGGTGTCCATCTCTGCTCAAATTTCCCCTTTTTATGAAGACACCAGTTACACTGGATTAGGGCCCACCCTAATGACCTCATCTTGACTACATCTGCAAAGACCCTATTTTCAAATGAGATCACATTCAGAGGTACTGGGAGTTGGAATTTCAACATGTCTTTTTGAGAGGACGTAATTGAACTCATAATAGCTGGCATGCAAATTGCTTTGCCAGAAAAATGAAGCTGGAGGATCCCTTACCTGGCCTTGCAGCATCTACATCGCAATAACTGTTTTTCTCCTTTTCTATTAGGGGAAATTTTAGACTACAGAGGTATTTAAGAATTTTTAAGAGTCTATTAAATAGCATACATTGGGAATATTGCTTTTAGTATCATGGTACCTTGATCATGTTAGGATTGCCCTTGAATCTGAAGATGTACGTTTATTTCATGTTAGGACTGTTCCATTAACCAATTTTCACTGTAACAGTTTACTTTACTCAAAATAACACTTTTTTTGCGGGGAGGGGGTAACATTTTTTTTCATCTCAAAACACACTGAATACAATATGCTAAATCAATAATATTTCAATAATATGCTTTTAGGAAAAGACACATTTTCCAACTTGACACAATAATTTCTAATCAAAGGATATAATATGGAACAAATTAAAATTGAGCTTCATGTTTGGATGAAAAAACACCTTTGCTTTGTTAGTACTCCAGTTGAGAGAAATGAAGGAGTAGAATCTTCTCAATCTTCAGTCTATTTTGCACATGTGTTTTCTACAGGTTTTCAAGTGCTCTCAGATTTAGTCTTTACTTTGTTGTAGTTTCAAAAACGAATGAAATTTCTGATCCAGTAGGTTGAATTATGTCCACCGAAAAGATAAGTTCAAGTCCTAACCTCTGGTACATGTGAATAGGACCATATTTGGAAATAGAGTGTTTGTAGAGGTAATCAAGTTATGATGAGTTCATAAGGGAGCGTAGGTTCTCATCCAATGACTGATGTCCTCATAAGCAGAGGAAAATCTGCACATGGAGACACAAAGGGAGAATATAATGTGAAGACAGAGACAGAGATTGGAGTGATATGTATGCAAGCCCAGGAACTGCGAGATTTGCCAGCCATCACCAGAAGCTAGGAGAGAGGCATGGAGCAGATTCTTCCTCTGAGCCTCCAGACAGTTTGCTGACACCTTGATTTTTGGTTCAGCCTTCAGAAATATCAGAGAATAAATTTCTGTTGTTTTAAGCCACCCAGCTTGTGATCATTTGTTATGTTAACCCTAAGAAATCAATACATTCAGAACATCCAATTTTGATATCAAATGCCTATCTGAAGATAAGCGCCAACAGCCACCTGCAACCCAATTTCTTCCTTCCTCCATGAGCACACAAGACTTTGTTACATTTTCGAACTATATCTTACTTTCACATTGTTTGATATTTTTATAAACTTGTTTTCACTGTTCAATGGATATATTTTCCAATCTATGAAAATTGTTTGGGAATTTTGTGTTGGGATAATATGAATGATAATTTCCCTTTGAAACTAGATTTTTTCTAATATATGGCTTTTCACTTCAGGGCAAAGGTTTCAAGAAATAAAATGATTACACGAGACATAGACTTTACTATGATTCTGATGGTCTCTGCATGAGTAAAGAAAGATAAGTGTTCATGGCAAGGATAAGGTGAGTTGCTGGTTTTCTGGGAAGTTTGTAATTATTGGAAACACTTCTAGTTATTCATATAATTTTAAAAAATGCATGTATGGAGGGAGAGAAAGCATAAAAACACATGAATTTGTCAGGGAAAGAACAGAAAGCAATGCAAGAAATGGGGAAGAAGGAAGACTTGTGGAAAAGTCTCCTTGGGAGGAGCAAGCAAAGTGAGAACTTGAGAAAAGAATGTACTTTTACTATCATTTTTGCTCTCTGACATTTTAATGATTAGTCTTCAGCTCTGTTGATTAGATTGGTGTGTACTTTATCAGATCCATTTTTGTAGACTTTCACATTTAATTGATACTTTATTATTTAAAATATACTAGCTTATGTCCTCACCTCCTTCAAGCATTTGTTCAAACATCACCTTGTCAAATAATACGAGGATCACTCAAATCTGCGACCTGTTACCCTTCTCCAAACCCCGCACTTTGAAGTTCTCTTACTTTACTCCAACTTTTCATCTTTTCATCACACTTGTCACCTTCCAGCAAGCTTCGTGATTTACTTGTTTATTATCCTTTTTTTCTGTCTACTCCCTGCCACCCACCCTCCCCAGAACAGAAGCTTCTGGAAGTCAGGCACCTTAGCCATTGATAAATCCCATGAATCTAAGGCAGTGTCTGGCACATCACAGGCACCTAATGCTTATTTTTTAAAGAAATGAATGAATCTATTTTCTTTACAATTGATAGTTTTATGTTGTTTTCAGGATTCTTTTTATTCATCTTATATTTTAAATACATATGTTTGTGATCCTTGCATATTAAGCTAGAAGTTTGGTGGCTTGTATGTTCTCCTTTTATCACTTGATGTGGAATTATGTCATTTTAAAGAGGATTGGTTGTTGCTTGACCTGACGTTTGCCTTCTGAAAGATCTCTATAACATAGTTTAGCAAGATGCTAACAAGTCCCAATGAAACACATCTGCTTTACTGTTGTCTCCAACTCCTGGTCTCTTCAAACTTTTAAAACTGTCATAGATTAGTGGAAACACAACTGCATATGAAATTAGTTCAATAAAACAGTAGTTGCAGATGCTCCACTAAGGATTTAAAAACAGAATTGTCGGCCAAAGAAAATGGCTTGTAAATGTCTAGCCATCACTCCAGTGTTGCAGGAGTAAGTTTTCTGGCAATGAGGGAAGTGGGGCTCCCTGCTTGCTGACACATAAATGACTAAACCGGAGAGATTTCTTAGTCGGTCTGCTAACCATGGGTGTGGATGTGTAACTGGATGCTGGTTTTGCAGTGCAGTTGTAGGTGAAAATCCAGGAGGTGATGAAAGACAATCTACGGTAATAGAATTGGAAGAACTCAGGGGATCGGATCAACCAGGTAAAATCTTGCTGCTCCTTCTTTCCCATTTGTACAAGATATTTTTTTCTATAATCTAGAACGTATAAGGGGAATGCTTTCCAATTTAATTGATGGCTCAGTCTGGCATAATTGATTCCACATGGTGTTTGACAAATGACTCTTGGGTTAACCCCTCCTCCTATTCAAGAAATAGATAAATCTAGCAGGATTTTCTCTTTTCTCATAGAACTATCACCTGGGCATCAATTTATCTATCTTAGATGAAACTTTAAATATTTCATAAACTGAGGAAACCTCCTGTTCTTGGTTTCAGAGGAAGGTAGAATATTATAAATAGAATTTTCTTACATTTTCAGTCATTGAGTTGATGGATGGTTGAACGAAAAGCAGCATCCTGGGTTTTTCAGAGGCATGACTGTGCTTAGGTCAGATTTTATGGTGACTTGCAGTGTAACTATATGAGTATCTCTTTACATCTGTATACAAGAAGAATTTCTTTTAAATAACAATTTCAATTTGGACTTACTCAAGGGATTTAATAGAAGAACTTGGAATATGGCCTGGGTAATATATACTCAGAAGGTCAACATTTTTTTTTAGCTAGGAAATGGTTCAATATGCTCATTCATCACATTCCTCCCTTGCTCATGTGGGACAAAGAGATACAACTGAATGTAAATTAAAATACTGTACCCACACAAACAAAGTACTAAATCCCAATTTACTGTTGTCAATTCACAGAATTCACCCTTATATAATCTTTATGATACAGATGTTTCTGATTGTGTTGTTTCCAAAACTCATGCAAAGAAACAAGCTGGATGACAAACAATGCCAATATCCTTCATTCTTTCATCTAAAAGTTGCAATGTACTATATGATTAACCAGTTAATAATTTTATATAAAATCCTGAGTGAAATATTCTAAACTTACCAAGAATCAGATAGACAGTTGAGAGGAAAGAAATTTTAATTTTTCCTCAATCTGTTGGGTAGGCTAGATTGGAAAGATGACTTTTGCAACATTCTTGGAAAGTTCACAGTTTAGGATTCACAGGCTGTGATCCTCAGATGAAGACAGCTGATGATCATACACATTGCTGAAGCCAAGTGGTGGGATGATATACTGTATCCAAGCCATTTCCATGAGTGAATAGGCTCTGGCTTTTTTAGCCTGGTTTCTCAGTAATGGAGAAGACATCACACATTTTTTGGAAGTTGAGTCCAAACCAAAACTCCACTAGATCTTCCATCCTGCCTCTGGGTGGTCTTGGGTGACCCAGTTTAGCTTGAGGGAGCCCTGGGAAATTTGCTATGACTACATACAGTTTAAAGGCTACTCTTGGGTGGTCTTTAGCAGTTAATAGACTTTGGTTCTGGGGACATTGTAAGAAAAGGAATCTGGGCCTGGACAAGATCCAGTCTATTAAGAATGTTGATTACTCCTGAGCATATCAATATAATAAACTGCAAAGACTAGAGTAGTTCTGGGAGGACTGGCTGGTTCATGCTAGACACACCTTACCAACTCTGTGCTGCCAGCCATGGTTAGCATCCTCCAAGGCCCAACTGAAGGCACCATGTGTCAGACTGAGCAATAAGTGGGCTACATCAAGGCAAGAGGTCAAAACTTTCCAGCAATTGCTTTATGGCTGAAAGAAATAAAGAAATTTGCTTTGATCTGTAATTCCTGTGAATTCTCTAAATAATCTCAACCCTTAATTATATATACATTAGTAAAGGGGAATTCAGGTGTGACCAATATAAAAGTTACTTATATTTTACTATAAAAAATAGTATAGTATAGTGAAAACAACCTATTATTTGGAGGCAGCATGTCCTGTGTTTCAAAACCCACTCTGCTATTTCCTGGTAGAGAGACTGCCTGAAAGACTTGAAGCATTATCCTAAAAGGTAGTATTTGCAGAAAATATAAAAAAATATTAAAAACATCTTCATACATACTTGTATATATCAATTTGTTGAGCTAAGTAATGTTTCAAGGGTAAAAACAGTTCAATGGCAAAACCACTAGGTTTGGGGTCAGATAGACTTGCGTTGACAATGAGTGATTGTGAGCAATTTCTTATCTTCTCTCTGAATCAGAGGTCTTCACATATAAATGAGGTTAATGGGATCAACCTTGTGGAATAGTTACAAGGATCAGATGAGATGAAAGTTTCTAGTCTGGTGCCTGGCACATTCTAGGTGCTAAATCAATGCTATAATAGCTTACACTTCCTCCTGTTCCCACGTTAAGGTTTCCCATAGATGCTTCAGGGCCTCTGTTTCACCCCCTCGCCAAAAGGAACAAAACATTGAGCCGATAAAGTGGGGGGGTCTGGACCATTTCTGCAATTCTTCTTCATTTTTTTTTAATACATTAAAAAAACAAATGCAGGCTTTCAGCCCTCAGTATAGAGGCCAGATGGTAGAAATTAAGGGGAAGTATCAGGCAACTGAAGATCCCAGGAAGATCCTTTATCTCTTGGGGGTGCATTTTATATAGGCCCCTGCAGGATAGTTCTGAGGTGGCCTTGGACTGAGCCAGTTCTACCCCTACTGCCTGCATGTTGCTCCCAGAATAACTATAGAATGTGCTAGGGAAGCAATATCTTGAGATAGGAAGGAGCTGCCTGAAATTTCCTGGACCTAGTTCCTGTGCCTCCTAGGGAATGTAACATCTTGAGTTAGGGAGGAACTGCCTGGGACAGCCCAGGGTTTGTTCTTCCCTGCCCTGGAAGGAAGATGTTCTTCAAAGCTTTTCATGAGTCATGTTGCCCCTGAAATATATACTCTACGGCAGGCTGTCTTTCAGGGTCCATCAGCTGTGGTGCAAGTGGGGCAAGTCCAGTCAAGACTCTAAAGATCCCAGGAAGCTTTCTTGAGCCTTGAGCAACTGGCTCCCAATGGATCTGCAGCTTCATTTGTCCCTTAATGCCTTTCTATAAGTATTATAATAAACCTGATTCGTATAACTTGTTGCATGTTTTGTCTCACTAGACTCTGGCAATTAGTAAAACTGTAGCCCCAGATGCAGTGGGCAGAAGTGTTTGGATCCCTATTCCTGGTGGTTGACAGAGTGATGATCTTTGAATGGAGATTCATTGGAGAGCTTCCCTTTAGCTTGGTCATTAGTGAACTTGCTCCACAGCCTCAGTGAGGGTTCTTGGTTTTTATGACCCCTGAGGAGATCAAGGGGAACTAGACAGGTGCACTGAGTACTCAGCAGAGAGATCTGGGAGCAGGCGGTCTTCCTGCTGGTACCTTGATAAGAATTTGACCACCTCCCAACTTCCTTTCTTCTGGTCCAAGAGTACAAACCACCAAGCCTTTCACCATTCAGGGGATTGACAACATAAAAAGTAATCCTGAGGCTGCACCCAAGCTCCAGCTTGCAGCAAAGAGGATTATACCACTCCATAGGGGGCCAGCAGGCAAAGAGGACATGGGAGCAGGCTCCTTATAAGATAGAGCTTCTGGGAGAGCAAGGAGTGCTGAAATTAACAGGGTAAGAATAGTAACATTTCAGGAGATTCCCATGCAGTGTCTATATACACATATATACCTTTTTCTGTTGAATTATAAACATTACTTTAAATAAAAAAATTGGTAAATAAATTGAGGATGATGATGATTCTTGTCAAGATATGGAAGATCAAGTGGAAGAAATAATCTTGAAGCACAGAGCAAAAGTATGAGTAAATGAAAATATGAGAGGAAGAAAAAAGACTCAAGGAAAAGAAGGGGAAACAGTGAAGGAACAGAGGATTTCCCTAGGAAAACTAGATGGCATCTAATTTTCATATCCCAATACAGTATCTGTGTATGTCCTGTCTGTAGGTTTCCAGACACACATATCTAACTCTCTGAGGTTTTAACTTGAATGTGTAACTATCGTTTCAAACTTAACTAGATTCAAAACTGAGCTTCTAATCTATCCTTGCCCAAATCTTCTTTCATAGTCTTCCACATCTTGGTTAGTGGAAAATCCATCTTTCAATTTGTTCAAATAAACAATCTTGGAGTTGTCCTTGACTCTTGTCTTTCTCTCACATTTTGTATCAGATTTATCAGCAAATTTTGTCAGCTCTACCTATGATGAATCTGATGATGTCTAATATATCCACGCTGGCGTCCTGATCCAAAGCAACATCATCTGTCACTCAGATGATTTGAGTAGTCTGGCAATCCAACGTCTTCCTGCTTTCACCTTTCCTCCTTCTCAGAAGCAGAGGAATCCTGCTAAAAAGTAATTTAGAACCTGTCACTCCACTGAGTACACCCTTCAGTGGCTCTCCAGTTCACTCAGACTATAACCCAAAATTTCAGACATGACCCATAAAGCCTTACCATATCTGCCCCTGAAACATGCCCTAGCCCCCACTCATAACCTTGTGACCACAGTACTTTTAAGTTTAATACCTTATGATTCAACTCTTTGCTTTAAGCCCATTGGTCTCCTTATTTTGTAAACATTCTCCCTCCTCTTTCTGAAAATTTCTTCCCTCAGATATTAACATAGCTTGCTCCCTTCCCTCCTTTAACCTCTGCGAAATCGCAAGCCTTCCTTGCTTTGTGTCTTCATAGCAATGAATCGGCATCAAACATAATATATATTTTACATATTTACCTTATTTACTCCCTGTATCCTATCCACACTCTAGCCCTAAATGTAAAGTTTCATGACTGTAGAAACTTTTTTTGTTTCTTTTGTTCACTGTTGCATCCTCACGAACCACAATTGAACCCAGTACTCAGTGTTGGTTGACCTTTCCCAACGGTGGCAGAAATGGCTAATGCCTGATGGGTCATTTCTCCACTTGTCTGGGAATCAGTCCTGCAGGCTAACTCAGAGGATGTTCTACTACCTTGCAAAAATTTGGTACGCACTAATTAAATAAATTAATCCTTCTCCTTGTAATTGCTGGAGTCAGTTCTGTTTTCTGAGACTGACTACTGTGATGATTTAGAGAAAGAAACTATTTGGAAATAGCTGGGTTGTGAGTACATTCTATCAAGGCAGAGAGTGAGGATTTGCTTCATTCTTTGCTTCAAAACTAAAGAGAAGGGCTTTAGAGAATATTGAGAACTTAATGTGAGTCCACAGCATATTAGGAGAGACACAGTAGACTGGTGTCTGACTCCAACCTATTAAATCTAAAGTTCACAAATGAGTGACTGGCTAGCAGTTGATATAGAGGTAGGCTGGGACTGGCTTTTGTCTTCAGAGGTTCTCAAAGCAAAGGGCACCTGGATGACTTCTAGATATGGGCCATGAATGAGAGAATGCCTACACATGGGATCATCTCAGTTTCTACCAGTCTCAGGGCTCTCCAAAGGGGACATGTGATCTCAAGGAAAGTAACATTTGAGAAACCAGATAAAAAAGTCTGATTAAAGAACTAGAAAGAAGCAGAATACATAAGAAAGAAAATGAGATATGAGATATAACTAGAGACATGATTAAAAATATTATACTATTAAAGTATTACTTACAGACAGTTCTGTGGCAACAAATCTGAAAATCTACATAAAATGTATGTTTTTCTAATATAATTTATATTTTCAAAATTATCCCAAGAGAAATTAAAACACTTAAACCAATAATTCTAAAAGCAATTGAGGTTAAAAAACCTACCATTAATAAAGGTGAGTAGGCTCTTTCTCTTTCTTCACCGTTGTGGTATGTGTGGTTGACTCCATTTCTCACCTTGTCTTCTCATAAGACTCAGGATCAAGCAATTCCTGGACAAGAAACAGCAGCAAAATTGTCCTGTTCCCCAATGGATTTGGGTGAAAACTGGTATTAAAATAAGGTACAACTCCAAGAGGAGACATTGGAGAAGACCAGGCTGGGTCTATAAGGAATTGCACATGAGATTACACACACGTTTGTGCTGTACCACAATCACGGTCATCTTACCATATCAAGCTGAAAATGTCATCACTATCTGGACAGTCGGACACATTTTATTGGGAAATTGGTTTTTCTCTTTGTTTATATGCTCTGCACTAGTAAGCTGGCTCAGTGATAAATATGAGACCTTATGTTGGGAAAAAAAGTAACTAAGATGACATCTTCACAGCTGAATTCTATCAAAACTTTAAAAAATAGATAATTCCCATGTTACTTAAGTTATTACCATCTATTGGAAAAAACTGTAATATAAAACCTTACAAAGTCAGCAAAATACCCAAAAGTATAACTCAAGGTCACATGTAAATATAAATGCAAAAATATTTGCAAAAAACACATTTTTGACAACCAGAAATCTATCAGTATAATTATTTATACCAATATCTAAAAAATCAAAATCATGTAGTAATATCAACAAATTCTGGAACAAAATTTGTAAAATTTAATAAGCATTTAAAATAAAAAATCTCAATTTAATAGAAATAAAAGTAAACTACACAATATGACAGAATGACTTACCCAAATGAAAATTAATTATCATTCTAAATTAAAAAAACTCTCATTTCAACTAATGTAAAAAATTATTGTGGGAATTTTTACTATCACCATTGCTTAGGTATGGTAAGTTTTAAAAAATTAAAGTCAGTATAAACATTGAAAAATAATATTTTTTTCTTCTAATAATATTGTATGTCTAGAAACCCCAAGACTCTTATTAAAATCAATAACAATGAATAAAAACTTGAATAAGAGAATTTTTAAAGATAGAAACATAATAAATACATAAAGATCAACAGCTTTTGTTTATATTATCTGTAAGCAAATGCCAGTGAAAATGGAAAAAACAATTCTATTTATAATAAACAACATAATATTCTTACAGACTGTAAAAAAGGAAACACAGCATCTATGCAAAAATATCTATGAAATCTTATTGAAGAACATAAAATAATACCTGAGCTATGGAAAAATATACTATGATCTTGAATGAGAAGAATTACTGCAGTAAAAATGCCAATTCTTCAAAGTTATTCTATAAATTTAAGACATTTCTAAATAGAACTTCATCAAGTGTTGATTTTAGGATTGGATACAATGATATTAAAGTTCACTTGGAAGAATATATATCTGAGAATAGCCAAGAAAAGTTTGATATAGGAGAATGAGAAGCTGGGAAACTTGCCTTACACATTATTTGTCAGGCTATAAAGTCGCTATAATCAAATCAATATGGTTTTTAGCCATATGGATCCATGAGAAAATAGACAATCTGGAAAATAAGAGTCTGTATATGAAAATTTTGTATATGGCAACATTAGTATTTCTATTTGGTGGTAAAGAATGACTTATTTATAAATGGGGCTGACAACTAGCTGGTTATCCAGATCAAGCAAAACTCGACCCACTCTCACTATGTCTGTGCTATCTAATATGGTAGCCACTAGCCAGAAGTGCTACTCAAATGTAAATTAATTAAAATTGAATAATATTTTAAAATTCTGCTCCTCAGTACCTTAGCCATGTTTTAAAGGGCTCAATAGCTACATGTTACTATTGTCTAATTTATTGGGCAACACAGATAAAAAAATTTTCTATCACTGCAAAATGTTCTATTGGACAGCACTCTTCTTCTCTCTTTCATTCTTTTTATAATATCTATATATTCTTATGTATACTTTATATATATAAAAATATAAACATATATGTGTACACAAAAGTATGAAGAAATGTACATTTTTAGTATATAACATTGAGAAATATTGTATAAGTATATAACATTTTAAATCAATTGAGAAGTATTGTATATAATATATATGATATATACATATAACATAATATGGTATTTACTATATTGTATATACAATACTACATTATGATGAAATCTATGGAGATAGGAAATAATGAAAGAAGAAAAGTTTGAAGGCAAAAATCAGGTTCCGTCTTAGAAAAATTTAAGTCTAAAATGAATATTACAAATCTAAGCAGAAATAAAGCTCCTCAGAGAGATCTAGACTAGGGACATAATTTTGGGAGTTATCAGCACGTACCCATAGGGTAACCAATCATCGTGTTTTATCCAAAACTGATACTAAAAGTCCCAAGTCTGGGGAACTCCTTAGTCCTTGGCAAATCAAGACAGCTGGGCACCGTATATAAATGGTATGTATAACATGGGATTAAATGAGAGCAAACAAGCAAATCACACAGAAGGATTGAGTCAGGCAAATATTTAGATGAAAGAGAAGCTTAGAAACTATAGCCATTGAGGTTGGAGGAAGATAGGAAAGTGTCAGATTTCTGTAAACCAAAGGAAAAAAGAATGTTTGAAGAAAGAAGGAATGTCAACCATAAAATGTCAGTGAATGTCACAAAATAAGAGGATGGAAAAGCAGACTTGATGAGGTGGTGGTCACCAATGACCTAAGCAAGAAAAGATTTCTGGGAGTGATGTGGAAAGAAACTACACTGTAGTGAGTTGAAGAGTTAATGGCAGGAAAAAGGATCAGTGAATACAAAAAAAAAAGAGAAAAGAAAATATCATCCCAGTAGCTTTACATTGAAGGGAGCAAAGAGGCAGTAGTTTAAAGGGACTGGAGAAGATATAAAAAGGTTGTTTGTGATTCTGTGGAGGTTTGGGGTACACTAGGTTTGCCAGGCAGTGTTGAGTATGTATATGAAAATTTTAGTATAAATTTAGTGATTTTATTCTTCCTCTTGTGTGTATTTCTACAATTATATTCAACTTCTCAGGTGCTGGTATGAAAACAGAGTTTTGAAATGGTTTTAATCAGTGTTTGTGTTTTTTCTTGGGAGGATGCTAGAGGAGATAAGCAAGTGAAAATATTTATTTCAATTAAAATACATAAACCAAAAGCCAGGTAAAGAGGAAAGAGAAAACAGAAGCACACAGAAAGATAGTGAAAAGTGAAGTCAGTGTTTTAGATGTTCTATTGAAGTTGAAGAATTGTTGCAAAATGAGTACTTAAGAATGCAAACCCAAAGAACAACAGGTGGCTGCCAGAGGAGAGAGTGAGTGATTGTAAGACGTCAGGTGTGGTGAGTTACTGCTAATTCAATGTAAATGGTGTGACCACTGGCTGGGGAGGGAGTGGAGGAAAAGACTATTGAATTTAAGAAGGGAAAGAATCTCACAAGCAGGGTTTAAATGGTTCATACATAAGAATTCTGAGGTCATCAAGAATGATGACATGCATAGGGATGAGGAGAAAGAGGAATAGAATAAGGTACAAATTTAAGAGTCAGTATATGAGAGTAAGAAGGAGATGTGGTGTGTAGTTTCGTCTAATGGTACAAGCTTTAAATGGTAGGGAATGATGGAGAAAATTGGAATGAGCCCATACTCCAATTCCTTGTCTACTGATCCTGTAATATAGGAGGTATATAAAATAAATATCCTCCACTAGGCTGTTGTAAGGAAAATGATGTCAGCAGGACTCAAAATAAGAAGCTAACAATGGTATCCACAGCAGAATTTGAAGTTATAAGGGAATCTCATAATGACATATTGTCAGGATCTGCTACATAATTTATGGAGGATCCCAGTGCAAAATGAAAACGCAGGACATCATGTTCAAAAATTATGAAGAATTTCAAGATGGCAATAAATGAACATTATACCAAGTATGGCCCCTTCTAAGTAGGGGACCACGTATGACTATGTTACAGCGAGTGTTACAGCGGGTGGTTCCGTAGACAAACCGAATGGCACACGGAGAGTCGGGGAATCAAGGTTTCTTTGCCGGAGGGCTCAGAGGGGTCTCGCCACCAAATTCTGATCCCCGTCTACTGATTTTTCCTTCTTTTATTAGGTTGGGGTGGTCCGAGGGGTGGGGTCTCGGGTGGCTGATGCGCCAGGTAATAGGTTAGTTGATGTGCCAGGTAATAGGTTAGTATTATGATGATGCGCCAGGTGATAGGTTAGTAAGTAGTATGTTGATGAGGATCTTCTGGATGGGGTCTCAGGTGGCTGATGTGCCAGGAAATAGATGGGGATCTTCCTTATCAACTATACAGATAACACGTCCATCAAGGTGGCCCTACCTATTCTGGAATCTCATAGACCTAGGAAAAAGTTTTGAGAGGGAGGGAGGGAACGATTGAGTTAGATTAGGGGATATAAGGTATTTATTTATTTAATTAAAAAATACTTATATAGAACTACTATTTGCCAGCCATTGTTCTAAAGCTTAACAAATACTATAATCTAATCCTCCTAACAGCCTTATGATATTTCCCTATTTTACAAACGAGGAACTTGAAACACTGAAAATTTAAGTGACTTGCCCAAGGTCATTGTAAGTGGCAGCTTGATTCTAGAATCTGTGCCCCTAACTATTAGGCAATGTGGCCTCACAGCAGTTCTAGATATAATGATAGATAGTTTGGGAGATTTAAAATTAGGGTTAACCAAAATAAACAGGAATATGAGACATCATAAGGTTAGCCCTGATTAGATCTCTAGAGGGAGATGAGTAATCAGTTGCAAAGGATGGTTTTGAATATTTAACATATAAATATTCTCAGTCTCCTCTCATTTCTACCTTCTAAAGTGAAAGGATAATTTATTGTTTAGGCAGTTTCTGGGTATGGGCTTTTGCCATGTTGATATGTAAAGTGGATGAAGTAGAGGCCTTAGAGCACCTATTCTCTCTAGCAGCTCAAAACCCTTTGGCTGTCTGCCGTGAGATCCTTGTGAGCAACAAGACAATTGTTTCTCCTTGGTGCTCAAGATGGTGGCTGTGCTTGAGAAGGAACAACATGGAGACAGCTGTCCTTTTCTCCCCCCTTTACGTTTATGTACCTCTTTAGAATTAACAATTTTTTCATAATAATTATCCCAATGTTATAGAGTACAATGAGGTGTTATCCACCATCTATACATTCTAACTTCACACAGCCAATCCTAGAAACTCCTACTTCAAAGTGTTATAATCAGAAATAATTGGATTACATTATTTGATGAAAGTTTAAGAAATATAATTGAATGAATAAAATAATTATTTATGAAAACGTCACAAAGGGAATAAAAACGTCCACATGGATATACGAATTTTCACACATTAGAAAATATTTATGTTCCTTGCAAAAATTTGTGATCTAACTTCTTAGTATTCTGATTTAGTCTGACTATATACATACAAACTCAATGATACCATCATGTATTACTTGGTGTACATGTTTAATAACTGCTATAGTATTATATTTCTATGCTATTTTATCACTTATGACAACATTTTAGATTTATTCTTTGTGCACAGATACTTTCACATTGCTAAGTGTGTGTGTGTAGGCGTAGAAAAGATGCAATTAATTTCAGTCCAACTGATTATTTACCAATGCTTTAAAAAAACACACAGCTGCTTGCATGATTTATTGGCCTATGTGATCTGCATACTTATTGAAACTAAACTGATTAATGTTCTCTGTCTAAATTGTGCTTTTGTTTTGATGGATTAATTATAAATATGAGTTTTTGTAAATTTGATGTAATCCAAAGCAGAAAACAAAGAACAACTAATGACACAAGGCTCCTAGTTTCTTTAAGGCATTCTCTGGAGCATGCCATTTCCTTTCCAGTTATGTGGTCTTGACGAATGTAACTGTTAGCACAATTGTATATGTGGCACCTTAGAATGGCACAGCTAGATTACAAATGAAGGAAACACATTTGACTTCTTTCCATTATTCAGCATTACCGAAAAAAGAAATTTTTGATTAATTATACTCCCTGGGTAATAAAGTTATTATGTAGATAGCCACTTTTCAAATAATTAAAATATAATAAAATATACAATAGTGCTACTCTATGCAATGTATCTTTCTTTCATTATTTTGATATGTATCTTATAAAATGTAAGTGACATAAAGGCTTTTGTTTTACCTTAATAAAGTATATTGTAGTTGGAAACAGATCTATCTTTTAGAATTTGCTGCTAAAAAATAACTCATTATCCATCTGCTTTTAGAGCTACTGGCATACATGATTTTACATGAATGTTCATTAGAGATATAAAAAAATTTAGTTTAGATAAAATTAAATGTATTTTCCTTTCTCTGAGTATAATATGCTACTATTAAGCCAATCAAGATTTCTACCTTCAAAAATAATTTCTAATTTTAATCTTATCACAAATATTTATTCTAAAATATTTAAAAACCATGGAAGGACAATAAGAAGCAGTAAAATATTATTTCTTATTCTTGGAAATAAACTTAGACAAGGATAAAGTTAATCATTTAGGAATAGATTTAAACAAGGATAAAGTTAATCACTTAGGAATAAATTTAAACCAGGAAATAAAAAACTTCTATGCTGAAAGTATAAAACATTAATGAAAGAAATCGAAGACAGCAATAAATGGGAAGATATCCCATGTTCATGAACTGGAAGAATTAATATTGTTAAAATGTCCATCCTGTCCAAAGAGATCTACAGGTTCAATGCAATCTCTCTAAAAATACCAGTGATAGTTTTTACAGAAATAGAAAAACAATCCTAAAATTTGTATGGAACCACAGAAGACCCTGAATTGTCAAAGCAATCTTGAGCAAAAGGAGGAAAGCTTTAGGCATCACACTATCTAACTTCAAAATATACTACAAAGCGATTATAACCCAAACATCATGGTATTAGCATAAAAACAGACACATAGACCAATGGAACAGAATCAAGAATTCAGAATACACAATGAGAAAATAACAGTCTTTTTAATAAATGGTTTTGGGAAAAATGGATATCCATAGGAGATACCATGCAGAAAAATGAAATTAGACCCTTATCTCACACCATACACAAAAATCAACTTCAAACAGATTAAAGATGTAAATGTAAGATCCCAAATTATGAAACTACAGGAAGACAACATAAGAGAAAAGCTCCATGATATTGGTCCGGGCAATGACTTTTTGGATATGACCCAAAAAGCATAGGCAACAAAAGCAAAAGTAGAGAAATGGGGTTATACTAATCGAAAAATCCTCAGCACAGCAAAGGAAACAATCAACAGAATAAAGAGACAACCTATAGAATGTGAGAAAATATGTCGAACTATACATCTTCTATCTGCTAAGGGGTTAATATTCAAGATACACAAGGATCCAAACAACTTAATAGCAACAAGATAAATAACCGAAAAATGAGCAAAGGACCTGAGAATATTTTAATATATCTACCTAGCTAGTAATAAAAAGTTGGAGACATCAACTGCATACACTATTGTGTCTTAAATTTCTTATTTTTTTTTAAATTGACACAGAATTTTTAAATTTGATAGATGGCAAATGTCTTTCTGTGTCATTAAATATATACCATGTATGTACACACAATTTTTACAGACTATGGCATCAAATTCTATTGCACGCGTTGCACATAATTAATTTAACCAATCCACTATTGGGTAATTAGATTTTCAAATTTTCTCTATTGTAAATTTGACAGAAATTTTAAAAAATAACATATAAAGATTTCTTAGTTTTCTCTCATTTTCTATCTTCTACAGAGGAAGGATACTTTATTGTCCAGGCAGCTTCTGGGCATGGAGTTTTGCTGTATTGATCCAGAAAATAAATGAAGTAGAGGAGTATTTAAGTCTGAGAGGCTACATTGATTCATGTGAGGAAGAGATTTTCAAGAAAAGGGAAAAAATTAAGCTAAAAAGATGGAGAAAAGAGGGAGAAAGAAGAAACAGCACTTTCAGAAAAGAGTTTAAGAAAATTCTAATAGAGAATCAGAGATACTGGGGACAGCTGCCATATTTTAGTGACTAGGATTTTAGGGAAAACAAACAGAAGAGGGTTTTTATTTCTGACGTGTAGGTATGACTAGAATTTCCTCTTCCAAAGTCTTTTCTTAAATTTCTTTTATTTCAGCCTATTACAGGGATACAAATGTTTAGGTTATGTATATTGCCTTTGCCCCACCTGAGTCAGAGCTTCAAGCATGTCCATCCCCCAGTTGGTGGGCACCACACCCATTGTCGTGTATATACCCATCCCCTCCTGCCCCATCCCATCTGCACAACACCAGATGAATATTATTACTGTATGTGCACTTAAGTGTTGGTCATTTAATAGCAATTTGATGTTGAGTACATGTGGTGCTTGTTTTTCATTCTTGTGATACTTCACTTAATAGAATGAATTCCAGCTCTATCCAGCATAATATAAGAGGCGCTAGATCACCATTGTTTTTTGTGTCTAAATAGAACTCCATGGTATACATATACCACATTTTATTAATCCATTCATGTATTGATGGGCACTTTGGTTGTTTCCACATCTTTGCAATTGTGAATTGTACTGCTATAAACATTCAAGTGCAGATGTCTTTAGCATAGAATGTCTTTTTTTCCTTCAGGTAGATGCCCAGTAATGGGATTTCTGGATCAAATGGTAGATCTACGTGTATTTCTTTAAGCTATCTCCATATTACTTTCCACAGAGGTTGTACTAGTTTGCAGTCCCACCAGCAGTGTAGGAGTGTTCCTATCTCTCCACATCCATGCCAATATTAATTGTTTTGGGACTTTTTGATAAAGGCCATTCTCACTGGAGATAAGTGATATCTCATTGTGGTTTTGATTTGCATTTCCCTGATGATTAGAGATGTTAAGCATTTTTTCATATGTTTCTTGGCCATTAGTCTATCTTCTTTTGAAAAGTTTCTGCCAAAGTCTATTTGAGAAATATAAGTAATATAATTTTTTAATGTTTTGAATATTAGATTGATGTTTTCTTTAAAGTAAAAATATAACATGAGATGTCACTTTATTTCTATTATAGAAACAACAGAGGCTGGACATATTTGCAAACCAATCTTTAATACACCCATAATCTATTACTAAATAAAATGCTGGCAAAAGTGTGTTGTAGAAGATTTAAAGGTTTTGATTTATAGTTTTAAACTGTTCTCTAGAAAATTAGTGTCTCCATAGATCCATGAGCACTATTGAAAAATGCTTATTTCCTATTTTCTCAGCATCTCTTTAACTTTGACCATCTGATCATGAACAATGAAATCAAATTATTATTTTAATTTGCATTTTTATTAAATGTACTCAGTTATTTTATCTATCTATCTATCATCATCATCTGTATTGTGAATGGCTGGCTCATAAATTTCCTTTTTGTAAAAGATTGGGCATTATTTCATCAAGTGTATATATATGTTAAATATTTACTTTATAATATTTATAGTATAATATTTTCACTTTTAAGTGAAATTCAAAGCTTACATATTACATACAAATGTCAATTTTAGGTAACAGTCCAGATAAGACATTATCTAAAACTCTAAAAATTTTGGAGTTACAACTTAAAGAAATATTGTTCTTACTTATTCACTCTAGATTATGGATTATTTCTCTTATGTAGGTATGCCATCTTTTAGATTAGATTTTATTAAGTACAGTCTCTTTTTTAACATTTTTTTAGATCAACAATATCTTCCTGATTCTAAAATTTTATTAAGTTTCAGAAAAAAATTGAGTATTAGACAAACTCATTTATATTTTTACTTTTTCTTAGCTCATCTGTAGTTTCACGGGATAAAATCCCATGTCTCCAATTTAAGACTTAAACCACCTATGCCTTGATCCCATTACTTACTTGGTTGTCTCTTATATCTTTGTCTTTCTACTCAATGGTTCTTTTTTCCAGCATATAAAAATAATAAAGTACTTCTCATTATAAATGAGATTTATTTTGCCATGCACTTGTATCACCTTTGAACTATTTCTTTTTACCTCTTTCTCTCATTCAAACTTCTTAAACTGTGTATTTTCACTTCCTACCCAATCAGTCCTCAACCCTTTGAAATCTACACTTAATTTGCATTCCATTTAAATTGCTCCTGCTGAGGTCACAATTAATTTTCGAGTTACAAAATTTAAAGGATTCTTTTCAATCTTTAACTTACATGACCACTCTGTTGCTTTAACTTTTGACTATTTTGTTCTTCAAATTCTCTATCATGTCTATCATGTTGGCTTCACTGAGAGCAAACTTTTCTGTATCTCCCTAAATGTCTCTGATAGTTTCTTTGTAGGCATCTTTATGGAAACTTTTCATTTGCTTCTTTGCTTCAAAGATACTGTTGCCTGAATTCTATTCTTGACAATTTTCTCACTCTGTCTATTCTCCCAGTGCAATATTGTAACCTCTTTTCCATCTCTTTCTTCTTCTTCCAGTAGTTTTTATCCTATCATATTGTGGGCTCCATTTTTTCCTGAAGAGAGGTCAGTGGAAGCTTAATCATTGTTTTTATGTATGTAATGTCTTATTTTGTTCTATGCATTTTCAAGATTTTCTCTTTATATTTGCTTTCAAACAGCTTGATTATGATGTGCTTTTTTTTGTGTGTGTGTTTTATTTTGTCTGGGCTTTGCTGAAATATTTGAATCTGTAAATTTAGGCCTTTCATCAAATTCTGGAAAAATGTGGCCACTATTTCTTTGAGTATTTAATCTGCTTCTTTTCTATTTCATCTCCATCTGGATTCCAATTGCACATAATTCAATCTTGTGATATTGTATTACAGGTCTTTGAGACTCTATTAAATTGTGAATCTATTTTTCTTTCTATTCTTTAGCTGTATCATTTTTAATAATGCATCTTCAAGCTAACTCTTTCTTTTGGCATGGGCAATCTACTGCTAAGTCTATTTAGCGATTTTTTCCATTTGAATTTCAGATATTCTCATTTTTTTAATTCTAGACTTTTTGTTTCATTCTTTCTTATATTTTCTATTTATCTTCCAAAATTCCTCACTTTTTCATTCATTATAGACATTTTCCTTTACAATTTTAACATTGTTATCATAATAGCAGATTCAAAATCCTTGTCTGCTAATTCTAACATTTAGATCATCTTGAGGTTCATCTCCATTGATTGTTTTCTCTTGAGTTTAGGCCACATGGGTTACAATTTCTTCCTTTCTTTTGTTTGTTTATGTTTTTGGTATGTTTATGATTTTAGATTTTATCTGGATGTCATGAATATCATTTGTAGAGACTCTGGATTCAGTATGCTCCTCTGAATAATATTGATTGTTAAGGTAGTAGGTAAGTTGGCTAAACTTAAACTGCAAGCTATTTGTCCTGTGGTGAGAGATAATTGATATTTAAATTCAGTACCATCAATTTTAGGTAAATTGCTCGGATCTGTCCTATGTATGCATAGCTGAGATATCATTCAGAGATTTCAATACAGTTTATTCACAAAACTTGGGCCTTTCTTCTCTGTATTTTCCTTTCTGAAATGCTCTCTCTCATTTTCTAGTTGCTGTACTTACCCTGAATTTTCCTCTTTTCAAGCTACTAAGACTATGAGTTTTCAATATTTGTTTCAGCCATCATCATGGTACTGACTAGGGCCTGATTCATGCTATAAGCTGTAAAAAAAAGAAAACTCATTTAAATATAGTTCTCTATATTGAAGTATTGATCTACCTACCATCTGTCTGTGTTTCATTATTGTCCATTGCCAAATATATATATATATATTTTTTTTTTTCTGTTGAGAATTAACAGCTATCTGTAGGAAGGTTGTCCTGAGAAGAGATATTTGATATTTGGCTGTTGTTGGATGCCAAGAGCCATAAAAAATTATCTTAACTACTCTTACACTTCTATGCTCCCCTTGTACTTGTGAATTTCCCATGGATACTACCTACCTAACATATTCAAAACTGAGATCATTGTTTCCCTGCCAAATCTGTCCATTCCTCTGCTTCTTATCTAAAGTAGTAAAACCTAATAACCACCTAGTAACCCAAGATAAAATATATTCAAGTGTTTATTTTTTCCTGTTTGAGATAAACGTTACTCTAGCATAGGCACTATTTTTTCACCATGATATTCTTCTTCCTAAAGAGTTTTAATGAATTTCACTTATTTATAAGGTGAATTCCAAGCTCCACAATCTGGAAAATAAAGCTCTCTTTGATCAGTATAAGCTTGTTCTTCCAGTTTCTTCTTTCATTTCTTCATCTCTTACATTTTTTATTCATTTACCTGTAGTTTCCTTAAAATTAATATATTATGTCTCTGTGTGTTTCACAAGATGTTTCCATGGATGTAAAACTCTATCTCATTCTTGTTTCCTTGATTGCCTTAATTTTGCTTTTCTTTAAGAGCTTGTTTACTTTCCTCTTGAAGGATTTTCTGATCTGGGCTAGGCGTATATCTTTTGTACTTTTTATGATACTTTTCCTTCCTCTTTTACCTATCTACACTATGATCATGTTCTTGGCTCAGTTTCTATTTCACCAGTAATTGGAAGTAAATTGATATATGAGATTGTATTTTATTTATCTTTGTGTTCACAGTATTTCACAGACCATCTAATATTTTTTTTCTTTCTTTTCTTTTCTTTTCTTTTTTTTTTTTTTTTGTGCCCATTGAGTGATTTTGAGCTAAACTGAATGCAACATTTTCAGTTTTCATTTATTGTAAAGAATGTTAGAACTGGGCTGCTCTAATTTTAAATAAAACTTTAAACAATAATTTCAAGTAATTTTTATCATTTTATTTCATATTATAATATAATAGAGAAGGGGAAAACTTCTAATCCCTAGCTCAAAGTTTATATTTTCATTGTAAAGGGATATATCTTATAGGTCTTTTTGCTCATATAGACGTTCATGTTCAAATTCAGAAAGTTCTTTTTCTTTTTGTTTGAATCTTTGTTAACTTAATTGAAACCCCTAATTTGATGAACCAAAAATTGCCTTCAAATGGCAGCACAGCATTATATAATAGGAGGATCAAGAAGAAAGTTAAAATACCAGGAGAAAAATAGGAGCCCAAAGGGAGAGAGAAAAAAGAGGGCTTTGGAATTCACTGTTCTTGGTAAAATATTCAATGACTTTACTGGCTTCATGTAGCAGAGTAGAGTTATACTCTATACCTGGAATCTACAAAGCCCTTCTAAGTACTTTATCTTGTGGATGGAGATGATCCACTGAAAAATATCATGCACTAAGATAACCTGATGTGAGATGATGAATCTAATAAGGTTTTCTTGGGTAGTATTATCCCCAAGAGCTCTCCTATATATAAAACTCACAATTCTAATTTTTCAAATCAATTATTATGCACATATGTATATGTGTGTGCACACACACAAATTGCAATGAATTTTATTGTATTTTAAGAATATTTTTAAAAATTTTATTCTTCCAAACTTAATTGTAAATTCTTTGAACATAGAATGTATAATTTGTACTATTTTTAAATTCCATGCACATAGTACACTGGTTATGCTTGAGATATTTATTTGATAATTTAAATTTTTTTTTCTTGAGTGTGCTGAGAAATCAGTTAAAGACATCAATGCATAGTTAATACACACACTTCAGGACCTGTCTTTTACCTCATTGAATTAGGTAAACAGCTACAAAGAGCTAACGGTTCTTTTTATCTCATTTGCATCATTTATGACACCGGATGAATGAAAGGAAAATAAATATTTATTTTCTTACACTTGGGAGATTATATACCACTGAATCCTAGGTTCCTTGCATACAGGGACTGTGACTTATTAATATTTTATCTTCAGTGCCTGGCACATAGTAGGTACTTAAGACAGATTTGAATTAATTAATGAAGGAGCAAAATCTAGGTCACTGACTTTTAAGGACTATCCTTAACGATTTAATGAAAATAATAGAATCTGTTTGGGGTAGGTATTGAAATCAATCAGCACAGGCAAGCAAAAACTAAATTTTAGATTAGTTAGAACCAGAAACAACTCCCACTTGGTGGGTTGAACTTTAATTGAATCTAAGGAAGTTTCAGATCACATCTGTCACTTGATTTGGGATCTTGACAATGTGACAAAAGAGCGGCATTCAATGATTAAATAGACAAAAGGATCTCTCCATTCTATCTTTTTGGGACAGGTCATTTGATTCTGTTTTCTTCCGGTTCCTAAATGGTTTAATGTAGCAAGAGGAAGCCTAGTCTCCTAATGTCATAACTGCAGATAGGGTGGCCCTTGTAACTCTAATCATAATTACCTGTCGGGCACTTCTAAGGCAGTCTGTTAGATGAACCAGACCTGGCAACTTTGGCTGTGCAAAGGGTTGTGGTGTGATATATTTGCACATATATAACCACGGAGCTAAGCCTTCTGGCTAGGAGAAACTGAGACAAGGGTTTGGTGTTTAAGCTGAAGCACATAGTTGAATAAATACCAATGCTGACTTTCGTCTTGTGCCAAAATGAGGAATTTATTTGAATTATCTAGCGTGACATTCATTCTCTTACTGCTGATTGAAGGGAGGGAGAAAAGAATATTTTTGCTGAACTGTGCCTATCGGTTTGAAATTTAGCCCTCATCATCAATGCATGAAGCAGGGAACACTGGAATTTTACAATGGGTACTCCTGAAAATAAAGGAAATGTAGTTTGTAATGTTCAGAAGCCAGGGAACCCAACTAGTCCCCTCATTTGCTTTTCAAGTTTTGCTTAAATTGGCTTACACATTTATCTACAATGCATTGCACATGGATATTTTTGTCACCACATATTTTACAACAGCTGTGATCCTGATGGGGATTTAGTTAACCAAAGGCCCCTCTGCATGCGAGCGGTCACCAGGCAGCTAATGGGTTGAGGGCTGAAACGACAATAAAGTGAGCACAACCATGCAGCTGCAGACCAAATGTAGGATAATAACTAGCAGTTGGCCATTACGGGGTTAACTACTGGTGTTCTGGTAAGTGTAAAAAAATGTTGAGGTCCTGCTCAAAAACACAGCCAATATTTGAACATTTCCATGGGGTCAAAGTAAAAAATGCCTCTGCTTCCTTTTAAACTGTTGATTATATTTAGGATGCCAATCTTGTTGGAGTGTCTAACACATATATTATTATAATTATAATTTTTTTGATAATTGTGTTGTACTTTTCCAACATGCTTTTAATCTAAATAAGGGATCCTTGCAAAATATCAGCCTCTTAGTCTCTGGGGTTTCAGCCACCAGTGCCTGTGACTTTATAATTTCCAGACTTGTTACACTTACCCTGGGAAGAATTTTTACCTACATTTGTTGAGTTAAAGAGCCATTCTTTCTGTTGTTTTAAACAAATGAAATAGTATCACTGCAATGTCAGTCCAAACATATGTAATTAACATGGAAAATATGTCTGAGTCAGATTGGTCAAGATAGATGACTTCCTTGCATGACTTATAAACAGAGGCATAAAGCCAGGATGTCAAAACCAAGTTGTATACCGCAAAGGTTTATCTGGGAGAACTTTCAAATTACAAAGGAAAAAGAAAGACAACAGCAGCCTGCCATATTTTCTTAACAAGGAGAACAGTTTTCTGCTATCTGTAGAAAAAATAAGCCTTCTGTCCTGCTTTTCACCATGTGTTACACTGCAAAAGTCAAAACAGACATCTCATTCTTCTGGAAATGTTCATCAAACAATATAATGGTGCATGTCAGACCTTTCAAATTATCCTGGATAGAGATAGGTCTCTAATCTCCTTTTAAATTTTTTGTGGTGTCTGTGCATAGTATTCTCTTTGGAATTCTCTGATTAGTGACCCAGGCCCTAAAGGAGAGAGTTCCAACTCTGTCTCCTCTGTGTTTTTCTGAGTATGCTGAAGGCCACCAGCTCTGACCTTCTTCCTATGTTGTTTTTGTAGTTAATTATCCAATAAGGCTACCACTTAGGTAATAAACTTGCAGCCCATGGCAACAAAGAGGACTTATGAGGTCTGTCTGCAAAGTATCCAGCCATTGTTAATATATTTTTTCATATTATATGGCTGGATACTTTCTGGACAACCCTATGCAACCTATACATGCAATGCTCTGTTTCTTTGCTGGGTAAAATGAACTCATCCTGAACACACCTATTCAAGTTTATCCCAGTTGTGGCTTTGTGTCGTCAGTGGCATCAATTAAAGATTAAGTGCGCCAAAGATCTCTGAGAAACTCTTACTTGTTATCATACCATATCCATATACAAGGAGGTTTAGTTACTGAGGCACCATAAGTAACTCAGGACAAGGAAAATCCAGTTTGACTATAACTCTGTAGCAAGAGCTCTCATTCCAGGAGCTATAATGAATTGTCTAAGTAGAGTTTAGTAGACTTACTTGTGACAAATAATGTCATTGGAAATCCTTCCTCTGAGAAAAGTCCCCTGGTTTCATTCTGTTGCTATACCAGGAAGGTTCTTGACCACTAGATTTATGAAAACTCAAAGTTAATAAACTAACATGTGTCTTCTAATAGTGAAGATCTTAAAATATGTAATTCCATCTTTAAATATGAAACATTTTTGGCTCTGAGTGGTGTGTGCATACATGAACATGAGGGAGAGGGAGTGGGGGAAAGGGAGGAAGAGGAGGGACAGGGGGAGAAATGAATCTAGGAACATTTTGTTGTACTGTACCAAAAGGGAAAATTTTTCTTTGTTCTGAGGTTGCCTGAAGCAGGGTGCTCATGAAATAAAGACGTTATAGGGATCAATTTCACTGTGGATTCCAGGAGAGTTTTAGATGGATTTTGCTAACTGCCAAGGAAGGGAGGTTAATGTTCTGCCAACTGCACATATGAATGTGGGCAGGGAGGGAAAGCATACTGAAATACATGGGCTGCCCAGGAATCGAACAAAATTGTTAAGGCCTCACCTGTCCTTAGAAACGTGGTAAAGCAATGAAAGCAGAAATGTAGCTCCATTTCTCAGTCTTTCTGGTTATCAGCCACATGCCAGCATTCGAGAATATTGTAGAAAACTTCCACTGCCCTTCCTCCCCTCCATTCCAATTCAATGGTAAGATCTGAAAAGATTGGTAGGATAGAACTGAACAGATCATGGAAAAGGGACAACTATTTTTCCCATCATTACCCTGCTGGGTAACTTACATAGGATTCAAGAATGGGCACCTCTTTATTAAGCCCTGTTCCCATCTAGATCTAAGGGAAAGCCTATCTTTAAGATGTTGGCTGCTGTCTCTTACATAATAATTGGCTAGTGTACCAGGGTCAACTGGCCAGGCCCCAGCAGTTGAATAGTTTTCAACCTGGCTCTTTAAGCTTAGCTCACCTTGGAATACTATAGTTTAGAAGTACTCACTTTTAATCTGGATGGAAGACCTAACAAAAGAATGGAAAAAGGATTAGGCATCTTTAGAGAGGAAAACTGAAGAAGTTATCAAAACAGGAAGAACAATTCTACCTTATAGCCATAAACCCAATTTGATTTTTTTTATTACACAGTTTAATGCCATCATTCCTGTGAGCTATTGCCAGAAAATCAGGAAATACAGTCCAAGAGATTTATTCTTGATTTTAAAAAGTTAAAGGTGCAAGATAGTAAGTTACTGTACGATATATTCTTACCCAAAGCTAATGTAAGATGTGTTATACATACATGGTCTATATCCCTGGGCATATCATCACGTGTGCATTCATTAAGAGATGAATCTGTCACCCTGAATATAGTCAATCTCTTGTGAAATGCTGGACACTGGAAGCTGGTAGCTGCTGCAACCACAGCACAGGCTATAAGCATTTCAACTATTAAAGTTTCTGACACTTGGCAGGTGCATTCAAGAATGACAACTCTTGGCAAGTTCATCTTATCCTTGCACGTGAATAATAAAGAGAAAAGAATATTTTCAGTCTGGCAGAAATAAGCAACAGGTGCTGAAGGCATCATGATACACTTTAACAGGAGGGAGTATATTAAACAGTGTGAAATAAGCAACATAATTATAACATGCTTATAATGAAAATGATGACTACTAGTTAATTCTGGTCTAGACTGGTTCAAAGACCCTAGGGCCAACACACCTTAGAAGGGATTACACCCTTTAAAAATAACAGAATGCATAAAATATTTAATAGCGTACCCTTCGATAGTAAAAGTCCTTTAGGGATTCTAAAGTTTAAGAGCTATTTTTTTTCCAGTGTGAAGCTTTAAGGGTTATCCCATATGTTCAAGTCTGTGGAGCCTCCAGTATGTCCTTATCTAAAGTCTGTGTGTGCTTTCTTCAGTCTAAGGAGTTAAATCCAGCAAGTATTTTATCCTCATCTTTTATTCATTCTGGTTCTCGCAGTTGATTATTTACTGTATCGAAGCTCCTATTCATCATATATTTACAATCTCTAATGCCAAACGCAGTTATTCCTGAGTGACTCCTGTTTTAGAAGCTAACAATGACAGTGGCGTGCTCCAAAGCTCATACACAATTACACCCCTTACAGTAATTTTTGAGTCTAGTTCTTTATTTTCAATATAGCTGAGAATACATTCAAGAAGTCTTGATATTTTCAGTAACATTGACTAAAATATTTAAGCTCTGGGATCTGATATGTCAGATTCAGTATTCTGCTTCTAAATCCTGTACATGTGGCCTTGACTCTGTTAATTAAATTCTCTAAGCTGAAGTTTGTTTTTCTGTACAGTAAGGATAATGAAAGTATTTACTTCATGGGCTGTTTTAAGGGTTAAATTAAATAATTAATTTTTCACCTTAGTAAAATGTCACATTGTGATTATTTTAAAAGGTTAGCTACTTTTATGTTTTCTAGAGTGGGTTCCATTGAAAGGAAAAGAATGGAGGGGGCAGTTGCTGAAAAACATCAGTTCACATTCAGACTTCCCTGCATGCAATTTCTAGGATAAATCTTTCTTCCTGTGTCGTGATGGGGGGTTTGCTCCTCCAAATGTGGTCAATGGGCCAGCATCTGTGTCGCCTGGGAAATTGTTAGAAATGTAGCATCTGGGGTCTCATCTCATATGTACCGATTCAGAATCTGTATTTTAATAAGATCTTAGGTGACTTGTGCGCACTTTAAAGTTTAAAAAGCCGCGGGCTATACGTGTAAGGCCCTTATGTATCCTCTCAGGTTTTCCTGACCTTCCTCCTTATTTAATAATATCTATCATTATACCTGTGTATTTTCTTAAGTCCAGAGATTTGCTTTTTCAATGTCTGGATGGCTATACATGTCCTAAAAATAAGTGATGCTTTACTTATTCACCTTATTTTAATGTTTTTTAATACATACTAGGCCCCAAATAGGCAATATTGGTAGTACTTTTCTCTCTCTCACACTGAAACACCTTACAATGCTCATCTTCTGATTCCTAGATTTGTATTTGCCTGTTTCTGGAGAAACTACTAAGATAGATTCCCAATTTCCCTCTTCTGATTATGAAGTTAAAATGATATCTATATTGGGTTTTACAGTAGAAAAGTAAGAAGACAGGTACAGATCATTTCATGACTCTATAAATTATTCATGTTTTTCTTTTGCCATTATTAAATTCATGATAAACTTAATTCTGTCTTGAAGAAAAAGTTTAGGAATAAAAACACTTGAAGACAAATTTTAATAATCCCCAAGAGAAAACAAATGTACTCAAATAAATTATAATTAATTAATTCAAGTTAATCTTTTAAAAGAGCAGTAGGTAAACATTTGGGAAAAATATGATTGTAAGGTTCTCCTAAATTTACATATTTTGTCCACTTTAACTCTTCATTGTTCCATTTTGTCCTTTGTTTTTCTGATGTTTAAGATCATCAAGATTTCAATTAATGGAGGTATTTTCCATACTGATTTTTTTTCATTTACAATATGAGCTCTATCTCATAACAAAGACAGCTTGAGAATGTGTGTTAACAAATTTAAACACTACAGATGAATTTTACAGTTCCCTGCATTGCTCATTCTCACCTCATGAATCCAGAAGTGTCTATGAATTTGAAAGATTGCTGCTGGTAGATGATCTCATCTTCCACACTTACATAGTCTCTGGTTACGTTTTTTCCCCCGTAAATGGCTCCCTATACTTGGTGCTGCAGTGCCAGACTTTCAAGACAGGTGTAAATTACTGCCACCTCTCCCTTCCTCTTTTTCCTTCATTTATATTCCACACCGTGTAACAAACTGAAACAATGGTGCCAAGGGACAGAGACTTTTGAATGCATTTTCTTTGTATTTCAGGTGTTTTCTATGTCTCCAATACTGAACTGTGTGACACTGGATTATATGAATTGTATGAGATCAAACGAGAGGACTTTAAATGTTCATCTGTAATGGGGAAGCTTTGGTTTTATAAGAGTAGCTGCAAATTAGACTTTAATTGCTGACTGAAAGGAATGGTTGCAATATGTAGCCAGGCAAAATATGAAAAATATAGAAAGGTCAAAGTTGTAAAGTATGCATTTCCTCTCAGAAATGGCATAGAATCATTCACTGAGCTGACATTCTTGCCATAAACTAACTTACTTTTATAGGAACAAAATGCCTTTTCCTTTCAGGAGAAAGAAAGATGACTATGTAATGCCACCCATAACACCTAACCCATCTTAATAGGGAGGGCAACACAGCAAATACCTTTCTTTTACTTGATTCACTTTTAATTTATAGGCCTTATATAACTGTTTATCAACTAACTTCCTTCCTTTGTTACCTCCTTCTTGTCCCCTCCTCCACCATCTTAGAATTTTTCTCAAGGGAAATACCAGTTTTCTCGTCACTGTTCATGTGGCACATTCTCCCTTCCAGTTTTTTATTTTTATCCTAAAGAAGATAGAGGCTGTCTTATGCTCTGAAACAGACTGGATGCCAACTTAAAAAAAAAAAAAAGTTGCAAAACAAGCCAATAGTGGTAAAACTCTACAATTTCTTTCCTAAGTGATTTTTATCCAAATTAAGGAGCCAAAAGTTTGATGTTATATTGAAACCAAAAATCTCAAGTCACAAAAAGGAAGGAAATGAACATTTATTGAGTGTCTACTATGTGCCAGAAACTTTCCATACATGATTTCTTTTAATCCTCACAACAACACTGGGTGAGAGCTGTTATTCTCGCTAATTTGCAGTTTAACAACTGAAATTCAAAGAGGTTCAGTAGCTTACCCGATGTCATATCGTTAGTAGGTCTGCATGACTCTAAAGTGTTGAGTCTTTCCACTTTATTCCTCACAATGTCTCCTTAGGTTTGCATATGAGAGCCATGAGGTGAAAAATAGGCTAAGAGGCTAACCTGGTATCTGAGTTTGGACTGAAAACAGGTCCTCTGACTCAGTTTATTCCACTATGCAATTGGAAATACAAAGATGGGGAAAATATCTAATGAAATTGGCTCTAAAATTAAGTCACATTAAAAAATCTGTAAGAAACCATGTTCATATTTTAAGGAGTGGAATCTATTAACATATTTCCTATTACTGAAAAAATCTCTTATGATTTCTTACATATTTTTTCTATTACTCTTAAGTGCCATGAGTTTCAGACCCCAGGGATTATAACCCTTATCCCTAGGAAGTTTTGTATGTGGTTATAGGCAAGGCAACTTTCTCTATTTCCATGGAACTAGAGCATAGTTTAGATTATGTTGTGCCAAACTCCAAATCTATAACATGTATTTTCTATTTTCTAACTGTTAAGGCAAACTGTCCTACCTAATGAATTTGTGTAAAATGTCCAAAGACAAAGCCTTCTTCATATTCCCCTGTCTCAATCTCCTACGCCCACCTCCAGAATTGGCACACAACAGGGACTTACATTGCAACGACCATATTGAATATTTATGTTGGTCCTTTTCTCTTCCTACCAGAATTTACATGGAAGAAGAACTCAATAAATGCTACTGTATAGAGATAGATGTTCTGTGTAGCTATTACTATACTTGCAGATGAAAATATAAGATTTGGTATGCAAGAGTTAGACTAGGGGGGGAAGGATTGGAGAAAGAAATTTTAATACTGTGTTAAAATTTCTTATACCCATTGCTGCTGAAGATCTGGTTTAAAAAAATACAACAACAGCAAAATCTGAATACCTGTTGGTCCGAGGAACCCTGCCTTAGAGATGTGCAGAAAGTAGGCTGTACATCTGATAAATTCAGGCTAGCTCAGACTATTCATTCTTCCCTAAATATAATATGTCTTGTGCTCTCCCTTTTCTGTTTTTCATAAAATGTTATCTCTGAATAAATTGTCCTCCTTTCCTACCCCTTTACTAGTCAGTTTTCCACTCATCTCTCAACATTGGTCTTAAATACTACCTACTTCATGTAGCCTTCTCAGGAATTTAGTGGCAGGAAGTCCCTCTCTTGTCTAACTGAAGCACTCATACTACAGATCTTTTGTCATACTTACCTTTTACTGCACTAAATTTGTAATTTTCAGTTGTTCTTTTTACTTGCTTTTATATAATCACAAAATATAATCCTCATTTTCTTTCTTTCTTTTTTTTTCCACTTGGCCTCTAGAACATCATTCTGTCCTAATTTTCCTCTTCCCTCAGTGGCCATTTCTTCTTGATCTCACTCTTTCTCTCTCTCTTTCTGTTTGGCTTTGGTTCATCAATCTGCACTCTTAATATGTGATAAAACTCAGTTTTTGGACTTGGTCAATTCCCATTCACTCCCTACACAATCTTACTGAATTTTATGACCTTAGATGCCATCTATATCCTGATGACTTCCGAATATATATGTCTAGCTTGAACCTTGCCCTTCGACTCTAGAGGGATATGTTTATGTGCATGCCAAATCATCTCAGCTTGCATCTTTACTTGGCATCTCAAATGAAATACGTCTAAAATAGAAATCCCATTCCTTCCCCTACAAAATCTATTTTACCTCATTAGCCAATAGAGGTACAATTTATATTTACTTTTCTTAGTAAATGACAACCCATATCTTAGAATCATCCATTCATTTTTCTCTTCTATGGTACATCTAAGCTTTCAACAAATTCTGCTGGTTCTACCTTCACAATATATTCAGGATCTGACCACTTTCCACCATTTTACATCATGACCCTGGCCCAAGCCATAACCATCTCCTACTGGGGGTACTCAAGGGCTTGCTAACTGGTTTCTCACTTTCTACATTCATGCCATTCAGTGTATATTCAATGGAGAAAGGATACTGGTTTGGCGTTATACTGAAAGAGACATTAAATACTGTTTCTCCTTGTTCAACTCCTCTAAAAGCTCCCATTTCACTCATGGTAAAAACCGAAGTTTTTCTAATTTGGCCCCCTGTTACCTTTACAAACTCATCTCTTCCCACTTCCCATATCAGTCATTCACATACAGCATCACTAGCCTCCTTTATTTTCATAAGTGTCCAGTATTTCCCACCCGAAGGTCTTCCCCAAAGATCTACATTGCTCACATCCGTATTTCCTTCAATCTTTTTCAGAATTTCCTATTACCATCCCCTTTTCCTGAATAAAATGTCCTGTGATCATCCTATTTAAAGGTTAACCCACCCCCATCTATCTTCCTTCCCTGCTTGTTATTGTCTTTGCTTATTTGTTTTTATAGCCCACCTTTTGGACCCTGCAAGAGGGCCTATAAACATTTTCAGATTTATTGGATACCATGGGGCCTTCCTTGCATATAGTAGGTGCTATTTTTTCCTTTTAATTGACAATGTGAAGCTCAAAAATACATTTAACACCAGAATGGGGAACACAGATTTTTTTCCATTTCATGAATTTTTTACAGTTAACAAAAATTGAAAGTGGCTGTAGATCAGAAACAGGTGTGTTTCATCTGTGTAGTAAAATGCTAGGTTTCAAAGAATGGAAAATTTTGGTCGTCCATAGCAGAAGGAACTATTGAATCGATAACAAGGATATTGAGCCAATGGCTATATTCTTGTATAGACTGTGCCACATAACTAGGAAAATGCTCATTCAAATGCTCTAAGGGCACCTTTGATCATATTTAATTAGATAAAATATAAAATGCAATTTTCACTTAAAGTCTTCTTGGCCCAACCACAAGTAGGCAACATTTTTCAATCATAGGAGCTAGAAAAAGATAAGGCATGGTGGCCTTCTGCTCTCAAGCCCCATAAATAATTTTATTCACCCCAAAGAAAGCATTTAAAAATAAGAAAAAAAATTTTTTTCTTTGACTGGAAGGAAATAACTTTAAGAGCTATTCATACTGGGAAAGTTGTTCTCTTGCTTCAGCTTTATTCTTCATTGTTTTCCCCCATAATTTTTCCTCTCATTCAGAACTCTATGACATGAAATTTCAAGCCAAAGATTTAAAATAGAACATGGAATCCCAGGCAGACTTAAGAGCAATTGTACAGAATAATCTATCATGGATTCTGTGACTCTTACCTTATAAATATTGTCCCAGGACCATCCATATACCACACATCATTTCCCTGGGATCAGGATATTTTTACCCCCACCTTGGCCCAAGGTCCCTTCACATAATCATCCTCTTTGCGTAGGAATAATGGTAGAATTGCAATAGATAACACTCAACTCAGAAGAGTTTGTGCATTCTAGTCTGATGAAAACCATTAGGAATTCTCAGAGCTCATTGACTGGAGAATTTGGAGATAGAAATTCTTGTCTTCAGTTGTCAGAACATTGTTCTGAAAAAAGCTCTACATATGGTTCTGAACTACCTAAGCAATTTTCAGCTCCTCTAGTGTAAGCACATAGAGGATTTATTGACATAAGTGTACTGTGCACCTATTTTTTAAAAGCACTAGATTGGCAAAAATACCCTGGATATTTGAGCATAGTCTCTTTTACCCAGCCAGACCTCCATAAGATATATGCCAAAAAGAAGCTCCCATCTGCCTGTGTCCATGATGAATGATTTGGGAGCAGTCCAAATAGTAAGGGAGGGATTTAGCCCAATTTCCTTGACTCTAACCCTGTTTATTTATGAGAAGGTTGTGAGAAGATTTGCAGGGAAAGTGAACAAAGTATTTCATAATGTGGCTTTTCATTCAAACTTGTGCTTAGAAATAATCATTGCTGTCACCTCTTTATTGTTCAGGGGCAAGGTTGAGGAGACTTCTGCAACCCATGTAGTATATGAAAAATAAATTGCAGTAAAGCAATTGCAATTTTCCAGAAGTTTGATACTTTCTTTCCAATTCTGTATTTTATCATTATTCTCCTTGCTCAAAAAACTTTACTTTTCTTTAAATAACATCAAACTTATCTTCTTTTCTTTTCTGTTCTCCAGGTTTATGTGTGTATGTATGTGTGTGTGTGTGTGCATGCATATGTGTTTGTGTGTGTGATAATAATTGTTAATACCTGCAACATTCTTATTCCTCAGAAGGACCCTCAGGGGTACATGCCAGTAATTTGCCCATTTGGTAAACAATGAAACCAAGACTCAGAAAATTTCAATAATGTTTATAGGGAAACAAAGCTAATGAGGGGAGAGCCCAAATTTAAAGTTAGATGCTTCTGCCTTTAAGATTTTGTGATCGTCTAACCCTTTTTAGGGAGAGGCAAAGATATACAATGTATCTAAAATGTAAAAAAAAAAAAAAAAATCTTGGATGGAGGGCAGGCGGGAGGGGGGAGGAAGTGTAGAGTTACATAATGTGTGCCTTGCCTGGGCCACCTGGGGATTGGACTCGCTAGAAGCTCTGACATGAGGGGGGGAGGGGTGGTAGGGGCAATGTATGTAACCCTAACAATATTTGTACCCCCATTATATGATGAAATAAAAGCAAAAAAGAAAAAAAAAAAGATTTTGTGATTGATCACTGTGTCTTTCTGCCCCCTATGTATAGAAGAAGAACTCTCGCTATTTGCTGATGAGAGTTGATGTGGGTCTGTGAGTAGGCATCCGTATATCATGCTCCATAGTCATGCATTCCCTGGCCAACATACTGTTTGCATTGGTTTCTGTGCCTTCTGTTTTGAAGACAGAGTCCTTCCAGGTAAACAAATCATTCCTTTCTATATTAAATGATCACAAAGATTCTGATTTAAACAAAATAGTAAGCAGAACCTCAAAGCTCTCTATTTAAATTAGACAGCTAAATTCAATATTTCTCTTGCTTTTTTCATCTCAACTTTTAGTTTTCAGGAGCAATCCTTAAAAAGTTCATCTGCATGATTTTTTCCTACCATTTTATAATGGCAATTTCCAAACATACAGAAAATTTGAAGGGTTTACACAGTGACCACCCCTATACTCAGCACCTAGAGTCTATGATTTTGCTGTCTTTACTTTTCATCTGTCTATCCATCTATCTCTCCATCAAACAATTGATCTTATTTTTCAAATGCATTTAAAAGTTATTTGCAGATATCAATACTCTTCACCCCTAAACACTTAGTATGTATATCATCAACTAGAGTTCAATATTTAGTGACTTTTTTGTTTAGGTAAATTTTATGTAAGGTGAAATGTACAGATCGTGTGTATCATTTGATGATTTATTTGATGAGTATATACGCCTGTGTAACTAAACTTCTTTCAAAATATAGAATGTGACTATGTCAAATTCAACCTAATCTTCACCTTTTAACTCCTCTGCTCACCAAAACTGAGACAATCGCTCTTTCAGTTTTTACATCATAGATTAGTTGTATCTGTTTTAGACTTCATGGCCATTCAAACGAATCACATAGTATACAACTCATTTGCATAAGGCTTCTTTTACTCAGCATGATTTGAGATATATCCATGTTGTTTTAGTAATTTGTTCCTTTTTATTTCTGGGTAAAATCCCGTTGTATGAACATCCCAGTTTATTTTTCCATTCTTCTGTTGATGCAGAATGTACTAGTTTTTGGTTTCAGCTTTTAGCAATAAAGCTGCTATTAATACTCTTGTGCAGGTCTTTTTGGTGTATGCATGTTTTCATTTCTCTTAGGTAAATATCTAAGAGTAGAATTGATGTATCATGGGGTAGGCATTTGTTTAGTTTCATAAAGGAATTATTCCACCTTTTCTCAAAGTGTTTATACCGTTTTACATTCTCATTAACAATGTATGAACATTCTTATGGCTCCACAAGCTTGCCAACAAGAATGTCTTTTAAATTTTAGGTTTTCTGTTGTATTTTTAGTGGTATCTCATTGTGGTTTTAATTTTTGTTTTCCTGAGGATTAATGACATTGAACATTTTTTCATGTACTAATCAGCCATTTGAATATCTTCCAACCGAACAGTTTTAAACTGTTTAGTATTTTTGCCCAATTTTAAAATCGGATTGATTTTATTTTTACTTGCTTGATGTTGAAAATTGAGCAATATTGAATCCAAAGAAACACTGTATTATTTAATTAGATATATGTAAAACTCAGCATTATAAAACCATCCTAATTATACTAGGGATTATAAATAAAGGAAGTAAAGGGCTATTAGGCATGGTCTACAATTGTAAAGAAGAAAAAAAATATGATTTTTATTGCAATTCCTCTAATGCTGATATGGGGCTGTTCTATCTGGAGCAGAACATGAGAGAACAAATTAGTCCAAGGCCTGTCAGGCTATCTTAAATTTTCAGTTAAACTCTCGGAAATTTTAAGATGATTGTCTGATTTGGTTAATGCTTCGCCGAATCTGTCCTTCAAATCTGCCACTCTATCTCAATCGTTCATTATTTCTTTGTAAAACTCAGCTGGCCTTCTCAATCGTTACCCTTCACATTATTTAACAATTCTATAATATCTATGACCAACTGCTAAACTTAACAGTGGAGGATCAACTTGAGAAGGAGCAGAGGGGTGATAAATGCATTCCCCTTATTATCATAAAGCTGGAAAATTATGACCATATGCACGGACTGAGCCAGAAGGGCAGAGAATTCCCTTTGTCTCCTTATTATTCACCCATTGTGCTATTCTAAGTTCCTTTAGTGGTCTAAGGGTGACAGAAGCAATACATTAGGCTTTTGCTGTAAAATGTTATCTAAAGGCTAAAAGTGGACCTGTAGGACAGATAGAATTCTACACTGAGCCATGGGATTTATGATACAATTCTATAACCAAATAAAAAATATCTGTGACTACATTTATGTGAAGCAATGGTGCCATTCTTTGGCTGGTTTAGGTAATCACAGGTGCACATTCTTTGTCATACTAGAGATATATCCCAGTAGACATTTTAGGATCTGTTTTGAATTTAAAGTGGAAGTTCCAAGACAGATTTGGCAATTCTTTTCAAATTCTCTTTTTTAGAAGAAAGTACACATTGTAGAAAAACACTGGACAAATATAGAATGTGGTTCAAAAATAGTGTACTACAGGTATATATACAAAAACATACACTTTTGGTTTTGATATATTACTTTATGCGATGTCTTTGTGTATGCATTGGGCCTATGTGGAGGGAAACATATAAATAAATAAATTCCATGAATGTGAAAGAGAAACTTAGCAATGTGCACACACCTGGCAGACAAAGAGGGCTGAATATCCAAACTCAATGTTGGATAGATTACACCACGATAGAACGGTTGTGATAGTATTTTTAAATATGCAAATTGATTATCTGGGAAAGATCAGCTATCAGTGTTTCAGAGAAAACATTTAAGCATTTCAGTTGTTTTGATCAAAATCAAGAAATGGTCATTTTTCTTCCTTCATCGCTTCAATTGATATGCCTGTCTCTCCATCACTGTAAATTTTCTACTACCACCTAAGGCAGGCAATGAACCTGTGCTGTCTGAATTTATTTATTTTTTAATCTTTGCAGAGTAGCAAAGAAATAAAGGATTTGAAGCATTTCCATATTCCTCAGAAACAGGCCAGCACATGAACTGTTGTTAATGATTAGCTGGAAATACATGCTAATGAAGAGAAACCTCAACAGTCTTCATGGGAAATGAGTCACTTAGCCTTTCTCCTTGATTCTGCATCTTTGGTCCAACATGGTCTAGAGTCTGATGTGGTCATGTACATAGTGAGGCAGCTGTTGATGGTTAACATACTGTCCTTCAACCCTGGCTTGAATGCATGTCTTAGAATGAGTACCACAACCTGGTCAAGGTGACTATCTTAATCAGGAAGAAAATAGCTGAGGTGGACTTCTGCTTGTGTTATTCCTGAGATCTGTGGTTTCCAATACAGTAGCCACTAGCCACATGTGGCTATTGAAAATTGAAGAGTGGTGAGTTCGATTTGAGATGAGATGCAGATTGAGATTTTGAGGACTGTGTATGAAAGAAAGGATGTAGAATATCTCTTTAATAATTTAAAAAATATTGACTATGTATTGAAATGATAACATTTTAGAGATGTTGAGTCAAATTAAAATATATTATTACATTTAATTTTACCTGTTTCCTTTCAGCTTTTAAAATGTGACTACTAGAACATTTTAAATTTTTGATTACATATGTGGCTTACATTATATTGATGTTAGTGCAGTCTTAGAATATAATATAGTATTAAATAATGTTCTCTTTCACCTAATTAATCAAGCTGTGCCCTCTTCCTGCCCCAATTTCCATCCTTTTATTAGATGAATCCTTAAAACTGACAGAAAAAATTCGAGTCTTAGATGCATCCCTCTATACAGTGCAGGTATCAAAGTACATGCTCTACCTTTAGTATCTGACACTCAAAGTCCTCCTTTAAGAGAAAGTAGAACATGCTCAAATAGAAATCTTCTGCTCTTATATTGTATTAAAAGTTAGATTTGAAAATTTAGTGACCAAATGTTTGTGCATGTAAATTATGCATTCTGAAGGAGGCACAGACCCTACCCTGGTTCAGCAACTTTCCACTAAAGCAGAACTGTCTAACAAGTGGCCTCAGTGATAAATTGTAAATTTATAGCCCTGGAGTGTCCAGGTAGGACCTGGGGTGGTTGACATCCTAGTTCAGTAGCCTCTAGGTATGAACAACATTCAGACAATCCATGGATGGATGGCCCAAAAGCACCCAAATTTGAGGGAAGACCCAGTAATGTCTGTAGCCATCAGACAATTTGAATAGTTTTTCTCCACAATTAAGGAAGTGTTCTACACATGAGCATCTATTCAGGACTCAGGTTCAGGCTGTGCTAGTTGTAAGACTCTAGCAGATTGTAGAGGATTTTAAGTTCCCAATACCCAAAAAATATGGCATGCAACTTCCAGGGATAGGGAAGTTTTGCAAGAATTTTTAGTAGATACAGCTGTCAGCAGCAGCCTCAATCTCTGTCTTCACATACATGAGATACTTACATATGTTTCTGACATGTGGATTTTTCTAGTGATATCTAAGCTTTATTCTGGCCCATTTTGTGCTGCTATAACAGAATACTAGAGACTGGGTACTTTATAAAGAAAATACATTTATTTGGCTCATGGTTGTATAGGCTGAGAAGTCCAGGATTGAGGGGCTGCATCTTGTGAGGGCCTTCTTGCTGGATCATAACATGGTGAAAGGCATCAAATGGGTGAGAGAGAGCTAGAGAAGGCCAAACTTGGTTTTATAACAAACTGATTTTTGATATAACCAACACACTCCCTCAGTAATGACATTAATCCATTCATGAGGGCAGAGCCTTCATGACCTAATCACCTCTTAGAGTTCCCACCTCTCAACACCATTGCATTGGGGATTAAGTTTCCAACGCATGAACTTTGGAGGACACATTCAGACCATAGCATGCTTGTTGTGTGTTGATTGCTCTAACAATGCATGCATATTCTGAGTCCTAGTTCAAAATATTTTATAGGAAAAAGTTCAATTTAGTTAAAAATCATTTTGCCCTTAGAAATGCCAACATTACATTTGTCAGTGAAAGACAAGGAGGAGTTATTTAAACTGAAAACCTAGTGTAAGTAGTAGTTTGTACATGAAAGTCAACTCAAGTTTCTCATTGGAAATTTGAAAAGATTTCATTTGGATGAATGATACAAATTCAACATTTAATTTTTACCTAATATTTTGTGTCTTTACAATTATATAATGTTAAGAAAATAGAATGCTTCTTTTACCCAAAAGGAAGTTCATAAATACTCTAAAATCCCTTCTGGTTTCCTCCTTCTTTCTCTCATGAGAAATTATAAAACAATAAAGGAGTCAGTAAGTACTAATCTGCACTATATAATGAATTATATGTGGTTCACAAAGTAATTATATATCAATAGCAAGTATATAAGTGACATATAGGCATAACTATCTAGTAATATCTATCAACTGCTCCTCTCAGGACTCTGGCCCTAGGAATGGCTGGGAGAATAGACTTTAGCATCTCTATTATGGATAGTTCTTCACCAGCTTTCAATCTCTCTTGTCTGCTATTTTGTTTCATGCTCATGTCTTCTCTCTTTAATCTGGTATTGATTACAGAGAGTCTCCAGACACTATTTTCAAATGCTTTTAAAGAACTTTAAAATTGATAGACTTTTTTAATTGATACAAAATACAGAGTCCAGGAATGAATGCTATTTGTGAAAATAATAATAAGCAAGAATATATTCAAGAGAACTCAGAGTCCTTCTTTCTAAAACTCTCCCTAATGGCACACCTGTTGTCTCAGGCAACCTCTCTTTCTCTCTCTCTCTCTGATAATGATAGAACTTTACCTTATCTGCCCAGATTTTATCAACTGCAATTTATTGACCAATGGCTATATAACCCCACAGGTGCACAAAGATTTGAAACAACTTTTTGAAGTAAACATTGCAGGAGGACTTCATGTTTTTCATGGTGTTCTATACTTAGCTCATTAAACAGTTTGTTTTTTTTTTTTAAACTACATTTCACCAATTTCAAGAAAGCACTGGTGGGAGAAACAAATTTTCTGATTGGAGAGTTAGGGATAGAGTTACATTCACTGGAACACTTCAACCAGAAGGTTGGGTCACTTTATCACAAGGACCAGAAGGCTGGGAGGACCTTTCCGAATTTCCTTGGTGAGTTGATGAGGGTAGTCAGATTACCTTCATTTCTCACTACTTCTATTGCCACCACTGTAGTCCAAAATGCTATCATGTTGGACAACTACAATATTGACCTATCTGATCTTGCTTCTGTTCTTTCTCGTGAGTCATCTGTTCTTCATGGAAGAGCTAGTTATAACACACTGTCCTTCTGCTTGATGTGAGCCACAGTCTTATGTCATTGGCCCTGATCACTTCTATTTTCTTTCCTGCTCACTATGTTTCAGCCGCATTGTGCTTCTTGCTCTTTCTCCACCAATCTTAGTTTTTCATAGACTTAGGACCTTTGTCTTGTTACTTACCATTTGTCGGATCTTTTCCATGTACCCTGATCTATACAAAGCTAGCTTTTTTGTATCGATCATAGCTCAAATATCACTTCATCTGAGAATCTTTTCTGACCATCCTACCCTCAACAGCACCCCTATGCAAAAAGCCTCTCAGTCTTCTGTTTACATTTTTATAGTACTTATCACAATCTCTGTTTCTTTATTTATCTTGATGTGTGCGTTTATGTGCATATTCCCATAAACATAGGGATGCTGTATCTCTTAATTCATCATTGTATTTGCAACATTAGAGCAATTAGTAGCATTAATTGATAGGTAATTCTTAAAAAAGAAAAAATAAATTATTCTTACAAAATAATTACAGAGGGTTACAAAAGAACCTAGATTTAAGAACCAATGAGAAAATGATTTTCCATTTCAAGCATATCAGTTGTTATCAAGTAAAAAAATCTGAGTATAACTGAAAATATCTCTTTGGCAACTATCGATCTCATCTGCCTTTCCCTCTTCTGTACCTCCCAGGCACCAGGGATATTTTTGTGTAAGAGCAAAATCTAGCTTGGCAGCACTTCAGCCAAATCTTTGCTATCCCAAAGGTTTTTTTTTTTCTTTTCTTTTCTTCTTCACTTAGAATAAAAATGTCTATCTAATCAACACCCGTGATTTCCAGCAAAATGACAAGAGGAAATCAGTCTGATTAAACTTCACTCTTCATGGGCATATCCTGTTTTTATAGAGAAACTTCTTGATGCAGATATTTTCCCTAATAAGAAAAATATTGTTAGGGGTATTTTTGATTATTTCTGACTCCCACTTGTCTGAGTCTTGAGTTAGAAGAAAAGGATTTAGGAACTTGGCATCTTGCATCTGTAAGATGGCTAACATCTTGCTGAAAGCATACCAACCTACATTAATTCCTAATGAAAGTATCATGTGAGATTTCACTCTTCCTTTTAAATTAGTCATGCATGCCTCGCCAATCTTTTCTTTCTATAAGATATTGGTAAGTTAGGTCTGTAAAACATGTACACTATATTAAATAATTAGTGCACCAAAAGTGACATTGGATGTATAGTAACATTTTGTTCACATGCATTATGCTTGTACAATCTTGGTGCATTTGTATCAAAATTCCACTGGCAGAGTTTTGCTTTTGATCTGTGAGCTATTAGAAGCTCTGTTACTACAGATGAAAGGAGTTAGAAAGTTCTATATCATAACGCAGTACGATCAGTAATTCACAGAGCAGGTAATTTGCAATGACTTGCCAAGCCTTTGATTGCACCGGGTTTATGGCTATTAGCAGTTTCCCCTTTCAAATTTGTATGGTTCCATACTTCCTTTTTGACCTCTTTTTCATCATTTATGGTCCAATTTGGTAGTGAAAAAACATAACTGCTTGCTTAGCGCATGGCTGTCATTCAAACACCAGTGACTTACTGAGCACTTTGACATTTGTGATGATGAAAAAAACATTAAGCAGGTGTACAGAACACTAACCAGGTTCCTGAAACAATGCTTTATGGGATTCACAATGTACCTCTGGGCTATAAAACAATTCGGACTTGATTTTCTCTATCAATTTAATCTCAGTGTTCAAATTGCCATTCAAAGAAGGAGGCACAGTTTTCACTAAAATTGAAGTTAAATAAAATCCCCAATAATAATGTTAATATAGGACCTCATAGGAACAATTGGAAGGGAAGCGACTGCTTCCACTAAAATAATATGAAAGTAGGGCTCATATGTCTACTTTGAAGTCATGCAATTAGGAGTACTACTTGATACTGGACTATATAAAATTTAAGCCCTATAAAATGTCCTTAGCAATGAAAACTTACAGCTCAATGGCATGATTCAGCCCCTTAGCTGTCTGAATTGTATGTACACCATGTAAAAGAAACATCATACTATTTTGTGGACATTTTTCTTTGCACATTAAAACTGGTCATCTGTTGTACAGGTGTGCAGCACATCTTGGTGTGGGTTAGACTGCCCTCATGTGCAGTGTGTCTGGGAGATGTGGAAACCTGCAAAATTCAACATAGTCCAGGTCCCCAATTAGTGTTAGGGGAAGCATTCAAAGTCAGTACCACTGAGCTTAGGGAACAAGCAGTCAGTAATTTACCAGTTACCAGAATCCAGTCCTGGTTACTGTTAGATACCGCAGAATCCATCATTCAGGCCCAGAATCCCTTTCAATTTAAAGTGGCAAAAATGTTACATGCATGTACAGACTTACACATACTTAACAAAATAAAGGTTGTTGTCAAGATTATTCCTTTCCTGTCATCATTCCAGTATAAATAGAAAATACCTTTGTCAATAATACAGACCAGACAAACATTGTACTTTGACTTTCTGGATATTTAACATAATCAGGAAATCATTTGAAAAATTCTAAACGTAGAATAGACAATTTTGAATTGTTTTCTATTTGTAAATGGTGGCTTCTAATAGAGAGCATAAAAGCTGTACTCATTTACATAGCATGCAGAAATTTTTTATTTTCATGGGAACCCCTGGAAAAGTAGGTACAAGCAAAGTGGGAAAATGTGGCAGGAGACTCATGCTTCCTCTGGATAATGAAGACTATCCATGCAGAATAACAACATTTGAAGGTCAAAAGGAGATAAGAACTATCTATCCATAAATAGTAACTTACATATATGGAGCTTTTTGGCACAGAAAGTTGTTTATGTCTTTTTCAGCTACAGTTGGGCACATGGAAACCCTGATCATTACTTGCATCTTTGAATACAAGTGTACATAGCCATAGTATTTCCTGCTTGTCTAGTAAAATACAATGATATTGGCAGCTTCACTTGTCCTTACCATCTTGCTATTTTATTGTAACATTTTCATCTTCTTTCTACACGTACCCATTTCATATTCAATATGCTGACCATGAGCACTTACCATATGCTTTCCCCTCTGCCAAATGTGTTAGGCAGAGAACAGTGACATGAGTGAGACTAAGACAGGAAGTTCAATTTAAAAACAAGGCAATGGTGATGCTTTATGAGTTTTACAGAGATGGCAAGAAATTTTATATCTGCTGTGTCCCTCAGGCTGGTTGTAATTTCAGTGTAGAGTGGAACTGTTCCTGAGAAATTATTGATCTTGACTTTTACTAGGCCTGCAGTAAAGCAAAGGTAACAAATAATGTCATGCTTGAAGTTGGTGAAAAAATATTTGCAGTCATGGTTGTAAGTTGGGACCAAATTTGGAAGCACTGAACCCAAACCCAAAAGCACCCCAACTTTTTTAAGTCTCACATAATAATTTTATTTGTTTAGTGTTACTGATGAGGGTTTTAGGTTAGTTAACTAGTACTTCCTGATAACCTGTCTTGCTATTTTATCAAGTCTTACCTCAAAACACATGCTTGTTTTGTGTACATCTGGTGACAACTACTTAAATGCATCACTCCTTATTTATTGCAACCTTTGCCTGTGCTTTCATCTTTTCAAAGATTTTGCATGATCGTTTGGTGTAGGTTATTTAGAAAAATGAATAAATTGATGAGGTATAACTTTGTAGGAAAAAACATAAGTATCTCATAAAAAAGTGCAAATATAAACCAAACAAAGGAAACTAGACAGAAACAGTTTACTTATATGTAATACAAACTCACATTATATTTCTTTTTTTAAAAAGTTCATTCCACTTTGGCTACAATTATATATTTGCATTATAATGTGAGATCTGAATGAATTCTTTCCAAAAGTGGAAATAGCAAGGAAAATCGTTTCAGTTTATGAAATTACACTTAGCAGGTTTATTTGTTCTCTCTCAACTCGAAACCCACAAGTTTTTATTAACGCTATGGTTCATATTTCAAATAGCCAGAAATCTTCAGGTCTCTCCCTTTTCTTCCCACCTCAAAATAAATCTACAAAGCACCTGGATTTAGAAGAACACCACGGATATATTGTCCATTAACTCAGAAAACTAGCAAACACTTCCATAATAAAAATAAATAGTGTGTACTGTAATCGATGAGGAGGCAACATCCCACATTGTTTATTGATTCATAAGGTTAAGATTAAAGGGGGATTCTTGCCTGTGTTTATCAACAGTTTTTTTTTTTTTTTTAAAGCAGTAAGTGAACCTGGAATCTCACAAACCAATCAATAAAGTTTAAAAGCTTCAGTGAATCTAACCCATAACAGGTCCTTGTTTGGAGAACATGCTCAAGAAACACATGTGCCTTTAAGAGGTCTTGAAAGACTTTACACCCATGGACCATTACCATTTCCAAACACCCTGCAGCATTACCAGCCCAACATATGCTGACTGTATATCACCGTGACCCTCTCACTAAAGCTCTTTTGACTGGAGTGCTTTTAATACCCACTTTCTCAGCTGAGCTCAGGAGTGATTTGTTTTACATGCCACATTAATCCTTTCCACATTTTCTGGATGAGGCAACCACAATTCCACTTGTGAGGTGTTTCTAAAACACAGTTATAGGAATAAAGCAGCAGGGTCCCAGACTTGACAACTTCCCTCTAGGCAGCTGACAAAGTGGGCTATCGGTGCCTCGGTTTAACTCTTCAAACGAGCAATTGTGCCCAGCCACTAGGGTGGGCCAGCCTTCTAGGCTGGTAGGAGGCCCCATTTATTGAAGGCAATTTACTCTCAATTAAAACGCTGTAGGAATCTTCATAGACCTAATGCCTTATTGATACTAATGCATATTAGTAAAATTATAATCAGGAATAAATGGGAAAGAGCAGTAGAACCAAAGATATATAAAACACACCTCAGTAAAACCAGAGAAAGTTCCTACATCACACCTTCATAATAGTAGGAAAAGAGCTTTTTCTTCCTTAATAAATGGGCAATTAGTGTTCAAAGCATAGGCTTTTATTATGTGGTAATTTTACAGTTTTAACTTTAAAGCTAACTTCCCCACCTCCCAGATATATTCCAAGACCAAGGAATTTCTGTTGCATGCATTTATGAACTTTTCTACATTTCTAATGTTCATTGAATATAAGTAATGTTAGATTTTCAGAATTTCAGGTTGTCAACAAGGCTAACTGATTGAACCAACCATTTGTGTAAAAAAATGTTTTTACATGTCAGCACTCAGCTGATTTTATTAACTTGTTAGTATTATGCTCCCAATTTTATGTGTTAAAATCTAACTGTACAAGCAACCTGAGGCCTAAAATTATGCCTTTATCCAATCCTAATTTATTGTTCTTCCCTCATAAATTTTATTTGCAGTTTCAATGGTCTGAAGAAAGCAGTAAATCAGAGTGAGGTGAGTTGTACAATAGTTTAGATTGAGTTCCTTATTTTTGCTTGAAATTAATCCAATCCATTCCTTGTGGTGTCATCATCATGTGGCTAATAGTATGTCTCAGAGCAAGAAATCACTTGAGTCAAAGAGACCTTTTCTTCTAAAGCACGGGATATCAGTTCCACATGCTCAGGTGATAAATCATTTACATAAATTATGTGGGAATTGATGTAATGCTTATAAAATATTTGGAGATCTATAAATGAAAAACTACCCTTCTATTTATCTCAGGTTGTCTTCTTAAGGTAATTAGGAATATGATTCTAGTTTTTTTTCTGAAGAAGCATTTTGGAGGACTGATGTACTGCAATTACATTACCACTGTTGAAGCCCTCGTTGCTAGGCTGTGCCTGGTGTACCATAGTGCTCATTAAATATTTGCAGAATGGATGATAGATTCAAACACACTCCTTTCAAGCTCTAAACAATAGTCTAGTTTTACTAAAACAACAGTCACAAACATTTATTTTGGTACTAGAATGCTTGCAAAAAATGTTGGTTATTTCACTCAATTATTTAAATTCTTAGTGTGCTTTAAAATAAAAAAAAACTGATCAAGTAAAGAAAAAAGGATTGATTATAATCTCTCTCCGCACACAGAGACACAAACATACTCCACAGTTACCAGAGACTCTGCTGTAAAAAATTAATGTCTACTCAAATGTAGGAAGCAGAATCAATACTGAATGGAATTTGCAGAAGTGGGGCCATGTCATACATATATTTAAGAGAAATTGTTTTAATTTTTAAATTATATAAATATTTAGAACTTTAAAAAGTTGGGTTTAAGTGAATTTGTCAGATGGAGAACTATAAATCCATTTAATTTATCTATGTTTTAAAATTGATTTATAAAAATGAATTTTAGGTTTTGGAGTTCTTGTGTCCATATCTAGAATTACCTCAAATGAGAGGATGCTTTTAAGAAAAAACATGCTTAAGTATAAAGTTGACTATTGCCTTAAACTTTATTTTAAACACTCTGCTTTCCGTATCGTTAAAGAAAACTTTCTAGATTACTTTCTTTCTCTAAATGTATGTTTCTTTAATAGGATCTAGAATTCCTTGGCCAGCTTAGAATTGTAAAAACACTGTTTTTTTACTCTGTTTGGACATTTGCTCATCTGAGTTTGGGTTCAGATTCAGTTTTATCCACTAAAATTGCCCATTCCACTCTTGCCACTGGGCATTTTTTCAATCTTAACAAAACCAAGTCCATATTATAGGCCTGCTGGCCAACATTCCCGGTAAATGAACGGTTTTAAAGAAAAATGGTGCTATTTTTCAAAAGCCTGACATTTAAAAAATACAAGTCCAGAATGGAAGCCTTCAATAATTTTTCCATGCCTATATGCTGCAAGAAGCAAATAGTTACACAAATGAATACATCTGGGATTATTTTCAAGCTGTTATTCCCCACCAGGGAAAATATTTAGAAATAAGGCTCAGTGTTTGTGCTGGAACTACAAAGAGGCCGTCTTGATGCTTTTCCAGATTGTTTAATGATTTTCCTCATATTGTGTGGTGGCTTTTCTGCCCTCTTTCGTGGGCCTTCCCATTCACTGTTGGTAACCATTTAGGTTGGGTGTATTCCAATTTCCAAATCTGTTTTGTGGCATTTATAGCTTACAGCTAATAAGGCCATTCAATATTTTAAAAATATGAATATTAAAAAATGTATTTTACCATGGAGATCTAGAGGAAATGATTCAAAATTCAAAAACAACCTTGCTAAAGAATGGAGTACCCTGGTGTCTTTAAATTACTAAGAGAAGGCGATTGTGGTTGAGAGGTGGCAATTTGATTCTAGAGTCCAGGAGGGGCAGTATTAGGCATGTGCGTGTATGTGTGCATATTATATGCATATGTATGTATACATTATATATGTAAGCTTACACATATAATGCTGCATGTATGTGTGTGAGTATGCATATATGTGTACACATGCACAGATATAAAATTATATACATAATTAAATAAGTACAAAAGAATGGTAATCCATATATTTTACTTTGCACTGTCTGACTTTATAACACAAAACCTCCCAAAATGTGCATATGTGTATCCTGATGTTATTTTTATTATCAGCTTGAATTTTAGAGTTTTTGAAGTTTTAGAGTTTTTGCCTTCCTGTGACTTTCTGTACAATAAATCTTGAGAACTATCTCTAAATTAAGCCATTAAAAAGTAAATATTATTAAGGCAGTCTTTCTACTAAACATGTATTCAAGGAGACAACATTAAACATAGTTATACAGCCCACTTATAATTAAATTTAAATTAAATATTTAACATTAAATATTTAACACTTAACAAATTTAAATTAGATATTTCCTAACTTCAAATACTTTAATATTAGATTCAGTTTATAATTTACTTTGATTTTTTATATTTAAAATGTACCTTATCAAACTAAGAACTTTCTTTTTTCTTTTTTTAACTCAAAAATGATTAGAGATTTTAATTATGGCCAAAGTCTGAAGTAAGATAAAATCTTTTGAACACATAATTAATTTTCTTTTGTAAAGTTGCCTTCAAGAATTTCAGATTCAATGTCATAACATCTAATGAGAACAAAATTTCCCTTTTACCAGTGTTTTATTGATACATAATAAGTGTATGTATTTATGAGGTACATGTGATATTTTGATACATGCATACAATGCATAATGATTAAATCAGGGTAATGAAGATACCCATCACCTCAAATATTTATCATTTCTTTTGCTGGAAACATTTTAAATGGCTAGAGGAGAAAATTTGAAATTTAGAACAAAGTTTTTTGCAAGAGAATTTAAGCTCTAATTTTTTAAGAGTGCACAAATAGTGCATAAGGTGGAAGATGGATTGGTTAACACTGATATAGTTCATCTATTTCCACATTCAGAGTTCTGGGAAAGAAAAAAACTCTCAACTATACCCACAGAAGTAAGGATGAAAAACCTTGTCCTTAAGAACTATTTTTATGTTATTGAATGAGAAAACAACATAAATTTTAGGATATGGGCATCAATGAAAATGTTTATAAGTGCATAGGTCTACAGAGAGATAAACTGATTTCTTTGAAAATAATTTGGGGACTCATCTACTTAGTAACATTGCCTGAATTAATGCTGTGATTTGTGCAAATAATATTTGATATTTGGGATATTTATTAATATTAAAAAAAAGAATGACAGCAAATGCATAAGTATGTATATATCTGAACTTTTATTTGCCTTATTGCAAAACCAACATGCTTAATCTCACCAATCAAGCCACCCTTCATGTTTATGATGTGTTTGTGTGTTTGTGTGGACATCCAAACTAAAACCTTTAGGTAGTTTTAAATTATCAATAATAATATACTCTCATTTTTATGATTTTAAGAATAATAAATGCTCATTAGAAAGCATTTATCAATATGAGAGCTGAACTTCAGGGGATTCCTTTAATCTCACCCTCCAAATATAACAAAGATTATACATATGTTAACAGGTTCATATATACTATTTTTAATTTTTCATGTATATATACATTAACAGGGCACAGACCAATAGTTCATATTATTAATATGTAAAAAATATTCCTATTATTAATTTATAAGAAATGGATCAAATTTTAAGTCCTGACCTGCAATTTTTTACTTTTACTTAATAATTCATGTGCCACTTCTGCCAACACAGAGAGATATGCTCTAATATTTTTAATATTGCACTATATTCTTTTAATAAATAAACTTACCTTAATTTATGTAACAAATTCCATATTGGTAAAATATTTAGGTTGTTTCCAAATTTAAATATTAAAAACAATTCTCCAATGAGCATTCCTTCATAAACAGTTTTGTTCACTTGGACTTATATAGTTATGTGTAATTTTTGAAAATATCATCATTGGCTCAATGTGTATGCACATTACTCAATTCATGGATGCTACCAAATGCTTTCCAAAATAACTGAAATAATTTGCATTGCAGCAAAATTGTCAGAGGATGCCTGTTTTACACAAACATTGGTATTATCACAACCTTTCTCATTTTTCTTTTTTTTAATTTTAAAATAATGCAAATAGTACATACTAATATTTAAAAAACCTTCTAGCAACAGGAACTATATAAAACAAAATCACAAGGCAATTTTCACTGTCCTCTCTGCTCCCACTTCCCCACACTCATGTCCTGATCTCACTTCCCTCCCCATTATGCATTCTGTGCATTTCCAGAAATTTTGTTTTTCATCTTTCTTTTTTATTTATTTATTTTTTTATTTCAGCATATTATGGGGGTACAAATATTATGGTTATGTATATTGCCCATGCCCCCCTCCTCCCTTGAGGCAGAGCCTCAAGCATGACCATCCCCCAAACGTTGCACATCTCACTCATTATGTTTGTATATACCCATCCCCTCCTCCCCCCTCCCACCCGCCCGACACCCGACAAATGTTATTCCTACATGTCCACTTAGGTGTTAATATAAATACTACTTGTTAGTCATAAACAGAATTTTATTCTATGTTTTATTCAGTAACATCCTTCTCTTTACTTGCAAATATATCATGTTTTATTTAATGGCTGCATATTATTATATAGTACATATGATAACTTATTTAATCCTCCTGTCGAACAATATTTAGGTTATTTTTAGGTTTTACCTATTCCAATAGTTACTCCATATACCTCCATACAGAAATCTTTGCCACCTGTGTATTGGTAAGGAATAGATATTTAGAATTGGAGTTAGAGGGTCAAAAAAATATACACAATTGAAGTTTTAATAAGTGCTGCCAAATTGCCTTTTTAATAAATTAACATATTTGCCAACCACAGAGCCACAACATTTCATGATTTTTACTCATAATGTCATTATATTGCTGATATTAAGAATCTGATCATATGTTTTTAGGTTATCAAATGTCTTTGACTCTGAAATGGCAGTTCAGAAAATTTGCTAAATTTTATTTGGTATTGTTCTTTTCTTATTTTATGAGTTATAGAACATTTTCCCCTGTTATAATTATTGACTCTTTGGCTATAATATTTTTGTCTTTCAAACTTAAGGGTTTGTAAAAAAAGTTTTGTTTATATAATTTATATTTTAAAATTAATTTTTTCCCTTGTGGCTTTTGAATTTCGTAACATGCTTAGAAAAACTTCCCTACGTCAAAGATGAAAAATGTTTACAAATGATTTCTGACAGTACATTCATTGTTTTTTACATGTCTAACACTTTGAAGTCCATCGAGATTTATTTTGGAGGAAGTGAAGTACTTGTCCAGATTTATTTGCCAAGTTTATTTTTTTTTCCCAAGCAAGCCACTTGGCCCAATACCACTTGACGAATGAGCTACACTACTTAGAAATGCCAACATATATATATATATATATAAACTTCTACATATATAAAAATTTCTCATGTATGCTTATATCTATTTTTAGATTCTTTATTTTGTGCCATTGATATGTTTGTTTCTGCATTGATATCAAATATTTCCAATCATTTTAACTTTATAATAAAATTTAATGTTATGTAGGATTAGGTCATATTCATTCCTTATATTTCAGAGAATTTTCCTAGCATTACTCATGTTTGATTTGAGACCAGAGACAAATGTCTACTTTCATTGTAATGCATTGAGTTTTCACATTAATTTAGGAAAGATTGGTATTTTAAAATATTGTATTAAAATATACTATCCAAAACTATGGTATGTATCTCCATTCAAGATTTCTTTACTATCCCTCAGTAGAGTTTTGAAATCATATTCACGTGGGTCTTAACTGTTTTTTAAAGTTTACTTACAGGTATGTTATGTTTTTATTGATTTTACAAATGGAACGTATATATATATTCATCTATAGTTTTATTTTATTTCTGCATATTATGGGGGTACAAATGTTTAGGTTACGTATATTGCCCTTGACCCCCCTCCCCCTCGAATCAGAGCTTCAAGCGTGTCCATCCCCCAGATGGTGCGCATCACACTCATTATGTATATATATACCCATCCCCTCCTCCCCCCTCTCATCTGCCTGACGCCCGATGAATGTTATTCCTATACGTGCACTTAGGTGTTGATCAGTGAAACCAATTTGCTGGTGAGTACATGTGGTGCTTATTTTTCCATTCTTGGGACACTTCACTTAGTAGAATGGGTTCCAGCTCTACCCAGGAAAATACAAGAGGTGCTAGATCACCATTATTTCTTATAGTTGAATAGTACTCCATGGTATACATATATCACATTCTATTAATCCACTCATGTACTGATGGCCACTTGGGTTGTTTCCACATCTTTGCAATTGTGTTTTGTGCCTCTATAAACATTTGAGTGCAGATGTCTTTTTTATAGAATATCTTTTGTTCTTTTGGGTAGATTGCTTGATCAAATGGTAGATCTACTTGTATCTCTTCAAGGTGTTAGAACTTTAAATATTTCTTCATCTGTGAATATTTTTGTTCCAAATTATTAATGTGTGTTCTTATTCTACTTTTATTTTTCTTGATAATTCTAGTTAGTATTTTATGTATTTTATTGTTCTCCCCCAAAGAACTGGTTTTTTTTGTGTGTTCAATTCTATTATTTTTCTTATTTCTAAATAATTAAAAGTCTGCTTTTGTTTTATTAAATCTTAAGTTCATTTTCTTTTAGATTTTATTTCAGTGTTCTCTTCAAATTCATTTTCATCTTTTGTAAACAAAGCTACCTTTAGGTGGATACATTGTGGCTCAGCTAAAAGACTATGTTTCTCCTTTTCAGATTGGAATTTTGAAGCAGAAATATAGAGGCATTAGTCTCATTTTCTGCAAGAGATAAATCCAATAGATTTGTACTTAGAAAACTCTTAATTTGCTAATGCCACAGAAAGCAATTAGTCTGGGTTAAGCAGTTTGGAAAGGGTAATATTTAATAACCTAATAATCTTATTTATATAAAATTTGTTTGCATCAATTGTTTCCAAACTTAAAATACTTTATCAAAGTAATTTTCTATAATGAATATAAAATCAAAAAATGTATAAAAGTACAAAGAAAAAAATTAAATAATTGTTATTCAGCTACCTAAGTATAATCTATGTTAACATTTATGTCATAATGTAATATATATCACAGATATATATTATAAATATTGTTTATATTATTTATGTCTTATAAATGTTGTTTTATGACTTGATTTTTTTTTTTACTTAATAATATGTCAATATTATTTTCCCATGTCTTTATATTGTGGTATCTACCACCAATTTATCGAATTATTACTACAATTATTTGATAGCATTATAACTTACTTCTCTCCTATTAATAGTTTCTCAGTGGACATTAGTGTTACAACCTAAGTAAAGAAATATCTATTGAGTGAAGTTGATTGGCAGACACTAGGTTATGTTTTCCAGCTCTGTAAATATTATAAGTCATGGTGCTTATCTTATGGAATGTGTCCTGTATATGTGATAAGTGTAGAGTATAGAACATATATGGGAGAAATTAACTCTGCTTAGAGAAGTTTTTTGAAAAGTTGAATATTTAGGCTGGATATTTAACCTGAGTAGAAAGTTGACACAGGACCAATATGGAGGCTTACATTCCAGAAAAATAAGAAGAGTCAAGACTCAGAGGTATAAAATAGCATGATATGTTGTTTGAGAAATTGCTTATATGAAGTAACAACCTTTGGGGTTGGATTACATAATGTGATGCCAGAATAGTTGACGGGGGACAAATTGTGAAGATCACCTGCCATGCTAATGACAGTGAACATTATGAAAGTAAAATGTAAAATCATTTAGAACTTTCAAAACATTAACATGCAACACAATTAAAACATTCATTTAGCGTAATAATGGATCACATAGGAAGTGAGTTTGCAGGTAGAGAAACAGGATGGTGTTTCAAACATTAGGTGAGAGATAATGAAAGCATATAGTGGTGGCAAAGGTGATAGAGAAGACAGAATGGATTGAAAAGGCATTTGGAAGTGGGTTCTATCAGACGTGAAGAATGAGTGAATGATGTCAAAATTAAAGAGAGAGGTGAGAGAGGCTGAAGGAACTCTGCTTGAGTGAGTAGATCCTCTTAGTGCACTTAACAGAAATGGGGAATGCAATAGGTGTGAGCGTGGAAAATATAATGAATTTGTCCAATAAATATTTATTTACTTATATTTTATTAAATTATTAAAAATAAGAGCTAGAAGTTAGGTCTAATAACTTGTAAAAATAATGATGTATAGCAAAATAATTTATCTTATGTGTAATAACTATAATGTGATATGAAAAATCCATGATTTCTGTTAGTGACAGTGACAGGTATTGCTAATATAACCGTGGAACTTAACTAAAAAAAATGCTCCACCATCCCAAAACTTCTCCCTGGGCCAGGTGCATATGAATGTGGATTGGAAAAGTTTTGCCTCTCCCACAAAAAACAGTAACCAAGAAAATAACCAGATTACAGCATAATTCATAGAAGATTGGGATAAACCACAGATAGAAATCAGCAATCTAAAAAGTGCAATATAAGGACATTCGAGGGGCAAGGAGTAAAGGTGGTATCAGGACAAATCACAATCCCAGTCTCATTGGGAGAAAGTAAATATTGATTGGCAATGAACATGTAAGAGAGAGATCAAGGAATTGAAAATCTCAGAAGTGGGTTAAGTTACAGAAAAACTGTGACTATTAAGAGAATTAAGAATTATCATCAGAAAATATAAAGAAAGGAGGCAAAATTAAATATTTGCACAACAGATAATTGACAAAATTGACAGAGAAAATGACCCTAGAGTTCTTAATAAAAAATAGAATGTGGTTTATCTTTATCTTGGTCCATAAAAATAAGGTAAAGAAGAGATAAATTGCTTTGTGTTATTGAAATTAGATGTAATTTTGGTTTAAAATACTTTCTTGATGTGCAATCTGAGTCAGATAAATGTATTGGGTAAAATGCATTTTTGATCTTCTATACTTTTTAAGTCAGGACAAGATGAGAAGGTCTTCATTATGAACCATGTCTCAGAGTTTTACCAACCATGATACAATTTGTTTGACTGTGACAATGGATAACTTGTGCTAGAATACTTCAAATTTGGTTTCCTTAATATAAAATGTATTCTCTACTTTGGTCAAGAAAGATTGGTTGCTTTTTGTACAGTTTGTCTCCATATAAGATTAGTGCTATTATTGAAGTACATCAAATAATATTCTCCGAAACAGTTAAATGATAGCTTCCAAAACCAATCAATTGTTATAAGATTCCAATTAATCATGATATAAAATGATATAATCTGCATTTCAGATTTATGTCATAAAAAATATATTTCTTCACCCTCTTCAGGTCAGAAATAAACACTGATTTCGGTGCCTAAAATCAATCTCTCTGCTTTGATATGTGATAACAAGCAGTGTCTATTCATTTGTGATACTTTTCATCTGATGACATTATCTCTTAATTTTTTTCACCTTGTGCACATCCCTACCACCAGGGAAATTTAATAGGCCAGTCTACACATCCTCTTGGTATCTAATCCCAATAATGTGTTACAGGCTTTGAGGTTTTGCTTTCAATTCTTAAATACATTGCACTCAAGGCACTTAAACAAGCATCAACAAAGGTGCCTGTCCTCTTTGAAGTTATTTTCTGCGGAAATCACAGCCACTGACCAAATGATTTAAAAAGATTAAATTGTGCTTATTTTATGACATTCTAAAACAGCAGGGTTAAATACTGGGCCAGCTGCCAGCTGCTCAGTACCCACACTTTCATGTTTGGCTGCCAGATACATCCACCCGAATTATTCTGGAGCAGAAATGTGCAATGGTGCCATTCTGGGGAGCAGAAATGAATTGAGTTTTAATGCTTTGAGGAATGGATAATTCAAATATATTTTACACACATATAAAATATTCCTTGAAATTAGATTGCATTTACATTGGTGGAATTGGTTTTCCCTTCCTTTGGAGGAAAGGCATCCATCCACTCTGCTAATAAAATTATCATTTTCTCTGTTCCAGGGAAATGTGGGATCCCTTTCTCTAACTATGCAAAATTAAGATATATGCTTAGCCATTTTATTTGTAATTGATGCTATGTGTGTGTACACATACACATAAATATTAGTGGAACACATTTTAAAATATTACTATGTGAAAATTATAAAGGAATAAAATTACTGTATCTAGACACAATAGAATAATTTGTTCTATGTTAATTTATACTGGAAACTCTCTGCCATAGTCACTAGACTGAGGCATGGCTGTTCATTCATTCAGACATCTTAATGGCAGGGTCAGACAACAGTTTCACAGGCTGTGCAGAACTCTGAGTGGGGACACACAGAGAACCAAAGCCTCCCATTCAAAGCTCATGATCTAATTGAGGAGGCTATAGATACAGAGGTAAAACTTCTTGATAATAGGAATGATTTAAAAATGTAAGAGCAATATCAAGAAGTCTGAAACAAGTATATAGTCACAGAAACAATGAATGGTTTCAAGAAAGCAAAACAGAGTTTTTGGATGAGAGATGCCACTATCTCTAAAAATAGCTGTAAAGCACATTTTGGAGAAGGCGGGCCTGAACTGGACTCGGAGAACATTGAGGATTTCTCCAGATGTAAAAGGAGAACAGTACCACATCCTAGGAGAATAACTCACATAAAAGTACAGAGATGGGAGGTGGATCTGTAGGTTGCACCATGAGAGCTTGCCTAGATTGATTAGAGTTTTAAAGAGATGTAAGAAGAACACGAAGTGGAAGAACAAAGTTGGGTTCAGATTTTAGCAGATTGGAAATGCCAAGATAAATAGCATGGACTTAATCCTACTGACAACAGAGAAAGAACGAACATTGTTGGGCAGGACCACACCAAGCTAAAATAGCATTGTCTAGGGACTTATGTGATGTTGTACAGGATGGAATGAAGGGAAATCTGCACGTATGCAAGCAGATTTCTCAAGAGAAGGCTCTGAATAAAGGGCCTGAATAAAGTTGCTCTGAATAATGCAACCAGAACATCATAAATGCCCATACAAAGAAATTATTGGACAAAAGTAAATCAATAGAACCTGGTATCAGAGTCTCTAGGTAGCAAAATGTCACCAGTTGACTAGTGAAGGAATGTGCCAATGACAGAATCCAGCTTACATCAATAAGTATTTCTGAAACATTGAGAGTCAATAAATGCAAGGCATACCACTTCTCAGGGCTTACTTTGGCAGTACAATTGCCAATGCAGAAAAAGATGAGAGAGGAGAAATGATTGGATGCGAGGAGGTTTGAGAGGGGCGTCTAGTGAGTGATGACATCAATTTTAGTTTGAATCCAAAGAAAACTGAACAAAAGTTGCTGGGAAAAGACTCATATCATATGTTTCATGACTTCTTAGAATGGGTTGAATTGAAGGGACAAGACAAAATATCTTGTGCCTTTCAGTTCAGGTTAAAAGTCCGATGGCATACTTTTCATCATTATTTGCTTATTTTTGTAGCAGCATTTTGTTTCAGTATAAAATAGTGTAGGTAGCTGATCTTTGCAATTTATTTCTAAGTAGGGAGCTGATCTTTGTCATTTCTTTCCTTGGAGGATTTTTGCAACAGAAAATAGAAGCTACATGATGTAGACTCCTCCTAAAATCAGTGAAGGTATAATTTTGGGGTTCTGTGGGAGCAGGAGAGAGGTGTATGCCTTTGAGAAGCAGAAAATTGGGGGATTTTTCTGTGACCCAAGGGAGCAAAAATCCATAGGTCATATAGCCCCTCGAAATTCAATGAGAAGTAGCCTCCCAGATTCCTAGCTTTTTCAAAGATGCCTAAAAGTGGGCAGCATCCAATGTTCTGCCTGTTCATCAGGCCTCCCTGCAGCAGCCAGTGTCAGCTGTTGACATGTGACCAGAGATCTGTCACCTTTGTAGCACTATGTCAGGGGAGCCTCAAGAATAATTGAGATTGAATCTTCTACCAGTCTTGCAAGATAGAAATTCAGTTTTGAAATTAGTTTGAGTAAATAAAAAATAGAAATGCAGTTACCTCTATTTTTTTTTTTTTTTTTGTGAGAGGCGAGGTCTTGCTGTTGCCCAGGCTGAAGCGCAGTGGCTATTCACAGGTGCAATCATAGCTCGCTGCAGCCTCAATTCCTGGGCTCAAGAGATCCTCCTCCTTCAGCCTACAGTAGCAGGGACTACAGGCACACCCCACCACACAGGCTCTAGTATTTCTTATATTATGATTTATTATCATGTATCAATGAAAATTGGCAAGCTGGATAATTAAAGATCCAAAGTGTAGTATTGTTATTTTTAGTTCTTTTTTTCTACCTCTCCATAGTGAGATATAGTAGACTTCTCCAAATTGCCTTTAGTCTTGGAATTTGTGTTTCAGTGCTCTGCTACATTAAGGGCCAAGTAGAGGGCATAGCTCACAAGTATCTACTTACCAGGGGTTTCAACATGTTTGATGTTATGTCAAGTCCCATCATTCTCCTACACTATGAATGAGGTGGTTGAATTATGCAAAACAATTTCCCACAGGAAATTCTTGCTCAGTTTCTGAGTAGCATGGTCTTAGAGAAGAATAGTTGAACATTTCTGGTTTGGGATCTGAAGACAAGAGATGCCAGGCAACAACAGTTCTCTTGATGAAACATTGCTTCTCACCTTAGGCAAAAGTATTTAATATTCTCCTCTTCCAAATCATTTCTGATGATTTATGTTAAAATTAATATATTTTGCGTTATGTTTAGGCTAGACCATCTTGAATCCTTTTTAAAAATAATTGAAGTATGAGCTATAAATTCAACAATAACAAAACCATAGAAGATGGTATTTTTCCCTTATATAAATACCATTAATTTTCTTTCTTCTTAAATACAAGAAAGCTTCATGGAATCAATGTCTCTGTTTTATAAATCATTCACTACCTCTCTCAATTATTCTACAGTATTACTAAATAACTAATAAAATTTATATGGCATTATAATTGAAACGGCACTGGAAAATTTGCATATGTCACGTCGTGTGAAGTGATGTTGAAATCTTGCCATAAATGGTCAAGCCTGAAAAACTGTTATTATTTCTTTTTATTAATGGCCAAGTAATCTGCATTTTTGATAACTTCAGTAAGCCTCATAAGTTGTCAACATTTACTGTGTACTTTTACTTTTTCCTAAATTATTTCTGACTTTTTGCTTTCCATTTAACAAGTAGCTTTCATTCTTGGAGATGTTAATAGAGACCACATGTACAATGCCATAAATAAACAACATTTACTCTAAAATAGGTTAATAATACAATGTAAATATTGTTGCTATAATCCTATAATATGCAAATAAGAGTAAACTATTTTTGAAACAATTATCTGTACTTGTCAAAAACTAACAGAGCCCATCATGCCTCAGGTGGAGATTAACACAAACTTAAATTTGTAGTAATCTTCCTTTGAGGATGGAAGCATTAGCAAATGCTCTGTGGCAACTGCTCATTTTACTATGTAGCCAAATGCTACCAACAGGAGGGAATACTTAGGAGACCAATTTGAATTAACACTTTTGGAAAGTTTGTGAAAGTATAAACACATTTGATGTTAAAAAAAAAAAAAAAAACATTGAAAAGACCATACATACAATTCATTCTTGGAGCTACGCTTTTCTTTTTAGAATTTTCCTGACGGCTCCATCTCTAGAAATTCTATTCAGGTCCATAATCTTGATGCGGTTGCCTACACTGGTGGTTTATCAGTACCACTATTAAAAAGATTAGCTTTACGCGATGGAGAATTATAAACAAAATGTAATTACTTTCCCTGAAGAAGCTGAAGTACACCTTTTGAGAATGATATAAAATAGGAGTGACTCCACACAATTAGCTCAAAAAGAAGCACAGAAAGAAGCTATGATATGCCCTACTTTAGTATGGAAGAATCCAGGATTTGGACTAGAAAAGGAAGACTAGGGAAGGGAGATTGTAAAGAGAGCAAGAGAAAGGGCTTAATCCCCACTGTGGAAGCCAGAACTAGCAATTTGTGCAAAGCAGATATTAGGAGACTGGCTTCATCATACCAAGAGGCCTGTGATACACAACCACTAAAGGTTATAAAACTTGTTTCTAGACAATAACTTGAAAAACAATCTTTTGTTGCAGCCTGATCTCTACAACATTTATTATGGGATTTCAAAAGAACATTGGTTTGTGGAGTTTATTCCCAAGGTAGATTTATAATTTCTGTTTAATTTATGTACTCTTCATAAATTACAAACATTAAGCACCATTATATCACAGGTACTGCACGAGGCGCTTGGGATACTCTTGCAGTTCCGGCTTGCAAGGATTTTACAATATAGTGATTTAATTATTCAGAATGCCTTCATTTACTTTTAATTGTTGTAACTTTCTGTTTCTGTGTGTATTCTTTAGTCCATATGACCGGGGCATTTATGTCAATGAATTTTAAAAAGGAAGAGTGTTTTTTCAAATCTAAGGAATTATATTAAGAATAATATAATGATGACTGTCTTTGTCAGCTCGGGCTGCCATAACAAAGTACCATAGACTGTGTGGCTTAAACGATAGAAATTTATTTCCTCAGACTTCTAGAGCCTGAAAGTCTGAGAACAGGGTGGCAGTATGGTCAGGTTCCGGTGAGGGCTCTCTTCTTGGCTTGCAGATGGCCACCTTCTCACTATGTCCTCACATGGCAGAGAAAGCCAGGGAGCCAGCTGGCCAAGATGGTCCCCCACTACTGGACTTCATGCAAACATAATTATCTTCCAAAGGTCCCATCTCAAATTATCATTACTTTGGGTGTTAGGGCTTCAACATGAATTTTGGGGTGGGGGGGATGCAATTCAGTTCATAGTATTGACTCATGTGCCCTATCTGAAAAATATGGTGTTTTGTCATATTTGCTTTGGATATTTTTTTCATTCTTAAGAAATAGAAGGTTTAAAATTAAAGACTACTTTACACTTATCTTTAATCATATCACCTTGTCTATTTGAGATAGACAAACATATCACTTTGTATATCTAAAAATAACCCTTATCCTTGCATTATTATGTATCTCTTTGGTCTAGGTTTTAATACTTTACTACTTATTTATATGTCTCTAAACAATATTTAATATTGTGATATATATGTATACACACATATCTCAAGAAATCTTGAAAATAGTAAGAGTAAAATATAAATTAATAATGAGTTATGATATATGAATATATGAATATTTTTAATTCTTTCATAATATTCCATTATATGAACATCTCATTATCTCCTGTTTGAAAGAAATTTAGATTGTTTCTATCTCCTTATGCACATATATAAGAATTTTGCTCAGGTATTCTTCCCTAAGTTAGGAATAGAAATCTTGGTCCAAAGGGTTTAAGGCATCTTCAGCTTTACTTACTGTTTAAGGTATCAAATTTTGTCCCTTCTAAGTTCTACTTCTTCACATCCTTTCCAACACACAGTGCTAAGAGATTTAAAAACTTTGCGACTGTGAAAGGTAGGCATGATGAGATCATTTAAAATGATATCTCATTTTAAAATTGTATTTCCCTAATTATAAATGTACCAGGCACATTTTCATATGATATTTGGTCATTTAAATTTTTTAAGAATTGCTTTTTTGTATTATTTGTACATTTTCTATTGGATTATTTGTTCATGTGTCAAAATTGAATTTGTAGGAGTTATTCCTATATACTAAGTAATAATACTTTGTCAACTATGTGCATTGCAAATGTCTTCCAAAACTCCCTTTCACACTCTTTTCCCCAAAGATCCTAATTTCAATATCAAATAATTATTTTTGCCATTTTAAAAATGTTTATTAATTGAATAAAAATGTTGCAGTTAACATTAAATTTTGTGCAATTGACTTATATTGTTCCATGTAGCTCTAGCTATTTGAATCTATTATATGCATATACTACATTTTCTTTATTCGTCCTGCTCTGGATAGGCATTTGATATATTTCTTTCTTTCTTTTTATTTTTTGCCAGCTGACTTTTTAAAATTTTTTTATTTATTTTTTTATTATTATTTTTTATTTCAGCATATTATGGGGGTACAAATATT
>VBSM01002217.1:33159182-33190212 GCA_008086735.1 Cheirogaleus medius
CAAAAAGTCCCCAAACAATAAATGTTGGCGTGGATGCAGAGAAATAGGAACATTTGATATATTTCTAATAGTTTATTTTAAAAAACATTGTGATAAATCTTGTTCTTGTTTTTTACCCATTTGCCTATTGGGTGGCCTTTGTCATTGAATTGCTGGCATCCTTTGTACATTCTTTTATGTAACTCTTTGTCACATTTGGGAGTGGCATATCTTCTCTTACTCAATTATTTGCCATTTTAATTCTCTGAATTGTATTTTGTTAAAAAAAAGTCCTTAAAATTTAATTTAGTCCACTTTTTAAATCTTTTATTCTGTTAGTTTTTTTATTTCTATTAAAGAAAGCTTTCCTAAACTAAGATCATAAAGATATTTCCCTATATTATCCTTAAAAACTTGACTATTCTATCTTTTACATTTAGATTGACAGTCTATCTGGAATTGAATTGATTTTTTATTATGGTAACACAGAGATGCCAGTTTTCTTTCTTTCTTGTTTTGTTGTTATTGTTTTTAGCATGAATATACAATTGACCTGCCAAAATTTATTGAAAAGATTATTATGACTCCTGTCATTATCCCATGGGCTCATGAACAAAGTGGTCATGGTGATGGGGATGGAAGTCATGCTTGCGGTCAGGAACATGAACTTCTACTCACCAAGGCTGACTCAGCTATAGCCTCTGCTGAGTGCCCAATCTGCCAGCAGCAAAGACTAACACTGAGACCCTGTTATGGTACCATTCATGGAAGTGCTCGGCCAGCTGCTCGGTGGCAGGTTGATTAGATTGGAGTACTTCCATCTTGGAGGGGAAAATATTTTGTTTTTATTCAAATAAACACTTACTGTGCATTTGCCTTCCCTGCACAAAATGCTTCTGCGAAACTTCCATTCATGGACTTACAGAATACCTTATCCACCATAAAGGTATTCCACACAGCATTGCTTCTGATCAAGGAATTCATTTTATAGCAAATAAAGTGTGGCAATAGGCCCATGCTCATGGAATTTGCTGAATCTTACATGTTCTCTACCATCCTAAAGAAACCAGCCTGAAAGAACAGTGGAATGGCCTTTTGAAGACTCAGTTACAGTGCCAGCTAGGTGACCTTGCAAGGCTGAGGCAAAATTTTCTAGAAGGTCATATATGACCTACATCAGTACCCAACATGTAGTGCTCTTTCTCCCATAGACAGGATTCATGGGTTCAAAGAATCAAGGCGTAGAAATGGAAGTGGCACCAATCACTATTATACCTGGTGATTCACTGTCAACATTTTTCCTTCCCTACCATCCCTGTGAAATGATGCTGTGCTGGTATAGAGGTCTTAGAGAAGATTGCTTCCACCAGGAGACATATACTATTCCACTGAACTGGAAGTTAACACTGCCACCCTACCACTTTGGGCTCCTTATGCCCCTGAATCAATAGGCCGAGAAAGGAGTTACTATGTTGGGTGGGCTGACTAATCCTGATTTCCAAGGGGAAATTGAATTCCTACCATATAACGTTGGTAAAGAAAAAAAGAGTATATCTGGAATACAGGATATCCCTTAGAGTATTTCTCAGTACTGCTGTGCGCTATGATTTAAGTCAATGGAAAACTATAACAATCCCATCCAAGAAGAACTATTAATGGGCAAGACCCGTTTGAAATGAAGGTTGGGATCACCCACCATTTGAGGTGCTGACTGACCTCTGCACTACCAACTGACCAGCTGAGGTGCTTTCTGAGGGTAAGAAAAAAAAGGTAGTTATAAATACCAGCTGTGACCATGTGACCAGTTGCAGAAATGAGGACCATGATTGTTATGAGTAATTATTCCTTATTTTGTCATGAATATGTTTATGTGTGTGTATAATATTTTGCTTTCTTTCCTCTCATCTCCTTATCATATAACCTAACATGTATTAATGCCACATCATAGTATTTAAGTTTTGTTAACTTCACAGCATAGCATTTAAGCCACAGGATACCAAGAAGAGTGATTATCACCCAAGGACTTTGCAACCTCTTCTGGTAAAAGGGTTAACATATTTTTGGTTGTTTGCAGAATTGTGTATCATGTTAGGCAGAAGTATGACTTTGTTATTGTTTTTAGAGAATAAACATGGTTTAAGGAGATGTATATGAGTTCCAAGTAGACAAGGGGTGGACTGTGGTGGTTAATTTTATATATCAACATGGCTAAGCTACAGTGCCCAATTGTTTGGTTTCAGTCAAGATGATGTTGTGAAGCTATTTTTAAAAGTGATTAAAAGTTAAATCATTAGACTGAGTAAAGCAGATTACCTTCCATGATGTGAGCTGCATCCAACCATGAAGGCCTTAAGAGCAAAGGCAGGTTTCCTAAAGAAGAAGCAATTCTGACTCAAGATGGCAGTACCGAAACCCTTCCTGAGTTTTCTGCCTGTTGGCTTGCCCTGAAAATTTCAAATTCAAAAATACAACATTAAATCTTACCTGACTTTTCAACATGCTGGCCCACCTTACAGATTTCAGACTTGCCAGCCCTCACAATTGAGTGAGCCATTTCATTACAGTCAATCTCTCTCTTGACTGCTTCTGTAGAGAACCCTGACTAATACAACCTTGTATCCAGCAACACTCTTTTACTCATCTATTAATTCTAATAATTTATATGTAGGTTATTTTGGATTTTCTGACTGTGAAGAATGACAATTTTCTTTCATCCTTTCTATTCCTTATATATTTTATTTCCTTTCTTGTCTTATTATAATGGCTAGGGGATACAATAAAATATTGAATAGCAGTGTTATTTTTCAATTTTTTATTGTATTTCTGTCAATTTTGTCTCATAAAATTATATTGAAGCTACATAAGTATTTAGAATTGTCATATCTTTCTGGTTAATCAAATCTTTTATCACTATGAAATGTTTCTTTTTATTTATAGTGTTATCTCTGCCTTGTAATACACTGTGATGTCAATATCTATCACTATAGTATTTTTTTTTAGTTTGGTTTCAGCTTTTCATATTCTTCCACTTATGACTTTTAACTGTTTTTTGGCTTTATTTTTAGATGTATTTCTTATAACAAGCATAAAGTTGTTGCTATTGTTGATGATTCCTTCTGAAAATCTTTGACTTTATAATAGAGTATTTAATCCATTAAATTTGATTGGATTAAATTTTTTTTCAAAATTACTCACATGTTTGTGTTTAAATCTACATTTTGCTATTTTGTTATGATATTTTTCACATCTCATATATATACTTTTTCTCTGCTTTCTACTTTCTCTTTTTTATGATTATTTAACCTCAGCTCATTAACTTGAAAATTTTAACTGATTAACTGATTTAACTGCCAGAGTTTACTCTATGCATGCGTAACTTTTTACCACCATTTAAGAGCTGAATTTCAAACTTTCTCTGGCTTGAAACTCAGTTATTAACTTTTTTAAAAAAGTAAACCAAATGACAAATGCCAATGAAAGAAGAACTCTGGGCCATGAGAGTACAATTGAAATAACATACCATAACAATTCAATTTTCTAGAAACTTCATGTTTTACCTTAAAAATTCATATGGTTTTTCTCACAATATACTTTAATATGCTCTGCTTTAATATTTAAGAAGTATATGTTAAGTACCCATTGAGAAAACATAAGCAAAAATAAAAAACAACTCCTCTTATTAGTTATTTTCTGTAATGCTATATCATTGGCTCAATCAATTCCTAAAAACTAGATGAATTAAAAGAGATTTGATTTTGAATATTGAGATCACCTGTATTTTCTATCTCAGTATCAGAGTATTTAAAAAAGCCAGATTCACAGAAGTGGATGTTTACAAATGTGTGCTTTTTAAATTCCCTACTTTTTAAGCTCTCAGAGTGATCACAAAATGCTGCCAGAAATGGACTGGTTTTGGTAGACATCAGAGTATAAATTTGGAGTTGGGAAGGACTCTGTTGGGAAGAAAAAGGCTATTTTCAAAATCAGAAGTCCTCTTGTAAGGTAACTGTTGGTGGTCATCAGGCTTTTAGCTAATGCTTTTAATTCCCCAACTTCAGACACAGTTTGGATGCACTTGCTGGCCCATTTGCGGTTGTAGGGGCAGCCTGGTCAATGAGTTGTAGGTAAAAGTGGTAGGTTTCACTCTGTAGGTTTGAGCATCCACTTGTTACTGCAAGACTCTTTCAAGAATCCGTTTTTCTTTTGGAATGATGATAAGGAAAGTACCTGAGTGACTGTGTTGAACAGAAGCCCCCTGCTGCAGTGATACAGATGGAATGTGTGCCAGAAAAAATAAAACCTTTCTTGTGTTAAGTCACTGTGACTTGAAGGTTATTTGCTACCATAGCATAAGCTAGCCTATGCTGGTTGATAAAATAGTGTGTATTAGATTGTCACAGTGGCATTCTAGGGGCATTGATTTAATCTTTGATTTGGAATCTACTGGAATGACTCTAAGGGTAGATTTTCTGCCACAGTAAAGGGAGCAAGAATTCCTATGCTGGGAAATAATTGAAGCAAGTAGAACCTTCATATGCTCTTCAAAGTACGTCATATAAATAGCTAAATATGCAGCCTACCTATAAGGTCAGTTGCTGATGATGGTTTAGCTGATGAATATTTTTGTATTTTGTATTTCTGATTAAAAATGAAAATACATGGTATCAATGTAAGATTATATCTGTCCCAAATCCCCTTCTTTTCACATTTTCTTAGCATTTTGATTCTCAGGCATTACTGAAAATACATGGAAGACATTGACTATGGAATTTACTACTTAAAGCACAGCGTGGTAAGACATTTTCTTTCTTCTAACAAATGTGATTTGCATAAAATTAAGAAGTCAGAGAAACTTCCTTTGCAATTATCAAAAAGCTTAGAAAAAAATATCCCTTACATTGATATTCCCTACATTGCCTAAGGCTTCCTGAAAAAAAATTTCTGAAACTTAAGTAGGAAAAATGCATTCTAAGCGTGATGACAGCAGCTCTCCAACAATTCTGTAAAATATGACTAACAGTATTGGGGCAAGAATAAAGATTTTAGATTTTTGGGGGAGGGAACACACACAAATACAAAAACTGGTCTTTGGTTATAAACAAATCAGATAAAACTTCTTAATGTGAAAGTCAGTTACCTACCAAAAACTGAAAATTTTTTTTTTTGTGAACAATTTTTCAAAGATGCTGTCAAGTCTTTCCCTAAATAAAGCAAAATGTCAAATCATCAGAGAATTAAAATATATTTATTTTTTTAAAATGCAGGCAAAAGGGCATCTGATGTTTTACAGACATTCCAACACCTTCAGGAAATTTGAACTCACACCAAAGAGTCTGATAGTCATTTGAGTCTCCATCTGTACTGGAACACATGTGCACACACAAGGCACATTGAATCACTCCAGTGGAAAAAAAAAATCCCTGGTCTTAAATTATAGAAGCCTTCTACCATTCTTCTTAACCACAAAGTCTTTGGCAGCTGGAAACATCAGAGTGACTTAGGGTGATCTGGTCACAAAGCTTCCTTTGGTGCTAGAAACCACAATGCTGACTATAAGAAACTGACGCTTTAGTGAGACAGTGACTATGTACTAAATGGTACACAAGAAACCTAAGTCTAAGGGACACTTTCAGAAGCAAACTAAGAAAGACACATTATTTGTTCTGATTTGTCTCAGACAGCCGCTTCTCAGTTCTAAGCTTCATTATTTACTTCGTGTTGTCAGCTTGTTGTCAGAAATTTGGATGTACTAAAAATTAGTTTTCACATCTCTTTCTTAAAGTGAAAAGCATCCTTGCCATTCTCAAATCTGTGATGGCCTATAAAACACAATCTTTTAATAATATATTCTGAGAGTAAAATAAATGGAAATTTTAGGTTTCACTGGGTAAGTTCACTAATAGATTGTTTGGGGGCAATGTATGCTAAAGGCATTGAATTAATTGCTACAACTTGTCATTTTATGGTGCTAGGTATATATTAGCTAAAATGTATCATCTCATGTACTTTTTACAGTAATCTGACTAGTATGACCTTCAAACTACAGATAAGAAAACTGTATCTTAAGGAAGTTGCCACTTGTCCAAGTTCACAGCTTGGAAATAGGCAGAAGGCAGGATTCAAACTCAGTCCCCACTCTTAACCACTGTTCTGGGTTGCCTTCTTAGAGACTCCTTCCTTTTCTCTTTTTATAAAATCTTAGTTCCTCTTGTAAGGAGCATCTGTACATCTTTGAGAATTATCATTAGTGCTCATATCAGGGTTTCCATTGGAAAGAGAGGTGGATGGCTTAGTGCTTGTGAGCAGACACTGGAGTTATCACTGATCCTAGGAATACCACATCCTAGCTAGGAGACCATGGATAACTTACATACATTCCCGTGCTTCAGTTTCTGCACAATATAACCATGATACAGAGGTTAAATGAGTTAATATTTATAAAACCAGAACAGTGCACAGCACAGAGCATGCAAATATAGGTGAGATCACTATTACTAGTATTACATATGCACATGAATATCATATTCATGTACTTAAATAAATCATAGCCCACAGATAAGCTAGCCTAGCTCAGCCACCCAAATGACACAGAAAGTCCTTTTCAGGAGGCTAAATAATAAAAAGCCTCACTGCAGCTGTGACTTAGAGAAGTCCCAGTCCAGAGCAGGACACAATGAAAAAGTAATGGTGTGTCCCATTGACTCATAAACTTTTAACTCCAACTCTGACCCCCTTCTCTCCTCTCGAAAAAGAAATTCCTATTCATTATATAGTAATCCCATTCTGAACTTTATCTTACATTTCAACAGCTCTTTGGGCCATCTCAGTCGATGCAGTTCAAATTTCCTGCTGGCCAGGTAGCACTAATATCTGCATTTCCCTTGTATTCCCTCCACATCATCTCAGAGCTTTCTTCACTGAGGAGGCATTTCCAGATTCGAGGTGAAAATTGAAACTATAGAGCAGCGGTGGGGGCAGAAAGGCCAGGAGCATGGAAGGACTCATTAATCAGGACCCAGAACTGCCACCGATCAGAACGCAGGGAAGCGGGGCGCATTCTTCCTCCAGCGCCAACGTGGAAGTGCTTGGCCTCCCTCTTCTTTTCTCTTTTCCTGTGGTGCCTCAAAAAATGTGCAAGCTCTGGCTCCTTGCCAGTGGGGTGATTTCTTTGTTTAAGGAAAAGTGTAAAGTATTTTCACATTAAATGAAGAACTTCAGACATCTCCAGGAGTCTGTCCTTTGAGGGCTTGTTAAAATTCAACAAAGACCCATTTATACTTTAAGAGAAACTCTTCTTCCTTTGCTGGACTGCCTTGGGAATTTTCATTTCTTTCTGCAACACCACTCTATTTTGTCTCAGCTGCTCCTCTCAGAGGAATCATGGCCAAATGCATTTTCTTTTCTTTTCTTTTCTTTTCTTTTCTTTTCTTTTTTTAACCCTCAGGCCTCTCTTGTTCTTATTTAATCTCATCTGTGTTCTTAGTATTCATATTTTTTTTTTAAAAAAACCCTAAGATATATGAGTTGATTTGAAGCACCTAGTTCTCATGTCAGGGGTGACAGAAACATTTATTTTTGATTTTCAAAATCACAGGAGATTTACCTGGAAGCTGATTTCTCTGAGTTTGTGATTTGATTCCTTGCTCCAAGTTTTGTGAGACCTCCTATCCATCTTCAATTTTCATAAGAGTTGTCAGGAAATAAATATAAGAGAAAATATTCAAATGAAAGTTAACTCCCCCTCCCTATAGTTGTCGGGGTACATGAATAGACCATATTCTTCACAAGAGTAAGAAGATTGTGGCTTTAGGAAATTGGGGATCTGTTCACTTCTGTGTGTCCCTTAGCCAGCTGAGTGCCTCACATATATAAGGCACCCAAAACCAGTTGTTTGAAGGAATAAATGAATAAATAAATAATAATAAAATATTCGGCCTTAAAAAAGTTTTAAATTGGCTCATTCATCTTTTATAATTAAGCCCTGGACTTTTTCTCTGCCCCCATTTGTACAGTAATTACAATGAACTATTTACCACACTCCTTGTAGAAAAAAACAAACGCAACATTTCTCACTGACATGGTAGAATAACATCGAATTTCCAGGTCTTCTCGGGTACAGTTCCTGGAAAATTGAGATCCCAGATGCAGCAGGAGCACTTAGTGCCACACGACTGGCCTGTCTGCAACGTGTCAACAGCCATCTCAGAGTTGCACCTAGTGGCACACTGGACTCTGGAGTTTCAGACAAACATATGAAGGAGAATTGATCTTTATTATTGTTAGAGAATTCCAACTTAATGCCAAAAGAATGTTTAAGTGAATGTGTTTCCTGTCCAATCACATTTAATTAATTCATCTGGGATAATGTAAACTTTATGTGCATGACTATGGATAGTTTTCTCACTACATAATAGACAATGTAAATAATATCATTCATATAATTTAATTGTCTGAAAAATTGGGTTGAAACATATGTCAGGCCTTCTATGAGAATTGGGGGTAAAATTTTGAGCAGTAAAACTGAAAAATATTTGTTTAAAATCTATGTATCTATCTATGTATCTATGAATGTATGTATGTATGTATGTATTCTATTTATGATATGAATAGCCAAGGTTGAGAACCACTCCTATAACTGAAATGGGTTCTTTAAGGACACTGTTTCCCCTGGAGCTCTGTTTTATTGGTGGTTCTTTTCTCTTTCACACTCTCCTAACCCTGGGCCCTGAGATGGGGCAGATTCACTTGTTTCTCATTGTCACTTCTAGGTAATCCATTCTCTTTCCTTCACAAATTCTTGCAGCTTCAAAGCTCATGCTGTGTGTGGGACTGTATATTACCCTTCCTTGTTGCAGTCATTTACTGACATGCAGGTCACTCTCCCTTTCTCCTCCAAGAGTTTGATTTTTAGGTAAAAGTTGCTCTCTTCCAAACTGTTCCAGGCTTAATTCTTGGTGATTGCAAAACCTATTGTAGCTGCTCTTTTCAATCTGGTTTCTCAGTTCCTTGCCTTCTTCTCCTTTAAAATTACCAACTTCCATCTATATGAGACAACTGTGGCTGAAATAAATGTTCACACAAGTTTTTCATTGTTCCTAACCACACCTTTTTGTCCCTTTATTTACATACCTCACATTCCATGTTCCATCATTATAGTAATTCTCTCTCCTTGCAGTGTATCTGTCTTGCAAAATTTTATCCATGGTTAACCTGTGATTAAATCCCTCTCTCTGCCTACTCCACATCTGCTCCCATACACTAAACATGGCTGCAGAAAAACACAACCATAATGATTGTCTTCCTTTAAATGTATGACCCCTAATCTCAGGTGCACTTTTAATGCTTCCTGACAATCATATTTCTTTAGTTCATTCATTCTCCTACTCTCCCTGAAAAATACTACTTTTTCTTCTCTCCTCTAACTTCTAACACTTTCCCCTAAATCCTAAGTCTCAGCTGATGACTTTGCTTCTAGAGAAAATAGAATCACCCAGAAGAGAGCATCCACAAACTCCTGCCGTAGTAACTAACCACCTACTTGCATGTGTACCTTGGACAGAGGGTGCCTTAAGGGTATTCCTTCCTATCCAGAGATATCCCTCCACAAGGTGGGGGATTGCTTGTTTTCTCTCCTACTTCAAGACATTATTCTCACTCTTATATCACCTCCCGCTAATTTCTATGGGATCATTTATATCAACTTACAAACATGCTCTTATTTCTCCCATCTGAAAAAAGGGTATTATTGATGCCATCCTCCCACTCAGCTACTGCTGATTTTCTCATTTCCTTTTATAGAAAATGTTTCAAAACCTTGCTTAGATTAATTGTCTCCAATTATTCTCCTACCTTCTTTCTTGAGCCCTCTCCAATCAAGCTTTTGAACACACCACTGTAATGAAACTTTCTTATTAAAAATACCAATGACCTCCATATTACTAAATCCAATGGTCGGTACTTATTCACCATCTTACTTGACCCATCATCAAATTTTGATAGAGTTGATCACTTCTTCCTCCTTGAAAGTTTCCTTATGTGCCTTCCAGGACATCACTCTCTCTCATCTTTTTCTCTATTTCACTGGCTACTTCTTCTTGGTCTCCTTTGAGACCTCCTCTCTTAATCTCTCTGACCACAAATCAGTGGATTATCCCAGGGATCAGTCCTCAGACTGTCTTCTTTTCTCCCTGCACTCACTATCTTGACAGTCTTACCTTTTTCATGATTTCAAAAATCATTTGAATGGGTATCTCTAGCGTAGACCTCTCTCAACTCCAGACATCTTTTCTTAGATACCCTGTAGGCATCTGAGATTTAGCAAGTATGAAATTACACACCACCCTTTCCTCCAAACCTGCTCCTCACAGTCTTCCCCATCTCTGTAAATGGCAACTTCACACTTTCATTTTCTCAGGCCTAAGTCCCGGGACTCATACATGATCTCACTCCTTCTCTCATCTGTGTCTAATCTGTCACCAAGTGCTGCTCACTGTACCTTTAAGACACATCTCTGATCCAACCAATTTGCACTCTCTTCATGGCGATCAGTTCAGTCCAAGTCATCACTGTTTCTTGTCTAAACAATTACAATAACCTTCTGGATGGCATTCCCATTTCTGTCTTTGTTTTCCAAACAGTTTATTATCAAAATAGCAGACTTATAAAATGCAAATTCATTCATGTCATTCTTCTACACAAACTCTCCAATGGCCTCCCATCTTACTCAGAGTAAAAGCTAAAGAATTTACTTTGGCCTACATAATCTGGCCTTGTTAAGGCTCTGTGATCGTCTCCTACTGGTTGATCTATTCTGGCCATATTGGTCACCTTATTCTTCTTCTCATATTTCATATATAATCTGACTTCAAAGCTTTCACACTTCTTGTTTCCTCTACAGAGCAATTTTCTATCATAAATCCATATGACTATATTCCTGTCTTTCCTTATAGATGTGTTTAAATATCCTTCTCATTGAAATGTTTCTTAGCTACATATTTGAAATTCCATTCCTTTTATTTATATATTCCTTCCTTTATTTTTCTATAATACCTATTGATATCTACTTTACTATACATTTTACTTGTTTATTTTATTTATTATCTATCTCCTTTGGGTAGAATTTTTGCTCTATTCTGTCTTATAAACTACTGTACTTCCTAGAATAATTCCTAGTAAATGGCTAGCATTTAGTAAACATTTGTTGAATGAATAACTAAGTGAATTCATGAGTGAGTATAGCAATGTACTAATTACCAACTGCTGAAAGTCATTTTTTGAGATTCTGGGGAAAAAAATGACTGCAACAGAACAAAAGGAAGAAAAAAATTCCTTTAAGTATTTAAAAAGATTACATTGAAATAGAAGAGTCTACCTGCTAATTATGTCAGTATATGTAAAGAGCTAAAACTAATGTACAAATTGTGTAGGGTTCTTTCCTATATTGACAGCTATATAGCTTACATGAGAATCATTTACTAAGAATATTTGTTCTTCATAAGAGTTAGTAGAATGTTAAGGTGAAGTTCAATAGTTTAACACCAATTTATACAGAACAGAAAATTCACAATACCCCACTAACAATAATAGAAATGAAATAAGATGATTTAAAACATCTTATTTAGTCATTTTCATTAATTGTATGGTGTTATTCCTTTATAGATTAGAATTCAATAACCTCACATTTATAGCCAAAATGAAGTACCATATGAGGTGGGGAGACTTGTGCCCTATGATATAGATTTTTGCACTTGGATTTTACATAGAATCCTAAAAAATTTCATAAGTCCCTATACGGTCTTTTACTGTAATCAGTTATTATCACTTTCCTTTATATACTTGTAGAGTTTTTCTACCACACTGTTAATCAGTCTATCCTGCCAGTAACTATGGCATTCCTTCGGAAGGTTGGATCTTCTTTCTTTCAGTGAGTGAAAAGCAAGCAGAGACAGCTTGAAGAATTCCAAATGCTCTAAAAAAAACTCATACTGAATTAGCAGAGGGAGGAGAGGGGAAGTGGAAAAGAGCAGCACTGTGAGTTCACGGGCCTGGCTTTTTATCATGCCTACTCTTGGGGCCACATCAGTGGCCTTGCTTTCGTGCCAGAAGCAGCGTAAGTCATAATTAGAATATAGAATATTGCAAAGAAAGGGGAAAAGGCCCCATCTGTGCAGCCACTTTAACTACAAGCCCAGAACCTGTTTTACAGCTGAGGCACAAAGACTGCATTAATACATGTGGTTAGTTCCTTCTCTATACATACTGTAGATTCATTGTGTCTGCTTTTCCTAGGTGGAGCAAACACAGACATACAATATTTTGTTCTCTTTTTGCTGTTATACTTCCTCTCTCGCCAGATGCAGCAAACCCCTTCCTAAGCCATTCTGTCTGTGCTACTCTGCACGTTGACACCAATCAGCTTGCAAGTGAGCAGAGCTGTCAGCACTGGATATTTTCTCCTCCATTGTCACTGGTCTAATGACATCCTCTGGTTTATGCACTTTTCTCTCCAACACCACCATAAGCTAGAATAACTCACTCAGTCTGGGTATTAGGCACCTCTCCTATAATTCATGCCAAGTAAAGGAAATCCCTAGACTTAAGGACAAATAGTGTAGCATATGTACAAAGTACTGGGCAGTCTCCATGTGTAAACTTTCTATTTAATATAATGAAACAAAACATCTCCATGTGCATGGTGCTTATTTTGCAGATAAAGAAATAATTAGGGATGAGAGACCCTAGTACAATAGGGCCATTATTTCTAGAATCATCATGGGAAGAAGTGAGTTTTATATATTTAGGCTGATTTCAGAGTCTAGAGTGCTATGGGAGCTTAACAAATGATTGTTAATTACTATTTAAGCACAAGTGTTGACTGAATACAATGCTAATGGATCTCTTTGGGAATATTCTTTAGATAGCCACAATTTATCTAGACTTGCTATCAGGGTTTGATTAAATGTGTTTGCTTCAGTATCAGCATGAACATTCCATACACATTTCTGTATTTCCAGAGGCCAGTAGGGCTCAACACACAGTAGGTGTTCAAAAATCTGCTGTAAACAGTTGAATTTAATTTACTGGATTTTTATAACCTCTTTGAGATTTGTTTTGGCAGCCAAAGCCGGGGAGCTGTGTTCTGGCTACCCTAAAAATAAATGCTTAGGAACAATGTTTCAGGATTTTGTTCAGCCGTACTTGTCTTTGGATCTTGCTCTTTTTTAGAATTTTTCTTTGTTAGAATGGGTCAGGTTGTTAAATCAGAGAACAACAAATTTTAGGACGTACTATTATTGATGAAATGTCTCTAATGTGTTTGTTTAGATTTTCATCTTTTAAACTTAGCACATTATTTTGTTTTCACCTTAAGTTATACTATTAATAATTCTGTAGCTGAGATGATTGTTTAAATCCAGGTACAGTATATTTTAAGGTTTTTACCATTCTTTTATTACTGGTTAGTGAAGGGTAAAATGCAATGGGAAAATTGGGCCACAGACCACCTTTACAATAATCAGATAGCATTGTAGTTATGCATGTTTTAATGTGAAAATCACCTTATAAGAGTAGCATAGTTACATTAAAATGAAGCAAATTAACAAAAAAGAAGAAAAAGTACAAGGTTTGATAAGAAAGTTCTACAAAATTATAAGTATAAAAATTCTTAAGAGCTTAACCATGTCATACATGGCAATTATTTTGTGCTTGCTAAGGAATTACTTTCTCATTTTTGTTCATTAGGTAATATAAATGTCAAAATAAATATTTATCAAGAGTTTATTTTGTAAAGGCATTGTGCTAAGCAAGCTCCTTCATTTACATTAATAAATATATAATTAAAAAAACCATCTTGACATTTTTCTCTAAGGCGAATATGTCAAATAAAAAAGAAGAAACAAAATAATTAGCCTTCAAGTTTAAGCTGATTTCCTATGCTTTTTGAAACTACCATTAATATCTGAGTTTTAGTAGTACACATTTTTTATTAGAGATAATAGCACAGTACTTATCTGACATAAGAAACACTACATTTGTGTTTTGAATTTTTGAATTTGAATCTTTGATCAATAAACATTGATGGTAGTGGCTGGAAAGATGACAAGAGCCAGGTACTAAATATATATATATATATGTGTAAAATATATATATATATATATATGAGTGTGTGTGTGTGTGTATTCATATTTAAAGTAGAAGAATTCCCATAACCCAGGTAGATTGGCTCTCTCTTCCAATATGTCAGAAATAGTTCATGTAATTTAACAAAGTCTGTTACTGTGTAAAAATAATTTCATCGTTCTTAAGGTTTTAGGATCAAGATGATACTTAGATTTCTTTCATAAGTAGTCCTTAGAAAGAAACTGTCCACTTCAAAAGAGTTGAGGTAGAAAGTCCTGTAAGAATCTGACCAAATTTATTTTTCAGATCTTATGCTATTTTCTTGGCCTCTGATCTTGGGGAAGTGTTGGCACATGGCTCTAGTTCCTGCTCTTTAGATTTGTTTCCTGAATGGAGAAATCCCGGGCACTGTTTTCCTTTGTTCAGGTGGTTAATTATATTTCAGGGTGGTACTCACAGGGTAGAACACTTTTATAGCAATTTGCCTCGGTCTGGCCTGCTCTGCCAATCTCTGTTTCACTTGTGGTCAGTGAACCCAAACTCTGGAGAGGTTAGTTTCCCACCCAAACTGCCCACCCAGGCTGGGAGCTTGAATTTACCATTTGCTTTTCCTGTCAATTTCATCTTTTTCCATTTGCTTTTAAACTCCTCTGGTTCTCATTGAGTTCAACCCAGCATGGTTTTCCCTTAGTTAACTGCTGTGTTGTTCTAGGCATTAATATCATTGTCAGCACAGTTGTGTGAACAAGTTTTATTGGTTATTTTGGTTTTTTTCTGCCAGTAGGAAGACCAAGTCTATCCTAATGGCAATCAAATGCCTTGGAGAACCATTCATTCCGTATTTGTCACTTAAGAGGATTTTAACTTGCTATTTGGAATAATGTCTACCATTTCTGTATAAAAGTATTGAACATGAATAAAAAGAAAAGAAATTTCACCCATAATCTCATCATTCAGAAATAAACATAGTTAAAATTTTGGTATGATTTTCAATCCTTGTTCTTCTTAGCACTTTGTATAATTATATATACATAAACACACACACATCCATGCTCAAATTTTTTTAAAAAAATGAGGATTGCACCACTTATGTAATTTTATATTCAGCTGATCAGTTTAACACCATATTACAAAGATTCCCAGAGTCTTTAATTATTGTTAGTATATTTCTAATGGCTAAAAGAATTTCTTATATAGATGAGTGAACCTATATGCAAATGATTCACATTTTGACATACATATGGAATGTTTCTCACTTTTTTATGAAGCTCATTTTATTATGAAAACATCCAGATTGACTGTCCTTATACATCAATCTGTGCATGTATAATTATATACTTGAGATCATTTTCTAGAATTGGATTTTCTGGGGGAAAAAAGTATGAAAGCTTTTATGTCTCTTGCTTTACTACTCCAGATTTCTTTCTGAGAAGGTTTTGGCAATTTATATTTCCCACCTTTTATCAATGAATAATTATTGTATTTAACCTTCATGAAACAGATTAAAACTAGATTGTGGATATAATTTGCATTTCTTTGAGTAATAGCTACCAAATAATTTTCTCATAGTTTTCTTGGTTTTTTATAATTCTTTCTGAGTGATCTCTTCAGCATTTTGCCATTTTCCCCTATTATACCCTATATAATTTTAATTTGTTTCTAAGCTCTATATATTAAGGATATCACATGTCTGTCACATATGTTGACAATTCTCTTCTTCCAAGTTTGTCATTTCCTTCTGAATTTTGTTTATTTTTTAAATAAAGCACTTAGGTATTTTTTCCATTGTATTTTATGAGTCTGCCTTTGCTTACATGAATAGAAATATAATCCTCAAATTGAGATTATATAAATATTCTCCTATCCTTTCTTCCTTGAAAATTTAAGAAAATTGGCCATCATAACCATTTGGCTCCAAAGCCTTTTTTGAAAGTAATTACTGGGTTTTTTAATTCAAATTTTTCTACAGTTTATTGAGATTTTTCTTCTTATTGGTTCAACTCTGGTAATATACATTTTCTTATAAATGTGCATTTTATCCAGATAGTTAAATGTATGCACAAGAATTCATTATTTTAACATTCAGATTTTTTGTCATATTTTCTGTGTGTTTTACTTGTCAATTTCAAATTTCCCAGAACAATTGTATTTTCATCCATTTCCAAACAGCATTTGTTTCATGAATTCTGATGTAGGTTATCAATATGCATTAGTTCACATCACAACACACATAGCATATTGAAGACTGTTATTTTTCCATTGTGGGTTGCATACTTTATTAGTACATAATGAGCCTCCTCTTTATAGCCTCAAAATATACTTTATCTGTAATTAGTATTCTTCATCTGATGTTTTTTGAGATTTGATGTTGCTGTCATTGGTGTGGCATATTTTGGTAAACTTTTGCTATCCTCTTATTTTATTTTTTTCAATAATTAAAAAAATATATCAATCACTATGCATACAAATAAATTTGAAATATTACTTATATAAAAATTATTATTCCACCAACCCAAGATAAGGGCAATATATCATAATTAGACAAAGGCTTTCTGAAGAAGGTAAGTTGGACATAGTCTTTACAAAGATTTCAAGGTCACCTTCTGAGAAAGCCAAAGCCTAAGGCCAAGAGTAAGTTTCAAAACACAAAGATCACGAAGATCTCTAATGGTCCAGTTGCCTGGCATAGCTGTGGTGTGGGAGAGATGCTAGCTATCCAGTAGGGATATGGAGGAAGATTGGGGCTGCTCTGCATGTTCTGCTTCTAAAATTACTACAGTTTACCTCTAGCTCCCAGAAGTACGTCAAAGAATAAGTTTTACATGGCACATAGGAGTGAATAAAACCTCTATCAGCACATGGTTATATCAACACATGGATTAATAGGGACTCTAGGCCAAGTTCACCAGACATTTTCTCCAACTGGAATTCAACTGTCACCATGAAATTTCATGTCATCCTCCTCCTAACGATTCTCTTTCTCCAATGTTAGATTTTGTGTTTTCTGAATTCCCATATCTTCTTCTTCTTTCTTTCTTTTTTATTCATTAGTTTTGATGTGTCATATTCTACAACATATTTCTCAGATTGACAGACGAATATTTTGAGACACTGATTGTCTGACAATGTCTTTATCTTCACAATTAATTGATATTGGACTGTAATAGAATTCTGTTAGATTGATAATCATTTTGTTTTAGAATTTTGAAGACATGACTTCATTCTTGGTTCTTAGTGTTGCTATTTAGAGGAAGGCATTCTTATTTCTGATTTTATGTAGACCTTTCTACTCTCCCCTTTTTATAAGATTCTAGAGTCTCTTCTTTTTTCTATTATTTAGAAATTTCATAGTGATGTGCCTTGGTTTAAAACATTTTTTAATCCATTGTCTTGCACTAGATAGATTTTTAAAATTTAGAAATCTAAGTCCTTTAATTCTGGGAATTGTTCTTAAATTATATCATTGATGATTTATTCTTTTCTCAATTCTCTTTCTGTAACTCTGTTTACTCAGATGTCAAATTTCTTGCATGGACTCCAGTTTTCTTGTTCTTATCAGTTTTCATTTTCCAACATTTTTCTCCCTTACTTTTCTTGGCAATCAAACCTTATGTCATTTTTGTTATCTTTCATGACATTATTAATTCCTGAGTCTTTAAAAAAATTCTCTAAATAATTCTTTCTTTTAAAAAGATTTTGTATATACTTGAATCACTAATACAGTATATCCCTTAGGATATTAATGATATATTCTTTTTTTCTTCTCTTTTTTATGGTTTTCTTTTCTTCCAAATCATCTTCTTTTTATGTTTGTTTTGGCCTATTTTCTTTTATATGACAGACTTTCCTAAAATGCCTGGTAATCCTGGGTCCCTAACTGTGTTTGAGAGTGAACGGCTTGCAAATCTAATCATAAACTCTGTGTATGTGGGTAGGACCCACAGACTTTGGAATTCACAGAAATTATTTGACCAAGACATTCACAGGGGTTCCCTCAATGTCAGTTTCTTAAATCCTCTCCTCTTGAGTTGATCAGAGTTCCTAGGAAAAACCCTCTAACCTCCTGCCCAGAAGTTAAGTTCTGGCTGCAGCATTCTGGTATAAAGACAGGGAAAATTGAATAGAAAGTCTCATCATTCAGTTTGAAGATATTCTCTTGATGTTCCTTTTGTTGCTGTTGTTAGTTTGTTTTGTTAAAGCACATCTGCCCTTAACTTTCCCTGGTGTCCCTCTCAGTCAGTCTAGGGATCCTCTTTTTCTAAGTGTCCAGAGTCTAAACCTTTAGGCATTTATTCAGGTAGAGGAGAGGTAGCCACTAAGGGCACATAGTGGAAAGAACTGGGCAGACAACTACTCCTCACCAGCTCTCAACCAACTCCCTTTCTCAGCCCTAACTCCACTATAGAGTATGTGTGGGCATCAATTCCTGGAAGAGACTGGCCTTTGAATCCATGGACTGAGTAAGGAAGATCTACCCTCACTCAATATGGGCAGATCCCATGCAATTGGCTGAGGGCCCAGATAGAATGAAAGGCTGAGGAAATGTGAGTTGTTTCTTTCCTCTGGAGCTGGGACACCCACCTTATCCTTCCCTTGGACATTAGAACTCCAGTTTCTTGGGCCAATGGGGACTCTTGGACTTACACCATTAGCCTTCCAGTTTCTCAGGCCCTCAGCCTCATACTGAGAGTACACCAATCGCTCCTCTGGCTCTCAGGCCATCAGATTTGACTTATACCACTGGCTTGCCTGGTTCTCCAGCTTGCAGACAGAAGATCACAGTTTCCGTAATCACAGGAAACATCTCCCATAATAAGTCTCCTTTTATATATGTACGTCTATGTCAATATCAATATCTATACATCCTATTGGTACTGTTTCTCTGGAGAACTCTGACAAACACAGGACTCAGGGATCCTGTGGACTGAGCCGTACAACACAGTAAAGCCATTTTTTTTTTTTTTTGGTGTGGAATTTTAGCTCCCCAGAGGAGCTGCTAGAAAACCATGTGTAGTTCTCTGTGTCTCTAATCTATAGCTATCCCTGAATGTCTCTCTCTTTATAGACTAGGGCATAGATTCCTAGTCTGGAGATAATCCTCCTCTGCATTCAGAAGTTTATGCCCATGAAACCAAAGAATCTTTGGCTTCATCATAAAATCCTCTAGGTTTTCCTAAGAGCTTACAAATGTAGGGGGGGAAAAGGTTTACAAAGACTTGTGGCCAGTTTAACTTTTTTGTCCTGCCATATGTCTTTCTTGAAATAATCATGTATATAGCTAAGTACCTCCCCAAAGGGGAAAGGAGAAAATAAGCTAACATCTCAACATGGCATCCAGCCCTATAGTTTTGGAGACAAATAGGGTTCCCTGACAAGTTTTATCCTTTACAACAAACCTATTTATTTATCTTCAAATTATTGAGTTTTTTTATTTTTAGAAATGTTTTTAGCAGAATATTGGAAGCCCATTTGAAATATAGTTTCAGATTTCTTGCCAGCCCTGCAAAAAGGGTCTATCAGTCAGCTACCAGACTGTATTTTAGCTCATGTTCCAAAGCACAATGGGACCATATAATTGTGAACCCTGTTATTTGGGATTGTTTTGTCCTAGTATGTTTTATTTACTTGATTGAATAGCATCTCTTGCCCTTTTCTTTTTCCATACAATGTATACAACGAAGATAAGAATTAAAGTGAAAGTTAGTGTCCATAATCGATAGTCCTACAGTCTTCCCTGTTTTGTTGTGCAATAACGTACACAAAACTCCAGACTACTCCCCGCCTCAAGAAAAAGTAGAGCAGCTTAACTCTTTCTTGGGAATATGTAATCTGAAGTTAATGAACATAATATTTAAAGGTAGATGCTTTTTTCTTTCAGTTTTTTTTAAAATAATAGACAATCAGCCCCTTGCAAGTAATACATGGAAATCATCCTTCAGCTACATGCTCTTCCTCATAGAGCTACCTGTAGGACTCTGCTAATACCTACACAGGGAACAGTGCTAGTAGAAAGAATAACAAGTGTCTCTTGGCATAGGTGAAGCTATCAGTCACGTAATGTTGCTTTTCTTCCTTTTCATTTCATTTCAGTGGTTGAAGGATATTGAGGAATAGAGACTAAAAAATTGAGACTAAAGACCTTACTGATGTTGCATCTGAGTCTAATCAAACAACCCAAAGTTTTCATCACTCTCATGAGATCTGTTGACCTCTGCCGCCAAATAGCAAGAATATTGTGTTTAATAGGAGTCTGAGTTTTTGCTTATGGACATTCACTACAACTGTCAGCCCATCTGGTTTTCTGACAACATCTAACTTAACCAGGTCTATGCCATAACTATATGTCTGCTATTTTAAGTTTTTACAAATACATTTAAGCACATCTTTCTCTAAGTTTCTATCAGTCAATGCCTGCCGAGTGTTTTCCATTTCTGATTATCCTTGGAGTTTTCTGTTGATTATTATAGTATCCTGTTAATACCAATGTAATATATTAATATGTATGTAGCAATTCATTTGCATGCCTTCCCTTTTGAAATTGACCTGTGTTTACCTTTTCACTCACTGTTTTTGACTTTGATTGGTTCCATTAGATTTTATGTACATGTATCTTAACAGATTTATGCACAATTAATCAACTAAATCCAGCGATAAATTTAAACTATTACAATTGGTTGAATAAAGTGTGTTAGCCATGAGGCAGTTATCTAATCCAACTCTCATACTGCTGGTCTCCTGCTTGAAGCTTACTAAGAGCTGAGAAACTAGCTCACTACTGAAATGCCCATTCTTTTTTCAGATATCTCTTATATTTAAACCTCTTTGTCTTCATGTTGAGCTAATATCTGATTTCTAATAACTACCACTCAAAATATATGTCTTTCCACATTAGGTAAAGGAAAATGATGCCTTGTTGAAGATTACTTGTTGGCTGCCCTTGAGATAGTTGAAGACAACTCTTCAAATTGCAGTTTTTCTCTTCCATGATCTTAGTATAAACCTCGTTATTTTTCTGTGGAATGTCTTTGATTCTCTTTACCTCTCCAGTAGTTCCACAGGCATAGATTCTATGGGTCTCTTAAAGAATGAGACCATGACTTTAGTTAAAGGTTCTGGTGTGCTTTGACTATCATAGAGCGAGGACATATATATCAGCTCCTCCGTTCAGAATGCTTAACCATCCACAGATGCAAAATCAGATTAGCATTCTTGACAGCCTTGTTACAGTGTTGACACCAGTTTTATATGGACAGGAAAGAAGGGCCAGACTACTTATTTGGCTCTTGAGATATATAGAGGTTTATCTTACTCTCTGGTAAGGGGGTAGATAATGGAGCAGTATGGACTATAGAGTCCCTCATTCTGAGTTGCTGCCCCTCAACAATGCTATTAGTGGCCTCAGCCTTTCAAGGGCTCCTTTTTAAACAGCACTGACATATGGTATCAACTGTGTGAGTGATAGAAACAGTGTGGCCACAGTGGGAGGCAATCAGCCAAAACAAATTGGGGGAGAGATGAGAGACCGTGAGACTGAAAGGCTCTTGTTTGAACTTGGAGTTGAATGAGACCTGCCTGGGACAAAACCAGAGAATGAGACAAATTAAGGAAATAAAATATTTGGAAATGTACTCTTGGAATAATAGGAGACTTTAAGGTCTGGCTTTTAACCAGGGCCTAGGATTGGTGGCTCTTTGGCCTAAAAGAAACATTCAGTCATTAAAAACTTAACAAATATGGCTAAGTCAAGTTCAAAAGGAGACTCTGAGTCATTCTTAAACTTCTAACTCTCTGAGAAGAGTATATACAATTTTCTAACAATGTGATTTTAATTGGGATGAGTTTTTTTTTCAATTTTCAAAACATTCATGACAATTAGACTGAGAATATCTATAAATAATCTTTATAGAAAGAGTCAGAAAATCTAGAATTATATTCCAGCTATGTCACTAGATACGTAACTTCTCTCTGCTTTAATTTCTTCAAATGTAATTGGGATTGTTATATTTATTTAATAGAATTAAAAACAATGTTTCACAGAAAAATCCTTTGTAAAGTATAACTATTCAAATGTTAGCTATTACAATTAATATTTATGACATTATTTGTATTTCTTTAAGACTATTTTTTAATGTATGAAGGGCATCAACATTGTAAATCAATGTTAAGAATCTCTAAAAATACCTTTTATTCTTACATCAGAGAGATTGGTAGCCAACCACCAAAATTTTTCTTCCCTTCTTCCATAGTAATAGAATTATAGCTCATACAGTTCCCAGACTTCCTTGCAGTTAGATGTGGCCAGATGTTTCAGTTTATGTGAGAGAAAGTGTTGTGTGCCACTTCCAGGACAATTTCTTAAGACTAGGCAGTGCCTCCTTTATATTTTTCTTTCCCTGCCCACCAGCTCCAACTTGGACATGGTGAAAACATGTGAAGAAAATAACTTACAGGATATTAGAGAAAAAATATTAAAGAAAACTAGATTTCTGAATCACCCTGTAGACTAGTGTTATGGACTAACTTGGAAGCCCTACCCTGTATTGTTTTGGGTAGAGATATCAGCTTTTTTTTTTTTTTTTTAAATTAAGTCACTGAATCTTTGGTGCCTGTTTGATCCAACAGCTTAGTCAATCTTACCTAATAAAAATTACATATGTGATGTTTTAAGATATTTTGATGTTTTCCGTATGATCACAGAAAACATGCAGGGGAAAATTAGAAAATATCCTAAATAATAAAAATTCTCAAATTGACGTCATGAAATGAAGAACATTGATAAACTACTGGTTAAAATGATCAAGGAATTTTATTATTTAATATTGAGATAATTTTATACTTATGGAAGAACTGTGAAAATAGTAGAGAGAGTTCCATCTACCCTTCATCCATCTTTCCCTTATGTTTATATCTTACATAACTACAAAGTATTTATCAAAACTAAGAAATTAGCCTTGGTCCAATAGTAATAAACAAACCACACGCTTTATTAAAATTTTACTAATTCTTCCATTAATGTCTTTTTTCTGTGCCAGGTCTAATCTCAGATCCCACATTGCCTTTAATTGCCACATTGCCTTTAATTGTCATGCCTCTGTAGTCTCCTTCAATCTGTGACACTCTTCAGTCTTGACCTTGACACATTTGAAGAGAACTAGTCAGTTATTTTGTAGAGGACCTTCAACTTGGGTTTGTCTAATGTTTTCTTATAATTAGACAGAGGCTGTGAATTAATTAGAAGAATGTCATACAATTGATACGCTTGTCTCACATATCAGAGAGTAACTGAAGTTGATACAGTATGTATTACGGGTAATGTTGACCTTAATCACTTGGCTATGGTAGTGTATGCTAAGATTTTCCACTCTAAACTTACTGTTTTTTCTGTTGTAATTACTAAATGCTATGGAGAACTACTATGCAAATATCCTGTTTTTTCCTAAACTTTTGCCCACTCATTTTAGCATCCGTCTATGGATCTTGACTGTGGCAATTTTTACTGTGATGTTCTAATGGTGCATTTTCTATTTCCCTTCAGTACTCCTACATTTATTCATTGAAATTCTTCCATAAAGTAGAGTCATCACTATCCCTCCCATTTATTTATGTATCCATTTCTTTGTATTAGTATGAATTCAGATTTTTCTTTTTAAGGGTTTAATCTCAAATACCACAGTCACTTTTTGTTGTTGTTTTTCATGTCATTCCAACTTTGGCCACTGGGAGATCTTTCAGTCTGCTCCTGAGTCTTTTCAACATGCCTCCATTCCTTGTTTTCTTTCTTTCTTTTTTACCCCCAGTTTCTTACTTTCTAGAGTTTAGAAGATGCTCCAGGCTTACCTTGTATTTTCCTGCCTCAATCCTTCAATCAACTACTTCTCCCAGGAGCTCTGGTTCCATTTATTGAAGAGTAGTATTTATTAATAGAAACCATTATCTGAGCACTAGCTGTGCTAATTTGTTACAGGGGTTTCACTGATTCTATTAGCACCATTCAGTGGGTAAAACTAGGAAATATATTTATGCATACTAATTCATGCTTACACACATATTCATAGCTATTTTTGTTTCTATTGTGTGTGTGTATATATATATATATATTTAAATGAGGTAATATTGATACCATTTATTCCAATCCAGCACAGTAGGATTCATTCTAACCTCTCTCTTTCCTTATTACAATTTCTTTCTCTGCTAATGTCAGACCTGGCTCTTATTGTCTATAGTACATTTTCTTATTTGTTCAACCCTAGTATATAAATGAAATAGTTTTATAATTCCTAGTCCATACTCCTAAAAGAAACTAAGTTACAAACTACAGCATATTGTTTCAGATCCTTTTGTCCCTTGAAAGTAATTATGTGATTTATACATAATACTGTCACCTCCTCTTTGCTCCCTACCCCACACACATCCTGGATGATTTATTTTTTAAATTATACACAGAAAATTTTACTTTTTGTGTGTGTATGGTTCTATGGGGTTTGAAAAATGAGTAGAGTCATTTGTTCACTACAGTTCCATATAGAACAGTTCTGTCACTCAAAATTTCCCCCAAGCTAGACCTTTGTAGACATCTTCAATCCCCACACCCCAACTCCCGGCAACCACTGACCTGTTTTTCACCATAAAGTTTTGCCTTTTCCAGTGCCATATAAATGAAATGATACAATGCATGGCCTTTTGTGTCTGGCTTTTTTTTACTTAGCAAAATATATTTTAAGATTCATCCATGTTATGTGAATCAATAATTTGTTCCTTTTTATTGCTAATACTCCATTGCCATATGCTACCGTTTGCTTATACCTTCACTGGTTGAAGGGCATCTAGGTTGTTACCAGTTGCTAATGATTAACAACAAAGCTAATATAAATACTTGGGTATAGGTTTTTGTATATGTAAAAGTTTTCATTTCTTCTGGGTAGATACCTAGGAGTGGGGTTGCTGGGTCATATGGTAGATATATGTTGAACTTTATAAGAAACTGCCAAACTGTTTTCCAGAGTGGCTGAGGCATTTTTTAAAAATCCCACCAGCATTGTCTGAGATTTCCAGTTGCTCCACGAACTCACCACTGTTTGGTATTGCTAGTTGTTTTGATTTTAGAATGTAGAGCCTGAAAGAAGCCCAGACACCTAGACCCGTCTCCTTCATGTAACAGATGTGGAAAGGGAAAGTCATTTGCTTAAGAACAACCTAGAGCTAATCTGTATTACAATAAAAGATCTCTTGCCTAGCTCTCGGTCTTGTGTGACTTTTTTTCCTCCTAATTTTCCAAATAGCCTTTGTCTCCATATTTGGTCTTTCCCAGATACATTATAGACAATTCTTAAGCCTTATCACTTGGAATGGCAAACTTATATTGAGGTATCTTTGAGGCCTTGGAAAGCAATGGGGATAATGTAGTGTGCTGGGAGAGAGGGCAGCATGTTTACCGAGGTCCTTTAGTTTACTCAGAGACGGCTATTCAGCAGCTGAGTTTATAAACAGCTTTCATCCATTATCTGGTAAATATTCATCAAGCATCTAGCCTGTCAGACTCTAATCTAGGCATTGGATGACCATAATAAATAAAATAAAAAGTCTTTTTCTGCACCCCCTGAACTTCATGCTTAATTCATTAAAAAAATATGTGGTAGGGGAGAAAAAGAGATACATTTCTTTTCAAGAGCGTATTCGCATTTTTCAACACAGCACACACCCATAGCTAGGGTGTGTGTTAGATGACACAGGGCACCTATGATGGGTTTCCTTAAGGAGAAAAGTTAATAATCACTTTTGATGCTCACTTCCTGAGTGAAGTGATGCAAATATTTTCAGCAAATTGTTGAGACACTTCCTGTGATAAAGCCGTTCTCAGAGACTTGGAAGAGTTATTTGCTTACATCAGTTTTTAGGAAGTAATTCATACAAGAACAATTCAATTGCAAAACCTAATATTCGTCCTAAGCTATACCCTCTCTCTCTCCTTGTAGAAAAACATTGCCCAGACTTCCTAGTAAATACAATCTTTTCTTAAAAGAATGTGAGTGGCATCAGTTTGGAAACAATGGAATGCCATCTGGAATGATAATTTATAGAAGAGAAGCTAGCTAAAAAATGAGCCGTGTAATTAAGGAGATTGTACATGTGAAAAATGAAGAGTATTTCATTAGATTTTTTAAAATAAGCAACTTATAATTTTATTCAAAAACATAAGATTTGAATTGAAACTCAAGGCAGAACAGAAGAATACACAGATAAATAAATTAATATGAGTACACACATATACATACATATGCCTATTACATATATATTTATATAATATATATGAAATGTTTTTGAATTTTGAAACATGATTTCATATCCATCATATGGATGACTAAGAAATTAGAAATAAAAGAAAAAATATTTCACTTTAAAATAACACTAATTTTGAAAAGATCGAATTGTAATTTAAAATATTAATAAAATGTAGTTTCCAAATTGCTGAAAATATTTTCTGATCAGTATTGTAAATTTTCATAAGTTATATTTATATTTTCTTTAAGGTTATATTTTGAGCATAAAGGAATTTTAAAATTACACATGTAAAATAATCTGGAGACATATTAGCTGAAAGAGATAGAAGACTTGTTAATTCTCATATATACTACTAACAACTGTGTGTTCATGTTCAGAGATATTGATCATTATTTTTATATGCATTTGAATATCAGTGTTCATCTTTTGTGTTTTACTGTGATGTGTGTTTTACTGTGATGGTATTATAATATATGCCACCTTGATTGCTGACCTTCACCAGGGATTAGAAAGATGGTTTTTTGAGTGGCAAAAGATTGACTCTTACAGCACACCTTCTCGTGACAAGAAACCATAATCTGCACTGGATGTAATGAGTGGGAGAGTCTTATATTTGGAAGAGTCAGGAAATAGGGAGGACTAGCTAGGGACATGCAGGTCATAGTTTGAATAAAAATATGATAACAATAAGATAGATGAGTCGATGTGTGAATAAAATAAACAGAAACAGAAATCATGTTAATGTCAAATATTTTGGAAGGAAGATCACACACATATTTTCATATAGTCACTTCTTGATCTCTATGGAAACTTCAACTGAAATTATTCAGGAAAAAGCTCAAGATAAAGACAGGAGATGAGGGTATAGATGTGGCTGAGATTTCAAGAAAACATGTTGCTAAGAAATTTACTAGTATCAACCTCTTCCTCCTATGTTCTGGAAGAACTCATTCATCATTACATATTAATTAATAATGTACATTTCAGAAAAAGTGCTTTATCTTTCTTCACTTTCTTTGTGTATGTGCATATATATGTATATGTGTGTGTGTATAGATAGGTAGATAGATTTACAATCACTATATAAAACTTAGTAAATAACAATCATTGGGATTTAAGGATATTTATCCAAGAAGTGTAATACACTGCTGAATTCTACAGGCTAAATGAATTTTTATAAACTACCATGTAAAATGTATCATTTAGAAATTCTTTTACGGACTGCATAGATATCAATTTATGAATGTTTGGCATATTCCAAAAGTATTTCCTGTTGTACCTGCTATGTGATCCTTTTGTTGGTTGGCTGGGAGGATATACTGTTCATTATCAAAGTGGACTAAAAACAGTCTCTGAAAAATACAAATGGCTTCTCTTGACTGATAAATTATTTCCTACTGCAATATTTAAGTGATTTGTTCTCATTGATAATTCATATTTTTGTGTTCAAATTTTAATTGTTTAGTGGAGTAGAGCTTAACCTTCATATTCAGTTAGTACTCACTCCATATTTTATCTAAAATGATTATTAATAATACCAAGTGTATGATATATATCAAATTTGTGGATTTTTATAAATTTTTAAGTGCATAAATTTTACTTTTAATAGTGATTAGAGAAATGTAAAGATATATGTCTTATGGCATTCACATTTTTCTTTCTTTTTTTTTAATGTTCTTAAGTGAAGCTTTTTGGTTTTGTAAATTGACATGCATTCTCGCTGTGTTTCTGAGGCCGGTCTCCAACTTCTGAGCTCAAACGATTCTCCCACCTCAGCCTCCCAAGTAGTGAGGATTACAGGCATGTGCCATTGCCCCCAGTTTTCTTGCTTACTTCACTATGGGAGAGAAAATTCTAGACTTGGTGCCTGAACCTGGGTATGTACATGCAGTATCAGGGGTGATAACATTAACTGCTATGGAAACTGATATAAAAAAAATCTGTAATTTAAGTATCTTAAGACAATCTTGAAGAAGATGATGCAGGTTATATACTTTTTATCCTAGCATCAATTTTTTTAACTAAACCTTTTCCTTTGTCAGGCATGGCTCTGTGGAACAAACATTAAGTCACCTCGATACATTGTATTTATTTGATGCTTCAGAGGTAAAAAAGAAGCCTATACTCTTTCTTCTCCCTTTTGCCTCAATTTATTAACAGTTTGCTCTGTTCTGTCAGAAACTTCTGCAACTGCTAATCTCCTTTTGACATCTTTGAGATTATTGTTTAATGTCACTAACGCTCTAAAATGCACCTATCAGATGCTAGAATCAAGCTCTGATCAGATTGGAAAGGATTAAAACGTGGAAATGAGACCTTCAGATTCAGGGTGGGACACAGGCATCCAGGCCAGGTCCACTTTTGGTGACAAGGGATCCAATGATGAAACGGGCTTTCTGGCTTTGAAAATTTTCCATACTCAGAAGAAAAAAATATAAAAATTCTACTTCCACGTTACCTCAATAATTTCTAAAATCAGTAATTTTCAACTTTTTAAAAAACATAGCAAATATAACAGCTTCTATTGAAATGCCTTACAGGGTTACAGGGTTATGAATACTTTTATTCCACTAGTTACTAGCTGTAATTCCAAAGGGATGGTTGTTTATCATAGTGGCTAGAATAGATGGATGACTGGGTATGTTCAAAGTCAGCAATAAAAGATCTGGAACCAGTGGCAAGTATTAGGACCGGACTCTAGTCTCTGGAGAAAAAAAGTTAGTTAATGCAAACAAGACCAAACATTCTGGGAGGAACTAAAGTATTAGGTCAATTATTGCAAGAGGACTCAGGCATGGCAGAATAAACTATGCACTCACTTATTAAGTCTGATGTAGAGGTCAAGGACTTGGTCTTAAACCTAAGGCTAAATCCCTGAATTTAGACCTATAATTTATGGTCAGAAAAGATTTAATGGAACCAGTGATTTGCAAGTGAGTCATGGCTCAATTAAGGGCAGGACTGTTTGAGGACCTTAGGGGACAGTTGAGACCCTTAGATGAGACAATATGCACAAAAACACTTAGCCTATATAGTCTGGCACTTGGTCAATATAGCTACATATCTCCTTTTTTAAGGCCAGGAATTCTTAAATCCAGGAATCTCTGAGATCATCCACAATCATTCCAGGATATGTCAGTAAAGGAGTGATTTATATTATTCTCTCCTAAATTAGGAGAAATGTAACCTAGAGAGGATTATAAAAATGCAATCTATGTCATGCTTTATACCATGCTAGAGCAACACAATGGTCACATCAGCCCTCTGTGAAAATGAGTTGCTTTTTTAATTCACTAATACAGTGATGGAGAAAATAAAACACATTTTAATTAAATTTTATTAAGTTAAGGAATTGTTTTAAACAGTATCAATTGTAGGTGACACTTATATTTGATTTGAGAAATTCTTTCCACTGCATTCCTTTTGTAGAACTGTGAACTGTGGAAAATATGGAAAACAAGGATATCTTCAAATCAAAGGTCTACATGGAAAACCCATCATATCAGAAAACTGAGTCAGGATGCAAGGGGGACATTTGCAAACCCCTTTTCTATGATGAACTTCAAATGTTTGGCACAAAGCGATACCTAGCCAGCATCATCTGACTCCCTATAAACTGTCAGTAAGATAAAGCTAAAAGGTTTCTACCACTGATTTTTTACTCCAGAAAGAAAACCATTTAAGCTTCATGTCTCATGGTTTACTTTCTACACATAACCATTTGAATATCACTCTTGTTTTATGTGTATATTTGAACAACTCCTTATATTGACATACTTTCAAGACAAATCTTCTTTAGGAATTTGAACAAGATGTTCAAGAATGCAAAAATGGTTTTTGGTAAACTTAGTTGAACTTAAAAGTGATGCTATGAGGAAAAGAGCAACAAAATGTTTCCTAGTGGTTATATACGATTGTTTTATTAGGTTTGATAAGACTAAACAGTCCAAAGGTTTGACAGTCCTGACACCTGGCATATGAAAGATGGAATTCCTGAATGGAAATTATTCTTATTGAACTTCTCTGAAGACTTTTGGCTAGAAAGAGGTATCTTTTCCAAAGCCAGTACATTCTCGGCGCTCCTTCAACTGGCTGAAAAATGAGGTACTGAATTCTTTGCTTAATGGGAAATCTACTGTTGTTTTAATACATATTTTTGGAAACTTTTTTAAAAAAAAATCTGTCATCACTTTTCCTTTGTGGAAATAAATATGACACCATATGGAAAAAAATGTTATAGCTCCATATGTATAATGTTCTGGATTTAAAAATGGACTAACTCTAACCTCCATTTAATGATTAAAAATTACTGAAAACAAATACACATACATGTTTATAGGCTTCATGGTTGCTATGCAAAAGAGCAGGGTAATGTGGCTAACTCTGCACTTGGCTTTGCTTGGGTAAAATCAAAGGTGTTTATGATAAACATAATAAGGTATTTTTATGCAGTTACATTATTTATCTTACTGGTTCTACTGTGTGATGCACAACAGACCCATTATTGTACATGAGTTCTGATATTTATGATTCAGCTCAAAGAATAGATTCCTATTCTTCCACCTACTACTTAAATAATGTAAGACAGAGAACCAAATAAAAGAAGGTCATAAATCACAATAGTACAGATGTTGAAAAAACGAAAGTGATTTTT
>VBSM01002217.1:33204073-33251554 GCA_008086735.1 Cheirogaleus medius
AAAAAAAAAAAAATCAAAGAAGCTTAAAAATAACAAAACCAAAAACAACATTGCTACAGCCAGAAAAGAAATATCAACCAAATAATAAAGGTTATTTCAAAGGGATTGCAGCTCTTTTCCGTGTTCACCGGCAAGCTGAAGGCAACTCAGATTTCAACAATTTACTTTACCGAATATGATAAATGTGCCAGAAATTTTTATCATAAACAACAGGAGAAGAAAAGAATGCAAAAGCAGGAGACTGAAGTGTGAGGTGTGGGGAGGAGGCTTGGTGGCGCCTCACCCAGATGGGCAACCAACATGCTGTGCTTGAGAAATTTGTTTTCTGAAAACCAGAAGTCGGGATCTTTCATATTGCTCTTTTCTTAAGTGAATTCCCACATAAAAGTGTAAATATATTTGTTGCTAAGAAATTAAAATAAGTAATGTCAGCTTGAGAAAAGCAAGTTTATGTTGCAGGGTCTCACAAGCCATTTGAAGTTGTAAATAAAACCTTTGTTTTTTTGTTTCCTGTCCAATATTTTGGGGGCATTTTGAAGGGAACTTTTTCATTATTCAAAAAGGAAATGATTAATCTGTTTCTGTCCATTCCCAGATGGAAACGTGAATTTTTAGTTTATTTAAGGATAGTCTTAAATGTGAGGGGAGAGGGGAACCCTTTCTGTTTGTGGTGTACCAATAATTTGATTGAATATAAATAAAATTATTTACTATGAAGTTGCATGACAGATTTGTTTTTTGCCTCTTTCCTGAAGTCACCACAAATAAACTGCACCCAAATGCCTATCATACACTTACAACTTTATGAGACTACTCAAATATCCTATCTTGCAACTTGTTATTATAATAAAGAAATTTTCTATATTTTGCTTTTTAGACCTGAAATGGCACCCAAAATATTGCCACTGTACTGTGTACTACCTGTTGCTTTTAGATAAAGTGATTTATTCTATGAAAAATATTTCTTCTTGTATTATTTTCTAGCATTTTTATAAATACAATTCAAAATATCCATCAGATGCAATATTACTCAGCAATAAAAAGAAACGAGCTACCAAGTCACCAAAAGACATGAAGAAACCTTAAATGCATATTGTTAAGGTGACAGAAGCAAACCTGAACATGCCACATGCTGTATGATTCCAACTATATGGCATTCTGGAAAAAGCAGGTGAAGGCAGCATAAAGATCAGTAGTTGCCAAGGTTTGGGAGAAGGGGGGGATGAATCAGGGGAGCACAGAGGATTTTTAGGGTAGTGACACTACTCTGTGTGACACTGTAATCGTGGATCCATGTCATTATCCATTTGTCAAAACCCATAGAATGTACAACACAGAGTGAACCTTAATATAAACTATGAATTTTAGTCAATAATAATGTATCAATATTGGCTCAGTAATTGTAACAAATGTACATTACTAATGGAAGATATTAATAATAGGGGAAACTGGAGGGGAAAAGGTATACGAGAATGATCTGTGCTTACTCTTCTTCTGTAAAGCTAACACTGCTCAAAAAATGAAGTCTATTAATTAAAAAATATCCATGATCTCTTCCTTTCAAGATTTAAAGATCTAGTTGGGAGCAGATGTATAAATACCTATATATAGTTCCTGGAGTTGCTATAACATATTACCACAAACTTGGTGAAGCTAAAAATCAAATATGTATTCTCTCACAGTTCTAGAGATCAGACATCTGAAATCAAGGTGTCTACAGGCCAGCTTCCTCCAAAGGCTCTCACGGGGAACCCTCTCTTGCCTCTTTCTGCTTCTGGTGGCTCCAGAAGTTCCTTAGTTGAGGTCATTCCAATCGCTGCCTCCATCGTCACATGATTTCTATTTCACCCTGTGTGTCTCTTCTCTGTATGTCTCTCATAAGGACACTTGTATTGAATGCAAAGCCCACCTGTATAATCCAAGATAATCTCATCCCAAGAGTCTTAACTCAATTTTATCTATAAGGAGCCCTTTCCCAAGTAAGGTCGCATTCGGAGTTTCAGGAGGTATAGAGGAGGAACCGTTCAACCCACTACACTTTCCAGGACATGATTTGCACTATATTAATAGAGTAGGAATGCAGTGCTCTGGGAGGGAGGTGTGAAAGCATCATAGGGAACACGACATGAGGTAAATATTGAAAGTTGAACTGGACTTTGCTAGACTGGGCAGGAGTGAGGCTGTCATGTGAGAGGTACTGCAATGCCAACTCCAGGGAGGCATCCCACGTAAAAGAGCGAGACGGGCAACAGGGAGACATGTTTAGGGAATGGTAAGAAAGTCAGTGTTCCTAAAAGAGAAAGTTGATGAGGGCTGAGGAAATGATGGCATATGGGTCAGAGATGTCAGACTGTGGCTAGGTTGCAAAGGAGCTAACAATTTTAATTCATCTTATTCAAAAATTTCTCCAAGACAAGATTGGATTCGTACTTTAGAAATAGGTCTGTTAGCAGCAGAATTAGGACTTTAGGAAGCAACAACTAACAGCAGGGAGATTAACAGGCTAGATTCAATAAGATCCAACTCCAAGGCCTCATGAGTGGGGAGTAAGTAGAGAAATGAGAAATCAGAGATATTTTGGAGGTAGAAGAAACTGCAGGTGATGAATAACTAGATTGGTGAGCAGAGAAGGATGTAAGGGTCACTCTTTCGTTTATGACTTCAGCACTAGTCAAAATGAGGACTTTTGGAGGAAGGGAGTAGTTTTATATGGCGTGTAGAAAGTTATCAGTTCACTTTTGGATATGTTTAATTTTGTCATATCTTGTACCTAAGTTTTAAGTTTGATTATCCTGAAGAAAGAAACAAGATTTTGGGCAAATCTTCAAAATTACCTTTAGAATTTCCCACATGTGTCCCTCCCAGTGAATTCCTGTCACAGATGACAAGCTCCAACAGACCACATGTCTCTGGAAACAAAAGGAATGAGAGAACCACCAAGTATTAAGAAGCAAAAAAACCAAACCAAACCAAACTCAAACAAACAAACAAAAAAGAAGGAAAACTGGTTCAGAGATGCAAGAAAATATTTTCTCTTTTTGAGGGGACAGAAGACGGCAAAATTACTGCTCCAAAGTAGCAGCCCAATCTTATTACAAAGAGATTGTAAAAAGAATTAGAGCATAATCTTTCACCAGGGAAGAAGTCTTCAAACCCATAGAATGTTGCTTTATGACCTTTTATTTTTATCTTTGTGGAACTGGTGCAATGAAAGACGAAATCTACATTCCACCATAAAAAATAAATATAATATCACCGTGACAGGGACTGATTCAGTATGGAAACATTGACTGTAGAGGCATTCTGGCTTACTTCAAAAGACTTTCAATAACTGCCAAAAGAGTTTATTTGGATAGTTTCAGTTTCATGTGTTTAATCAACTAAAAACTAAATCCAGAGTTGAGAGTGTGACACAGCATGTGTTCAGAAGAGGGGTGCATGTGTTCTTATTTTGGGGAGCATAAGTGTGTGTGTGTGTGTGTTTAAGCATGAGCAAAGGGATGTGTGTGAGAGACAGAGAGAGAGGGAAAGAGAGAAATAGAGAGGGAAGATATTGTTCTGTTTTATTTCATTCATTTCTCTAAAAGGGCCCATACTTAAAATCTTCACAGCTGTGATCACCTCAAGCCTACATGTTCATGGCTTCTACAATTCACCATGCTCCAGATCTTACAATAGTAAGTGTTTCAAAGACGTTCTCGATAGCAGGTAAGACTATAAGGTAGAAAAGTAAAACTGATTTCCCTCTGGTTAACAGACTTCATTCAGTTTGATGTCACAAGCCTTTCTTTAAAGGACTCCTATGTTCCATTAGTTGGTTTAGTTGCACAGTATGTAAGAGTGAATCTATATTTGGTCATTCAGTTGTACAAGAAAAGCAACATAATGTGTTCTTAAAGGAATTGATCTCTTAAATTTTCTTTGTGTTGTTGCAATAGACAAATCTCTCACCACAACCATTTATGGATGAATGTGTTAATTAAGAGTGTGGTGACCACCACCTCCTATATCATTGACTTTTTAAGGTAAGGGGTGGGGAGGTCACAAAACACCTAATCCAGTGTTATTGGATTTTCTTTTTATTGTATCAGTCACTTGGACTATTCTTATCATATCGGTTACTTGGATTCAGCCTGTGAATCCATGATTTTACCTGATGGATAGCAAATGTGCAGGAATGGGGAACTGTCACACTAGGTAGCACTTTATGAATTTACTGAGATTGAGTAAGTTTGGAAAACAATGAACTAGTACAATCCTTTGTTTTGCAGATGCCAAGATTAAGGCTTAGTAGAATTATTAACCCAAAGAAGTATGGCCCATTTAAGCCTACAAACCAGGTCTCTTTCCCCTAAACCTCTGGGAAGATTGTAAGTATGGGCCCTTTTACAGAAATTAATGAAATAAAACAGAACAATATCTTCTCTCTCTCTCGCACACACACGTGCACACACCCCTTTGCTCATGCTTAAACATCCACACACACAAACACTTTTATGCTCTCCAAAGTAAGAACACATGCACCCCTCTTCTGAACACATGCTGTGTCACACTCTCAACTCTGGATTGAGTTTTTAGTTGATTAAACACATGACACCGAAACGATCCAAATAAACTAGTCCACTCACCTCTTAGGTATGCAATCTACATAGAAATTCTTTGAGCTTTCCAGCAAAAGTGAAACTAAAATGAGTCTAGTATATCACAGTGAATTTGGTCCTAGTTCAGATATACATATTGGCATGCATTTTAGTGGTTGTAGTGAATGCAGTGTTAATGACGCCAACAGTGTGATATTTATCCCTTTAGTTTCATAAATAAAACCAAAGCTTGTGTTATGCTCATGCAGTGTGCAGCCATGCCTCCAGCCAGCTGCCTTGCAAATATTTGCTACTGATCAAAAGAGGATCAGAGACAGAGTGCGGGTAACTCAAGATCACCATATACACTCACAAAGACATAACTCTAAGTGTGTGTGTTGCTGACAAAGCCTCAGTAGCAGCATCTCTGCAGATGAAGAACAACTACTTATATAGAACCAACGTCATTATGTTGTCATTCATATTGGTTTGGGGGATATTCGTTGAGAGAAGGACAAAGAAATTTAGCCAAATTTAAGAAATATAATGGGGATACAAGAGATAAAATATTCTAAGGGACTTTCTATAGTCAGTTATATCTGTGCAAGAAATCAGGACAGTGTATTACTCCTTGTTGTACTTTTCAGGGAGAAACTATATGCTTCTGGTGATTTTTTTTTTTTTTTGCTCTGTTATAAACTATCCTCATAGTGGTTATAATGTAACAGAGTAACTATTCGTAGGGTTGTTCTTCAAGTATAAATGTATATTTTCTCATTAAAAAGCAAAACATTCACAAAACAAAAATTTGCAGAAAAGTTACACACAAAGAAAGGAAGCAGTAAACAACCATATTCTCAACACCCATCAATAAATCTTGCCAATAACTCAGTGTGTAAACTCTCTTTCAATTTCTCTTTTATATATCCATATATATGCGCACACACAAATATATCTCTAAGAGAATTAGATCATACTGCACATTATTTTAATAATTCACATTCTTTAATCATGATAATTTTCTATGTTAATAAAAATGAACACTTATTTAAAATATATTATTTGATAGAATGATTTATCACTTAGCATGACTGCTTGATGGGCAATGAGAAGTTAAGATGTGTCTTCACAATGAATAGCCATGGTAATCCACAGGACCTTGGCCTCTGCAATGGTTGCCTTCCACACGTATCGCAGGTTACAAACACCACCACTCCTTGCCTTGCCTCCTCTCCCCAAAAAGCCTGCTACAGATAACTCCATTTAGTTCAGCTACTTACTTCAGATTCTTTCCTCGTCCACTACTGTGGACTTCTCTTTTCTCATTTGATTTTTCTTTAATAGCCCAGTCCCTTTCGCTTGACAACATTCTGGGATGGTTTGCCTGCCATCTCCTGAAGAGTTTGATTTTCAGAGCATCAACCTGCCTCTGGCTTCCTGTGGACCACTGAGATTCTCCAATCCTGAGTTCAACTAAGGCCTCTGAGATTGATGCTTCCATTTGGACCAACTTCCCAACCCGCTGATTTAATGTGAGACATAGCTATGGTTTACTAAATGTTATTTATTTATAAATACTTTATTTGGTACTAACTGCTCTTTGCTAAAAGGTAAGACATAGCCCCTATACCCAAATAACTTAAAATGTATTAATAGATGGAGAAACAAAGACTGACACAAAAACTACAGATACAGGCCAGGCTAGATCTGTACATAGATCAGTCATTTTGAACCAGGGTATGACACTGGTAAGTTTCCTCACTATCTTCATTCCACATGCAAGTGTAATATGTTATGTCAATATTGTCAAAATTGAAAAAATATTGTGGATAATATTTTGATATTCACAGTCACTTTTATATTATATTGGCATTAGTCTTCTGAATGACACACATTTTTTTTTCCTGAAAGAAACAACTAGGTAATTATAAGTGCAGCTAAGTATCTTTCTTTGGAAATGGCACTAAAATCATGAGCAAGGAAGGAATTACAGCTACTGTATTTTCTTTTTTTGTAGAAAACATAGACAAGACTCACCTCTTCTACTTAGTAGTGTAAACTGCTAATGTTTTTCTGTATTTCAATTTTCTCAATTCTTAATTGTGATCAAGAGCAACTTGTTTGACAGATGTGTGCTCATCTGCCCATTGCTTACATTATCCGGCTTTAACAGCATGGAAAGCCATTGGCTGATGGTTATTTACCATTCTGTAGCTTGCCACTCTTTTTGGGCAGTTCAGAATGCCCACTTTGCTCACAGTGCAATAGAGCTGGAAACTAAGACAATCGAATTGGAAGAGAAACAGGAAGATAATGGTGGATCCACATTAAATTTCGTCAACCTCTTCCTATTGTCCAAAAGTTAGCAATTGGTGTTAGTATGCCATTAATAAGTGCATTTGTCTTTTCCCTACTTTCAATCTCATCTTTAACATTTGGGGAATGATGTAACAAATCTTACCATGTGCTAGGCTCGACAAACACTTTACTTGCATTAATCTCATTTGATCCACCCAACTACCTATGAGGTAGGTTAAAGTTTATTTAAGCTTTCCAAGAAAAATCAAGGCTCAGAGAGGACAAATAATTAACCAGTGCACATGACTGGTGCATTCTGGCATTTGAACACTTTCAACATGATTCCAGAGTGAAAGGTTTTAGCCACTTGGCTATATGCCGTTTCAAAGAAGAGCTATGGGACTAGAAACAATTGGAAGCATCAAGCCAAATGAGGCACTGTGACCTATCTCAAGAACATATAGTAAATGCCCAACATTTAGGAGCTCCCTCTTCTCTTTCTCCACATTCCTGGGGTAAAATCTTCCTTACCTTGCTGTTTGGAGGATCAAGTAACGGAAGTTCCACAGAAAGACATGGAAGTCAGATATGAATATATTAATTATGGTGGAGAGGAATAAATGTGATTAATGGAATGTATATTGTAAATATATTTCTTCATCTTTTGATTTACTCATCTCAAAGCTGAAAGTAAAGATATTTTCATGAAATCTCACTGAATTTTAGATTTTTTATTAGGAGAAGAGACAAATTAAGTCTAGGTTTGAATCTGACTTATGTTAAGGTATTCAAAAGTCAGTTTTAATTTAAAACTTGTACAAACAATCTAAGGAAATGAAAAAATTGGCATTTTCTGTGTTCCTGGATAACTTCCTTCACAAAACCTCCATGGATGGTGCTGAACACACGACTGCTCACAGGGTTAACCAGGTAAAACTTGAACAGACAATTTTGTGTAGTCTGAGGCAGTAAAATCAAAGCTATGATATTTTTTATCCCATCAGGCTACTCCAGATACAAGTTCTACTTTTTGACAGTATGCCAAGGACTTACCATTAAAGTAATGTATCTGGTACCACAATAGTTGGCCTTTTAAATACTCTTTAAAATAAAACATAACAACATTGCACTTGAGCTTTCAATTGCTTTTTCTTTTTGATTGTCTCTGAACAGACACATATTTGTTTCACAGGATGCACTTAAGTTTAATGTTTCCAAAACCACAGACAAAATTTCGTGCTATTTTAAATAGGTATTTTAATAAAAAGCATGGATGATAGTAAGAAATACTGTAAAATTGGTGACTTCCCAAAACATCCATATATGGCAAGCTGTTTTAGAAAAATGTAAAAACAGGCACAAAGAAAACTTACCCCTCCCAAATCAAGTCTCAATCTCGAATCAAATATAATGAGAAGGAACAGCTGAAACTAAGAGAACTAGTTCTATATGGAAGACTTGTGACCAAAGAAATATCAAAGTCATTTTCAAGTGTCAATAAAACCAGAACACTTGGAGATGAACAAATGTCATTTTGAAATGACGTTATCAATACTTAACAGAGAGTAGTATAAATGATAATCTAATTGACAATTGTAATAAATATTTTAAGGTACTGTGACATTAAATAAATATATATATATTCTTATATGCATAAGGAAGTAAATGAGTATAACAGAAGCCAACTCTATTAATAAAAATATTGTAGGTTTGCTTTGTTTTACAAAGAAATGTTTTATTACATTTACTTTGTTTCATAAAGACATGTCATAATACTTTTTATCCTCATTTTCCATAGGGTAAAAAAATCATATATGCTCTCCCTTGCTTCCAAAGCAAGAAAATGAGCCCATTCTTCCCACTGGCATTACAATTCACTATTTTTACCCAACATATCACCTCTTTTACTATGTTCCGATTGAGGGTATCAAAAATGTAAACCAGTCCTCCTGTCTTAGAAACATACATAAGAACTCTTTCTTTAAAAAATAATAAAAAAATAAGTAAACTCTTTTCATATTGGGATCTGGGGTACTGTAAGAAAGGTATTCCAATTGATGGCAGAAAGCCATTATGAGGAAGCAAACTGTATATAAGCATGGGGACATAGTCTTTGTAGCTCTAAAATAGCTTGCACAAAGAGCTCATATATAAATTTGGCTCACCGCAGCAATGCTTTTTCTTTAAATTACACAGAAATCTGAAATGCATTGGGTGTATGTAAGGGCAAACTGTGGCCCTGACTGAAAAATGTGTATTTAAAAGGAGAAATGTGGAAGTAATTATTACCTTGATGTATTTACCAGAATGCACAGAATATATTCAGCATGTCTCGCCTGGGCACTGAGGGTTTCCGAGCACACCTATGACTCTAAAAATCCAGCATTTAGCATCAGGTGATCTAGCACTTAATGATAAACCACCCTTTCCCAGGCTCTGTTGCCTTAGAAAGCCTCAAGGAGCCAGGCTACTGCAATCAACCGAAATGATCTTTTTAAATGAATGAGTCTCACTATTGCTGGCTTCAACGCTTCTCTGGTTCAAAATGAACAAATCAGTGTTGCAGGCAGGCACTTTGAGAAATAAACAGGAACTTTTGTTTCCTTCCATTTAGAGGCTAAAAAAGCAAGACTTAGGAATGAGTGCTAAGTAACTGCAAAAAAGAAAAAAAAAATCTGGTTGGAATTCATGATTACTGTTGAGCCTTTAAAGTTATGCTCATTGCTAAGCCAACATCCATATTTCTTGCTAACCAGACTTAAAAGGAGGCTCTGGGATTAAGAATTGGGGATATGCACAAGGAGAGGGTTCCAATAGGTTGGCTGCAATAGGAATACTCTACAAAGTAGCTTAAAGTGGAGAAAGCCAGCCAAGGGAATCCATGCCAGAGACTTTGAGGAAATGCCTAAATCTAGAAGCTGGTGAGAATGTAGGAAAATCCTTCATTCAGAGGTGCAGAGATGGAGCTCCAAGTTGGGCCCCAGGAAAGAAGCTATCCTGAAGAAAACAGGATCCCATAAAAAACATGGAATGTCTTTTATGATTTCAGCAAATGCCAGTGCATATTTAGGGCTTCTATTATGAAACCACAAGTGTATAATCTATGAATATATTGAGACAGTCAAATAGTAGAGGATCAAATTAGCTAATTTTTTGCATTTGCCTTGGCTTCCAGAACAATAGATCATTGCCACTTTGCGGCAAAGTTCTTAGAAGCACTTCTCCTGCCTCCTGTCCCTTTGTGATCACACTTTACTGCTTCTCCAGGTGAATTTAAGAATAATAAATACAAATAAAATGCTAAGCTTATAAAGTGGAAGGATTTGGGGTTTCCAAGTTATATAAACCTTGAAAAACAAAATCTACTAGAAGGAAACAAAGCTGATTGAGTCTTGAAAGGGACATAGTTTTCTGATGGGGGAAAATGTTGGAAGGATTATTCCAGGTAAAAGAGAGACTTCATGTGCAAATAAGTTAGTGTGTCCAAGAAGCTGAAGTGCTTTATTATGGATGGACCACAAATTATTTGCATGGTAGTGGCAGGAAGCCAGGTTAGAAATGTTGAGCCTAAGGCCAAATTATAAAGGAGCCATGGGTATGCTATGGAATGTGAACTTTTTTTGAGACAGAATCTCACTCTGTTGCCTGGGCTAGAGTGCCGTGTGCCAGCCTAGCTCACAGCAACCTCAAACTCCTGGGCTCAAGCAATCCCACTATCTCTGCCCCCCAAGTAGCTGGGACTACAGGGATGAGCCACCATGCCCAGCTAATTTTTTTTTCTATAATTTTAGTTGTCCAGCTAAGTTCTTTCTATTTTTTTTTTTTTTTAGTAGAGACAGAGTCTTGCTCTTGCTCAGGCTGGTCTCGAACTCCTGAGCTCAAAGGATTTGCCCACCTTGGCCTCCCAGAGTGCTAGGATTACAGGCGTGAGCCACCGTGCCCAGCCTGAACTTTATCTTTTAGGCAGGGATGAGCTAATGAGACTGCTCATGTGGAGTGTCACCTGTTTAAATGTACACTTCAGAAATCTCACTCTGGTAACAACATGAAAAATTGTTTGAAAGTGGATAAAACAGGAAGTAGAGAAGAACAGTTAGAAAAAGGTCATTGCAACAGTGCAGCCAAAAAATATTGAGAGTATGGATTAAGCAGTGTCAACAGTGAAAGAACAGAGGAGATGATTGGTTCAAGAACAGGAGAAAGTGTGGCAGTATTTATGGAAGCAGAACATTAGGAGAGGTGGTGTTATTTTGTTGTTGTTGTTTGTTTGTTTGTTTCCTGGTGGTATGGAATATAGGAAGAAAAAAGCATGTTTAGTTTTTAAGATGATATGTCTGTAGGACATCTGGTGGATTTGCCGGGGATCAGGTGGAATTAGACTTTCAGGATGAAATGCTATTATTCCAGTCACTTCCTGTTGCAAGTGACACAAACCCAACTCAAACTAGTTTAAACCAAATCAAAGGATTTATTGGCCTTTGCAACTGGGCACAGCTGGATTCAGAGATCCAAGCACTGTAGTTAGAACTTTATCTTTCATCTCTCCCTGCTTCTGTTTGGCTTCAGTTTCAGAGAGGCTTTTTCCATGAGGCAATGTGATAGAAACTGACAGCCCTAATCCTACATGCTCTAGATTCCTGATGAAGAGAGCATGCTTTTCTCACTATCTCTATCAGAATTTCTGGACTCTGATGAGCTTGGTTTGTCACGAGCCAATCATGGTACCAGAGCATGAAATACTCAGTTTGTCCTGTCCTTGGTCACATTCCTATCCCAAGTGCCAGGGACCAGCTAAGGCCCCGTAACTGACCATCCCAAGAGAACTGCAGGGGAAGGAGAGGGGTGAATCCCTGCTGCAAAGGGGAGCTCTGAGTGGCACATTTTGTTCTTGCCAAAGCTCAGTCTCACCTTAAGGAGGTAATGGGCTACTCTACCTTTCTCTCCAGATTCGCTATACAACTTATAGTTAACAAGACTGTAGTGCACACTTAAAAATTTGTTAAGAGGGTAGGTCTTATGTTAAGTGTTCTTATCCAAATAAGACAAAATTAAAGAAAAAAGGATATTCTACCTGTCAAGATTTGATAGGCTTTATATCAAATATGGCATCATGAGAAACAATACAACTTTAATTGAAATGGCAATTAAACAACTATAAATTTCTCCTGCAGATGTGGTTACATTGCTAGACTCCTTCACTGGAGAAAATTAATGAAGATGACGTTAAAACATGTGAATCTCTTAGAGGCAGTTCAGCCTTCAGAGGGGCAACACAGATCTCGAACACCAAACACAAAGACTTTTTTTTTTCCTTTTGACCTTTTAAGGAAGATTTTTGAAAGTTTGGTAATTGGTTGAACAAACAAATAACTGTAATGTTTGGAACTGAGCTTCACCCCCTTGATGGAGGATGCAGGGCTGAAAGAAATCCCTGTGTGTGTGTGTGTGTGTGTGTGCGCGCGTGCACGCCCGTGTGTGTTTGGGGGAGAGGTGAGGAGAGGAGGCTAGGAGAGAGGAGCTACTTTTGTTTTGTTTTAAGCTGGCTTCCTCAAATCACCCAAAGTGGGTGTTCAGTCCAACTGGATTCTCAAATAAATGAATTCTCTCTCTCCCCCTGCTGGGGTGATGTATCTTTGGGATGTGATTAGAACTGCCTAGAAATCTTGAGTTTGAAAGAAAGGTAAGAAGAGTGGAAGGAGACACTGTGCCCCTGGCTCTCATGTAAGCTTGACCAGGTCAGCCCCATTCTGGGTTCTGGCAATTGCAGTGACAACTAGTCAGGCTGGATTCTGGGCCAGCTGCTGCCTTGCCTTGCGCCAGCAGATCCAAGTTGCTAATCAGATTTACAGGGAGTGATGCAGCCCAGGGGTGAGCGATACCGCTGGAGCCTCAGCTGTGAAGGTGAGTGTAGCAATAGGCTTCAAGGGCCCTAGCGAGAACCAGATAGGGCCACAGTGTAGCTTGATTTATAACTTTAAAATATTCACACATGTGGGTCTCAGGCCCTGCAAATGTTAAGAGCAAGCTTGTCTCTGGCACTTAGCAATTCAAAGGCTTTCAATGTTTTTAATAAATAACAAATTTATAATGAATCTAACTTTAATCCTGGTGCAAAGAGAAATATCTTTATCCCCAAAAGATAACTCTGAAGGATTATATACTCCCAATTTCACTGGATTTGCCTTTTAAATAGGTTTGCTGTTTCTGTACACATAGGATGATCCACATTAAAGGACATTTACAAAGGGACTTTTATATTGTACTTGGTTTACTTATTTAATAGGTATTTTAAAAGTGTATATTTGTGCTTTATTTTCATATATATTTTTTTGGTTATTTGTGGTATGAATTTTTTTTTTGCGGGGGAAATGTAGGTGAAATTTGTAATATTTAACCTACAGGGAAAAAATACATTGACCTATTAGAGATCATTGAGAACGAACAAATTAGGTTCTTGGTTGGGGGGAGGATCACCTTCCAGTTACCTTTTACAGCGCTTTTTGTAAGTGATCACTTGTCTGTGTTGCCCACCAGCCAATTTGTAACTTGGCTGCAGAGCAGCCAGGAGCTTCATCACCTTGAGAAGCTGAATTTCTGACACATCCTCTTCTGTTGCGGAATTCTGGACCATCTTCAAAGGGTTTTGCCCTGGTTTCTGTCAGGGCTTGAAAATGTGAAAGGACAATAAATATGCAATCTAGTTCAATTTGCAGTGTTATTTTAACTCTAAGATGTATCCCCAGAAACAGTAAATAAACTCAGTGCTAGACTAATGGATAGTGGAATAATTATACACCCAAAAATATGGAAGAAGAGGTTGCTTTAGGATAATGCATTTTGACTGGTGTTACTGTCCAATATGGCAGATCGGGTTAAAGCTTTCAAAACCATTTGAAGTCTGTAGATGTTTTCGGTTTTCGTAACCTCAAAAACAGATGTCTGAAAAGTCTTATTGTGCTTTTTCACAAATGGCATATAGGAAGAGTGTTTGCAGAGCACAGATTACATCAACCCTGTTCTGTGTGTCTCTTTCTTCAGTTGTATTCTTTATGGTCTGTGGTACATAAACTTTTTATGGAGAGTGGGAGGAGACAGTAGCTGAAGTAAAATTAAGTATCTTACCATGAGAGAACTTTTATTGCAACTTTCTCTGTGACTGAGAAGAACCCCAAAAGAATACAAAACCTTTAGCCACAAAATGCTGTTGAGGCATTTCTAATTAATAGAAATGCTGAATTTTGATAACCATCAGGTGAAAATAATCTTCCCTGGTAACTCTTGCACACACCTAAGTGTTGTAAAAATTACAAGAATTTGGGTTCAGATCAAACTGGATCCTTAGTAGCTGTTTATTCCCAAGGGAAGTAGTTAGAGCCTCATCTATAGATTAGGGAAGAAATACCTACCCAATAGGAATATTCTGAGGAAGAAGTCAAGTAAATACTGCAAAGAGTCTGGTATGTAATAGGTGATAAACAGGAATTAGTTGTACATATGTATGTGTGACCATGATTTTTTGCTTCTTTGATAGGTCAGCACTAATGAATTAATACTATTCCAATTAATAGTACTTGAAACCTGGCACATGTACCCACTTTTAAAAACTGGCAGTTCATCTTAAACATTAGAGATATGAAAAACATAATTAATGCATTAACTTTTGATTAATTGACTACTTTTAACTAACATAAGCACGGGCAGAAATGACTAATACAGAGTATTTATGCATTTCATTAAAATTTTTGTCTTTGCTTAATATTATGTTAATAGAAGTATATGTATTCATGCAATAAAATCTTGACAGTTTTACTCTGATTATTTTGGAATTTAGATATTTTCTCCCCAAATATTTTATTATGCATTATCGATCTTTCACTTCTGACCATCTAAATTTTTTTCCTGGGAATCCAATTAGTAAATCAAATCTAACATGTTCCAAGATGAACCTCAAATTCTTCTCCTTCCTTGTCTTTTACCCTCAAATAGGTATTCCTTTTGATTTTGCTATTGCTGTTAATGTTGCCATTTTTCTCCTGTCACCTAAGCTTGAATTCTCCTCCCTTTCCTTTAATTTTATATCCAAACTTTTATTATTAAAATATTAATTTCAAACCATTGGTCCGTGTACTTTATATATATTAATATATTGATATATTAATATGTATATGTACATATATACATATATGTGACAGCTAACACATATATGGAGGATTAGCATGTATGTATATACATATGTAAGAGCTAGCATATATGTATGTATTTATGTACACATGCATATGCTAGATATCTATATATTAATATGTTCAGCCACATATATATGCTTTTCTTCCATTACTGTATTACTCAGGGTTCTCCAGAGAAACTAAACCAATAGGATGTATGTGTGTGTATACATATATATAGTATGTGTATATATAATTAAATAGCATATATATTTTTATATATGCATGTATACATGTGTGTATATATATTTTATATATATATATGCATATATATAGAGAGAAAGAGAGTGAGAGAGAGAGACAGAGAGATTGATTTTAAGTAATTGGCTAGTGCAATCAAGGATGCTGGTGAGTCCAAAATTTGCCGTAGGGGTTGGCAGTCTGGAGACCCAGGTAGAAGCCAATCTTGCAGAATAAGTCTGAAGGCCATCAGGTTGGAGACACAGAACACAGTCTATGTTACAGATGAAGTCTGAAGACAGTCTGTTGGAGAATTCCCTTTTTTGGGGGGAAGTCATCCTTTTGTTCCAGTTAGGACTTCAACTGACTGGGTAAGACTTATCACATTATGAAGGACTATCTGTTTTACTCAAAATCCACTTATTTTAATTTAAATCTCACCTAGAGTAATTTTTAACCAACTATCTGAGCACATTGGCCCAGTCAACGCAAAATTAATCACCACAATTATTATTCAACAAGTTCCTTATAATTCAGCCACTTTGGGCATTTGCAGGTCCTGAAAACTGCCTTATTCCTTCCCATCTTCCTGCCTTTATCTTGCCTTTTATCTCTCACATTCTCATTCAATAAAAGATATGTTGAATGAATGAAAAGATAAATATAAGAAGGAAAACAAAAAATTAGCACTCAATAGTAAAGTGATATTGCCTGAAATTATAATTGAATAAAGCTTTCAACAAATGTTGCCCCACCTGGGCTGGAATGGTATTAAAAACTCTAACCCCACCAAGGCTGCAGCTAAAAGTCATTCGCTCCCTGATGATATTTGGATGAATTTAGTCTCTGTGGCTGTCATTCTCAAAGTATGGCCTCTGGACCAGCAGCATGAGCATCCTCTAGGGAGAACTTGTTATAAATGCAAATTTTCAGGCCCCATCTCAGACCTACTAAATCAGGATCTCTGCAGTTGGGCCCCAGCAGTGTAAGTTTCCATACTCTTCAAGTGATTCTGATGCTTTCTAGAATTTGAGAACCTCTGGTCTGGTGATCGTGTCCTTCAAATTGCCTTGAAGAACAAAACACCTGGAAAGAAATACATTAAGGGGGGAATGTAAAAGAGAGAATAAGGGTACAAGAACTGAAGGGATATTGTGATTCGGAGAGATGAGATGTAGTTAAGCGTGTATGTTCTGGAATCAGATGGCTCTGGCTTCGAAATCCCAACTCTTTTCTTCCTATTTATGTGGACTTAAATAAATTCCAGGAACTCCTTCTTATCAGAAATTTAACACACTGACTGCCACACTAGAAAAGACATTTTTTTCCTTGGGGCCATGGTGTTTCATTACGAAAATAGAATAAAAATTTCAAAAACACAATGATGCTTTGTAATTTAATGAAAAATTTGTTATTTTTCATTGTTTTCTGTGCGTGAGTTATATGCAAGCAAATTGTCAATATAAGATTGTAACAATAAGAACATTAACAAGTATGATTTTTATGAACCAACTGCAGTTACATATGCTTCATGAGGGCCTGGGCTCAAAACTAGTGTGAGTTAAATACAACTCACATGGCAGTTAATGTGTTTATTGTATAGGGCCAGTTTGTTTGATGGACTATGTATGCTTTTTGATTCTTACAGCTCATGTAGCACAGGCAAAGAGAAGAAAACTCCAATAGGACTTTTTCCCTTGTAAGGGGACAGTTTATCGAAAAATAATTGTACTGGGAATAGATTAGAAAATAATTTTCTGGAGAAATTGACAAGTCCAGGAGAAAAATTCTGCAGGTGTTGCACTTGGGGTCTCTCCATGAACCAGTCCAACCAGAGCCCCATTAATGTAGCTTCCCAGTGTATAGCCTCTGTCTTCTTAATCAGTTTTTCACTCTACACTTCTCATGCAAGATGACTGCCAAGAATCACCAAATTGTTTAGAAAAACCCTGGAGAGAAAGTAAAGCAACTGAAACAAACAAAGGAAATAAGAAGTTGGATGATGCAGAAACAATGGGGGAAACAAACAAAAAACCAAAAAACCTGAAACTTCTGCACTAATGGCTAATAGTTTAAATCTCTGTTTCTCTAACCTCTCTCATGAGATACCCTTAACGGTAGAAAAGGATAGGTTGGGAGGGTTAAAGTGAAAGATTCTGTATCTTTAAACGTTATAGTCATGTTAGGACTTAACCCCATGCCCAGTCTACTTCACAGAATCTGGCAAAGATATTCACTCCGCTTTATGTTCTAGGAGATAGACGTACTCACATATATACTAGGCGTATTCATAAGATGTTACCTCTGTCAGAGTCCTTTAACTATAACACTGATTTTACACATCTTGAAATTAAGGCCTAGGAGTCCTACATGGCTTGTGGTCATAATTTGTGAGACATCGGATCCAGGTTTCCTGACTCTAAAATTGCTGCACATTCTCGTATATTGAACAAACTTTTAGATAATCTCAGCCTTGTTCTTCACTTTTCTCATCTGTGAACCAGAACTTAGTGAGCTGTTTTCCTGTATCAGGAGAACACTGTAAGAAAAGTTTAATAACTAAAGCATTTTGAATCTTTCCTAAGAAATGAATATGAATTATAATGCAGTAGTGCCAGTATTATTGCAAAGCCCTAATGGAGTATTATTTAAAGTCAGCTGTAATTACCATAGGGAAAATACACAGTCAAGGGATCCTATGTGTTAACATTAAATAAGTATAGAGGAAAAAAAAAACCTTTTTGATCTCAATCAAAATCTCCTGACCTGTATGTTTGCAATTGTTTACATGAAGTTTTAGGCCCAATTTTTAAAAAAGAATGTAGACTTAAGAATAGAAAAAATATATATGATTGATTACAGATGGTCTCTGACTTACGATGGTCCCACTTATGATTTTTTGGACTTTACGAGGGTGCTAAAGCGATATGCGTTCAGTAGAAATCGTATCTTGAGTATCCAAGTATTCTGTTTTTCACTTTCAGTGCAGTATTCAATAAATTACAGGAGATATTCAACACATTATAAAGTAGGCTTTGTGTTAGATGATTTGGCCCAACTGTAGGCTAATGTAAGTGTTCTGAGCACGTTTAAGGTAGGCTAGGCTAAGCTATGATGTTCGGGAGGTTAGGTATATTAAATGCATTTTCAACTTGAGATATTTTCAGTTTATGATGGGTTTATCAAGATGTAACTCCAGCAATAAGTTGAGAAATATCTATACATGAAAGTATTGTGAAGAAATTACAACCTCCAAATACTGTGATAATTGAAGTTTAAGACACTTTGAAAATCCTTTTCTTATAAAAAATGATAGTTTTCATTTTAAATATTTTAGATGTAATGAAATGAATCACTTTATTTTATCAAACATGGATATTTGGAAAGCATTACATTTTAAATGGTCACCACTTAATAATAAGGGGTAAATTCTTACATGTATTTGTATTTAGGGAAAAAAATTATCAGTTTCATCGCACTTATTTTCCTCCCAAGTTATAAAGCAATTAATGAGAAACATGTTATTTGGGCATATGAATACTACCTTTGCCATCATTGATATAGTTTATAATAAGATTCCAAATTCAATAAGTATTATTTCCTACTCACTTTGGTGTGTCATAAACAAGAAATACGTTTCCTGCAGTTTTTCCTATAACTATTTACCAAAGGTTTTTTTAATCACATAAAACTTATTTTGTGACAGTGTGTTGTGGTGACAAGAAGGCAGGATGAGAAAGCACGACAGTGTCATTTGTTAAATAATCAGTAACTCTCTGACTCTCTGGACTTCTGTTTCTTCACCTGAAATGTGAAGCAGTGAGGACTAGCGCAGCACTGTTCAATGGAACTTTCTGTGATAAGGGAAATACTGTATAATCTCCACTGTCCAATATGGTTGCTATGAGCCACGTGTGGCTATTAAGCCCCTGAAACATGAGACTAAGGAATGAATTGTTTTCATTTCACTTAGCTTTAACTGATTTTTTAAAAGGCTTTACTGTTTTAGAGCAATTTTATGTTCATGGTAAAAGTGAGAGGAAGATGCCAAGATTTGCCCTATACTCCCAGCCCCTGCACATGCATATCCTCCCCCTTTATCAACATCCCCAACTAGAGTGGTGCATTTGTTACAACTGATGAACCTATATTGACACATCTTAGTTGCCAAAGTCCATAGTTCACATTAGGGTTCACTCTTGGTGTTGTACATTCTATAAATATGGGCAAATGTGTAATGGCATATATTCATCATTATACAGAGTATTTTCACTGCCCTAAAAACCCTCTATGCCTCACCTATCCCTCCCTCCCACCAACCCCTGATATCAGCCACTGATATCTTTACTGTCTCCACAGTTTTGCCTCTTCCAGAATATCATGTAGTCAAAATCATACAATATGTAGGTTTTTCAAATCAGCTTCTTTCACTTAGTAATAGGCATTTAAGTTTCCTCCATGTTATTTCAACGTTTGAAAGCTCATTTTTTATGCTCTGAATAATATTCCATTGTCTGAGTGTATTACAGTTCGTTTATTCTTTCACCTCTGAAAGGGCATCTTGGTTGCTTTCAAGTTTTGGCAATTATTAATAAAGCTGCTATAAACATTTGTGCTCAGGTTTTTGCATAGACATAAGTTTTCAGTTCCTTTGGGTGAATACCAAGGAATGTGATTACTGGATCATATGATAAGAATCTGTTTAGTTTTGTAAGAAACTGTCAAACTGTCTTCCAAAGTGACTAAACCATTTTGTATCCCCTCCCATCCCCAGGAATGAATGATAGTTCCTGTTGTTTCACATTCTTGTCAGAATCTGGTGCTGTCAGTGTTCCATATTTTGGCCATTATTATATTAATAGATGTGTGGTAGTATCTCATTGTTGTTTTTAATTTGCATTTCTCTGATGATATATGATGTGGAGCATCTTCTCATATGTTCATTTTCCATCTGCATATCTTCCTTGATGACTTCTATGTTAATGTCTTTGGCCATTTTTTTAAATTTGGATTGTTTGTTTTCTTTTTGTTAAGTTTCAATAGACTTTTTTGGGTATATTTTAGACAACACGCCTTTGTCAGATGTGTCTGTTGAAAATATTTTTTCTTTGTAGCTTGTCTTTTTATTCTCTTAGTATCATTTTTCACAGAGTAGAATTTTTAATTTTAATAAAATTCAGCCTCTCAATTATTTCTTTCATGGATTGTGTCTTTTGTTTTGCATCTAAAAAGTCATGAACATACGTAAGGTTATATAGATTTTCTTCTGTGTGATCTTCTAAGAGTTTTACAACTTTGTATTTTACATTGAGGTCTACGATCTGTTTTGAGTTAATTTTTTTGAATAGTACAAGATCCATATCTAGATTATATTTTTGGTATGTGTATGTTCAGTTGCTCCAGTACCATGTATTGAAAACACTATCTTTGCTTTCTTGTATTGTCTTCACTCTTTTATTAAAGGTCAATGGACTATACATTTATGTGGGTCTATTTCAGGACTGTTTTGTTCTATTGATCTATTGTTTGTTTTAATTATTGTAGCTTTATATTATAGTAAGGCTTGCAAAAACATAGTTTCGGTCTTCCAACTTTGTTGTCCTCCTTAAATATTGTGTTGACTATTCTGGGACTTTTGCCTCTCCATATAAAGTTTAGAATCAGTTTGTCAATATCCACAAAATAACTTAATGGTATTTTGACTGGGATTACATTGAATCTATGTATCTAGTGGGAAAGAACTGACATCTTGACAATACTGAGTTTTTCTATCCATAAACGTGGATTATCTCTATTTATTTAGTTTTCCTTTATTTTGTTCATCAAACTTTTGTAGTTTTCCTCATATACGTCTCATACATTTTTTAAAATGTATATTTAAGTTTTTCATTTTGGAGGGTATTAATATAAATGGTATTGTGTTTTTAATTGCAAATTTTATTTGGTCATCATTGGTATGTAGGAAACTGATTGACTTGCATATTAACCTTCTATTCTGCAACCTTGCTATAATTGCTTATTAGTTTCAGGAGTTATTTTGTGGTTGTTGTTGTTCATTCTTTTGTATTTTCTACATAAATGAGCCTGTTATCTGTTAACCAAGACAGTTTTATTTCTTCCTTCTCATTTGATATGTTTTTAATTTCCTTTTCTTGTCTTATTGCAATACCTAATACATAGTTGAAGAGGAGTGATGACATCATTCCTTGTTCCTGACCTTAGTAGAAATGCTTCTAGTTTTTCACCATTAAGTATGATGTTAGCTGTAGGTTTTTCATACATATTTATTAAGTCGAGAAAATTTCTCTCTATTACTAGTTTACTGAGAGGTTTTTTTTAAATCATGAATGGATGTTAGATTTATGTCAAATGGATTTTCTGCATCTATTTATATGATCTTGTGATTTTTCCTTTTAGCCTATTGACATGATAAATTGCATCAAACGATTTTCAAATGTTGAACAAGACTTGCATGCCCAGGATAAGTCCCAATTGGTCATGGTGTATAATTCTTTTTATACATTTTTGGATTCAATTTGCTAATATTTTTTGAGAATTTTTGCATGTATGTTCATGAGAGACACTGGTATTCAGCTTTATGTTCTGCAATATCTTTGGTTTTGGTAGTAGGGTAATTTTGACTTCATAGAATGAATCAGAAACTGTTTTCTCTGATTCTCTCGTCTGATATAGATTATAGAGAATTGGTAAAAATTTTTTTCCATAAATGCTTGGTAGAACTCATCAGTGAACCCATCTGGGCTTGGTGTTTTCTGTCTTGGAAGGTTATGAATTATTGATTCAATTTCTTTACTGGACACCATTCTATTCATATTATGTGTTTCTTCTTGTGTGAGTTTTAGCAAATTGCTTCTTTTTAAGAAATTGGTCCATTATATGTAGGTTATCAAATTTGTGGACATAGAATTGTTCTTAGTTTTCCTTTATTATCCTTTTAATGTCCATGAGTTCTGTAGTGATGTATCCTCTTTTATTTATATTAGAATTTGTATCCTCTATTTTTCTTAGTTAACCTGGTTAGAGGCTTATTGATTTTATTCATTTTTTAAAAGAAGCAACTTTTGGTTTTGTTGATTTTTACTATGGCTTTCCTGTTTTCCATTTCACTGCTTTCTGCTCTAATTTTTATTATTTCTTTTCTTCCCTTCTTTAAGTTTAATTTTCTTATATTCTAGTCCTACAGTGAAAACTGAGAATACTGATTTTAGATCTTTCTTTCTTTCTAATATATGCAGTCAATACTATAAGCACTGCTCTTGATACATCCCATGAAGTTTGATAAGTTGTGTTTCAATTTTCATTTAGTTAAATTTTTAAAATTGTCTTGATGTTTTCTCTTTGATTTATGTGTTATTTAGAAGTGTGTTGTTTAATCTCTATGTATTTTGGAATTTTCCAGTTATCTTTCCCTTATTGATTTTAAGTTTAATTCCATTGTGGCCTGAGAGCAGACATTGTATGATTTCTATTCTTTTAAATTTGTTATGGGGTGTTTTATGCCCAGAATGTGATAGATCTTGCTGAGTGTTCCATGTGAGCTTGAGAAGAATGTGCATTCTGTTGTTTTTGGATGAAGTAGTCTGTAGATGTCAACCATATCCAGTTGATTGATGATGTTGTTGATTTCAACTATGTCTTTACTGATTTTCTGTCTGCTGGATCTGTCCATTTCTGATAGAGGAATGTTGAAGTATGCAGATATGGTAGTGGATTAATCATTTCTTTTTTGAGGTTCAATCAGTTTTGGCCTTATAAAGTGTGATAATCTGTTGTTAAACACATACATGCTAAGGATTGTTATGTCTTCTTGGAGAATTGATCCCTTTACCATTATGTAATACTTTTCTTTTCCTTGATAACTTTCCTTGCTTTGAAATATGTTCAGTCTGAAATTATTACAGCTACTCCTGCTTCCTTGATTAGTGTTAGCATGGTGTATTTTTCTTCATTAATTTACTTTTTATCTATCTTTATATTTGAAGTAGTTTTCTTATAGATGATACATAGTTGAGTCTTGTTTTTGATCATCTCTGACAATCTCTTTTAATTTAGACCATTATTGTTCAAAGTGATTGTTAATAGAGTTAATATCTATCATTTTGTTATTGTTTTCTATTTATTGCCCTTGTTTTTGTCCCTATTTTGGCCTTCCACTCTTTTCTACTTTTTGTGGTTTTAATTTTCTATCCTTTCTTAGCATATTGGTCACATTTTTTTAAACTTTTTTTAATGGATGCCCTAGAGTTTGCAGTATACATTTACTACTAATCCAAGTCCACTTTCCAATAACACTATACCACATTACAGGTAGTGTGAGTACCTTATAATAACAAAATAACTCTAATTTTTTCTCCTGTCATTTGTATCACTTCTGTCACTGATTTCACTTATATATAACTATGCATAGGCATATGCATATATCCACACATATAAATATATACATGAGCATATGTAATCAAACACATTATTGCTATTATTATTTTGGATAATTAAGAATAAGAAAAATAAAAAATTTTATTTTACCTTCACTTATTGTTTTTTCAGTGCTCTTCCTTTCTTTGTCAATCCAAGTTTCTGACCCATATTATTTTTCTTTTCCTTAAACAACTTCTTTTAACATTACCTGCGAGGTAGGTTTACTGGCACAAGTTCCCTCAATTTTTGTTTATCTGAGAGAGTATTTCTCTTTTAGTTTTAAAGGATAATTTTGCAGGGTATGGAACTTTCGATTGATTTTTTTCTCTCTCTCAATACTTTAAATACTTTTCTCTACTTTCTTTTGCTTGCATAGTTTCTGAGGAAAAGTCAGATTTAATTCTTATCTTTGTTCCCCTATTGGTGAGGCATTACTGATCCCCCCCTACTCCCCTTAGCTTCTCTCAAAATTTTTCTTTAGCTTTGATTCTCTGTAGTTTGAAAATGGTATGCGTAAATGTAGTTTTTTGGGGGAGGGGCATTTATTCTGCTTGATGTTCTCTCTGACTTCTGTATCCGTGGTTTTCTGTTTGGTAGTAAATTGGGGGAATTCTCAGTCATTATTGCTTCCAATATTTTGTTGTTGTTGTTTCCTCCTCCTCCTCCTTCTTCTTTTTTTCTAATTATGTATATGTTACATCTTTTGTAGTTGTCCTACAGTCCTTGGATATTCTGCTTTGTTTTTTGTTTGCAGTGTTTATACTTTTTGCTTTTAAGTTTTGTAGATTTCTATTGATATGTCATCAAGCTCTGAGATTCTTTCCCCAGCTGTGTTCAGTCTATTAATAAGCTCACCAAATGCATTCTTCATATGTTACAGTGTTTTTTTATCTCTAGTATTTCTTTTTTGATTATTTCTTAGGATTTCCATCTCTCTACTTACTTTGCTCATCTATTCTTGCCTGCTGTCTAGTTTATCCATTAGAACTCTTAGCATATTAATCATAGTTCTTTAAAATTTTTGATCTGTTAATTCCAACATTCCTGGCATGTCTGGTTTGATGCTTGCTCTGTCTCTTCAAAATGCGTGTTTTGCTTTTTGGTGTGCCTTGTAATATTTTTCTTGATAGTGGGACATAAAATATACTTCTGTAAATAAGCCTTTAGAAATGTGTAGAAAGGTGTAGGGGAAAGAGAAGCATTCTATATTCTATTATTAGGTCTCAATCATTTAGTGAGCCTATGCCTCTGGTGTGGAAACTGCACATGTGCTTCTAAGTCCCCCACTTAGGTAAGATGGGATGGCTAGAGTGGACTGAAGTTGAGTATTTCCCTTCTTCCAGGTGAGTTAGGCTCTGATAAACCTCAACATATTAGGGTCTGGTTAAATAGTTCCTCCTGAGAGCAGGCCTTGTTAAGAAGAACAGGGTGCTCTGGAAGATTTCAGAATGGTAATTTTTCCCCTCCTACTGTATAAAACATGAGGGGAGTTTTTTTCTGACATTAATTATACTGTGAGAACTTGGCTAAGCTCCTGGACATAAATCTTACAAAATTTGAGGGTCTCCCTTATAACTGAGTCCCCCTGACATTTTTAACTCTCAGAGTTGTCCTTACTGAGCCTCTAGCAATTTGTAATTACAGCTCAGGTTTCTTACTCCAGCACTAGTTTGTGCATAAGTCTGACTCCTGGTATTTGCCTGTCTGCCCTTCCAACCTTGGATCCAAGAAGAGTTATTGATTTTTTAATCTGTATAGCTTTTTACTTATTGTTAGGATGGAGTGGCAACTTCCAAGCTTCTTACATGTGGAACCAGAAACCAGAAGTCAAGTTTAATTAATTTAAATTTAAATGGCCTCCTGTGGTTAGTGACTACCATGGGCATTGCAGGACTAGATAATCTCTAGATAGTCTTCTAATTTAATTATGTTTTGCTTTTGTGTAATAATGTTTAATTCAACCAGATACGTTGAAAACATATCTCTACAGAAAGCCTGTTAAAATCAAATTATAGAATTGACAATGGAAATTTATAGAAAATGTAAAAATTTGGTATAAGATATTATTATGTGACAAAATTATTTAATAATTAATAATGAGGATAAAATGCACAAAATTTTCTTTACGGTGGTGACAAAGAATGGATTTTTCTATTGAACAAAGGTAGAGACACAAATCACATTTGTAGCTATATGACTATGGGCATGTTAGTTTACATCATTGTGCCTTAAATTCTACATAAAAAAAGGAGATAAAAATAAATATTTTACCAGTATAATTATGAGCACCAAATGAGAGAATGTGTTAAACAATTAATATTTTACCAGTATAATTATGAGCACCAAATGAGAGAATGTGTTAAACAATTAAATACAAATAGCAGATTTTCAAGATAATGTTTTCTCCCCATAAACATTTTTTAGATTAAATTAAATCTATTTTCTACATCTTATTTTAATCTGGAGGGTAATTATTTATTGTCATTTCCTATTGGATTTGTTTTTTTTTTTTCTTCAAAAAAAAGTAGCCACAAACAATCGCAATAAAAAACCACAGTGAAAAATACATCACAAATCAAAGAAGGAGGGAATTCAAACACTGAACACAAGAAAAATATTCTTCACTGTGAAGGCCTCTTTTTCCAAACCACCAAGTTAAAGAATGTCTTCACGCACTGTCAGTGCTAGTAAGGAGACTACCACCTATCTGCCTTCCTTCTCATCTCCCTTTGTCCCACGTATTCATTTCTAAGCTTTGCCATCGGCTATGCTGGCACCCATCCTTCCAAGGGGACCCTCTCATTTAGGAAACAATTTGGGGCAGCAAGGTTGCTGATGGCCCCATGACCCAGCAGGACTGCAAATATGTGAGAGCAACTTCCTGCTAGGCGTAGGCTGTGCCCAGGTGTCCTTGGTGCAAAAAACAGTGTGAGGTCTGTTCTCACCATGGGCCTCCCATTCATTGCTGAAGGAATCTTAGAAAGTCAAGTTCCAAAGCTAAACAAACAGCACAGATAAATCTTGCAACAATATACACTGACATTTATAACAGGGTTGTGAGGAGGGTTTAGGGGAAGCAAAACATGTCCACTAAGTTTCACACACAACAGCAACAACAATGCCATGCTTAGTAAACCTATACTCATACTGACATGACATTCTCATTTAAAGTGATATTACACAGAGATTTCTAGTTTCAATGTGTCATGGAGTTTCCTACAGTTGTGTTTGCTTTTCTTTTTCTAATTAGTATCCCATGAATGCTACTGGTGATCCCATTTGTGGAGGGACTCTCTCTTCAGACATTCCAGGGTTTTCAAGGTCTGTGAAAAATGGGTTTATTTGTGAAAAGACTGAGAGGCATAATTTAAGCACAATAACTAGTCAATAAGTACTTCTTCCAGTAAGACCTTGTATCATAAAAGCATTGTGGAGTATGGTTGTGAGCATAAGTTTCTCCATAAACTTCATGTTTAAATGTGAAAATATTTCTCTGTTCCAAAACAGAGTGAGTGCATTTTCTTCCTTTAAGAAACGTTTCCAGTTTCAATCCCTCTTATATTCAAGAAGCACAGGCTTAATTCAGTGGCAACTTGGAAACACGTGATGAATACAATAAAATACCACACCTATGCTCACACTAAGGGCTCCAAAGGAAAATTAAATCTTTCTAAGTAGGAGAGCACAGGCAGTCATTTTTTCCATACTTGTTCTGTATGTGTTCCAACCTCTGGAATTTACTGAGGAATGCATATTGAGTGATTTGGTATAGTTATTTTTCTTCTTCAATTTCCTTCAGTTTTTATTGTGTTCACAGGGAAAAATGAAATCACTAAGTTATCTTACTCATAGATTTACAGAGAAATGAAACAGTGTTTGATACTTAATGGATATATTGCTTTATATGTCTAAGAAGATTTTTTTTTCTCCCAGAAAAAGATCAAATACAGTTAAAGCCAATTATAATGCACCTTTCAAAACCCCAGGTTTAGTTTAGGCTGTAGGACTGGAAATCAAATCATATCTCCCCTGTGTGTAGTGAGGTACAGTAATGCCTTATTTATCTGGCATTGTTAAAGGCAAGGAGTTTCATGTAAAAGAAATACTCAGATACTTGAATCTTATTTATGTGTAAATTGAAAATTTAAAAATTTAAAGAACTCATTTTCCTAAGCATCCTTGTGAATATATTGCATGTTGCTTTCATAGGCAATGTGTCCTGAACATAATCTAATCAAGTTTGAAGCTGAGCTCAATCACTTATTAGTTATAGAATTTTGGCAAGTTAGTAAAATCCAGTTCAGCCATTTACTAGTTTTATAATTTTGGCAAATTAGTTGGCCTCTGTTTTCTCATCTGTCAAGCAGAGATAATTATACCTATGTCACAGTTTGAATTAGCTAATCTATATAAAACACCTCATAAAACGCCTAACACATAGTAGACCTACCCAGTATAGCCTCCTGGCCAGGCCTCTGGACTCTGCAGCCAGACTGTCTGGATTTGAATGCTGCCTATGACACTTTCTACCAAGTAAACTTGAACAGTCTTTTTGACCTAAACTTTATGAGCCTCAGTTTCCAGATCTGTAAAATGGAGATGATAATAACATGTAAGTGTTAAATAATTAACTCATGTAAGGCCCTTAGAGCAGTGAATAGTATATATAATATTTTTAAAACTTAGCTATAATTAATAAATGTTTTCTGAAGCATGCCTGATCCAAGTGTATAGAATTTTGGCAGGGATGTATGTGTGCATGCCTGTTGGAAGTATGTGTTCTTTTTCTCCTCTTACTTATATTTTGGCTATTTCACTAATACACTTCTAAATATCAGCCATAAAAAGTTCTCTGAGATAGATGAACATCCATTTTTATGCGTTTGCAATTTCTGTTTGTTGGTTTTGTAATCCTACTAATTTCCGTGTGAAAACATTATACTCATCTCAGCCCAACACTGGGGAAATGGCTGAGCTGGCTGAGTAAAGAAGTTTTTTCAGGATCTGCTGGTGGCTCAGCAAGAAATTGGTGTCACTGAAGCAAGTGGTGAAATGAAACTTCATTAGTACATAAAATGAGTGTTGCTACTCTCTTATGCTCAGATTTGTTCAAGAGGGGTCCCTGCCTCTGGCTACACTTCTCCCAAAGAGCAAGGATTTGAGTGGGGCTCAAAGAACACGCCCACCTGAAATCTGCACCCACCTGAAGTCCACATTCTCCCCTTTTGGCCCGCCATCCACACACCTACCCAGAATTCCTTGCCCACAGTGCCTCTGCCCACGTCCAGATTACTGCACTGATAGGAATGGATGGCTAAGGAGAAGCCACGTGCAGGAATAGGGACAAAGTTCACATGCCTGGTCTGGACTGTCACACGGATGTGCACAGGATAACCTGTGGTGGGTGGGTGGGAGCCAGAGCTGGGAATGCAATGGAAGCCAGCAGCCTTCAGGCTGGCTTCCCTACACTTCTACATTCAGATGTGAACTGTGAATCTTCTCTGCTAGGTCATTCTGAAGGTAGATATGTCAAAGAAAGAGGATAAAATATGTTTATATAAGAGTTTGCTAGCTTGAGGCTAACTTTTAAATATTAGACTACGGTATGTTGATCTCTATTTATACTCCTATGCTAGCTCTTGCAAATATTGTGAGTAGGGCTGTATATGCATCTGTTTCTAACTGGAGTGCTTCGTAGAAGTTAAAGCTTGGCTGGAATGGTTTCATTATTGCTTATTGTTGAAGTTAATAATACTAAAAGACACAGAAGTATATGGAACAAGGATAGCTTTAAACCATAATGAGATACTACTCCATACCAAATAGAAGTGTTACAACTAAAAAGACTGACACCACCAGATGCTGATGGAGATGTAGAGAAATTCCTTTTTAGTGAGAATGTAACATAGTACAACCACTTTTGAAAAAGTTTTGAAAGTTTCTTGTAAAACTGAACATATATCTACCCTGTGACCTTGTGCCACTCCAATATATTTAACCAAGAAAAGATTTTTTAAAATATATTCACAAATAGACCCTTTATAGTAGTTAAAAATTGGTAACAACCTAATTGTCCATTAAGAGGAGAATGACTAAAACTGTGATATATTCATATAATGGAATATCACTTATAGAAGTATAAAATGGAACGAATGAATTTCTGATGCAAACAAAATGGATGAATCATCATAACATGTTGCCGAGTGAAAGAAGCCTTACACAAACAAGAGTACAGATTATATGATTCTATTTACACAAATTTTATGACAGGCAAAAACTAAGCTATGGATATAAAAATCAGAGCAGCAATTGGGGGATGGTGGTGGGGATTGCTGGGGAAAGGCATGAGAAAACATTGTATAATGAAGATGGTGGATATGTGTGTGCTTGTGAATAAGGCAAGAGTTCTTGATGATTCCTCTAGCTAGAAATGTTTTCTTTAGTGGGAAGAGGGTCATGATTTTGGATTCTGCCAATAGCTGGGATCCCCAAGATGCCATGTTGCAGCAAAGTGGATGAATATCAGAATAAAATGGCCTGGGGCAGCTGGAGGGATCCTGCCTTAAGCACCAGGGCTGTGGACCATGGTAAGCATCCCAGGGTCTCTACTTTGCGCAGGAGTAGGCTTTTTCAATAGATTATTTGATCTTAAGTAATGAGGAAATCAGAAGAGACAAATACGGACTAAAGACCAGAAAGCACTCCCTGAATGGGCTAATTTTTGCAAGACTTTAGGGTTTTCACAAAACTTGGAAAGGGTAAGTACTCAAACTGATCAAGATTGGATTTTATGCTGTTCTGGGAAGCGGAGTCTCAGCCAGAATAGAAAAACTGTCATGTTTTGGGCCTTCTCTTTCAGTTCCTATTTTAAAATTTAGGTCTGATTTGGAGGGATTAGGTTTATATTAGTTTATTATGCAAAAACTATGACAAATGTGTAGAAGTTTTATAGAAGTTGGTGTAAACTTAATATAAAGAATATTTCCTAAGGGAGCTATAAAACCAGACAGGGTAATGTGCTCATCAGATAGTATACATGCTCTAGTCTACCTAAAATTTGATATTCTCTTTGCAGATTAATAAATGCTATTTTGAGATATTAGCACAAAAATAAAAAGAAGAATGGGCTGCTGTTGTGAATTTACCCAAATGGATTTCAGAATTATTGAGTTCCTTTGGGTAGATATCAGTAGCCTGCAGCACCTTGCTACCATTTGGTATGTTACAATAAAAGCAAATCCCAGGTTGAATTCCGCCACACAAATATTTATTAGCAAGCACATACAAATCAGGCATTTGACCCACAAACTTGATGAAATCTCCTTGTTTTGGGGGGTACTCACAAGGGTCCCAGGTGGTAAATGTGACAGTATTCCAGCAGCAGAAATATGTTAGCCAAAATGGAGCCTATAACCCTAAAAGTAGGGCACCATTTTGAGTGATTCAACCAAGATTTGTATACCCTATTCAAACAAAAGTGGAAATGATAAGTCCACATCGTCTGAGACAATATGCATCACAGAAAAATCACTGCTAACTTTCCTTAAGCTGATGAACATACACCATCTGACACTGAATAGGAGAACGAAGATTCAAGAAAATTGAATTGGTTATGACCATCATTCTGCAGTGTAGGATTCTGATGAGGATTTTCCTAGTAGCAGTTAACCATCCATGGAGTGTGTAGTCTTGATTAGGATTCCTTAAGTTAACTCATTATCTACAGGGCACAAATTAAAGTTAACATGCACAATTATACCAATGTATTTCAACTGAAGTAATCTCAAGTAATTTATAGAAACATAACATCTGTTTCATGAAACAATGAGTCCTTCTCGATACAAGTATTAAAACAGAGGCTGTAAGATTAGCTGTTATGGTCTTCTCTATTGGAGAAACCTCTTCACTGGGTCTTTGGATCCTCATCTCATCCTAAAATTCTCTATTTTTATCTGAGATCACATGTCTAATCAGTGGTGAAACAAGGAATGGAAACTGAGTTCTCTTTTTGATCAGAGTTTGTCATTCAGGCTGACTGCAAGACTTAACAAGTTATTCAACATATTTGTAGTCATTTCTAATTCAGTTTTATAATTCAAATACCATTTGCTTTCCTTATTGAATACTATGTAAATATTTCCTTAGTATTATTCTTCTCATTTTTGTGATTTTTTATGATAAAATTTATAGTCTGAAGTGTTTTTTTATTCTGTGGATTAATTGCAAATCACATTAATATTTTATATTAAAAGTGGATAAAATATGTATTAACCTCTTTTAAAATTCTAAATAAGAATTACTCTTGATATTCATTAAAGTTTCAAGTGAGGCTTTTGCTTGTTCCATACTTCACTATTTACACAGTAATTTGGGATATTTGTAATCTGTCAGAAAGGCTGTATAAAATACCAACATATTTTATTTTTCTAGATTAAAACCTATGAATTATAACATGTCCAAATAAGACTTTAAAAAGTTGCTCTATGTTTATTTATTTTGTTCTGTTAATTTAAAAATGCAAAATTAAGCATAGTAATCCTAAATTTTAGGATGCACAGTAATGGAAAATAAATATCATGGCTGAATGACATCCTTAGTAAATTCACCATTCCATTTCAAAACAATTAAAATTTCTTTAATGTTCACAGTGAAATTGAAACAATTTCTTTTATTAGATAAAAAATATTCTGCAGGATAACCAAGTTTCTAATTATTCTAAAATGACTTTCTCATTTCTCTTCTGATGAACCTTTCTTCCTGTCATCACCTTCAAATTTCAGGGACTGTGAAAACCAACAAAAGGAACAAGCTGTTCTGTGGTGTCAGGGTTGGTGGTTTTATGGAAACTTGACGGGATCCCTCCTTCTCATAGCTGTCCGTATATCCTCAATGAGGACAGCTAAAAAAAGGCCAAACCAAATGTTTCCTTTCTGGGGTTTTGAGGCCTCCACTTCCAGTTGAGAAATAAAGACACATTTTGTGGGTTCATTTGTTGGAACAAAAGCTACTATTCAAGGTTTGAGCAGTTGGATGAGTAATGAATTTAAACTCTGAAGATTTTTTTAAATGAATTTATTTTGATAGACGATATATTGATCAAGACGTTTAGTTTAATTTCACTACACCAGATAATTTAGAAAATGCTTTCACATCTTAATGTCTGTAAGTGCTTTGAAAACATATATTCTACAGAGTACCATACGCATAATCAATATAGACTACAGTTTCCTTGAGGACAGAGACCTTGTGTTATTTATCTTTATAACCCAAGAGCCCAGCCAGGAGATCAGTGGATGATCATTGAAGGCGGTTAATTAATGCCTTAAGAAGACAACTGTTCTGTATTGATATAGAGAAACAAGAGCTGGGCCAGTTAATGATTAAGAAACTGAGGTTTCTCCTTTTAACTCTTTGTCTTTCTCATTAGCCTCAATTTCCTTAATTATGACATGGAATAATGATGTCTGCCTGCTTACTTCAAGGCTTATTTTAAAGCAAAAAGAGAGTTACATTTATTTTAAAACTTGCACCAAAAAAATAAATAAATAAATAAAAAATAAAACAATAAAAAAAAAAAAAGGCCGCACGCGGTGGCTCACACCTGTAATCCTAGCACTCTGAGAGGCCGAGATGGGCGGATTGTTTGAACTCAGGAGTTCGAAACCAGCCTGAGCAAGAGCGAGACCTCATCTCTACTAAAAATAGAAAGAAATTAATTGGCCAACTAAAATATATAGAAAAAATTAGCCGGGCATGGTGGCACATGCCTGTAGTCCCAGCTACTTGGGAGGCTGAGGCAGAAGGATCACTTGAGCCCAGGAGTTTGAGGTTGCTGTGAGCTAGGCTGACGCCATGGCACTCTAGCCCGGGCAACAGAGTGAGACTCTGTCTCAAACACAAACAAACAAACAAAAAAAACCTCTAAGCACCAGATTGCTGTAAAGCAAATTTTTAATAATTTTGATTAAGCCCAGTTTATCAATTTTTACAATTATCAATTAATTTTATAATTAGTGCTTTTTATTTCTAAAAAAAATTTTATCTACCTTCATTTGCAAAAATAGTCCCTTCCTTCTGGGAGTATAATCTTAGCTTTTACATTATGCTGACAATTTACCTCATGTATGTTTATTGTGAGGTTTGGAACAAGGTTTATTTTTTCCCCATATGTTTACCCAGTTTTTCTGTGCCTTTTGTTGAAAAAACTTTCCTTTTTCCTATTAAATAGTTTCAGTATCTTTTTAAAATTAAATTAACTGTATATATTTGAGTCTATTTCTGGGTTCTCTATTCTGATCCATTGATCTATTTATTTATTCTTATACCAGTACCACATACCATGCTGTCTTATATACTATATTGCATATCTTCATATGAAGACTTTAAATTAGGTGATCAAGTACTCCAAATTTGTTCATTCAACTTTATCAAGATTGTTTTGGCTATTTTGGTTCTGTTGTATTCTCAAACAAAAATTTCCCAACACCTTTAAATTTAGATAGGAAGCCTTGTGGAAATTTTGATTAAGATTGTATTGAATATATAGACAACTTTAGGGAAGAATTAATATCTTCATATTATTGAGTCTTCTAAACCATGACCATTCTATACTCCTCCCTATGTTTAGGTGTTCTTTAATTTTTCCCAGTAATGTTTTGTGGGTTTTGGCATAGAGGTCTTATTTTTCATAGTACGTTTATTTTCTAGGTATTTTACATTTTTTATACTATTGTGAATGATACATTGATTTTTAATTGATTTTATTTTTTCATAATTATATTATTCAACACTAAAAAGAAATGAACTGTCTAGACTTATTTTCGTAATTGGTCTTAAATCTAATTCCATTGTCATTAGAACACATACCCCACTTAATATCAAGCCTTTGAAATTATTAAGATTTGTTTATTAACAGTATATTATAATATTTATCTTGGTGAATATTTTATGTGCACTCAATATATATATATGTATATATATATATATTCTGCAGTTGTTAGGTCTATATATGTTCAGTAGGTTGATACTTACAATGGACTGAATGTTCATGTCCACCAAACTTACTATGTTGAAGTCCTAACTCTAGATGTGGTGGTATTAAGATGAGGGGCCTTTGGGAGGTAATTAGGTCATGAGGGTGGAGCCCTTAAGAATGTATTAGTGCCCTTATAAAAGGGACCCTGAAAGCACTATAGCTCTCCTTCTACCATGTGAGGATCCCAGAAGTTAGCAGTCTTCAACCTAGAAGAGTGCTCTCATCAGAACTCAACCATGTTCTGATCTCAGACTTTCATACTGTTTTCATATTCAGATCTCATACTTTCAGGCCCCAGATTTGTTAGAAAAATATTTCTGTTGTTTTTAAGCCACCCAGTCAGTCTATGGTACTTTATAAGAGCAGTGGGAATTAAAATAATAGTGCTGTTCAAATGTTCTATATGCTTATTTTTACCCATTTGTTTTATTAATTAGTGAAAAAGAAGTATTAAAAATCTACAAAAGTCATACTATCATTTTAAATTTGCCTGATTCTTCCTTTAGTTTGGGCACTTTTTGCTTCTTGATTTAAAACTCTTTTTAAATTAACATTTAAATTGTTTTATCTTCCTAATAAATTCACCTTTATTATTACGACTTGCATTTTATGTCTAATAATGTTCCTTGTTTGTAGTCTATCTTATCTGATATTAATATAGCTTAGTTTTTTATTATTAGTAAATGCATGGCAACATTTTTTCATCTTTTTATATTCAACTTTGTATTTTAAAGTTGCAAGAAGCATATACTTGGATATTTCTTAAAATTTATTCTGATATCTCTGCCTTTTAATAGAAATGCTTAGTCCATTTACATTTAATGTAGTTGTTGGCATTGTTGAGTTTAAGCCTACCATCTACCTATTTGATTCCTATTCATCCCATATGTATATTTGTTTTAGGACATATATATATATATGTTTTAGGACATCTATATATATAACATATATATATAACATATATATATATGTTATTGTTGTTCTTTTGGTCTTCCTTTATTATGTCCTTTAGAATAATCAAACATTTTCAAGTATTCTACATTATCCACTTTAATGACTTTTTATCTATACTTCATTGCTTTACATTTTTAGTTATTGCTTTATAGACTAGATTATGCATTCCATACAAATGTTTTTGTAATTTGAATTTTTCCTTTATATGAGATAAGGTAAAGCATTATTTGGCTATTTGGCACTAATATTTTTGTGTTCTAAGCTCAGATTATGGAGATTTGGGAGGGCAGGATATTTTCCAAGTGATTGCAAGAAAAGAGAAGAAAGTAGTTCTTACAAGTGAAGACAAACAGTAAGATGGGAATAACAAATATGGGGTAGACTGAGCCTCATTTACATTATTTCAACATAGGAGTAAATATGTAAATATTTTCTTTAATGAATTTTTCTGTTAAATTCTAGACAAGTGATAGAGTGCAATGAGACTTAATCTAAAATTAATAGTGCATGCCTGAAGCTAAAATTATTTCACATGAATGAAAAATATATTTGACTGCAAGTCATACAGGGATTTATATAATTTATATTTACATTCTGTCAAGATAAACGGTAACTTACTGTTTTAGTTTGATTTCATTGGATCATATATTCATTCATTCAAGAATTAGCTCAGTTTGCAATGGACATCACCATGACCACTGGCGAAGTCTTGAGTCGATTCCTGCGGATAAGGCCAGGAACAGTTAATGTTTCTTTTTTGTTTCTTCAAAGCAAAAGAAGGCCTGGCCTAAATTAAGCTGGGATTGCTTTTTGCAAAGCATACCAAGCTTTATGGGACTTCAAGCTCAGCATTTTAGGCACAGTATTTCAAACTAAATCACATGAAAAAAAAATTCACCACTATATTACTTCTTTTAAACAATTCAGCATGGTGCATTTTTTTCTTTGGAAATGGGATACAGCTGCTTCCTGGGTCATGATTATGTTTGAGGATCTTTTTTGGTAAACTGAGGCCTTCCTAAAGTATATCATTACTAAAATGTGCAAAATGTGCAAAATGTAAGTCTTACTACATTATTCAGCTGTAAAGAAAAAATAAAGGAGAATGAATTTGTAAGGAAAAGGAATGAAATTTCAAGTTTCTAATGCATATTCTTATGAGTTTTGTAATTCAGCATCTTGTTTTTAGACCATTAAGAGCAATTGAAATCAGATTTTTATTTTTAAGTGAAAGAACACTCTTTACTAAACAATATTCATAGTGCAAGAAGAAAGGGTTCCATGAACTTCATCAAGTGTTTAATGCAAAAGTACTTTACAACCCAACTTTTCCAAAACATATTCTAATTTAAGAGGAACTAAAAACATTTTTAAATCATTCTTTATCTTACAGATATTTTTACCATAATACAGATTACCTTATTATTTTTTTGTGTGTGTTTTTTCCTTAATTTTTTAGCTAATTGCTTTATAGGGCTTTAATATATCACTTGCCGAAAAATAGTCCCTGTTACTAGCTAAATGGATTTTATTTCAGACTTTTCTTATATATGTATTTAGATACCAAGCATGCACATATATTCATATATACACACACACATAAACATATGTATGTTTAAATATACTTTCCAAGTATGTATTGTTTTAAACTCTACTTTTTCTCTTAAACAGGCTTTAGAAATGTTACATATCTATAAAGGTAGATTCAATTAGACTTTTATATCCATTCCATTGAAACTGTTCTATGATAAGATCACCATTAACTTCTATTTCAGTGTGCAATCTTCATTCCGTATTTTACTGGACTTTTACTTAACATCTTGTATCCCTCTTTTTTTCTTGAGCCACTGTCTTCATTTGGCTTCCAGAGTCTCTTCTAATTTTGTTCTTCTGGCTCCTCCTTCTGGTTCTTCTCAATTCCATAGTTTCTAAATATCAGAATATTATTGGGTCCTTACACCTTTTTTCTTGTCTTTACACACCCATTCTCTTGGTTCAAATACAGTCTGATGCATTTGAATATCATTTGTATGATGCATAATGACATCTTCCAAATATATGTATCTCCACTTTGGTACCTTCTCTGAATTCTTTACTGGTGCATACAACTGACTACTTGGCATCTATATTCGGAGGTTTCACAGACGTCTTAAACTTAACATTCAAAACTTCAAAGTTCCAAGTTCGAACCTGATTTTCTGATATTATCTGTCAACTCTACTATTTTTCCCTATCTCAGTAAATGACAATTTCACCCTTTCTGCTAGTGAAGAAAAAAAATCTTGTAATTATTTTTAACTCATTTACTGATATTCTATATCTGATCTGATTTTAAAAAATAGTTCTGTTGACTTAAATAAGCCCTGAATCTTTCCTTTTACCACTTCCCCTACGACACCCACGTCCAAGCCCCATATCCCTTGTTTAGATTATTCAAGAAACTTTACAACTGGTTTCCTTCCTTCTAGCCTTACCTAATTCCAGTCTTTCCAAATGCAGCAACTAGAGTGATCTTAGTACAATGTAGACAGATCACATTTCTTCTCTGCATTCTTTCCAAAGCCCTTCATGGGTACCTTCTTTCCTCTCTGACCTCAATTCCTGCTACTCACCCACCTTTTTGTCCATTCCCCTCTGCCCATACTGGCCCCTTGATGTTCCTCAGGGACACTAGAATTTGCTATTCCTTCTCTGTTAGATGCTATTCCCCTAGATATTAATATATGTGTCATTTATTCTCTCATCTACTTCAGGTCTTGATGCAAATTTCACCATTTCAGAGGGTACTTTCTCAGCTACACTATTTAAAATCCTACCATCCCATTTCCCTGCTTTATTTTTCTCCATAGTAATAAAATAATATACAAAGTATACTTACTTACTATTGTGTAAGTAAGTATCTATCTTTCCAGCTGGAATGTAATCTCTAGGAAGGCAAGACTCTTTCTGTTTTATTCCTTTATGTATGAACAGAATATAGAATATACCTGAAATATTACAAACACTTAAATATCTGTCAAGAGAATGAACAAGTTAAATGAAGCCATATTATTATTTATAACTATCAGTAGTGTTTCATTACATGGTTAAATTGTTACTTTTTTGAACCAATTCTGGATTGATACAGGTTTAAGTTATTTCTATTTCTGCATTATTATTAACATACCATAATAACATCTCGTGACAATATTTATTTATTTATTTATTTAATTTTGAGACAGAGTCTCACTCTGTCACCTGGGCTAGAGTGCCGTGGCGTCAGCCTAGCTCACAACAACCTCAAACTCCTGGGCTCAAGCGATCCTCCTGCCTCAGCCTCCCGAGTAGCTGGGACTACAGGCATGCGCCACCATGCCCAGCTAATTTTTTCTATATATTTTTAGTTGTCCAATTAATTTCTTTCTATTTTTAGTAGAGACGGGGTCTCGCTCTTGCTCAGGCTGGTTTCGAACTCCTGACCTCGAGCGATCCGCCCGCCTCGGCCTCCCAGAGTGCTAGGATTACAGGCGTGAGCCACCGCACCCGGCCTCGTGACAATATTTAAATATACCTTTGGAGTAAGTTTCTGGAGCTAAAATGCTGCATGAAAGCATTGGCATACGTTTGAAACTTTATGTGGCCAATAGTTCTCCAGAAAAGATTCAGAGTCACATGGCTGAACAAAGTATGTGAGTGCCTCCAGTACAATGTACTGGCTACTCATCTTAATCAAAGAGCGTAATCATTAATCATTGATGCTTCCCAATATGATATTAAAAATGTGGTTATTCAGTGTTATTTTATGTTCATGCAATGGTTCTCATAAGCCTAGGTGGTCCCATCTCTCTCAGCCAACAAGCATACAAACAGCTTTTGTTAGCAGAAGTACATCTGCCTTGACTGCACAGGGCAATTTCTAGAAATTGCTCAAATCTAGTTGATTTTTCACATTCACATGTAGTCTCTTCTCTTTTGCCAGACTCTTATTGTACTCTGCTATCATGTCACCATTTCCTAGTATGATCCAATAACATGACTGTTATTTTTGCAGAGAAAAACCAATAAAACCACCTCCTATAAACTGAATATTTATGTCCCTTCAAAATTCATTCCTTAAAACTTAATCCCCAGTGTGATGATATTAGGAGGTGGGACCTTTAGGAGGTGATTAAGTCATGTGGGCTTATCATTTATCTTTCATAAGTGCCCTTATAAAAGAGGTCCCAGAGTGGTCTCTTGTTTTTTCTGTCATGTGAGGGCTCAGCTTAGATGCCATCTCTGAACCAGAAAGCAGGCTCTCAATGGGCACATTGGTGCCTTGATCTTGGACTTCCCAGTCTCCAGAACTGTAAGAAATAAATTTCTGTTGTTTATAAACCACCCAGTCTATGGCACTTTTATTATAGCAGCCTAAACAGATAAAGACAACACCATAACTAAAATAATCATCCTTACTAAAGAAAGCCACTTGTAGCTCCTTTTGCCATTAGACCTTCAGTGAATTTCTAGATAAGGGCAGGTTTTGCTATTCCTTTAGGGAGAAGTAAGACAGGAGTATGTTGCTATTTGGTGGGTCTACCAAAAGTCTTTTTAACTAAAGCATATTTGCTTTGGCTCTGATTCTGACAGGCCTCCTTCCTGTGCTCTTGTTAGATTTTTCTGGTAACATTCATAAAATAGGGAGCCTGTCTCTTGGTGAATATTAAATTCCTCTATGTGATAACTTGTGATTTTAATGAAGTTTTGTTAATCTCTAAAACATGTGCTCTTTTGTTTCTCATCCCTTTAATCTTCCTGAGCTACTTTTTTCTTATCTAGATGTTACTATTTTCTCTGTCAGTGTAGTTCAGATTTTCTGTGTGTTCTGAACTAAAAAGATGGCTTATGTATACAACCAAAATTACATTTTAAGAAATGTGTTTCTTCCAATAACTTTAGAAATAGAAGTTAGTTACTCTGGTTAAAAGTTGTGATTAATATGGTGGTTGAGACTAAATAGAGAGTAATAGTGACAGAGATACATGACTCTATATGTACTTTCACTTTTTAAGGATGAGGAGTAGGTTTTTCCTAAAGTAGCATTTCCCAAACTTTTTGGTATCTGAATACGTTCACATTCTTAGAAATTATTGAAGATCCACAAAAGCATAATTTTGTAGATAACTATCAACATTTGTCATATTATAAGATTATAACAGAAATTTTTAAACTACTAGTTTGTTGATTTATTTAAAACTAGAAGTGGTCAGCCAATTGCATGTTAATAGAAAGAACATATTTTTATAAAAATAACTGTTTTCTAAAAGTTTTTAGCAAGAAGAGTGGCATTGTTTTACATTTTTGTGAATGTTTTAATATATCAATTAATAGATCGTAGCTACATTTTCAATTTGCTTCTGCATTGGTCTGTTACAATATCCCACATCATGTAGCATATAGCTTCTAGAAAACTCCAATGTACACTTATAAAAAACTGAGAATAAAAAAGACAGAAAACATTTTAACATTATTATGAAAACGGTTTTGACCTCACAGGTCTCCTGAGGGTTTCCTGGGTGTCTCCAGACCATATGTTGTACTTAAAAAAAAAAAGGCTCAATATGTTCCAGAATATGAAAGAGCATAATAAGGGGCAAAACTTGGAAAGTAGTTGTTTTTAGCCTTGGTTTATAATACCTATATCTGAGAAGTAACTATGAAGAATGTTAAATTTTTATTAACATTTGCTCACTTTTGATGGGCTTGCTTCTTCGGCTGACTGATTTGTACTTTAACCTATATTATGATAGAATTTTCTTTATTTCTCCATAACCTGCCTCAATAGCAGAGGCTTTGTCTTACCAGAACAATTTTCTGTGCTGTATGTTGACTTCATTACATCTTTGATTATTTAAACAAAAAAGCGAAAATATACAAAAAAGAATAAAGCTTTCTCATTTATGAAAGAGTTAAAGTTTTTATAATGATATTATCTTCTAGATTTGTTTTTAAAATATCTTATTGGCACTTTTATTAAATAGGTAACTCGGAATTGTTTCTCAGATACCTGTTATTCTACCTTATTAAAATTCCCAAATTGCCTCTGACAGCTCTTGATTTTGCCTTTTCCCTAAATCAGTTCCTGAATTTAGAATATAATGAAAACATGTTCAGGGTATATTTTATAACTAAAACTGTATATGAGCTTTCCCAGAGGTCCCCTGAGAAATCACAAAGATTTGTTTTTTCACCCTATGAAAAGGAAGATGTGAGTCAAATTTATGTTCATTTGATGTGGTATCATTGCACACATGGGAAAGTTATCAGGTTAGAAGAGATACTTAGCTTTTTCTAGATAATGTGTGTATAGGTAAAATGTCACTAATATAAATATTTCAGAAATATGGAAAATCCTAGAAATTTGTCAATGTTCTCCGTATCTAATATGTTTTTACCTCCAGGAAGAAAACTGATCAAAACTCATATAAAATAGCTATGTGCAATACTCCAATAGAGAATTTTACTCTTCCTATTTGGATATTATTGATTATGATAATATTATTGTTTATGGTGATCAATTGATAACAGCCATTAAGTCTCCTTCATCTTCATATAGTTTTTGTACTCTGATGCTTGCCTGAAGTCTCTGCCATAAGCTACAAGCCAGCAAAGAAAGTCTCTGAGGCTTTAAATGATTGATACTTCAAGGACTAGACTCTTGGATACAGGCTTCAGAGCTGACATCAAATAGACAATTTTCAAACCATACTATTATAGTATACTACTTCGTGCAAGAAGAATACTAATCCAAGATCTGGTAGAACAAAAAATAATTTCCTGGGAATGAAGAAAATTTTATCATGATATAGAATACTGTTGGTGTTGTTCTAAGATTCTGTTTTCTGGATATTTGAAGAAGCTCTTTCTCTTTCTTCTTAATCTGTCTAAAATGCACATAATTTATTAAAATCTGATTTTTAAAACTAAAATAAAGCATTGTAAGATAATATTTGATTTTTAATGACCAGCTTTATTAGTTTTCAAGGATTTCCTTAGAAAATCAACACAAACTTGGTGGCTTAAGACAATAGAAATTTATTCTCTTGCAGTTCTGGAAGGCCAAAAGTCCAAAAATCAAGGTGTTACCATGGTTGGTTCCTTCTACAGTCTCTGAGGGAGAATCCATTCCATTCCTCCTAGTTTCTGTTGGCGGTTGCCAGTCCTTTGATTGTAGACATATCACTTTAATTTCTGTCTCTGTCTTTACCTGGCCTTCCCCTCAGTGTATCTGTGCCTCAAATCTTCTTCTTCTTTCTCTTATAAGGACAAACATCTTTGAATGTAGGATCCACTCTTATTTTCAATAAGTTCTCATTCACAGAGGTAGGTTAGAATTTGGACATATCTGTTTGAGGAACATAATTCAACCAATTACCATTCCACTGACAGAACTCATAAACTTTGTAAATCTCCTTTCTTTACATGGAAACATTTGCAAAGACCTGATAAGAATCTGTCCCCTAATGTTTTGCCTGAGGTGCTATATTTGAAAATAATGCTTTTTAAATTAGATATGACAAGTCCTCTTTAAAAAAAAAAATGTGCTTGGAAACTTCCCCCAAGAAAACTAACCCAATGATACCTGGCTTACAGGGCCCCAACCTTACTTTTAAGGGTAGGAAGAAGGAACCTTAGGAAATTTAAGGGTAGGCAAGGAACCTTAGGAAATTTGTGGGATTTCCAAAAGGAAGTAATTCATCCCAGTGTACAGGTACTGCTGGTAAAATCTGGTGGAGAGAGATTCCTGGGCTTGGCTTCTTGGCCTGTAATAGAAAAATAGAGGGTTTAAGAAATACAATCTGAGATTCCTGATGAAAATATCCAAGTAAAGGTTAATTTATGGACTTTGTAGCTGTTCAATACTATATAACTCAGGAATTGAAATGCAAACTCAACAAGCTTGTATGATAAATTAATACCCTTCTTACATCTATGTAAATAATCAGGTCGAATCTAATAGCCCTTTTTATGATCAAGAATAATCTTTGAGGTTATTATGATCACAAGGGAGATAGACTGTCATAAAAAGGTAAAAAATTTTGAATAGGCAAAAATGATTACTTGGCGTCCTGTATACCATCTAGCATACTCTTTTGGATTATCTGTGCCTTTCATTGTCTTTAAGCTATTTTCTAACTCTGTAATTTGTAGAAAACTGGTAGTAATGGAAAAGAAATGATCCTTACCTATAAAAACAGAAATGAATTTGTCTAGTACACTTCTAAGAAATAAGTTTTGCATCAATTTACAAATTTATTTCAACATTCCTGACTGGTTATTTCTGTGTTCTTTGAGTTCTCTTTTGAACATGTTCTAATATCTATGTGGTTTCCTCATTTATTAATAAGTTAAATAAAATATCTTGTGTTTAAAAAAATTGAACAATATATAAAATGAGTATGTTAGATCTATTTGTCATTCAGGAAAAAAATAAAATTTCAACAGACTTTGGGATATTTATATGAGAAAACTGCCTATATTGACTTATTTGTTTATTATTTATCATTAGAATGAAAGCCTCATAAAGGCAATGACATGGCCTTGTTCAATACTGTTATCTCCAGAAATTAGGATAGTGCCTGGCACAAACAAGGTGCTTAATAAATGCTTATTAAAGGAAAAAATGATTGAATGAACACATTCTGAGAAAAGAGGTTATAATTTTTTCACACAATTATGTTTGAGTCAATATTTCAACTAATATCCATAGGAGGAATTAAAAGATTAATTGATAATATGAATTTAGCCATTGGTTGATGAAAATAATCATTTGAATAACCATTTAATACAATTCAAGCCAAGGTTATTATCATTGATATATATGTATGTTTAAAATTAAATACAAAGTATATAAAATTACTTTATTTATACTATGATTTTTATAGAAATACTAATTTAATAAAATCCAATTTTTATAAAAAATAATTACTCTGTTATTGGCACTATACAATCTAAAATAAAATAGTAAAATAGTATATAGTAGGTTATTCATTTCCTTCCATATGCCTTATTTCTCTTAATGTTTTTCTTTCTTTCTCTCTCTCTCTCTCTCTCTCTCTGTGCCCCCACCCTGTCTCTGTTCTCTCTTTCTCTGGCACATGGTGTCATTAGGTTATGTGGACTCCAGGGTTCACCTGTGAAAACATGCCTTTTTTGTCCCTCAGAGAGAACCAATGATACCAAAGAGTTTCCAAGCAGTTCTTATCATGGGTGGTATTATGGTACAGAGGATTCTATGGCAATCAATTGCAATGTACATATTCCATATGTATCTTTCCTAAAACTAGTCTGCCTGAGAATATACCTGTGGTCAAGAGTCAAGCCGATTCTTCTTTCTACCTCCCTTATCCCAGTCATCATACCCATACTTTTTCAAAAAATATGATCTTATTCATAACACATCTTACTATATAATATAAAAATCTCAGGGCATTAAGTGAATAAACATTAATATCCACTTCATTAAGAGATGCATTTATAAATGAATTTTATGTTCTTATGGTGAATAATTATTTAACATAATTAAAAATATGATAAATTGATTATTTGCATATTAATTATCATAGTAAAAGTTAAATCCAGAAGAAAAATTTTCACTTTTTAAGAATACCTCATCACAGGAAATTTTAAAAATTTCAATTTCAATTTATATATACATATATATATATATAGTCACAGCTAAGGATGAAAAGAAGCGTGGTTAAAATAAAGACTTTCAAATATAAAAATATTTTATATAAGGATGAATTTGAGTAGGAGGAAGGAGAAAGGAAATACTATTTCATGGGAGAAAATGAACCAAAATGAAATTCCCAAATCTTCAAGAAGAACTTGCTCATGAATATTTTGATAGACAATGGTAAATTTCAAATGACTATTGTATTTGTATTATAAGGGATACATTTTAAAAAGGATATTCTAAGAATTGTACATCTAAATGTGTCTAAGGGGTTACACTGTTTTTCAAAAAAATTCTTTTAGAGGCACACCAGCAAAAAAAAAAATGTTAAGACCACTGTTTTATGCTATTCTGAGTCTCTAGGCTCTCGTGAAAGTAATGACTGGCGATAAGTAATGAATCTGTGCTATTGTATTAGATAGGGATGTGTCACCCTCAGATAACCTTATGTCTTACTACGTTAAAAAAGCCCAGAAAACCTTCAAAAATGATTTTAAAGATGGAACTACAAGACTAAATGATATGCCCGTGAGAACAGACATTCTTAGTTGGAGAAGACTTAGAGTCCCTCATATTATAAGTCTTGGAGTGCAGACTTGAACTTGTGCATAGCATAGCACATAGTATTAATGAAAAGCCTGGCAAGCCAAATTACTGTTACTTTCACCAAATTACTCAAAATTTGCAAATCCCCAATTTCCATTGTTTAAAATGTGGCTCTTTATAATAGTCCATTCCTTAGGACTCTTCTGGGGAATTAATTACATATTAAGAGCTTAGTATAGTGTATGGAACATGAAAAACTATTAAATAATTGTTTAGTATTATAATTACTTATAAAAATGCTGATTTATTCCTTTCTCAAAAGATTGACTAATATTTTTCCCTACTCAGTAATAAATATATTGCTTACAATGTATTTCTATTTAACTCATTCAGTGTCACTGAGGGGTTTCTCAAATCTTTAACCACAGAAAATCACTAGTGCAAGTTTCACACAAACTAAGATTTTTGTGAATCATGCCTTATAGAGGACAAAAATAATCTATTAGCAAAGAAGGAGGAATAAAAACTTAAATTTATAAAAAGCTGGCCAGTTCTTTTTTCTTTTACTCCTATTGTCATATAAAAATTATCAAGAAGGAACTTAAGGTTAAAACCTCACTGCTATTTAAATAACAGTGTGCCCTTCATTTTATTATACTGCACTCCATAAGCTCTCTTCAGCCTATAAACAATTTTTAAATGACAAAGATAAAACACAAAGCCTTTGCTCTGAAGATTTGATTGTCATGATTAAGGAATACACAGAAGAGGCCCAAATCTGAGTATAATATTAATTTTAAAAGTCTAATAATTGTTCATTACTACACCATTTGGAACTTAATTAAGTTTATAACTATATAGGCTCACAAACTTACATATATTCAGGTGTTTCACAGATGTGCACATGTTTTAGTTTGGAAAACTTTATCTTATTGGCATGAAGTCTCTGATAATTTAACACCTATATACAGTGAAAGTTTAAAAATTTTCAAAAGGCTTGCCAAACAGTCACATCATGCATCAAACTATGTCCACAAAAACCATTAACCTATGCTCTTCTTGTCCTTTGACTATTGCGGTAACTGATCAGATTGGTTTTAAACTTATTTCCTGGTGGCTGTGTAGGCGTGTGCATTAATGTGCAATGAGAGATGTAATGCTTTTGCAGGTTTATTTGCATATTCTCAAGTGTCTCATGTGTCTGGATAGAATGTCCCTCGGAGTATGCCTAATTCACTCATAGAGTTGGAGCCTAGCTAGTGGCACCGGAGCGTTTTCAGCTTGTTAATCATTCTAAACATTACACCACTTATTGGCTAATCAGTCTGCATTCCAAATACTGCAGAAATATGATAAGGTAGTACCTGCAGAAAAAAGTCAAGAGGTTTGAATTTGGAACTTTCCTTATAAAATCATCGTCGTTTTTCAATTCTCATCTTACTCTACCAATCAGTGGCATTTGACACACTTGTTCATTCCTTCCTCACTGAAACACATTCTTTACTTGGCCTCTGGCACACCCCTATCTATCTT
>VBSM01002217.1:33251564-33269740 GCA_008086735.1 Cheirogaleus medius
GCCTCCCCTTCTGTTCTTCTTCACTAGGCAGTGTTCATATTCCCCAGCTGCTAACTTAGGCATGCCCAGGAATCAGCCTGACCTCTGCTCAGTCTGTACTCACTCTCCCCATGAATTTTTCTTGTCCCACAACTTTTAATACATTAATATTTTGATAACCTTAAATATAAATCCTTAACCTGAACCCTCTCCTGAACTTTAGAGGTGTATATCCAACCATTTCCTCAACACATCTCCATGGATATCTACAAAAATCTGATGTGTTTTTACTAATTCCAAATTTTAAAATTACTAATTCCAAAACTGAACTCATATTTCCAACTCTTCCAAAATTACTCATCTGCAGGTATCACACACTTAGGAAAATAATACTGTATTTATTCAGGCCAAAATCATGTAGTCATTCTTGATGTCTGTCTTTCTCTCACACCCTTTAGCCAATCCTTCAGTAAAATTCAGAATATATTCAGAATCTGGCAACTTCCCCCTACCTCCACTGTTGTCTCCTGAATTCAAGCAATATTTTCTCTCATTTGGATTACTGCTTTTGCCTTTGAATGCCTCTTCCTGCCTCTAACCTTGCCTCCCTATAATCTATTTTCTCACTTCACTGAAAATGTCACACCTTGCACAAATCTCTTGAAAGGAGGAAAGTCCAAAGCCTTTAGCTTGGTCAAGGAAGCCCCACATACAGTCCTTATCTCTGTGTCTGCCTACAAGGCCAGTATTCAATCATTCTACTCCGGCCACACTGGTCTTTTTTTTTTGGTTTTCTTCTAACACGTCCAGTGTGCTTCTACCTCACAGTCTTTGTATTTGCTACTCCTGCAGCCTGCAAGACTTTTCCTGTAGATAACTTCATGACTGCTTCTCTCAGTATTTTTTTTCTTTTTTGAAAGAGCTTCTCTCATCACCTTATATAAAATAGAACACTCTCCTATTTTCATTCCCTAACCCTTACTCTCTTTAATTCTTACTCTCTTCAAAGCACTTATTACCATCACCTGACAGGTTATAGACCTGTCTATTTATTTGTTTACTGCCTTTCTTCTCCTTTGAAACGGTAAACTCCTTGTCACTGGAGATTTTGTTGGCTTTTCCGCTATATCTCTACAGCCCAGAAGAGTGATTGCCAAAGTATAGATGCTCAACTAACTTCCCTTTGTGTGATCCAATTCCAGGACATTGGTTCCCTGTGAGTGTCTTCCTTTCTGCTCATTTCCTTCAATATGAAATCTTCTAGAAGGCAGAAGTGGAATAGTAGGGCTTCTGAACAATGGTCTTGCATAACCACCAGAGCCAACATGGGGGTAAGAGGGCCATATCAGCCTCTCCCACTTGTCGAAAGCTTCAGTATCAGTTAGTGAGTTTTTGGAACCATATATACAACAGAAAATCCAATTCAGCCTGCCTTAAACAATGAGAGTACATCCAGAGGTAGAGCACGCTTTAGGATTGGTTGAGCCCCAGCTCCATAAACTTTATTAGTTTACAGGTTCTATCCATCTGCTCTGCCCAACCCAGTGCTGGCTTCTTCCTGAGGCTGCTTCCCATCAGGCTTATGGAGTGGTGCCTGAGCCATCATGGTCACATGTGTTTTAATTCACATCCAACACGAGGGAGAGGGCTCCAATGTCTCTCTATGCATATCCACGAAGAACTTGTCTTGAATCTCCAGAAATCTTTACATCTTTTTGGCCAAAATGGAGTACTATTCCCACCCATGACTCAATTGCTAATAAAGGAGGGAGGTTACCCTTAGACAAATCAGGTCCATCCATGAGCAGAGGGTGGTGTATGGTCACCTTTCTTTGAATCATGTGGGTTCCATGAAGGAGGTTGAAAACCAGACCAAACTCAGACTCAGGCTTCTCTGGAAGGCAAAGGAAAGAATATCTACTAGTCAAGTTGCCAAGAACTTTCACTATCTTCTCAACCCAAAGGCCTGAAAGGACAGTAACATAAAAGCCATGAGACAGCAATAACCATTGCTGAGACAGCGAGTGAGACAGGCAGCAAGCCTTTTCCAGAGAGTAAGGATATGCGGAAAAAGCTGCAGACATGCTTGTTCTGGCTTTGCCTGGGCCTTGATCAGTTCACTGCTCCAAACTGCTCTAGCTGAATGAATGAAGTGTGCATGAAGTCAACTCTTTTTCCATCGAGATTTTTTTTTAACTCTCGTCATCTAAAGGTTAAAATAGTTTTTAAAAAAATGTGTTTAGTTACTTTCCATTTCTAGATTGTCAGTGAAGTAATAAAACATGAATTTTTGATAAGAATTATTTGTTATAAAATTCAAATTTCACCACTTATCAACAATATGCCCTTGGTGAAGGTATTCTCTCCTTTTGAGATTCATGTTTATATTCACTAAAGAGATGACTGTCATGTTTCTCTTAATGGCATTTAATCCAGACTCAGTGAGGTAGGATGCATAAAACACCTGGCATCAAGTAGCTAATGTGTAAATGCTGGTCTCCAACTTGCCTCCAATTAAAACAAGGCACCCAGCTGTGAGTTTCTAAAAGTCTACAGCTGTTCATCAAAGTATAGGAAGGAAATAAATAGGTAAGCTTTCTTTGCTTCTAGATTATGGGTCATAGGACTTTTAACTCCTAAATTGTTATCAACAAAATATTGTTTTGTAATTGTTTCACTTGATTGGTTTGATTCCCTTCTTTCCTTGACTTTATTGGAAATAACCCACTCTTTGCTTGGCAATAATTCTGCATTTAATTCCAAATTGCAAATATACTAATATAGTCTTCTTATAAAGATTTCTGAAGACTTAAAATAATATGATTAATATGTTAATTTACATGTCTTCTTTTGTATCGCTGCACTGTTTGTTTATAACTACTTTGTAACTATTGTATATTGATTGAAAAAAGTTCAGTGGGTCACCTTTTGTGTTATGTAAAAGAATATCTCTGTGCCCATTACCTCTTCCCAGAGTCTTGTTGTTTGCTCACTGTAGACCCAACCTCCTAGTGACCATTCTTAACCTCAGGCGTAAACTCAGCTATAAATTCAGTAGTGTTTTCACAACCACTTTGTGAAATTAGAGCAGTGTCAAAAAAATTAATGAAATATAGAGAAATGGAAAAACAAAAATTGACACAATCCATCCAGGTAAAAGCTAAATTTTCTCTATCTTTCCAAGTCATCATTCCTTTTTTTTTTCCCTGATACCAAAGAAAAGGTGAATAATGCCAGAAGCCCTACAATTTCCTTCAGTGCTACCTACTAGCTTTCAATGTCAGGGCATGAGAAGTAAAACCTTTCCATTTTTTTTTAGGCACTCAAAACTCAGCAACTAGCCTTGACCTTCTGCCAGTATAAATGAATTGCCTTAAGATAGTAGCTATTTCACAAAAGTCATTAATTGGAATTCCCAGGCCAGATGACACTAGTGCCAGAGAATTCAAATAACTGAACCTAGCTGTAGGTCAACCACTGACCACGACAAGGCAGAGGAAAAGGAAAAAGAAAACAAACAAAAGAGCAGGTCCAAGGACTAAAGACAACACTTTTTATTTGATAATTCCTCATCTTTTATAATCCTGTATAATGTCTAATGATTTCTTTATTCATGCCTCAGTCTGCCCCAGCAGCACCAACTGTGCTTTTCTTGGCATCCTTTACAAACCACTATAATCTCGGTGCAAGTTTCCTAGTGGAATCCTGTCTAGCACCCAGTTAGACTTCAGTGGAGCCAAGATTCTCAATTCCTCAATCACTTACACCAGCCAGGGGCTCCTCTGACTGGCACACATGCTTTTTTCACCAAAGCCATGACTCTCTGATGATTTGTGCTGATTCTATACACACTTCTGGTTGCAAGTTCACATTTGGATCCAAGCAGTGAGATCTGTTCAGACTTCAGGGCCCATTAAACTTCATCATCTTGAAGTTCACTGGCATAGTTATTATTTTCAAGAACACTTAAAATATGAAGCACACATTCCACATATACTAAGTATGGCTTTCATCACTAAGAGAATTTCCATATTCAAAAATGTGAGCTTAGATTTGATCTATGCTTTATGAAAGAAATCATTATGGAGAAAGTCTCCATTTCAGTTGAGCAAACACTCTTTAATTTGTATTTTCTCAAAAGAAGAAACATAAAAATGGGAAAATAGAAGATTTGTTTGTAGAGGTAAATTTAAACATAAGCACCATAATGTCTTATCCTGACCTCACATCAATTCTAGCTGATGCTCTATAGAACAAGGAACCTTCATAACCATGCTTTTTGTAAGGGTTGTTATTTGTTTTCATTGTTTTATTTTTTAGCATATCTAGAGGGATAAAGTGAAGAAAAGCAAATAGTGAAAAAATTAAGTAACAGTTTGTACTTGAGGTATTACTTCCCGAAGGATTTGTGAATCTTGAGAACTACAATATTGCTTTCATAACATATATGAATCTTATGTTTACACCTTCAAAGTTGACACATTAACCCAAAGAAAAATAAAAGTTTCTATTCATTTTTACATGCAATTCTCTGAGTAGGGCTAAAGCAGTTGAACCAGTGGGATGGCAAATTCCAAAGTGGTTTCCCAAATGTGATTTATTTCCATTTTCATGGTGTTTCCTTTTAGCATATCAATCCCTGACATCTCTCCACTGTCAGATCTATACCCAGTGAGGTCCAAAAAAATGCCACAAGTAAAGTGTGAAAGGAAAAGTTGGCATAATATCTCTAGAGCTAGTAAAAAATTGCATAATATACATATTCTGCAGAAACTTTCGTGCAGAGATAAAGGAGAAATACCCTGCACCAGCAGGGAAAGAGGCAATGATCTCTATTTCCTCAGTGTCTTTGAAAGAGAACATGGTTTTCAAGTACCCTAGAATTAATGACACCTTTTAATGGAAGCATAAGAAGGTCTATGCTTAAGGTTCCCAGCCACAGAACAGGAAATGGAGCTGTTTCCAAGAGAAATGAAGTTGCTTTCTCTGGGGGGAACACAAAGGAGCATTTGAACAGGCAATTGATCAGAAGGACGACTGCAGGTGATAAAACAACTGGAAATCACAAAAGCCCTTGGCATGCTAGTTTAAATAAAAACGATTCTGGCTTCAGCTACACTTTATGCAACAAATTCCTTGACATATGTTTCTAAATTTTATCTTTAACAATTCAAGTGTTTCACAATAAAAGAACAACCTTTCTTTACCAAAAATGAAAGGATCTCTTTGGACTATTTATCGGATTGACCAATCAGAATATGTATTTATTTTGTTACTGACTTTAGCCAAAGTGTTTACTGCTCTCCATTATCCTAGGGGGGAGTGCTATTCTTTTGGATGTGTGACTTTTCACTGATTATGCTTGGAATTAATTTTGATACCACACTGTAAAATAAACATTCACTAATGATTCCTTTTTCAATTAAATTATTACTTGGCAAAAATCCCAATATTTCTGAATAAAATATTAAGTGCCCCAAATTGATTTAGCATATGAAAATATATTTTAAAAATTAAAGAAAGTTAATATTTAACATGTTGACCCTTATAATATGCTGACATATAATTTATTTTGTGATAATTAAGTTAGAATCTCACAAACAAGGTGATCATTATAAAAGTAGTATAACAATCATAAATGCATTCCATGATCTATAATATCGCCTCACTGTGAATATATCATCAGATGGCACGGAACCAAACCAGTTAATAAAATGATTTTCAGTTCAAAACAGAGTATCTAAGTTGCTACTTTCAGTTTTCAGATTGACAAGCAAACAACAAACAAACAAACAAAAACAATGGTAGATCTGGCACATAATTATACATCTTAGTGAAAAAACTCTTTTTGATTATGTAGAAATATCCTTGTAATGTGGTGAGATGATCATGGTGAAGTTTACTCTTTTTTTTCTGTTTAGTACTTTCAGAACAAGCATTCACCTGGCATTTCCTAGGTAGTTTAGGATTTCAGCACCACTGCAGGACAGCCAGTTCTCAAAATTGGTGTGAATAATAAACCCCAACTTTTATCTATAACCATTGACCATAAGATACACTAGAAGTTTGTAGATATTGTCTCTAGTGGTTTGGTGGATGGAGACAGGACTATCTGGAGGGTGGGCAGCAGAGTCTTTTGAATTTGTGTATCAAGACAAAATGACCAGAGCTTCTGTGCATTGCTTCTACTCACAATTCTTTGGAAATACTGCTTAGAATACAGGAAAAAAGTACTAAGAATATCTCATGAAATACATGGCTATGTATATATTAATTTTTGTAATATCAGATTCATCTGAATGTTATACTCAATCCACCAAATAGCATATTAAGTATTAAAGAATACATTGGGATATTAGGGGTTGCTTTTGTACAAATGCAGAACAGTATATCAGAGCCATAATATGTGCTTGGCCAAGTTAAACCATTACTTTGTGAGTCATTTGTATATATGCTTCTAAAGAACCCAACTAAATAATAATTCCAAGTAGTTAAGTAATTTGAATATAATGTACTCTAGTGTTAAATGTTTCTATGTCTAGCTATTCATTCATATATTTATTTATTGCAATCAAAAAAGATAAATTGTGCTAGCTATAGCCCAACACATACATTTTGGCCCTTAGTTATTACTATACTTTGTAATGTTAGGTGCAGAGAACATAGGTATCAGACCCAGACATAGATGAATTGAATCCAAGCTCTGGCTTCATACAATGAGTTGGGAAGGATTCACTCCTTCTTGGTGTTATGGAATAATTTCTGCAGCAATCAAGGAGGCGAAAGTTTTCTACAAAGAGAACTATGAAACATCAGAGGAAAGAGATCACAGATGACACAAATAGATGGAAAAAGCATATCATGTTCATGGATTGGAAGAATCAACATTGTTAAAATGTTCATAATACCCAAAGTGATTTGTAAATTCAATGCAATCCCCATCAAAATACCTATGTCATATTTCACAGATCTAGAAAAAATAATTTGATGCTTTGTTTGGAACCAGAATAGCCAAAGCAATCTTAAGCAAAAAGAACAAATCTGGAGGCATCACATTACCAGACTTCAAACTATATTACAGGGCTATATTAACTAAAACAGCATGGAATTGGCACAAAAGTAAAGACACAGACCAATGGAACAGAGCAGAGAACCCAAGTATAAAAGCATCCACATACAGCCAACTGATCTATGACAAAGGAGACAACAATATACACTGGAGAAAAGAATCCCTATTCAATAAATGGTGCTGCGAAAATTGGACAGCCACAAGAAGAAGAATAAAGCAGGATTTGTATCTCTCACCACTCACAAAAATTAATATAAGATAGATAAAAGACTTAATTGTAAGGCATAAAAGCATAAGAACTCTAGAAGAAAATGTTGGAAAAACTTCTAGATATCAGCCTAGGTGAAGAATTTATTAAGAAAACCTCCAAAGCAATCACAGCAACAATAAAAATAAATAAATGGGACTTGATTAAATTAAAAATCATCTGCACAGCTGAGGAAATAATCAACAGAGCAAATAGACAACTTACAGAATGGGAGAAAATATTCACAAGGTATACACCCAATAAACAGCTAACAACCAGAATCTACAATGAACTCAAGCAATTCAACAAGAAAAAAACAAACAACCCCTTTTAAAGGTGGGCAAAAACATGAACAGATGCTTTTCAAAGGAAGATAGACAAATGCCCATTAAACATATGAAAAAATGCTTGACATCACTAATCAGAAATGCAAATTAAAACCAAAAGGAGATATTATTTTACTCCAGTTAGAAAAGATTTTATTAAAAAGTCCAAAAACAATAGATGCCGGTGTGGATGCAAAGAGAAAGGAATGCTTATACACTGTTACTGGGACTGTAAATTAGTACAACCTCTATGGAAAACAATATGGAGATTCTTCAAAGAACTAAATAGATTTACCATTTGATCCAGCATTCCCACTACTGGGTATTTACCCAAAGGAAAAGAAGTCATTTTAGTGAATAGACACCTGCACTCAAATGTTTATTGCAGCACACTTCACAATTGCAAAGATGTGGAATCAATTTAAATACCCATCAATTCATGAGTGGATTAACAAACTGTGGTATATGTATGCTATGGAATATTACTCAGCTATGAAGAAGGATGAATTACTGCCTTTTGCAATAATTTAGATGGAACTGGAGACCATTCTCCTAAATGAAGTATCTAAAGAATGGAGAAACAAACACCACAAATACTTGCTATGAAATTGGAACTAACTGATGAGCACACATGTGCATAGAGGGAAGTATAACTCAATGGAAATCAACCAGTGGGGAGGGGGGAGGAGGGGATGGGCAAAAACCTACCCAACGGGTACACCGAACACTATCTGGGTGATGGGCACACTAATAACCCTGACCCAAGCATAAAAAAGGCAATCCATGTAGCCAAAAATATTTGTCCTCCAGTAACATTTCGAAATAATAATAATAAAATAAGAATCCCAGCTCTGCCCCAATGAGCTGTATGACTTTGCATAAACTTCTTAACTTATTTGCATCTCATTTTTAATGAAATATTAAAAGATACCTGCATTTGAATGTTTATTACAGTACAATTCATAATTACAAAGATGTGGAATCAACCCAAGTACCCAGAAATTCATGAATGGATTACCAAAATGTGGTATCTGTATGCCATGGAGTACTACTCAGTCATAAAAAGGATGAATTAATGCCTTTTGCAACAATTTGGAAAGAACTAGAGACCATTATCCTAAGAATGGAAAAACAAATACCACATGGGCTCTCTAAGAAGTTGGAACTAACTGTTGGGCATACAAGCGCACAGAGGGAAGTAAAAGTCATTGGAAATCAAGCCGTGGTGGGTGGAGGGAGAGGGGAGGAGAAGAGGGGCAAAACCCCACCTAACAGGTACAACGAACACTATTCATGTGATGGGCACATTTATAGCCCTGACTCAAGCCATGTATCAAAAACATCTGTTCCCCCTTAATATTTTGAAATGATTAAAAATCAATTTAACAGTTTTTCTTGGGATTGTTGGAATAACTAAAGGAGATAATATTTTAAATACCTAGCTTATTGAGCAGTACATATTAGAAACTTTATACATGTCAGTTCCCTTTCTACTTTCTGTTCACATGGTTAAAGGGCCTATATTATTCCTCCTAAAAATGGGGTCCTAATTTTAAGGAGACACTATGTTTCAGGAGATTAGAATGGGTCTGGCACCATAAATACCTGGGTACTTTTGGCAAGTTTATTTAATTGTCCAAAACTATTTCCTCCTCTGCATAATGTAAACTGTATCTACTGTGCCTAGTAGTTATTAAGTTAAATGCCATACTCTATTGCTACAGTGCCTAGAATAATGCTGGATAAAATTCATTTAACAAATGGTTGTTTACTCTGTCCCACTTGTCATAGAACTACTAATATAGTGATAAATACCTTATTTAGGAAATGCTATACTATAAAATAATTTTGGAATTTAGTGTCATAGTCAGTGTGACAGTATGTTTTAACATTATGATCCTACTATGATTAGGGTGTATATATAGTTGTTCATCAAAACCTGAACACTTTGAGAATGAAAGAGGGCATAAATTGTCACCCTAACTATATCCACATGAGATGAGAGTTTGGCAGTGCAATTTAGGAGAGTCTAGGGATGAAAAGGTCAAGGTAAAAATAATGACTGATTATATGCCTGCAATCCCTTAGAATATAATTACAATATGAAATAGTTTTTGAACTTAGAGCAGGATTTTTAAGAATTTGTGCATTCCACCAAAAGTTAAAAGTGGTTTTTCTTAACTGCTTGCATCGACCACACAATGTTAAGCAAGGTTTGATAAATCAGAGACATTCTGGTTAACAATTTTAAATGGGATTCTGTTCTGAAGAGCTTTTCAGTTTCCTTTTTTACATTTATGACTACCATTGACCTCCAGGGAAGGCTACTTTAAGTCTGGTTTCTCTGAAGCAGACCCTGAGATGAACATTTACATGTGAGAGATTTGCCAAGAAAGGGCTCCCTGGCCCTTCCTTGCTTCTTTCCTTCTTTTCCTTCAATTCTTTGCACATGCTAAAAGGTAGCATGAAAACAATGGTGTAAATAATGGAAGACACAATGTAGCATGAGAGTTCAAGGGATGAAACTTGAGGGAGGGAAGTAAAAGACTGGACAGATGGAGATGGAAGAAAAGTGCAATGTGCATCAGAGCCTAATGCCCTTCTCTGGACAAGGCTCCAATCATGACCCAATGGCTTCTTTACACTGAATATGGAATAGAAGCCAAACTTCTCTCCATAAAATAAAAGGTCATGCAAGATCAGGCCCTCCCTGCCTCTGTGACCTCTTTTCATGTCATTCTTCTCTGCCTCTTCACTAATGCACAGTGGCACTGATTTTGTCAGTTCCCTTAACCTACCGAGCTCAGTCCCACCTTAGAAATTTTTTACTAGCTGTGCCCTATGGAAAAGACATAAGGAAACTTTTTAGAGGAATGGAAATATTTAATATCTTGATTGGATTGGCTGTTGTATGGGTATAGATATCATCATAGATACGGATATAATTTGGGAAAATTCATCAAAATGTATACTTCAGTGCATTTTGTTGTAGGTAGCACCTCAACAAAGTTGACTAAAATAAAAAAGAATCTCTAATTCAGTTATGGAATTCAACAATAAAGTAGAATTGACATCACAATATTTATTTTAAAAATAATTTAGCAGGATTATATTATTAATTTTTTTGAAGTGAATGGGAAAAATTCTACTTCTTTGCTATTTAGAAGCTGATTTTCCCCAGCACTAAACATAAGTGAATGGACGTAGGTTTGGTCTAAGTGAAGTGGAATTTCGTGAGGAACTAAAAATGGGGGGTGGACTAAGAATTCAGTAGGGAGAGATCACAGACTTCATCTATGATTTCCATCCAGGAACAGATCCAGACAGCTGTATTCTGTGTAGGGGGCCTTTCAAATACAGTTGCAAAACTCTATATGTTTTTTTTTTTATCTTGGTTGTGTTAAATTCTTAAGTCAGATCCCAGTTCATCACAGTAAAAACAAAACAAAACAAAAAACCCTTTGGCTCCTGCTATCCTAATTTGTGGAGGTACACTTGAGACTGTTTCAAGGATACTATTGAAGTAAAGCTCTTACAACCCACTTTGTATATAGATAAAAGACATCCTAAAAGAAATAAGCCAAGATGTGGCCAAGAAAGCATATACCACTGAGAAAAACTATGAAAGTTAAGAAAAATGAAATTACTAGTGATTATGAGTGGTTTTATTTTTCCTTCTTATTCTTCTTTTGCTGTAGCCTTGATTAAAAGGAAAAGGAAGAATTTGTGCAGTTGATTCACTACCCCCAGGTTTTTAGAATTATGTAAGGATAATAGTATTTCTCCACCCTTCCTCTGAGGAGCTTTTAAGACTAGCATCTGTGAGGTGCATTTCCTAGATAAATGCAAACTGCCCTTTGACTCTCTTCAAGATAAGAAAACATTGACCCTTTCAACCAAGTTATTTATGACATTCACAGAATGTGAAACAGTGCTTAGAGCCGATGGGAACGCCCAGAAGTCCATACTCTGAAGGCAGTTAAGATTCCCCTCTGCTACTATCCAAGAGAGGCCACCACACAAGTCGAACAATGCCCAAGGCTCATTAAAGAGTTTGATGAATTTAATACAATTCAAATTAAAGAAGATCTCAGGGGATCATGTTTAGAAAAGAAAACCAGATGGGACTCCAGGGTAGAGCATCCAGAGAGCAAGTGTGGGATGCTCTAGTATCCTAGGGATTCTGGAAACATGAGAAAATGCGATTTATCTTCTTGGCAAATTAACATGCAAAATGAGTTAGTGGCATAATATTGAGTTTCACATTTTATAATGCAACTTCCCAGATTGTGAAGGTAAAAAAAAAGACCACTGGATATTGGAAGGAGTCACCTCCTCTTTCCATGAAACTTGCCAAAGTAAAGGAGAACAAAATAAAAGAAGAGAAAAATGCACGCAATATACCAAGACTACTTATCAAGTGTGAAATGTCAGAGTGTGTGTCACTAAGAAAATAAAGACAGATCCCATATGAGAATGTCAGCTGACCCAAGAGCTGTCTTTCTTTGTCTTAGTATGAAAATAACAATGCTAAACGATGCCATTGTGCACTGGACTGGAGGGTGGGGGAGTAGGAATTCTTTCAACAGAAAGAGTGTAAAGAAAGAAAATAAAATACTTAGTTTGCTATTTTACAAAGTAAACATAATGTTTAAAAATAATCATTGAAATAGCAAGTCAGAAAATTTTATTGACTAAACCGGTCACAATATTGTATCTGTATTTAATCTGGAATTGCCTATTTGATTTAGTCACCATGGCATTGCCATTTGTGAAATAAATCTTGGACTAGACTCAGGTACAGGTGAAGCCTGGTGTCTCTCATTGGTCAGACAAAGGCTGCTAACTCTGAGGAAATGATGGAATGTTTTTGATTTATTTTGTTTTGTCTTACAATATCTCATGAAAACAGTTTTAAAATGTGTTGTTGGTCATTTATATTACTAATATCTTGTTCTTAAAATTTTAGCAAAGTCCAAACCTCAAACAAGTATTCCCAAATAAAGAAAGCAAGTATTTTGAATTTTCAATGTTCTCTCTTTGCCAGAAAGTATAAAATAGTAAAAATTATGCAATAAAAATGTGGTGTACAAAAAAGATTTTAAATTAAAGTCATTTGAAATTGTTACTTAAATAGAATCATGCAGATAAAATCTATCACAAAAATAAGTTCATATACCATACCTAATTGTGTAATGTGCTTTTCCTTTATTATATGTAACAAATAGCTTTTATATCAAAATACACAGATTAAAATAATTTCTAATGGGGCCTTAGTACATTATCTGTATACACCATGACTGAGTCACTAAATATACCATCTTAGTGCATTTAGGTTGTTTCCAATTATTTTCTGTGCTTAAAAACAATACTGGGATGAATGTATGGAATTTCTGGAACAAGTACAATGTACTATAATTCTACTTTGGCATCGCAATAAATAACTAAAGAATTAAGGGTAGACCCAACAGTTTTAATTTTATGGTATATAATTTATAATGTATCAGAGTTCCATTTTGCCTCATCATTCTTTATCCTCACTTATTGGCATAAACTGGTAAAAGGAAATAGGAATCCTTTAGAGAGGAATTAGAACACAGGAAGCCTGGAGTCTCCTTCAGTGACCTTATTAGAGACCTAAGGAAAAATGTGTGTCACATATAAAAAATAACTCAACCACAGCTCACGTTGGCAGGCTAGCATGGGAAATGAGGGATGATCAGAGATTGTTGAGGGAAGGAATGCGATCACCTTTAAAGGAAGCAAGGGATGCACAACCATGGCAAGTTAATATATTAAAACAAAGTCGTATTCAGTAAATAAAGAGTATGTTCTATACTCAATTGACAGACTAGGTATAAATAAGTCATCAGGGATCCTGGTGAAACTTTTGGCTAGAATGTGCAAGCTGTCATGCTAAGCTGACTTGTGGTAGCAAAGACTAATGGTTTTCAGTACACAATGTCCATTGGGAGGAAACTGGAAGCAAACTTGGGAACTTCAGAGAGGTGATTCGTATCCCCCTACTTGTCAGGAGGGCAGCAGCTGGAAAGAATGATGGCATCACGGATTCCTAGAAAAATATAACTTTGGGGGCAGGTATGTAACATGGCTTCTACTAGGGGAAAATAATACTCCACTGCTTAACTCAAGCACAATTGTGAATTCCTATTGATTAAATCTCCCAAATAATACGTCTTGTCTCCTCCTCTCCTTATTGTATGCTGCTGCTTTAACATGTCAGTGCATTACACTAGATTTTTCAGACAATCTGTGAGCATGCCTGAGTGTCTCCAGCCTCATCTTCCACAGTACATTTTTTTAACATTATCACTCAATCATTTTTATTTTTTTTTCCACCATAAGAATAATCTCTCTAGCACATATCTTACTGGTCCCCTTTTTTTACTTGCGAATATTTAATTGCCCAGACTATGGGAAGAAACAGGAACTCACCACCATAGCTTGGAAGGCCTTCTGTAATAGGGCCTCATCGTCTTTGACAAATCCTGTCCTGAAATTGCTGGCAGCCTGCATGCCCTTCACCACATTGTGATGCTGGTACATGTCTCCGTGCCTTAGCACATGCTATTCCTTTTTCTCACAATGCACCTCCTGTCCCTTGACCCCCAAACAAATTGTCTTTGGAGATTCTACTTAGGTGTTCACTCTGTTAAATCTCCGTGGGCATCCATGAAGGTAAAGTTAAAGGTCTGCCCCCTGTATTCTCATGAAAGCACTTAGATTGCAAACAGTAAAGCTTATTGAAGACAAAATGGGCTTTTCTTATATGTATTCTTGTAGTCTCTTACAGTGCCTATCACATAGCAGATTCTCAGTACAGATTTATTGAATAAATGAATCTCCTGGATTTCTCAGAGGTGATATGGACAAAAAAGAAGGTAATTTTATTTCTAATTTCAAAAAGATTTTGAAAGTGCATGTTCTATAGGTGGTCAAACAACAATTTAATTTAAAAAAAAACTGCTTTCTTTGTTATTATGGAAAATGTTTTCTCTTATGTGAGGAAATGGTTTAATGACAGGAAGCAATGTGTAGGAATAAATGATCATTTCTCTACTTAGAAAATTGTCAGTGTTGAGGTTCCCTAATGATTGATGCTGGAACACAATCTCAACCAGTATGTTAAATATATTAGTTAGCATAAAAGGCAGAAAGGATCCTTTAAGTTCCCCCTACCCTTATTACCAAGGTCTCTGTGTAGTGAAATGCTGAGTTGATAGGCATAGCATGCAAGAATATAATGAAAACAATGAAAATAAAGAATAATGACATTAGACTTTGATGTAGGAAAATAAAGGCAATAGAATTTTAAAAATTCATTCATACTATTTATTTTGAATACTTATTATATACAAAAAGTCCTATTTTAAGAGTTGCAGGGGTTACAAAAGTGAACAAGACTGAGCCTTTATATCTTGAGACATGAATGCAGATGTTAATCAAAGTGAAATGAATTAAGGCTTAAAGTAATAAAGTTATATAGATGTTTTGGAGAATAAGAGGTGAATTTTAGTTAGAAGAATCAGCAGCTTCATAAAAAACACATTATTTGAGCAACTACTGAGGTCTGGATCTGATTTTTAAAGGTGGAGATGGAGGAAGTGATTTAAAATGATAAATAAATGACAAGAAATCAAATGCGATTTCCTAAGTAAAATTCAGGGTGATTGAAAGGAGATAATTAACAACAAAAATAAGATATAAAGTGGGCTTGAAGGGAAGAAAAAAGCATAAGTTAGGTTGGGAGCAAAATAAATTTATAAGCTATTACACTCTGAATTATAAATCATGACCTAGGAAGAAGATCGCAGAGTGGAGAACACCTCAGAGTGCAATGGCAGCAGCAGCAACAACAAAACCATGCAATTATGCATTCTAAGTGTTATTGGAAATAAAGGATTTTATTGGCAAAAAAGCGTTTTATTAGAAATAAAGCATTCAGTGAGATCCAACTGTTGTATAAAGCCATGGAGCTGCTACACTTGAATAAACCTTACATAGGAAACTCTTTATTGTTCGCAAATTCTTTCATGTGCATGATTTCACATCAGGTAAAAGGAACAGGGTCATTATGCTCATATTAAGAGTAGAAAGGCATAGATATCAGTGAATTAAATAGATTATTTCAAATTTGCATAACTAGGAAGAGAGAGGTAAATCTAGGGCTAGAATTTAGGTTTTTTATATGTACATTCAGTGTTGCTTTATCTATGCTACTTAACACTCAGAGAAGATATAGATATAAAGAACTAGAAAAGTTCCTTAAAAATATTACTAAAATAATTAAGAGAATAAAGAGGACTCTCTAGAAGAAAAAACTAGAAATCTAGTTTGGAAATCAGTAGCTTTTGTTAATAATTTTATAAATGTTACAAATAAAGATGGCTTAGATTACAAAATTTGTACAATTAGAATTGGAAGCTAGAAAGGAAGTTATAAGTACACGGCCTGTCTACCCCATCTGTCTTCTAGATATGCTTTGCAGTGTATTTTAGTATAATATTTTGCTTAGTTACCATAATTTGGAGAGATTTTATAGAAAGATTCATATTTATAGCTTCTTTTGAAAATCGGAGACTCTGGAAAAAGTAGGCTTTGACCCAGTAGAACACTCAGCCCAAAATGAATAGGGGGTTCACTCTTTCAAAGGGGAATTTGTTCTCTGCTTCCACACACAATCCCCTAACATACACCACTAGGGTACACTTCTCCCAATGGATTACATCTAGACTGCATCACACCTTTATATTACACAGTGAGTAATCATTTCAGTGCTGGTCATTACTCCAGAATCTGAGCAGAAATGTTTGAGGTGCCATTTGATGCTCATGGCAGGCAAGTAAGTTACACCTTCCCCCAAATTAAATCTTTGAGTATGCTAACAGGGAATGAACATTGAATGGGACTTTAGACAAATTCTGCCCATAAAAATGGTCTTCCATCTTAATGGTAGATCTCCAGGGGGAAAATCTAAATAATCCTGCTTTGTAGGAACATGACCCTGGCTCTTTCTAAAGCCAAGATTTATTTTTCCTCAGATTTTATAAAATTCAGATTCATTCATTTATTCAACAAACATTTTAGTTCTCAGTGTGTGTCTGGCACTATTTTAGCTGCTGAGGCCAAAGCAATTGTTCTAAATTTTTTAAATTGTATAAAATCCCTATCCTCATGGACCTTATGTTTAGTGAGAGTAGATAGAAAATAAACAATAAGTCAATATACAATAGGTTAAGGAAGAGAGGTTGAGAATCTACAGGGGGTTGTACTTTTATTAAGAAAGGCCATGTAAGGCCTCATTGAAATAGTGACATTTGAATAACAGTCTGAAGGAAGAACAAGAAAAATTGCTAAGTATCTGAGGGAAGAGGATTCTAAGCAAAGATTGTCCTGAAATCATTCCTACATATTTTCCTTCCGTGCTTGTTCAAGTTGTTTCCTGTTACTGGCAACAAAAGACTTAACCATTTTGACCCTGAATATGGCATGTCTGATGATCCCTATGTCATTAGAATGTTTTTTAAAGGCTATAATTTTAATTATAGGGGAAGGCACAGCAGAGTACTGTAGCATTTAATAAGTTCAATATCTAAAGTTCATTTAATTATTTTTGTCAACTTTATAATGGATGAAAATTTTTCTTTTCTTTTTCAATTCTCTTTAAAAACAATATTAAGGAGCTATGCACTCAAAAGCAAACCATCATTACCAGCAAAATGTAGAATTAATTTGGGCTTTTTCTTAAAGTAAGATAGGGAATAAAGAAAAATTTAACATTTATTCCCCATATTTGGGATTCTTCCAGGGCTCCTGGATTAAGTACCATTTTTTTTTAAAGGGGAAGATAAACTATTATTTGTTTTGAATTGTGCATGGGCCAAATATTTTAACATTTATTTTGCCTTATAAAAAAATCACTGCCACAAATGAGTAAATTGAGACTAAGGCTAAATAACCTATACATGTTTATATAGCTAAGAAAGTAAGCAAGCCAGGATTCCACCTCAGCTGATGTTAAAGTTAGATTTCTGTATTATGACAAAATCATCAGCTACTCAGAAGGCTGAGGCAGGAGGATTGCTTGAGCCTAGGAGTTCAAGGCTGCATTGGGCTATGATGTCACTGCACTCCTGCCTGGGCAACAGAGACCCCCACTCTAAAATTCAAACAAACAAACAAAAATCAGAAAGTTGTTACAGGCTATGATGTGACCATAACCAGGTAACCACAGCAGCACTTACTTAAGGTGTCACTTTAATATAACATTAAGGAAGAAACTCCTACCATGTTTTGGCAGCACTGTGTGATGCTGATGGAAATATACGAAGGAGAGATTCATAAATAAATTGTTAGTGAATAAAGTGTCTGTTACTGGCTGATGGCCTCCTGTAGTTCTAACTATATATTGTTAGACAACACATCCCTCTTTCAGGAGACTTCTGGAAAAATTGCCAAAACAACAGTTCCTATATGTAGAAACCTAGTGCAATTTAAAAAAAAAGGAAGAAAGAAAAAAAAAGGAAGAAAAAAA
>VBSM01002217.1:33269750-33310817 GCA_008086735.1 Cheirogaleus medius
AAAAAAAGCTGAATTCCCAATGGGATCCATTGTGTTCAGGACACAGCAACAAAACACTGCTCTCTGCAAAAGAAATGTCAAGTCCATGGTGCTTGGAGAACTATACAGCACTCTCACGTAACTGTTCTGATGAGGTGTCACCTATTTCCATCCAAAAGCTGTTGTAATATGATAACACCTTGGGGATAAGGCACTTTTCTGTCTATGAAATTATTGAATGCAGGCCTTATTCACCTCTCTACATTAGGCTTGGATGCTCAAAATCTGACTTCAGGCCGTGCAGAAATGAGAGGAGGCATCCAACATACAAAATCTTCCATCTGGAAAACTCTTTAATGGTAAATAGATGAACTAGATGATCCGATGAGGTCCTCCACATCCTTAATTTCCATGATCCTGCCTAGGAAGTATTTTGGAACTTTCCTAAACCAAGGCAGATTCCACTGATTTCCAAGGGGGGGTCGAAGGGGTTGGCATTGAAACAAGGAAAGAAACTGTCCTTGATTGCTGGAGAAAGACAGAAAGTCCAGGGAGAGAGAAAGTGGGGGTAATTGATCTCACACCACCTTATCTTGGTTAAATACCAGAATAGAGGAATGGAGGGACCTGGCTGCCAACTTGCTGACTCTTCTGGCAGTGAGATGGTTGCTGAAACTATCCTCCTAGTAATTAACTGTTAGGAAACAGACTCACTCTCTTCTTTGGGACCTAAGGTCTTTTTTAACATAAAATAGGCAATTAAGTAAATCCTTTTTGGTTCTTAGTCACTTCTTTAACTTCAATTTTTAATCTGCTTGTTGTTAAATGTCTGTAAGAGATAACAACTGGCTGTAGAAGGTCCCAGTGCGAGGAAACCAGAAAAGGATTTGTAGTATTTGGTGAATAATGCATCTCACTGGACTAAAAGAGATATACGATAGGATCTGTATCATTTCTGAAATGTTGCTTGGGATATTAAATGAAAATTTTCCAGTTCCAAACATATTTGGACTTAAGAACATAAAACAGAAACTCTTGCTATTTCATCCTCACAGTTGTCAGTGTTACCAAATCTTATTGAAACTATTATGACAGAGCCGGCATTTCAAACCAGATCTGTCTTCCCCAGGGTCAAGACTCTTAATGAACACACTGTTAGAATTAAAAATTAGACTCTCTTGATTACTTTGTTAGTGAACTTGTTGTGTCATGAGTAAGGCCATTTTCTATTTGAAATTAACCATATTTTCTATTAGTTTTCATCTCTAGGATTTTGGATCCTTCCTACTTAAGATTTATCAAAAGTCTCCGAACGCAATTTTGTAGTGGTCTCTTACGACTTGTATATAAAAGGATATCCTAGCTCCCCCTGCCTTCTAGGAATTTATTTCTGATTCTAAATATTCACTCATATTATACATGTTTCTATATCTTTAAAATGTTTCAATGATAAAAATATATTTTCTACAAAAATATATCATGGAGTATTTCTGGAAATAGAATTTTTAACTGAAAGGGACATTGCCATTTATCTAGCTTGATATTCTTATAGAAGTGCAAGTAGTTTTTTTTTTAACTCTTTGAGAATATCTACTTGATGGAAAAGCCTTCCAATCTCTTGACCTCTATTCAGAACATAGTGGTTATTTTAAAAATGTTTTTGGAGAGTAGGAAGTCTGAGGAAAACTACAGTTCAAGAATCAGTGAAGTGTGTGAATCAATGTTCTAGAATAGGCTTCATTCTTGCTACTAATACATTGTCTTTCATGGTTGTGTTACTACAGAAAGTGGCAGCTGTGACTGATTTTGAAACTATTAATGTAGGACCTATTATTTTTCCCACTCCATGTAGCAGGAGACATTATCTTGGTGCCATGCCCATAGGATATTAAGAGTCCTCAATGGCCTTTGCTTGTTAAAGGACAAATTTATTCTGATTGTTGCCTACAGAAGCAAAGAACAGCTCTATCCTGCTGGGACTCCATCTGATAATGTCTAACTCTGGATGTCCCATTTTTAGCACATTGCCTTGCATATAGGAAGGCTCCAAAAATATTCATTAAATGTTGACTGAATAAATTGACTGAATAAATGAATGCTTATTTATTCATTGTTTATGTAGAAACAGTATTATACCCCCCCCCATTGTAGGGCCACCAGCTGTTTGGAGAACAGTGAAGGTGGAATCATGTTAATATAAATAAACATGGTCTCTCACTAATTATATGTGTGACCTTGTGCAGGCGACTTCCCTCTCTAGACCCTGGTTTCATCATCTATAAAGTGAGAGAATTCAACCAGATAATCTCTGAAGTCTCTTCCTGTTATTCCATACAGTGAATTGTGTGCGATGACATAGCACATGCTCTATAATTATTAGAGTGTTGGGGGCAGTCGACCTGCATGCCACTCCCTTCTCTTTATAAAGGACATGAGTCAAGTTTATTAAGCAAGTGAAGAAGAATGCAAAAGTAACGATTTTCCCCCATTCACATCCTGGTAGGCTTTTTTGTTTAGGTTTCCAGACGTTAAGAGGGTAAAAATGGAATTAGAGCAACAGAAAATATTTTCAACTGCAGGAAAATATTTCATTTAGATCAATTAACTGGATAATGGTTGGTTTTATTCAAAGGAAGGACAGTGCTTTTTATATTCATAAAATATTAATGACTCCAGACCCATTTAATTTCTACACATCTGTTAAGCACAGAAAAAAGAAACCTAATGAACTAATAGAAAAACACACTTAAGGATAACATTTGGTTCACAGATCTGTCATTCAATTGTTGCCAAAATGAAGTGTCTGAAGCTTTTGTAATAATCGCTGTGACTAGGCAGAGCGAAGAGACTTATGTACATTCATGCTGGTATGTATACACATGTATTTGCGCCTCCCGAACCCATATTAGAACCTGCTATTTATTTCCTGAATAAAGCCTAAATTAGATAGTTGCATTCATTGATGCTGCTGAGAAATCGATGCACAATGTGTTCTCATTTAAAAGAGAGACAGTGAGTAGACAGCAACACAGGAGCATTAAATTACTATGCTCCAATTTATTTTTTAGTGCAATTCCTGCTGAAAGGTCTTTCAGGAGAACAAAGACATTCAGGGAAGTAATTCTCAGCCTCTGTGGATGAATGTGCTTATTGAGAGCCTGCCCTGTGAGCCACTCACAGTCTCTTGGATTGAGAGCCCCCATCCCAGCTTTATTTCCCCTAGTACTAGTTGCCAAACATCCTTGATTTCTTCATCTGTGAAATGGGGTTAGTATATCATAATAGAATGGCTGTGAGGATCAAATGAAACAACGGTGTAAGTACATAAACAGTGAGAAAGGGCACAGAAAGGTCACCAATACATCCACACCTACAATAGTTACTCTGCTCTATATCACTAGTTTCACTTCTCACAAATTTTATAGTCCCCTTGGCTTTCACTAGGCGAATATGAAAATTACCTTCTCACTGTAGCTCACAACGTTCCTCTGTCACATTATACCATAGTTGTAATTATCAACTTACCACCACCCCCAACCAGGGCACCTGCCATCACCCTCTCCTCCAGGTAATAAAGTTAGAACCAATACCCCTGGGTAAGAAAATGTGTGTTCAAATATTATAGTGTTACCGAGCAATCAATGGGCATGCTTCCTGATGCACATAGATGCCAATACCATGGCCCAGCCTTTGAGGAAAGCAAAGCTTTATTGTGAACCAACAGGCAAGGAGACAGGAAGAAACATTCAAATCTGTCTCCCTGTGCTGGAGTTTGGATAGGTTTTATAAGCATAGGGTAATGAGGTGTGCTCCAATTAGATCTTGCAATGGGGTGACACCGGGAGGTGTGTTCTGACTGGACCATGCCATAGGGTGATGCCAGGGCTCCATATGATTGGATCCTGGATCCTGCCACACAGTGTCCACTTAATTCAGTGTCTGCTCCTCTGTCAGAGGACTTAGGTTCCACACATAGTTGCACATTTGGTTCATCTGGGCATACTGAGGTTATGTATCCTTCAATCTGGGTGTCCCTGGCAACTGAAAAACAACTCAGAACTTTGTCAACATAAAAGTTGAACCAGGTCGTTCTGGTGCAGCTACAATAGTTCATGCAACACAAATTGTACTTAAAATCAGCCGGGTAAATTGTGAAATATATGTGCAGTCTAACTTGTTTCACAACAATCTAAACATTATAAATGTTAAGTATAAATGAAAACAAAGTATAAATGTCATATTTTGGAGAAATCTACCACTACCCCAGCAGATTACAGTCTTCCAATTTCCACCCCTCTACTTTGGACTTAGAAACAACTTTGTAATCTGTGCATTGGCGATGGGAGTGAGGGTTTGTCATTGGTTCTCCACCCACCTCTACACTACTATTTCTTGATCCCCTATCTGGCCAGGATAAAACCACTTCTGGGCTGATAAAATTGGTCTGGGCCAGCAAGATGGGTAATCACCATATCTCATGATCTTTCTTCCATTTTTATGTTCCCCACGGGTATAGGGTTTGTTGTTCTACAAAATCTTTTCAGAACCAGGATTTTAAAATGAAAATTGGGTATCACTACTCTACCTTTTGAAAGCTTTTCATGACTGCTTTCATTAATATTAATAACTAGTCACACTATTTATCTATACTTCCCAATGTAAACCCATTACTTTTTTCCTCCACAAACTACCTGCTGTCACCCTTTACCAAACAAATGAGTCCAGAAGCGATGCTGTAAATACTAAGTTGGTGAATCCTGCTGGTTAGGTGCCCATCTGCTCTGCGTTATGCTGCCTTGCTATCAAAAGTGTCTTCTGCTGAGTTACCAGCTGAACTTCTATAAAGAAAAGTGCTCTTCTAGATACCATGAAGATTACCTGGTTATAGCTCAGAGTTCCCGGGCTGCTGGATTTGTGTGCAAAAATATAATTGCTCTGGTTCTTTCACCTAAATTTTCCCTTTGAAAGACAAGTGCCCTTGAGTCACCTATGGAAGACTGCTGACACTGACACCAGGGCTCTCCTGAAAAACACAAGGCCGTACACCACATGGCTTCTTTTGACTCGCTGTTTTAATAGCATGTAACAATATGTTCCATGGCTAAAAGCATATTTGTTGACTTGAATAAATATTGAGGGTCTTTTCTACATATTTCTATCTTCTTAATAGTCCGTTTAATTGAATTCTTAAATATTTGAGTGTTTATAATTAACTATAAACGCTAAAATGAGGACTAAGAGAAATAACAGTATCAAGTACAACATCCTTGACTTTATTAAACAGGATAAAAACTAAAATCATGAAAGACCTTTTTAACCATAAATGTATGCATTTGATCATTACCATTTATAAACGCTTATAGAGAGATGTAACATTTAAAATTTTTCCAATTCTAGAGCTATATTTTAGCCCTTCTAATCCAATGCTGAAAATTTAGATTATACATAATTTTAAAAGAAAAATAATGTATAATATATGATATTATTTAGATTTAAGAGCTGTTTCTTTATAAAAACACACAATTGAGTATCTCTATGTCTCCCATATTTATTTTATTCCTCTTACTCACTCAGGGCTGGTATAGAGCATGTGATTAATAACATTTGCTAAATGAATTTTTTTAATGTACATTTTAATTGGCTGCTGACTAAATAAACTATCATATGGCCCACGGATATGTCTGTGCTCAGAGGCTAGAATTCAAAAGTCAATTCATAGAGTACATAGAGTATGGAGAAAGAAACTAAGCTAATTAATGTTTGCTGTCTCTTTAGGCCTTAATAAATTAAATGTTATTATGAATAAATAATTCATACTATGGTGGTATTGGTGATATTGTCTTTTGAAAACTTGAATTTTCTTATAACTCTGAGTTTTCTTAAGATTTCCTAGCAATATTTCCTGTGATACCTAAGAACTGGTTTTTCACTCTCTGGGATCAAAGAGGTTATCTTAGATTGAAAGATGTCAGAATCACATAAGTAATTAATCAGGGTCCACAAATCACCTCTTCCTTCATAATAAAAAATGATATAAGTGATTATGAGTTAATTATATTAAAGTAATAAACCAAATGATGGAAGAGGAGCCAATGTTCAGTAGGGTCCAAAAAGGTACTTCTATGTATGGACCAATGTATTTGTCTTTGATTATATTTTTAAATTGTGTAAACATAAAACCTTTTTCTCTTCCACTTGACAATTCTAAGAAAAAAAGAGCCAATAAAAAGGAAAGTCCAAAGCTGTGAGTATAAATTTAGACACCATAAGTATACGTTTTAAACGATTAGTATAAGGAAGCAGCTTAATGAAATACAAGTCAGTTTATTTTATATTCAATCTACAGCTTTCCAGAATAGCAACCAAACTCTTTATTGAGTTCATACCCTTCATTCATTCATTTATTCATTTAGCAAATACTGAGCATCTCATATGTGTTTCACTGTGCTAGCTTCTGGGAATGTAATAATAGACGCCACAGTTCGTACCTTCTAATTACTTATCTCTAGCTTAGGAGGCATCATTTTTCTTTAGTCGAGTCTAGGTCAACATAGAAAACAGCCATGTAGTCATGCTGAAAAATCAGAGAAACCTAGTTCAAAGACTTTCTCTTTACCAGAAGAATGACTAGAAAATGTTGCGTAAACTGAGTAGAGGTAATTTTTCTTACCCAAATGTCTTGTGGATTAAACACATGAACAGTGTAAAGTGGATAACTGGGTATAGACATTCCCATAATGACTTTCAAGGTCTTTTATTGGCACATATATAACTAAGAGTTCACGAATATCTTGCTCTAGCCCAGAAAAATGGAGTTTTCCATTAATTTAGAGATCATCACAATAACCATTTCTCTTGAATAGTCATTGTAAACAGTCAATAATGGAAGTAAACTCTACTGTCATTGGTTAGCAATAATATAAAACAAAAAGTACCTGAAAAAATGTAGAAATGCGAGATAAAATTGTTTACTGAGACTTGAATTTTAGAACCATACATCATCCAACATATTTACATTTTTTATAAAAAGACAGAATGGATCCCAGGTCCTCCTATCGGGACTGCAACATTATTCAGTGTATTCATTTGTTTAAAAGATGAATATCTACCCTCATGGAGAAAATGCATTGGTCATAGGAGATGGACCATTCTCATTCTAAGCTGCAAGTTTTCAGGGCAAATTGTTAAACTGATTGAAATATAATTGGTTTCCTGTGTGGCTTAACTACAGGTAAAGAACATGAAGGTTGTGCGGATCAGGGCACCCTGCTTTTTACAATAATTATTTGTCATTACAAACTAATAATTTTTTTTCCTGGTATTATATGGCAGTCTGTGGTCCTGTTAATGTTATTGCCTTTGCTTTTGTAATATTAAAAAGAAATCACTGTCTGGGGGATGGAGACGTTTGAAGCTCTGACTCGGGTGGGGCAAAGGCAATATATGTCATCTAAACATTTGTACTCCCTGTAATATGCTGAAATAAAAAAGAAAGAAAGAAAGAAATTAGGTTTCTGAGATGTGAAAACTCAAAGCTTGACCCTAAACATGACACCAAGATGATTGGACACAGGAAAGTAATTAAGGCCACTTCAGGAAGTGTCTCCCAACCTCCATCAAGAACACTGTTAATCCTTAAGCACTAGCTACATGCAACTGGGAGCAATCCACCTATTTTCTAAAGCTTAAAAAATTTCTACAAACCTGATTTTGCAATTTTCAATATGTTTCTTGAAGTATTTTATTAAGATTTTTTTATTTATTTCTAAATATTTATTTGGAATTTTTTTCTTATCTGAACACTGGATAATTGTAGGATAAAATAAATTTATATTTGATTCTTTATATCGTTAAATTTTGATGCAATACTTTTATAAATTAGCCTATAATGATATCATAAAAGTGTGACTCAAGGTCGAAAAACAAACAAAAAAAGCAAAACCACAAAAACTTAGACCAGATGAGAATAGACACTAATGTTTACGATATAAAAAATGTGAATAACTGTGAAATGTATCCACCATTCTTTTGGTAATATAGTAGTAGATATTCATTATGATTTATTTTCCCTTGAGGCATATTTTGTCTTTAAGTTATTTTCGTGTATAATACCAGAGTATGTTCACATTTGTACATTTTTTTCCTCGATAAAACTACTGCTGCACTGTTCATTCTAATATTTATCTCTGCATTGAAATGCTTCTTGAATTTTTCTTTTTTGAGTTTCATATTCTATAATACATTGAATGTGTCTGCTTCCCTAGTCTGTTGCCAGGGAGTTAAATAGTAAAGCTATATTGAAAGGTAGAAAATAGGAAAATTTGGAAATTGAAATTCTATGTCTTTCTTCTTTTCTGAGAAAATATTTTCTTACCTATGTGCTTTGGGGATTTGACATTAGTCACTTGGTTGATTCTAGGAAAGGGTGTGAATGGAATCTTAAATAAGATCATTTTCATTGGTAAATTTTATGTATTCTTTGTTTAAAACTTATTTTAAAAATTCTATCCATCCTGATTGTTTTTCCCTCTATAAAAAAAGCATATATGTATTTTAATGTTATCAAAATCTGTACCTTTTTGTTAACATTTCCTTAAATGTGTTTTCTCCAGATGTTGGAAATAAAAAAGTCCTTGTTATTGTTTCCATTGTCACTCTTTACTGCTTTCCATAGGCAGCATATTGTGCAAGCCAAGAACTGGAGGAAATAACAGACGTGTGAGCCCCAAATTATAGGCACAAAAATAACTTTCATAAAATAGCTTTTAAATGACACCACTTTCCAAAAAGCCAGCTCTAATTGACTCAAGCCTAGAAAGCAGTAACTTAAGGGAACATCAGACACACTTAGACTGATCCCAGAAAGTGTTCCACCGTGTGACATTAGCTGGGATGATGACATTCCCAGCTTGCTGCCAGCACATTCCAGAAGGCAGGCCGGTATTTTGGTACCGGTGGAGCCAGTTCTTCTCTATAGTGTTGTTCTGACTTCGTTGAGATGATAGTTTATTTATACAAGCAACTTCTGAGAACCCCAACTCCACTGCTCACCAGGAACAGATAAAATAAAAAATAAAATAAAATGAAAGAGAGGGAGAGCGAGAACGAATCAGAGAGAATTTGGAGAAATAAGAGGGGAAACTCCTCTGGTCTTTTTTTGTGAATGCAGACAGAATCCTCACCCCTGGTTTAGGGACTGGAGCAGCCCTGGGGTTCCTGCTGTTCGTAGAATGTTACAGATGGCTGCCTGGGCAGGAAGCCCTCCCCTTTCCTTAACGGGGCTCTGGGGAATGCAGGGGGCCTGGAACCAGCCCTCTCCTTCCCTTCCAAACCTCTTCTCCAAACCCCTACTGAGTAAAAAAAAGAGAGAGAGAGAGAAGAAGAAGGAAAAAAAAAAAAAAAATACGCACGTCCCTGGAAACATTTCTGCCAGTCCGTTTTTTAGTAGAATCTTGAATTAACCTCTTCACTCCCGATTAGAAAAGCGATTTATAACTTTGCCGGCATCTCTTTAATATACTGAATCAATTTCACCAGCTCATTGAAGTACCGGACCATTTGGGTTGAATTATAATAGCACGTTTGAGTTATGGAACAATTTCAAGTAAGCGAAAGCAGGTTTGAATTCTAAAATAATTAAAAGTATTTTAGCACATCAAATATTATATTAATAGTGTTTGTTCCCTCGTTCCATTTTTTTTAAATCACATTTTGAAAGTTTTGCTTTACTCACAGTTTTTGGTACTGCTGCTTTTTTTAAAGCATAAATTTTAAAAATACTGTGTCTTTTTTGGACCCTATTAACAAGGGCTTAATTCCACAATCTTAGTCCTTCATTTATAATTTTAAGGCAATATCATCATCACAGTCTTCCATTTATGAATTTTTAAGGCATACTATATTTGCATACTAAAATTAAATTTTTTTTAAAAATTACTTTTTATTTTGGATTTTATAAAATTGGGAGATTTAGCTTATATGGGCCCTGAAAGGAACCAAATAGTTTATGATAAAGTAAAAAATGCACTATTTCTAACCTTACAATTGCCATCATAGTAGAAGCAAAATATGCTGCAAACTCTATAATGCCTATGATAAAATAGTTAGGTATATTATCATATCAAGAATGATTTGTTCTAAGCAACTATAGCTGTACTCCACAAAAGGACAAAAGAATAAAGAATGGAAACTATTGAAAAATTAATTAAGGAATGTAACAGATGGAAGAGTTAAAAAAGAAAAAAAAGCCTTAATTTCATATCAAGCTACATCCAGATATTCTGATTGACTATATCTATGCATTGATTAATTCACCAAATATTAACTGAGTGCCTTCTTTGTTTCAAGCATCATGCTAGATATTAGTGATCCAATCATGAGTAAAACACACTATTTACTGGAAGGAAACTGACAATCTGGTGGAAGACATGTCAGTCTGGGTTTCCATCACCTTCTATCTCCTATCAAAATGAAGACATGTCCATTCATCCTGTTCTCACTCATATAGCTTCCCTGGTCATTACGCCTAGCATCCATTATGATGGTCACTGCATCTGTCTGGTTAGTTCACAAGGTGTAGCATTTATTAAATATTTTAAGTAGTGTGCATATTCAGACACAATAGAAACTTTAATCATTTGGTATTCTCTTAAACAATTTTTTTTGAAAAGTTTTATTTACCTGACATATGCTTCATTTCTGACTAAAAACATGTAAACAAGCAAAAACAAGGAGAAATCCATTGAGGAGTTTTGAGAAATGTTTTTTTCTCTAAAAAAAAAATAAGAAAGCCTTAACTACTTTTGCCCTCACTTTGGATATTGTTTGTGTGAAGAAATTGATACTACAACAGTCTTGCAATTGTGAGGGAAAGTGAATGGCAGAGGTGCTAACGCAGGATCCTGCAAACCTGAGCTGCTCAACTAACCCACCAGGGAAGGGCAACCTCTGAAATTCTTACGTGAGCCATACTGATAATTTTCCTTTAAAAATCAATTTTGTTTTGAAAATCTGTTTCTTGTAGTCAAAAAGCATCTGAACTGAAATAATATATTTAGAGGAAGTGGGATGACTTTTATTTCCTAGGAATAAAAATGGAATGCCTTTACTTGTTATTCCAAGTAAGGGATTTTGTAATATGTGTTTAGTTCACGCAGGTTTCCAAATCATAAAACTTCTTGGGAGGCATATTAAATGTCATAAAATCGAGATTCTAGAATTAAGTGTTATTTCTTCGATAAATAGCATTCTTCCATGCATTCCTGGATTTCAGTTTATCTGACTTTGATGGCTAACTTCAGGTGACTCTCAGCTTGCCAGTTTCATAGTCAGTGGTGTGGCCTGTAGTCATACCTCACAATTTGATCAACCACATCATAAAACACTCAATAGAAATTTGACCAACATATTCAAGTGAGAGCCCAGGCCAAGACCCGAAGTTTCCATCTCTATATTTAATTGTCATTGACTCTAAGTATGTATTTGAGGAGAAAGAAGGCCTACTGGGCAAATTAGAGCCTGTCGACATCAGCTCACTAGCTATATCACAATCATTTTCACATCATGTATATCAAAACCAAACCAAATTGAAGTGCTCAAAACCAGGAGACATTCTATTTTTGTCTTCCCAGACTATAGACTTCTTTTGCTGTAGTACAATTGATTGCAGTTCACATGAAGACAATGATATAACTGATGTCATATAGTTTATTGCTAAATTATTGGGGTTTAGTGGTTTTAAAGGATGCATTGATTTCCTAAGCACGGAAGAAAATTCCATAGATATACTCAATAAAAAGCAAAAAAGCAAAAGAAGCTCTGTGTGTGTGTGTGTGTGTGTGTGCACGCGCGCGAATGATCTCATTTATTATGGTTTTTACTGAACAGCTGAATAGAAAGAATTATAATAAAGATACATGAAAGTGGAAAAAAGATCTATGTTGCTTAAGCATAATAGATAAAACATGAAGTGTGCTTCAGGGGAAAAGAAATCAAATCACACTGGAAATGCCTTAAATGTCTACATGTGTAATGATTCAGCAAGGCTCAATGCACTAATGACGGGCCATTGCCACATGCCACAATGCTGCAAAGCAAAGCCATTCCTTTACATCGCCCCTATCCAAGTCCATTAAGAAATAATGGTTCTAAGATGAAAGTCTTGTTAGGGTTTCAATGAAAATGTTTGGCACACCATGATGAAAAGTCAACAATCTGTTTTTAACGAGAGACACTGGAAAAACGTTGGTTAACATACCACTGAAAATATTAATTCTCCTTAATGGCAGGATGCAACGTAGCTTTTTATAGTTTTTGATCCATGTCATAAATTTGGCTATGACAAAGGGGATACTCCAACATTAACTCACTGGCAAGAACATTAGCTATTTTCCAGGCCTAAAGATTTGGCCCTTAGTATTCTTGGTAATGCACCAAAGGGCCAGATTTCCATCCTCAGAGGGACAGGCTATGTGCGTGTGTATGTGTGTGTGTATGCACATGTACTCACGTGTATTTGTGAGTGTGCAGTCAATGTATGTGTGTTGACAGTGTGAGTAGTTTTCTTTGAGATTTTAGAGACAGAAGATAAGGAAAAATGTTACAAATCCCCAAACCCAGATCCTAACATCATTGCCAGAATTCCAAAAATTGCAAAGTTGAATCATTGAGGAAGATAGCCTTATAAACTACAATGATTTGATTACTAAGTGCCTGGTCATGCACTGTCCATTTCAACTGGATGTTGCTAGAAAATATATGCTTTTTTTCTGTACTTTTTTTCCATAGTATAATTTTAAATTTTTGAATTTTAAGGATGAGAAAGAATGACAAGGGAGAAAGTAGTCATCTCATTAGTTTCAGAACTTACATTTCAAAACAGGGTTACCTTTGTTCAAAATCTTCATGTAGAGTTTTTTCTTAGTAATATAGATATACAAATACATGTGACAAGTTTTAACCTTGGTGCCAGACTTTAGCATTTTATCCCTAAAGCCTTCTCTCAACTCTGCTAGTGAATGAGTGTTTGTTTTTTCTTCAACATTATTGAAAGGAAAAGGATTTTTTTGAATTGGATAACTATAAGGACATTCCCTAAAGGAAGAATTCTTTGTTGTTATAATGGAAGCTCATAATTATAATCATAATGTTTTGAGTTTATTCCAGATGGTTTTTTTGATTCTTCTCTAACAACAAAATAAATCCATAAGCTCACAATGTGCTAATCGAGTTCTGTTTCTTCTATTTTAAATTTCAGTATGAATCCAATATTTTAGATCAATAACTGAGAAGAAAGATGAAGCATGAACTTCATATATGGAAAAAATAGTGCACCACCAAGAATACCTTAAATGTTTTGGATGAAATAGGAATACTAACTATGTCTTTATATCAGTAGTTCTTAAACTTTCACGAGCCCAAGAATCACGTAGTGGTCATGAGTGACTTCTTAAAAATCCAAATTCCTAGACCCAGTAAGTCTAATCCAGTAAGTCTGAGATGAGGTCCATGAATCTGCACTGCTGAACAGAGATTACAGTGCAGTTTTGTCTATTGCCAGAACTGTTGAGTGGGGATCTTCTCTGTGGGCAATTCTGGGATGAATTCTGCATTACTTTCCAGAGGCTCCCAATAGTATTGATGGCCAGTTGCCTACTGTAGTGGTCATCTCAAGAACACATCCTTTTAATTATATTCCCTTCTTTCCTTTTTCATTTTTTTCTCATCTTTTACTTTTCTTCTCTGGGGTCACTTCCAAAATAAGCCAGTTGTATAAAGGTTTTTGTTTCAAGCTCTCCTTTCTTTTTCTCTTTTTTCTTTTCTTTTAGCTCCTCATCAAACAACTTGATCAAGCTCTGCTTTCTAGAAGAAGCCCAGGTTAAAATACAGGGAACTATAAGTCTTTGGTTTTAAGTAAAAAACAAACAAACAAAAAAACAACTATCTTCTGCCCCCACCCCTGGATACTGAGGCCATTGGTCCTTTTCTTAATTTAGAGAAAACACAGCTGGCTATCTTATGAATAATTAAACTTTGCACAAAGGGAGTTAGACTTATTCATGCTCCAATCGGTTTCCCCATTAAGGGAATATCTTTATGCACTCAAAAAAGTATGCTGCTTTCAAAGACACAGAGTCCTCTTTAATGCAAGTATTCCTGTGTTGACTTGACCAGCACCTTCAGGAAATGCTATAAAAAGAATTTAAATATCACAGGGATAATTAAATTGACTTCAAGGTCATTTCCAACTCTGACCTTTATTCCACGAGGCCTATAAATGTTCAATGTTAATTCTTTCTTTTTTTAAAAAAAAATTTGTGTAAAAAAAGGGGAAAGGGATGATAAATCACTGAGTTGTCTATTTTGTGTCTTTGTTTTTCTCAAACAACATATGGTTGAGGACTAACATCACACACCTTTTTTTTAGTGGCCTCTGGTTGTGCAGGGTTGAAATAATCTGACTCTTCAGTCATTGTGTGTACTTTTTACTTTATATGGACCCTAGCAAAACATGTATTAATTTTAGAGTGCACACATATTTAGTTTGCATACATAGTGTAGAATTGTATAACACATTCTTTTCTGTACTTTCCATTAACTATTATGTCTTCAAGGTTAATTTACATTGCAGTGTATCATCTAATCTAACTGCCCCATAATTCTACATCCTCTACATTTTACTTACTTTTTCTCCCAGAGATGGAGTTCCAGGTTACCTCCAATTCCTCACCACCAAAAAAAGATTCTAGGATGAACATCTTCTTACATAGCTCTTGATGGACCTGAAAATTTCAATTTCAAGGCAGATACTATCAATTTATATTTTAAAGAAAAATTTAGCAAAGGAGAATCTATTAGAGTTTCAAATTTTCTGTTATTCATTTGATACCATTAGGAACACTGAAAAAAAACCTATTTATGATAACCTTATGGAAGTGTAGTTTACCCCATGAAATAATTGGTATAGTTCACCAGTTCTCCCCTGCAATGCTCTCTAGAGTCATAAACTGATTTAAACAATAATAAAAAAATTAGAGAAAATGAAAAATATTCTCACTTCATTGATTTAAAAAAAATAAATAAATCCTACCTCTATTCAAACGAACTTAGATGAACTTGACTGAAAACATAGTCTTTTTTTCCTGTCATTATTTGGAAAATCAGTCCAAATATATATGCTGATCTGAATCAAATTTGGTGAATTACTGAATTGTTTTTTAAAAAATTCTTTTGTTGCATTAGTAAGTTTTGAATTTTGTATTTAAAAATAGTATTTAAGAGTCACACATCTTTTAATAAAGCACATGCTTAATAGATCAGCCTGTTGTATTCATATTTATTGTATGAACTTTCACATCCTTGCATTTAATGAAGTGTTACTGTAATCTGATTTGTTTATCTGGTGCCTCTCTCTTTATATTTGAAGTCGTCCTGCCAGCCAACACACAAAAGCTGCTGTGCAGAGATCAGCAAATATCTTTAAAAACTTAACAGCAATTTAAAGGAACCTTCTAAGCACATGTTAGAGATCCTTGCACAGCCTCTGAAAGCATCTCCATGTGGCCATTTCTGTTCTTGATTTAATTTCTGCCCACTTAAACAGTTAGATGATGGCTTCAATAGCATGATCCAATAAAATGAGATTAAAATATATGCATTTTCACCAAATCGGCAAAAGCATTTTTATTGATTAAACGTTTTAAAGAGATAGCAGAAAATAACACACAGTTTTATTAATGGAAGCAAAGATCTGAAAGCACATAGGAAATCAATGTGGAAATGAAATTGAACATACAAATTGCCATTTAACATACCATTTTGAAGAAATATTAATAGAGTTGGTAGGAAAATGTGAGGTCATTTATTTATTTACTATTTCATTGACTAGAAACTTGATATACATTAACTTTTAGGCAGTGCTCCAACTTCTGTAGTTCTTTAAAGTAATGGTTATGGTGATTATTTTAGCTGTAAAAGTCTGTCCTCCACTGAAATCTTATTCCAAAGCAATAAGTATATGTCAGTAGGAGTAAAGCTGCTCTGGTGGGGAGTGAAGGCCCCGTCCCACCTGTTTGAACCCATGCCCTCCAACCCCAATCCTTCTGAAGAGGTGTTCTGACTGCATGAGAACCGATTTGAAAACCACTGATTCTAAAAAGTAAAGGCCAACAGGGGGATATAAATGCAACACTTTGTACCTGTTTGCACTGATTAAAAGCAAAATGACTTTCTCTGAGTTTGAAAGTAGAAACTGAAAGGGTACTTTTGAGTTGGATGCAGACACAAGAATTTCCCTGAGTTAACCCTACATGCGTAACACGTTTCTTTTTCAGTGTGCTACAGTTCCCACCACTGGGTCATGCACAAGCTGAGCACAGGACAGATTTAATTCAAATTGTTGTGCATCTTGTAGCTAACCCTTGACAGACAACGCTTGAACAATATCAAATGCAGTGGATATTTCTCACATAATGTTCATCATCCTCCAAGACGGGTGGATTTCATCCCATTTTACAGATGAGAAAACTAAAATTTGAAGAGGAGGGAAATGCTTACGATATAATTTCATATCATAACACTCTTAAATGTTCAACAATACAGAATTCCCCTCTTTGTGTTTGTGCTCCCATTCACGGGTAGAGTACTAAATGTTTTTAAATCTTGGGAACCTTTAAAAGTAGGTTTTATGGGAGGAATTTGTATTTAAAAAAAAAACCCTAGGAATCACAAAGAAAAACAATATTTTATTGGCTTATTCAAAAAACACAATAGTTATTTTCAAAGGGAAATAACAGATAAACATTGTTTACATAAGGGTAATTCAGCATTACTTGGCCGCACTCATGTTTGTTGATAAAGCTGAAATGAACTTTCACTGAGATATACTTTGAAGGCCAGCTCTGGCCTGGTTCCAAGGGTGGAGTGAAGGAGAATTTGGCCAGCAGCTGGTCCTGATTGTATTCAGGGTCTTACGCTGAGCATAGAAGTCACCACATTTCATTTCTTGCACAGATTTCTAAGGGAAGGCAAGTTTTCTTCCCTACTGTTTGTAGCACCTTTTCTCCTCCTTTCAGACAGGCAGCAGGAGGAACAAGAGCTATGCTAGCACTATTTAAAAGCCTTACTATTAATGTGTTATTAGCATGCACTTTCTTGATCTAACTTAATATCTATGTCCTTAATTTAGGCCCAAGAGACTCTGTCACCGATGTTATTCTCACAGTCATCTCTAGAGACCAGTTGGTTTTTGATAGGGTGGGTTTTAGACACATTGCACAGATGTGTAATACCTACTTGAAGTCCATTTTTGAGCAGCTTGCCGACAGAGCTCCAGACTTCTAAACTTCCTCTCACATTCAACAGAAATTCTAATAATCTATATAGCTTGAATATATGCATTGTTAATCTCTAAGAAAAGGATAGAAATATGTAGTGTTTTCCAAACATATTTGATCTCCTAATCCTAGAGGCCAGTGGTTATTTATTTAATGTTTCATCTCAGAACTTAGCACCATTTGAGTGATATGAGGAAGCTAATCAATGAATAAGCTGAAGTGGGAAAGCATTAATTACTTTGATCTCACTTCTACAGTGATTCTTGATTTTGATTGCATGACAGAATTATATGACAAGCTTTAAAAAATACTGATTCCTAGGCCTGCACTAGACCAATTACATCAAAATCCCTGTATACTAGGTATGGCAATTTTTAATAGTTTGCCTGGTGCTGCCAGGGCTCAGAATTATTGAGCTAAGCAATCATTTTTATTTTAAAGAAAGTAAAGCCATATTATACCTTTAGAATTTCAAAACATAGGAGTTTATTCACCTGATGATAGACAGAAATGTTCATCCACATTGAGTTCAAACTCACCAGATGACATTGAGGTCTTTATGTGCAGACTTAGTATAGTGCAGCTTAAGTTAACCCTTTATAACCTCACTCAATAAAATGTGGTTCCAAGGTCTAGGAGTTCGTTAGAAATGCAGAATTTCAGGCTACATCCAGGATTCATTGAATTTACAATGTGCCTTTTAACAAGACTCCCCTGGGAGGTCTGCATACACATTCAAGTTTAGAATGAATCAATACATAATTTCGGTTACTGGAAAATCTTTTGAAGTTAGTGGTTCATTGTTTGTGTGATCCAATATTATATATCCAATATCATAGAAAATGAAATGAGCACTGTGCTTAGAAGAGGGCTCGGGTGGGTGGCATTTCCCCCAATGTGTAGGAGGTCATCCGAGTAGGAGCTTTCTCAAGATGATTCATTGGTCTTCATTTCAGACTTTAATTCTTTTCATCTGACACCTAGTTTCATTTCCTAATGAACATGCTATCTTTTCACATATGTTTTCTTTCTTTGGCACTACAGGAGGTTTTTCATGCTATGTAAGAAGACTGCAAAGGAAGGCACGGAGAGCCAAATATCAAGGAATGAGAGGAATTGGTGATTGGCAACTGGTAGACTGAGACTTAGGCAGCAGAATATAGAGTTTCCAACGTGATCCATAGTGCAGAAACCAGGTCACATAGAATTGAAGCAAAATATCTTTAACTTATATGTGTGATTAGTCTGCCTCTCTTCAGGGATTAATTTACTTCTCTTCCTTGTGTTTCTATTCAATCTCACTTGACTCATCTTTGTAGCAAGGACAGGTTGGAGAGAAGCAGGCAGGTAAGTTCTCCCTAGAAGACCTAGGGATACTTGCTGATCCTAAAAAGCACATCTCTCATAGCCCTTTGCTACACAAACTTGGTGCTTAGGAAGGTAGGGACTCTGGTCTAAGTACTAGTCCTTTGCACATTTTAAGTAGATTCTCAATAAATGAGAGTTTCCTTCTCCCTGAAACCCTCTCACTTTCCCAAACACCCCCTAAAACAGCTAACACTTTTTTTAAAAAAAATAGCTAACACATTGCATATTTATATTTATCAGGAACTATGTACTGAAACATATTAATCACATTTTCACAAGAAAACCATGAGGTCACTAAAACACAGAGTTTTTTAAAATAAACTTTATTTTTTAGAACATTTTTAGATTTACAGAAAATTGCAAAGATAGTACAGATAGTTCCCATATACCCCATATCCAAGGATATTAGTATTATTAACACCTTACATCAGTATGGTGACAATTAAGGAACTGATATTAATAGATTATTCTTAACTAATGTCTACAATTTATTCAGATTTCTGTAATTCTTTCTTAATGTCCTTTTACTATTCTGAGCATAAAATTTTTAAAGTAACTTCCAATAGCAGTTGATAGAGCTTGGATTGAAATCAGAGGCCCAAAGTTTAACACAACTTTATAATGATGCCTTGTGACAGAAAGGTATATCCACTAAATCAGATATCTTGATAAGATACCACACCAATTAAAAACAGGGAAGGGGATATTTAGTGCTAGGAAAGCCGGCACAATCTGAATAATCATCCTGATGTGGAAAGGTCACATGTGAGGTTTGCGGTCAAACAGATCAAGTTCATCTCCATCATTTTAAGTAGTTAGGCCTCAGTTTCTAAAAAATAGGCATAATAGCAATATTTAAGGGCTCTTGAGAGGACTTTTGTAAAGGGAAAGGAACAATTATTCATTGAGTTTCCTCTATATGCCTAATGCTAAATTACTTAAACAATATTTTTTTCATTCCTTTTCTCTCTTTCATATCCCATACCTGAAATCATCAGCATTTGCTATTGTAAAGAGAAATTTAATTACTATCAGGTGAAAACATGTAGAAATGGCTTCCCAAGGGAAAATTGTCGTATTTCTTAAGGAAGCTAGATGGCCCATCTTCTCGTGTGATCGCGTATCGTTGGCTTTAAAACAGCATCAAAAAACTTGATCCAAATGAGCATTTAAGGCCTTTATGTCTGTTTTTATAAGGTGTTGTCTCCCTACCTCGCTTTCAGGATATTTTAATAACTTGATATAAAACTCCAGAATAATGATTTTATAAACAATGATTGACTCAATATTTTGAGGCTTCTTTCCAAGAGTTTGTCTGGCTTTCCAAAGGAGTTGGCTCCCAATGTGTTCCTACTGCTTCCTGGTGCCTCTAACAGCATCGGGAACAGAGAATTCATCTTTCCTACACACAACATGACTTTGGCAAACAAGCAAAATGTCTGTCCGGCCAGGAAAAAACATTCACACACTCATTCAAGTTCATACCACCCACATCCAAAAGTCTGGTCCTGGAAGCTGCCTTTCGAGTTGTCCTCATGTTCTAATACGGATACTGGGGCTCAGATACATACATATTGAGAAGTTTCTCAAGCCCAGTAAATTGTTCTTCCTTTGCTGTCCTGTCATTTCCTTTCCTTTTCTTCCCTGTCACTGCTTCAATATCTCTCAATATATCTATGTTATGAATATGCTAGGATGATCATTTAATAACTTTAACCAAAATGTGCAGAGTATGTTACAACCACGAAAGGGCTTTGAAAATTAGATGTTTTGAACTTTATTCCAGCATAGTCTCCTCATTAAGTATAAAAAGGTATAGTCTCATTTAAATGTATATATAATAAAATTTTATTTTTTTTCAAAAAATGTAAATATAAATAGAAGCCTAATTTAGAAATTTTGGGTTCTTTCTCATTTAGAATACCAGCTGTTTTATTTTGATGTGAACAGAACTCATCTTTATCATACATCAATGGATTTAAAAAATCAAATTATATAACAGAGGGCTCAAAGAGGACCATGAAATGTAAAATTCATACAGAATTATCTAAACCATTATAAATAATATAGTTGAAATCTCCAGAAAAGAGATTTTATGACTTTCTTTAGTAAAGTGATTTATTTTCTTAAATCCCTCCTGTCTCTTGTTCATACTCAAGGGAAATAGAGGATTATGGTTTCCCATTAACATCTCAGCAGCCTTGAATTAGCTCCATGAAAGAGGGTAGGTAACTTCCATAGGATCTGACTGCCAGTGAGAGTCAAGATTAATAAGAATAGGGACCAAGAATCCCTGTGCCTCTGAGTGACAGTATAGCTTTGTGGTGAAAAGTGTTGGCTCTGAATATATACAACATGAATTGTCTGGTTCTGCCACTTTTTTGGTAACTATATGACTTTGAAAAATTGCTTAGTTTATCTATCTGTTTCATCATTTTTAATTGAGGTAATAATGCTACTTACTTCATCAAGTTTTGACAAATAATACATTTTAATATAGAAATATGTTCAATAAATGGAATTATCATCTACTGGACACTGTGTTTGTAGAGATAGTTTAAATATTTACTCACCATTTAATCTACTGACACATAATCATCAATTGACTATTATCATTCCCATTTTATAGATGAAGAAATAGGGTAAAATGGGATAAGAAACTTGTCCAAGAGGACACCATTAGACAGTGGTAGAACGCAGAGAATTGAATTCTGAGTTACCTCATTTCGAAGCCCATTTCAGTATTTTGCCTCCATGATGAGGCAATTATCTTCTCTTCCTAGAGAAGATACTGTTGAAGGTCATTATAAGTACCCTGTAAATGTGTTATAATTTTCTCGTATAATAGCGTTAACATTTTTATGGAAAACTATTAATTAAGCTCTTTTTAATTCAACTGAATTTTTCAATGAGCAATTTAGACTTTTTTTCCAAGAATGTGTAAATTACCTTGAAATAAAAATTAATTTCTAGGCATTTTGGTTTATTTTCTTTGTTTATTGAGTGCTACTATGTATACAATATTGGGGGTAAAATGCAGATCAAAAACTATTAATGCTACCTATCACCTATTAGGGTATTGTCGAAGTAGGAGAGATGAGACTACTCTTTCAATGTATGACAAAATATTCAAAATCATATAATTAACTACTGACCTGAGTAACACAGTAAAGAAAATGTTATATAAGATGGGATGATTTTAGATAGTTTAATGAAAGTAGTAATTCTTGAGCTAGGGATAAAATAATGGAGAAAATTTGCCTACAACATACATGGCATTCCAGACCAATTATACCATGTGAGGGAAAGTATGCAGGTACTAATAGAATTAAATGTTATTAAATGTAGCTTATTTGGGAAAAAATAAAGAAACAATCCCTCCTGAGCAAAAAAAAAAAAAAAAAAAAAAAAAAAAAAAAAAAAAAAAAAGAAGAAGAAGAAAAAGAAAATATGTTGAAAAGATTTGAGAGCAAGTACTGGAAAGACCATTTAAAAACAATACTATGCCCAACCTTGGATAATAAAATGTTCTGATTTTATCCTATAGCCATTTTAGTTGCCAGAAAACAATGGGGTGATGTTTTCAGAAAGTGGCAAAATTCTTTGACCAGCCAAATCTATTTATGTGAAAAACGAACAGAGTGACATTATCAGACACCTGAAGGCTTAGGAAGGATTTCACTTTTTCTGGTAAAGATGACTCAAATGCATGCTATAGTATAATAGAATGAAGAATAAAGCAGAATTTCAAGATTGTGGAAAATAATGGTATGAAATAAATTGTGGTGCACTACAAAATGAGTAAACATAGAATTAAGTCTAAATAATTGATTTCAGAGGTTATACAATAATGTATGTATTCAAAAGATTCTCACGTTATTGTATACATAATATTAAAAAATTAAAAATAAGATGCATATATCAAAAAACTTGGAAAAGAAAGAAGAAAAAAGAAAACAAAGCTGAGCTAGAGTTATCAATCATTATTACAAGAGATATTACATAGATTCTGTTTTGTCACTGACATTGATCATTTAAACATTGGTTTAAATACTTTTTAGGGCAAAAGGATATATGACACAGCTGTACATTCAAATCCATTGAATCTGGATGATGTGTAAATGGAGCTTCATCAAGCTCTTTTTATTTTCAGTAAGTTTTAAAGTTATCATATTAAAATAACACAAAAAATGGTTACATTAAAAACTCACCCAAAGAGTGCTTTGTGGAATGCAGCAACTGGATCAGTAATGAGACAGAAAAAGAATTCAAGTGTTATTACTCTAATTAAAAAACAGGTGCTAAGTAAATATTTTGGTTAAGATGTTTTTTAATAACTAGAAACTTTAATAACTACAACTTCCATAAGAAGGATGAAAAGTATGGAAATTACTAAGAAAAATGCAAAGAAAACATGATCTAATTAGCAAAAGATAGGAGAGGAAAAGGCATACTGAAAAAGAAACAATAAAACAAACATTTTATTAATCCACTTATTAATTGATAGTCACTTAGGTTGATTTCACATCTTTGTGATTGTGAATTGTGCTGCAGTAAACATTCTAGTATAAGTGTAATTTTGATAAAATGACTTTTTTTCCTTTGGATAAATACCTAGTATTTACCTAGTAAATACCTAGTGGGATTTCTAGATCAAATGGTAGGTTTACTTTAAGTTCTTTAAGGAAACCCCATACTATTTTCCATAGAGGTTGCACTAGTTTGCTATCCCACCAACAGTGTATAAGTGTTTCTTTCTGTCTGCATCCACACCAGCATCTATTGTTTTGGGATGTTTTAATAAAAGCCATTCTCACTAGGGTTCATTGTGGTTTTGATTTGCATTACTCTGATGATTAGTGACATTGAGGTTTTTTTCATATGTATATTGGCCATTACTTTATCATTTTTTGAAAACTTCTATTCGTGTATTTTGCCCACTTTTTAATGGCATTTTTTGATTTTTTCTTGCTGAATCATTTGAGTTCTCTGTAGATTTTGGTTATTAGCCCTTTATTGGATGTATAGGATGGGAATATTTTCTCCCATTCTGTAAGATGTATATTTGCTCTGTTGATTGTTTCCTTGGCTGTGCAGAAGCTTTTTAATTTGATCAAGTCCCATTTATTTATTTTTGTTGTTGCTGTGATTGCCTTCAGGGTCTTCTTCATAAATTCTTTGCCTAGGCCAATATCTAGAAGAATTTTTGCAACATTTTCTTCTAGACTTCTTATGGTTTCATGTCTTGGATTTAAGTCTGTTATCCATCTTGAATTAATTTTTATAAGTGGTGAGAAATATGGAACTTGTTTCAATCTTCTACATGTGGCTAGCCAATTTTCCCAGCACCATTTATTGAAAGAAGATTCTTTTCCCTAGTGTATATTGCTGTCTATTTTTTCAAAGATCAGATGGCAACATGTGTATGGTTTTATATCTGAGTTCTCTGTTTTGTTCCATTGGTCTATGTCTCTATTTTTCTGCCAGTACCATTCTGTTTTGGTTACTATACTCTTGTAGTGTATTTTAAAGTCTGGTAAAGTGATGCCTTCAGATTTGTTCCTTTTGCTTAAGGTTGCTTTGGCTATTTGGGATCTTTTCTGTTTCCAAATGAAGCATAGAATTATTTTTTCTAGATCTGCAAAAAATGATGCTGGTATTTTGATGGGCATTGCATTGAATCTGTAAATCACTTTGGGTACTATAGACATTTTAAAAATGTTGATTCTGCCTATCCATGTGCCTGATATGTTTCTCCATTTGTTTACATCATCTACAATTTCTTTTCTCAGTGATTCCTAGTTCTCTTTGTAGAGATCTTTCACCTCCTTGGTTAAATATATTCCTAGGTATTTTATTTTATTTGTAGCTGTTGTGAAAAGTATTGAATCTTTGATCTGTTTCTCAGCTTGACTGTTGTTGGTATATAGGAATGCTACTGATTTTTATACATTTATTTTGTAACCTGAGACTTTGCTGAATTTATTTATCAATTCCAGGAATTTCTTGGTGGAATCTTTGGGGTTTTCTAAATATAAGATCACATAATCAACAAAGAGCTATATTTTAACTTCCTCTTTCCTCATTTGAATACTTTTAATTACTTTCTCTTACCTGACTGCTCTGGCTAGGGCCTCCAGCACTATGTTGAATAGATGTAGTGACAATGGGCACTCTTGTCAAGTTCTAAGTGTGATTGCTTTCAGCTTTTCCCCATTCATTATGATGTTGCAGTTTGTTATATATGGCTTTTATAATTTTGAGGTATGTTCCTTCTATGCCTAGTTTGTTGAGGGTTTTTATCATGAAAGGGTGCTGGATTTTACCAAATACTTTTTTCTGTGTCTATTGAGATCATATGATCTTTGTTTCTGTTTCTGTTTATTTGGTAAATTACATTTATATATTTGCAAATGTTGAACCATCCTTCCATCCCTAAGATGAAGCCCACTTGGTTGTGGTGGATTATTTTTTTGATGTGCTGCTGAATTCGGTTTGCTAGAATTTTATTGAAGATTTTTGCATCTATATTCATAAGGGATATTGGTCTATAGTTGTCTTTTTTTGTTGTATCCTCTCCTGGTTTTGGTGTCAAGTTGATACTGGCTTCAAAGAATGAGTTGGGGAGGATTCTTCCTTCTGAATGTTCTGAATAATTTCTTCAGTATGGGTGCTGATTTTTCTTTTTAAGTCTGTTAAAATCCAGCTGTTTATTGTATGCCATGGTGTATTACTCAGCTATAAAAATGAATTAATATCTGTTGCTACAATCTGGATGGAACTGGAGACCATTATCCTAAGTGAAATATCATAAGAATGGAAAAACAGCACCCATGTGCACAGATGGAACTAAAACTCAATGGAAATTATGCAGGTGGGGGGGGGAAGTGCATGAAATCATACCTAATGGGTGCAGTGTACACTATCTGGGTGATAGACACACTTATAACTTTGACTCAAGAAGTACAAAAGCAATCCATGTAAGCAAAACATTTGTACCTCCACAATATTTTGAAATAAAAATAAAGAAAGAAACAAGTAATTTTTTTAGAAAAGAGAAACTTACATTCCAATCAGCAAAAGTGGGCATACATAACAAAATCACAAGAAATAAAATTGAAAAATAAAATATGACATAATGGTTCTTGGGTATTAACATACATAAAAATATGTAAACAAATGAAAGAATGAATGAATGGTTGGGCCTTTATCAATTCTGCAGCTTTTGCCACTGTGAGTCTTTACAGAAACTTGCTTTAGCAGTTGAAAATAATCTTGTCTGTAGCATATCCCATAGAGAAGTTTTACAAAGACAAAGAAGATTAAAGTGGGCTATTGCTCAAGTGAGAGACAAAAAGCAAGGCATTTTTCTCCTCTCAAATCCTTCCTGGTCTGTTTTTGAAAGCCAGAGCAGTAGACTTGGCTCATCTGTATTTCTGGATGTTAGTATGAGAAATACTTAAATTCTATTTGTGTTTCTTGAAGACTCCTCAAACTCAACCTGTTGAAAATAACTTATTATCTCAGTGAATGAGATAAATGAACAGTGAGCTGTTAATCCTACAATGCAGAAGTTGCAGCCATCCTAATGCTATTCTTCCCTACTTCCCCACATCCATCTAAATCCTACTGATTTTGCTTCTAGAAAACTCACTTGTTTATTTTCTTCTCTCTTCCTTATTTTCACTGTGGTATTCTAAGCTGTCATCCTCTCTTACCTGGGCAGCTGCAATAAACTCCTAACTTTAGGAATTAGGAGGCAAGTCATATAGTTTGCCTTCTTAGTTTCTTCACTCTGTGTCCAGAGAGCTTTTCATCTGATCACAACACTCTTACATTGAAGCTCCTTCTTTGGTTTCCCATTGTACCTGAGAATAACCAGCTAAGATCTGAGTCATTTACCTCTGTCTTCTGTGTCCTCATCTCCCTCTCTTCTTTGCTATCCAGGCACTGACCCCACAGTCTATGTCTGGGCACCTACTGTCTCAGAAGCTTTGAAAAGTATTGTTACTCCTGCTTAGAGTGCTGCAAACCCCGTCTCTCACCACTGCCCCATTGCTAACTCCCTTTAATTCTTCATATTAGGTGAATCAACATATTTTTCCTTTTTGTTGATCAACAGTGAAGCCTCTAATCCTCTCAGACCAGGTCAAGACCTCTTCTTATGAGTATTTTTAAAATTATTCATGACAATCATCATGACTCATAAGTATACATGTGTGACCATTGACCAATGCCTTTTAACCCCATCAAACTATGGAAACTATGAGGCTGGGGCCTATCATATATTCTGCTCATGATACTCAGCATAGGGCTCAGAATATGATGGGTATTCAATAAAATTTGCAAAATGAGAACAAACAAACAAACAAACCAAAAAACCAAATAGAAACAAAGAGGATGACAGAATTAACAGCAAACGTAGATATCAGTTTGAAAACTATATAAAAAGGTGAAATTTTTCCAGTGAAATTTGCCAAAAAATAAAAACCTGGCATTTGCTTTTTTAAAAAGATATTCATGATAGAATGATAGATATAGTTTAAAAATAAAAAGATGGACAAGTAAATATAATCAAAAAAGAACACTCAAGCATTATTAACATCACTGAATGAATTACAGTACAAATAATTAAATCAGTAAAAGAAGGACCTATCATGCAAACAATAAAGTGGAGAGTAAATATAAATAAAATATTCACAAAAGATGTATGAATGTCCATTTCATATTTGAAATAATGTTCATTATTATAAATCAGGCATTCTTATACAGTTACTGGTTCTGTAAATTCATACAACTATTCTAGAGGATAATCTAGAAAAAACAATCCCAAATTATATATAGTTTTTGACTCAAGAATTTCTTTGCTAGGAATTTGTCCTACAGAAATAATTATGAATGATTACAAAGACTTGGATGAACAAATGAACAGATGTTAACTTAAGCTCATTGTTTATAATAATGATGAATTGGAAACACCTAAACAAAACTTCTTAAATCCAGTATAATGTGTGCTTAGGTTAAAACATGATGAAATATGATGCAACCCTTAATATTATAATTTAGAGAAATATTTAATGACAAGAGAAAATATTCCCAATATATTAAGTTTATAAGACATATGTAGTGGGAAAACAACATCATCCTCATGTTGGTACATATATGTTTACATATACACACCAACATGGTCATGATAATATGTCAAAATTCTAGTGGATATACTTTTTATCCCTCTTCTCACATCAGATTACTTATGTTGTTTCCCAGTGCCTAACATGCACCATTGAGAGAACCCTGAGTATGAGTGATGCAGAGAATCAGGTGTCAAATTATTGTGTATGTAGTACAGGAAGTGGCCTAGACCTTAGATCAAGATTGAGAACTTAACATTCTCTTGCTCCAGAGAAAGTTGTAGCACTTGCACAACCCCATCTCCACTTTTCCTCCCTTCACCAAATTTAGGTGGGCAGAAAAGAAATAAAATGGTTCATATTAAACCTAAAATCATTAAGAAATCCTTGAATTTAAATGAGATTATCAGGAGTGTATATATATATATATATATATACACACACATATATATGTATATATATATATATTTTTCCCCTTCGACAAATCACTTGTTTGGATTCAGAAAATAAATTGAGCTAGAATTTATAAAGATGCATTTCCTACATACCCACATTTTTCACAGAGACCTTTAAACTTACCACATGAAAATTGGCCAGCTGAGGAGAAGTCCCAGCTACTTGGGACGTTAAGGCAAGAGGATCACTTGAGCCCAGGAGTTTGAGGTTCCAGTGAGCTATGATGATGCCACTCCAGCGGTGACAACAGAGTGAGACTCTGTCTCAAAAAAAAAAAAAAGTTCTTAATGGCAGTTATTTTGAAAAATAACCCCTTTATTCAAAATTTGGTGAGAAAAATGGAATTATTTTACATTTTTGTAAACCTCTTTGATGTCTTAATCAACATCATGACAGTTGGGTCCTTACATCTTTTTCTGCAATTGATCTGCAGTAGTATGTTTTTCTAGCTGAATTATATGCAGAAAATCTGGTTTCACACAGATGTGTAATTAGAAAAGGGAGGGGAATGTTAAAATAATTGTGGATATTCTTCTTTGATATTATACCAAGACCTAATAAATAGTATTTCCTTACAAGTTAGTTGGAATGTAGAATCTGAAATTGTATCAGCAAACTTTTCTTACTCTGTTAAAGCAAAATCTACTGGTTTATCTTACACTTTAAAAGGCTCTTTTGCTAATCTGTGATTTTGTAACTTCATACTTTGGTAATTTGGAAAACAATAGATCATTGGCTTATGTATCTTTTCCAAAGGTTGACACAGTTCATTATACATTATTAAAAAGTCATATTTATTAATGCCATCACTGATCTCATCATGAAAGTATTTTAAGTATTAGGAAACTACCATATTCTGATGGTAGATGAAAATTTTCCAAAATTTTCATTTTCTTCTGACAGCTCGAATTTTCTCACAATTACTGTCAGTTGTGTTTCTTGAAGTGCCAGGCTCATTTTATTCATTTCTGTGGAAATATCTGCCCAATATCCAATTCTGAAGAATGGTGTTTGTCTTTCAGTCACTAATTTCAAGTAAAATAATGTTCCATGGTTTCCTTTGAGGTCATTCTAGAAGGAAGAATAGGATTATAATCAGCCTTGAAGAAGGAACAGAGCATTTTATGGGAAAAGACACAAATTCATTGACACGCATGGCATCCTGTCGTCCTTCTAACTATACTATTTAATCTGGAGCATCGGATACTTAAGATAAATGAAATTTTGTGAGCTACTATAGAATCTTGAATTTATGTTAACAATTTGACCTGCTAATTATTCTACTTATTGAACCACAATTAATTTATTGAAACCTGGATTATAGGTCATAAGACAATGGTAACATATTTTACATATCAGCAATGTATTTCATTAGATCTTTATTCAGGATTATGATAGATATTTTCTTGAAAAGGTTTACACAGACATGAAAAATGAGGCATTATCATAATAAGTCTTATTTCCTACAAACCTAAAAGTCTTTTTGATGATTAGAAACCTTTTTTTCCTCTTGGCTAAATGGCTGGATTTTCTGGAGATAAGTAGAATAAGTACAATTTTGCCCCAAATCTGAAAAGGCAATCCTTGGAAATAGCTATATAGACTCAACTTCTTTCAGTTACTTAAAAAGGAACCCTGAGTTTTTGATGCTTTCCATCTTATGCCTTGCTCTGGAAATTGCTGTCTACATTTTCACTTAGATCCTAAGGAGCTTTCTCAGGGGTTGTTCAACATTAATGTTTAGCTCTGACATTGCCTTAACAAGATGAGTTGAAGATAAAGAAAATATCAAAGTGTACAAAAAATTTCTTTGCTGTTTAAAGTATTTCTAACTCAATCTAAACTTCACCGATAGCTAAATGCTTTCTTTTTGTGATTGTTGGATCAGATAGGAGATTTATCCAAACTATTTATCCTAATCAGCAGTTGGAGCTGAAGAATGTTAAATAAACAATCTTATTTTGATTCTTTCTCTGGATGTTTACCAGGCTGTTGACAAAACCCAGAGAATGTTTAATGACTTGGTGGGGGAACTTGAAACAGAAGTGGAAACTGCTTTCAAGGAGACTCATTTGCTATTTTTTTTTTTTTCAGTACAACAAAAGGAAAATGATGACAGGCCACCTCTTGGTGCCCAGTTTGAATTAGAAAATTCATCATGCTCCTTGTCGAGAATTCAGTTCTCTCACATTGAATTGAATAAACATTTTCAATGAAAGCCAGAAAGACACAGATAAAATTCAGATGTCTTTAAAAGGAGACTTTACACAGGGGATTGAAGGAAATAGGCTCTCCAAAGTCTCACACATGGACTTATGCAAGGTTGCTCATGGTGTGCCAAGAAATAAGGCATGTCGCCTCAGTACTGCATTGTGACTGAAACCCTATGGTCACACACTTAAGAGAGTTATCTCTTAGGAATGTAGTGATAAATGAGCAGTTATAATATTAATCAAGGAAACAATTTGGATGCACATCCATTAAAGGAATTACTGGACTTATTCAATTATAAATCCTTATTAATCTTTTTATATCTTGGGTAATACCAATTCCCTAAAGCATGCTATTTAAAGCTTAGGGAAAATGCATCCTCAAGGACCTACTGCCAGCAAAGAAGCTGTTTTCAACATCTGGGAATAAAAATCACCACCAAATATAGATCATTGGGTCAACTTGCTTTGGGAAATGGTGAAATTCAAAAACGTGAGTTCTGACATTTGCATGAGTTTGTTGGCTTCATGGTAACTAATTTAGAGTCTATTCCTGGATCTGCATGCTAACTGAAATAGTACAGATGTGATTGGCGCATCATCTTTCTAACTGCAAGCAGAAGTCTGGAAACGTTAGTGGACCAATCATTTGCCTTGGTATCCTCTTTATTTATTTCATTTTTTCCTATCGATACCAAAATTCAAACAGACTAACTATTTATAATTTCCCATCTAAATAACGTCATCCATTACTACATAGAACTTGGAATGTATATTCAGTTGCTGCTCTCCTTTTAGAATATTTAAACATGAGACCAAATTTCTCTGAACGTAGAATGTGGGGCACCATTTTGATACAGGTGTTATTTTAAATGTTATTGGTATTTAATAAAGACAACATTAAATTTCTTATTTTTTACTCAAGTGTTATGTAATAATCTCCTAATCTAAATTTTGCTCTATTGGCTGGGCGCACTGGCTCATGCCTGTAATCCTAGCACTCTGGGAGGGAGTTCGAAACCAGCCTGAACAAGAGCCGGACACTGTCTCTACTGAAAATAGAAAGAAATTAATTGGCCAACTAAAAATGCATAGAAAAAATTAGCCAGGCATGATGGCGCATGCCTGTGGTCCCAGTTGCTCGGGAGGCTGAGGCAGAAGAATTGCTTGAGCCCAGGAGTTTGAGGTTGCTGTGAGCTAGGCTGACGCCACAGCACTCTAGCTGGGGCAACAGAGTGAGACTCTGCCTCAAAAATAAATAAATAAATAAATAAATAAATAAATAAATAAATTTTGCTCTATTACTGAATGTTTCCTTTTACTTCTCATCTAAGTTTCTCCAAAGATGGTCAACTATCCTCACTTACCATTAGCTCCTAACTTAGTGTAGTATTTTCCAACACAACAACTCAACAGAAATTTTTCTCGTTAACACTAATGACTTCCTCATTGACCAATCCAATGGTGATTTGCTGCACTGAGCACATTTTATTACTCACTCTTTGAAATGACATTTCTTGAAATGATTCTAGGATATCTTTATTTCTTATTCTTTCTTACTGGTTTCCTTTATGGACACCTGTCTCCACCAACCCCCACATTTTAACGTTCCCCAGGGCTTTGTCTTCTCTTCATGATTTTTTCCCACTCTCCCTCCTCTGTTTGATAATTTTTATTCTCATCACACCCACACCCACACACAAACATATCCATCAAGCCAAAATTCAGAATTCTTCTGTTAAGCAACCACAACAGTCTTCTTACCCAGCTGCATTTTTCATATATCCATTTGGCTTTCCCATAAATAACTAAAATTCAACATGTGCAACGTTGAACTTTCCTACTGCTTCTCTCAGTGTTCATTAACTGTATTAGTTGCACCACTAGTTTTTGAAACTCGAGTTTCTAGAGTTTCCCCATTCCCTCTCCCTCATTCTACTTCCAATCAATCTCTACTCTTGACAGTTTTAGATATGAATTATTTGTTTATTCTCTCATTTCCCGCCCCCCCCATCCAAACTGTAACTTTCCTTGATTGGGCTTTCATCATTTTTTTTTCTTGAGTGACTTTAATAGCCTCCTAAATGGTTTTTTGGTCCAATATTGTTTTTTCAAAAATCTATTCCCTGTATTTACTCAGCAATATTTGAAACAAAAAGTCTGATTATATTCTACCCTGCTTAATAATCATTAACATCTCTGTAGAGCTTATGGTGAAATGAAGTATAAGCACCTAAATATATAGCATATTTATGTACCTGTAGTTAGGAGTTCAGAGTTTATTTTAATTCAGTACAAAAACCTGAAATGATACTAGGATTCCTTATAAAAGAGAAAATTATATTTGTACCTCATACTTAAGAAGACTGAAATACTTAGACTGATGAAGGTTTCACAAGGACACAGTCTCCTTTTGTTTTTGCTCTGCCATGCTTAGCACAAGATTTCCATTCTTGAGACCACTTTTTGGTCCAAGATGGTGGCTGGAACTCCAACCATCCTATCTATTCCAGATAGCAGAAAGAAAATACAGGGTGAGGGTGGAGAAAAAAGAGAATCTCAAACAACTTCTCTAAGGAATTTTTTCTCAAAGTAATATAAAATAGTATTAGGAAAAAATGAGAATTTAAAAATATTGTCCTTAAATAGTAAGATATTCTTATATATGTATTATATTGTATTATTTATAGCCTAGTATCTTATTATATTTATATTCATCTTCTAGCATAATTGTATTCTAGTATATAATATTTATTTATATCTTAGTCACTGATTTTTCAGTAATTATCTTTTCTCAGTTATTGATTACCTTGCTGCCCTCAGAAAATTGTTTTGAAGATTAAATTGTTTTATGCATAAAATAACAAAACAATGGATGACACATAGAAGATTCTAAATCAACCATCTTTTTTATTGCTAATCATGATGCATACTGAAACCAGAAGACCTTAGCATAGAAGTTATGCTTAGAATGGTTTATCCTGGACTATTTAAAAGATCTAATTATTTTGTAGATGTTTGACTCTTTGTTGCTCTTTATTCTCCTAGGCCACCTAGGTCCAAAGTCGTCCACAGATATGACTAGGGAGAGAAAAAGGTAGAAGAATGAATGGAAAAGAACATTTAAACATCAGGAGAAAAGTGAACAAGTAGTCAATAAGTCTTGAACAAGCAATTCAAGAACAAAGGGCTCTAGGACCATCCACTGTAAAAGGGTACAGCAAGGCAAAGGTGATATAAAACCAAACCAATCAAACTCCCTACCCAAGCAAACACTTTCAATAAGTGCCAGAAAGTCTATTTGGCACAATCTTCTAGAATTACTGCATGTTCCTATCCACTTCATAATGTTTTGCGTTAATGGAAAAACATTTATCCCTTCTGATATAAAGGGGCATAAATTAATAACTAGTCAAATATTAACTAGTATTTTTTCTAAGTTTTCTTACTCAGTGAACTAATATTTTGTGGTTATTTCATTAAAATATGGACTCCATCAAAAATTTGGTATGAAGAATAGCATGATAACAACAAATTATATGTAAAACGACTAATACATTGCCTGGTATATGTTAAAATTCTAAAAATAAGTTTTGATATAATGATAAATTTATGTGTATTACTGTATATCAGTTTGTTTTCTAGGAGAATTATGTTTCATATAATGTTTTTATAATAGGATGCTAAGTGAGACTTTTTTAGTTGCTCTGGGTTTTGTCACTAGAATCAAAAGCTGGGACAAATTTCTGGTCCTGTCACTTTCTAAAAAGAACTGGATATCTTAGAAGACACACAACATGGGCCAGGCACAGTGGCTCACACCCTTAATCCCAGCACTTTGGGAGGCCAAGGTGGGAGGATTGCTTGAGACTAGGAGTTCGAGATCAGCCTGGGCAACAAAAGCAGACTCTATGAAAAATTAAAAAAAAAAAAATTAGCTGGGTGTGGTGGTGCGCACCTATAGTTATTTGGGAGGGTAAAGCAGGATGATCACTTGAGCCTTGGAATTTGAGGCTGCAGTAAAGAGAACATGGTACTTAAGGGTAGAGGGACTTACTGTCTTCAACTTTCAGAAGATAGACAGAAAGATAAATAGATAGAATGATAAAATAAAATATAAGCAATTGGTAAATCTATGTAGATCAGTGGTCCCCAACATTTTGGGGACCAAGCTTCGGTTTCATGGAAGACAATTTTTCCACAGATGGTGGATGGGGAGAGGATGGTTTCAGGATGATTCAAGCTCATTACATTTATTGTGCAGTCAAACCTCTCTGTTACTGATAATCTGTCTTTGCAGCCTCTCACCAGTGCTAGCATCACCGCCTCAGCTCCACCTCAGATCATCAGACATTAGATTCTCATATGGAGAGCACAACCTAGATCCCTCCCATGGGCAGCTTATAGTAGGGCTCGGGTTCCTTTGAGAATCTAATGCCACCACTGATCTGACAGGAGGTGGAGTTTATACAGTGATGTGAGCCATGGGGAACAGCTGTAAATACAGGTGAAGCTTCCCTTGCTCATCTTCTGCTCCTGTCCTGCTGTGTGGCTTGGTTCCTAACAGACGACAGACAGACTGGTTCCCATCCATGGCCAAGGGATTGGGGACCACAGATGTCGATGACTTTTTTTCTGATATTCTTTAAAATCTTCAGGAAGTTTAGAATTGTATCTAAATAAATTTTGCTTTTGCTTTAAAAATTTAGGGATCAAACCCACTTACAATCTTCTTAGGAAAGCTAAGATTAGCTCCACTACCCTCAAACATCCTTTCATTACTTCCTCCCTGACCAGGATTTATAAACAGAAAGGAAGAGGAATGAATTAATAAAGTCATGATTCATTGCGTCAGTGGGGGATTTTTAACATTTCCTTCCTTTCCTTAGAGTGTAGGAGTAACTGTAATGCTCCTTACCTCCAATTATGTGATGGGTTTCTTAAGAGCCACTTACAAAAATTGGTAACAAACTGGGGAGACGGATATCTCTTGCCCAGTTAGATATCTGCTTCTGTCAAGGATTAGCCAGATTCTGTGTCTGTTTAGTTGAGGAGAAAGGGAAGTGCAGAGTGCAAGTAAGAGACAGAGTGAGAGTGAGAGTGAGCGCAAGGAACCTGCATGCTTAGCATAAATTTTCCATGTCCAGTGGACACTGAAGAAGACAGCCAGTCTTGCACGATCTTGCCAGGACCACCCTTCATTCAAATTCTGATTCTCTCATGAGACTTACAGATAAATTCTTCCCAAACCCTGCTGAAAGTCTCCCTGCACTTTGCATGACCTGGGAGATTCACTTCCAATTATTTCTTTTCAGTCCTCCCATCAGCTCCTGCTCCTGGTGGTAGGACTGTCACCAAGCAGCCAGCCCTTGTGGGTATGATGGGGTAGGGACAGCTGGGAGCATTACACAAACTTTACTGTCTGGAGAGGGTGTCTAAGCCCAAATTGTTTACATCCTCTTTGTCTCCTGCTAGAAACCAATTCCAAAGCAATCCAAAAATCTCACTAAACATCTCCTTACGTTTTCTTTTAAACACAAAATAGCAGAAACAAGTTAATCTGGCTGTGATCTAATGTGACAAATAAACAACTTTATATTACTCTTTGAGGAATGGAGTCCATAATTTATGGAATAAAGACTTTACATTCCTGGGTTCTTATAATTATATTCTAATTTTACTGTTGTAGAATAAGAAAAAATATTTATTTCACTATTAATATTCTTCAAACACTTTTACTCTTATGCTCAGAAATTTTTTTGGCTCCTCACTAAGAATAATATCCAGAGCCCAGAGCTTGCATGAAAGGCTCTGTGCAACCCAAGGCAGTCTCTCTTGCCTAATATTTCACTATTCCCCACATGAATTATTTAACCCAGCCTGTGATTTCCTTTTTTGTACTGTATCTGGTATTTGTCTTCTCCTTTATATTCCCACAGCTCACACTCTAGTCTATTCCATTATAACCTCACATCTGGATTATTACAACAACCTACTTAGGTAGTCTTGTCAAGACCATAGTGCAGTCTGTTACTAGATAATTCTTCCTAAAACATGACTTTTACCATGTCCCCTGTTCAAAAACCATCAATGACTCTTAATTCTCAAAAATAGAATTATCATTTTAAGATTTTCCATGCCTGACTCCACAGCAACTTGCCAACTTTCTCTACCTTCCAAATAAACTCCCTCTCTAGGTGTTTTTGTTTTCCCTTTCTCCTACAATGTGTCTTACACATCCCCGACCTCTTTGTACTATTCCCCAGCTTATCTGCCTCTTTGTTCTTACCTGTAGAAAACCTCCCCATTTTTCATGGCCATATGAGCACAGTTTGTAGAGTCCCCAGATAATTTCAACAATAATATGAAAGATCAATGACACAGATCACCGTAACAGATACAATAGTAATGAAAAAGTTTAAAAAATTGCAAGAATTATCAAAACGTAACACAAAAAAGTTAGCACAGACAAAAAATGGCCCAATAGATTTACTTGACACAGGGTTGCCATAAATCTTCAATTTGTAAAAACTGCAATATCTGCAAAGGATAATGAAGAAGCAAAGCATAATAAAATGAAGTATGCCTGTACCTTCCTAAGAGTCATCTACCTAAGAAAGTGTCTGTAGTTGAGGAATTAATAGCCTCTTTTTTTTAACAAAAGAAAATTTGAATCTTACTTTTATTCATGACCTGTGGTGTTCAAACCTCCAGGAAGATTAAAAAATGGGACGATTCAAAATATTCTAAATATTAGTGTTATGACACCAATAAAAATGAATGACACTAATTACTGATTAATAAACTCTTTTGTGCATCTGATGGCTTCAAATTCTTTGTAACCAGGAACACAAAAGTAGGCTACAATCTAGTTATCCACTTACAGATTATCAAAGATAATTTTTAATAATAAATCACCAGGTCATTTTTGGCATGTAACTCAGAAAGTGCTCAAGGAATTGAATTACATGACTAAAATAATACTCCCTCCATTCTATTTCTTTAATTTATGAGTACATAGCTCCTCAGCACTTGTATCTATAAAAAGGAAAAACTGAGAAGTGAATAGATATTGGAACCCATTTTATTCTAGCTATATATCTTATTTCTTATTTCATCCAAGGATAAAAGACCTAACTGAGGAAAAAAACCAAAAAACAAAAAAACCAACCTATTCATCTCATTAAGAAATGTATTTCTCCAAAAAACTTATCTTTAAATGTTTAATAGTTGCTTAACAAAATGTGTACTGTATGTTACTTTGATCAATTTTAGAACAATAGAAATAGTTATAATAAAATTCTAAAAGAAAACACCTTTTAATATTTAGAGCATTGGGATCCCAGGAAATGAGGGAAAACCTTAATTTTCAATTTCAATGTCTGTTTTTGTAGCACAGGAATATAGTACAAAAGTCAATAAAATAAATCAGGTCTAAAATATGACAAAATAGAACCTTGGTGGAAATGAGGTTAACAAAGAGCTAATACACACATTTTAAAATAATAGATTATAGATAATATTGAATTACTATGACATTTATTAAAACATTGAACATTTAAAATAATAAAAAGATTAGTTTAATGTCAATTTTAGTAATATACTTAAAATCATATTTGTTGCAAAAATGTGTAAATACTTGATAAAATATTTAGATGTTAACTTGAAAATATGCAAGGAGATATGTAATTTAAAATTTTTTAAAATTAAAGCAAAAAATTTTTATAAAGTTTAAAAGTAAAGTAAAAAATGTTTAAGGTACACGATTTGAATTCAACCTGTTTTCTTACAAATTAATCTTTGCATTTAGGTGACAATCTATTATATATAAAGAACACACAAGAATAAAAAACAACCTTTTTATTTATGCAAGCCATACTGATAATCATTCAACATGATTTATCAATAAAAACTATGGAAAGCAATTATGTTTCCTGACTTGATGGAGAAATTGAGATAAGACCTTCCCTCCTGACATAAACAATTAGAAAACTGTCCAAAATATATGAAACAATAGTTTGCAAACATTGGACAACCATCATTGGACTTATTGATATTAATAATCTTGATATGAAAAGAAGATAAACAAATGTGATGAGCTCTATGATCTTTGTGACTTTCTCTCTAGAGATATTTTCCAGCCCCTGGTGCAGGTGGGAGTGGGAATACCAAGTATAGAATGGTGGTCTTCTGAAGAGGCAGATACCAGATTTTGGGGAGGTGGAGGCAGCTGGGAATTGAGGAGTAGAGTCCCAGAAAAGAGGGAGCTGTACAGGGAAAGAGTCTTAGAAATCTGCATAAGAAAACCTTGAGTCTGTTGCTGAATTCTAAGTTGCCCATGCATAGTAAACAATCCACTAGTCCAGGAAAAGAAAGACTAGAGACCTGTAAACTAAAAAAATTGCCAAATTTACAAGTCTAGGAGAGTTTTAAGTTTTGAACAGCAAAAATGAAGAGTTTATATCCAACACTCAGGGCATTTAGTAGAAACAGCAGAAGGTGTTAGCAATAGTACCAAAAATAAAGAAAATCCTTAGTACAAAACTACCCTAAACTTGGACTAATAAAGCTTAAAAATAAGCCTCAACATAATTTCATTTATCCTCAGTAACTTTACTATCTGCCAGACCAATATCTAACAACATTTAATTTTTTTAAAAATTCAATACTAAACAATATAAAATTCACAAATGCCCAACACTCACCCAAAATAATTAGATATAAGACCAATCAGGAAAATGTTACCTATAACCAGTAATACAAACAAATAAAAAGACAGAAAAGGCAGGTAATGATTTTAAAAATGCTATCAGAGATAACTTCAAGTATTTAAAAGAAAACATAAATGTGAAGAAAGAAATATAAGTTATAAAATATACAGAGACCTTCTAGAAATAAAAGTTCAGTGTCTGAAATAAAACTTTTACTAGATGTGATCATCAGATTAGATACATCAAAAGAAAAGATCAGTAAATTTGAATATACAATATTTAAAACTATAAAATGAAGTCCAGAGGAGAAAAAAAAAAAAAGAAGAAAAAAGATAAAAACAGATACTCAGGGACTTGTGAGAAATATCAAATAGCGTTGTACAAGGCCCAGAAATGAGAATCATTAAAAATATTAGATAAATAATAGCTGGACATTTCCCAAATTTAATGAAAATATGACTCCGCTGATCTATGAAGATGAACAATCCACAAATAGTATAAAGAGAAAGAAAATTATCCTGTGTTAGTTTTCTATTGCTGCTATTACAAATTACCTTAAACATAGTGGTTTAAAACAGCAAAAATTTATTATCTTAAAATTATTTATGTCAAATATCCAACACAGGTTTCATTGGACTAAAATTGAGATTTCAGCAAAGCTGCATTCCTTCTTGAAAGCTCTAGAGAATCTGTTTCCTCAACCTTTCCACAGCCACACACATTCCCTGGCTCATGACTCCCTTTCTCCATCTTCAAGGCTAAAAACATTGCATCTCATTGTGAATTTTTTTTTGTAGTCATATCTTCCTATAACTTTCTGGATCTCTCTTTCACTTTTAAGACCCCTTGTGAATACATTAGATCTACCCAAATAATTAAGATCCTATTTTAAGATCAGATGTTTAGCAATCTTAATTTCATTTTACAACCTTAATTTCCGTTTGCCACAAATGGTAACATATTCACAAGTTTCAGGTATTAGGTTGTGTCTATTTTTGGATGGCTATTATTCTGCTTACCAGAAATAGCTAGGCACATCATAATAAAATTGCTGAAAAGTAACAATATAGGGGAAAATGTCAAAAGCAGAGAGGGAAAAAGTGCACATTTTGTACAAAAGAACAAAATAATTGTGACAGGAGAGTTTTTTTAAGAAACTTGTAATAGCACACAATGAAATGGTATTGTTAAAGTGCTGAAAAAATGTAAGCACAATGAAAACAACTTTCAAAAATGAAGACAAGTGTCTGTTCATGTCCTTTGTCCACTTTTTGATAGGGTTGTTTGATTTTTTTCTTGCTGATTTTCCTGAGTTCTATATAGATTCTAGTTATCAGCTCTTTATTGGATGTGTAGCATGCAAATATTTTCTCCCATTCTGTAGGTTTTCTGTCTGCTCTCATGATAGTTTCCTTGGCTGCACAGAAGCTTTTTAATTTAGTCAGTTCCCATTTATTTATTTTCATTGTTGCTGTGATTGCCTTTGGGGTCTTCTTCATAAATTCTTTGCCTGGGCCAATGTCTGTAAGAGTTTTTCCAAAATTTTCTTCCAGAATTCTTACAGTTTCATGCCTTAGGTTTAAGTTTGTTATCCACCATGAGTTGATTTTTGTGAACGGTGAAAGGTGTGGATCCTGTTTGAGTCTTCTACATGTGGCTATCCAATTTTCCCAGCACCATTTATTGAATAAGAATTCTTTTCCCCAGTGTTTGTTTTTGTCTGTTTTGTCAAAGATTAGATGGCCATATAAGGATAGTTTTATATCTGGGTTCTCAGTTCAGAAAGGAAACGTTTTAAAAGAAGATAAACTAATGGCCAATAAACACATGAAAAAATGCTCAACATCTCTAATAATCAGGGAAATGCAAATCAAAACCA
>VBSM01002217.1:33310917-33353823 GCA_008086735.1 Cheirogaleus medius
GCACCACATGCACTCACCATCAAATTGGTATTAACTGATCAACACTTAGGTGCACATATAGTACTAACATTCATCAGGTGTCGGGAAGGTGGAAGAGGGGAGGAGGGCATGTGTTATTCACACCTAATAGGTGTGGTGTGCACTGTCTGGAGGATGGACACGCTTGAAGCTCTGACTCGGGTGGAGCAAAAACAATATATGTAACCTAAACATTTGTACCCCCATAATATACTGAAATAAAAAATATTAAATTAAATTTAAAAATTAAAAATACAAATATGATTACTGTTAAATAACAGTATTTATGTTAAATAACATAAATAATTTTTATAAATTATAATATAAATATTTTTATGATTATATAGATAAAATATTTATTATACAATTATTATTGATTTTAATAATAATCACTTTAATTCTGTATATTTACAAACTATAAAAGAATACCAATGATCATCTCAATAGGTGATATAATTCAATACTCATTGATAACAAAAACTTATGGCACTACCTTCATTCCATCTACATTTATTATTTAGAAATATTCTGTAAGGAAGAGCTGTCTTTTGTTCCCCGTATATTTACTTTTTATATTATTTATTTACATTATATGAAGATATAAATATTTATTTCATCTTGTGGGTTAAAATTCAACAGTGTAATTTTTTTTCTCAATTTTTTCCTTTTTTGGACATTGGACATGTTCTCAGTTTTGCTCCTGTGATCTTTTGACCTTTTTTTTGTGCAGGTCCTTACATTCTGCCATCACAAAATGTTCCAGGCTTATCTTTTAATTTGCCTGTCTTCACCCCAGAATCAACTACTTCTCCCAGGATCCGTGGTCTTAATTGGGAAATGGAATTTAGACATAGGTGTATTATAGGTATATTCATGGCTACTAGGATGCCATTGTTCCCAGACCTTTAATAGTGGACATATCTAGGAAAACATGTGACTGTATTTATATATGTGTATGGATTAATATATATGAAATGTACATATACATATTGTAACCATATACCACATATATACATTTACATTATTTTCTATGTCTATCTCTATCTATAAACTATACATTTATATGATATCATAGATTTCAAACCAATAACATAAAGTTTATTCCATCTTTTACCCATGACTCATTGTCTACCAATTATTTGATTTGTTTAATCCTAATATTTTATTTGTTCAACACTATTCTATATAATATATGTATATATCAGTGTGTGTATGTATGTGTATATATAGTGTCAGAATTGCTAACTCATATCCCTGTGAGAAACAGACTAACGACTGAATGTTATTTGTGTACAGTTTTTGTGTCTTCCAAATTCATGTAATGTAGGATCACAGAACAGAAAAGGGATATTATAGAAAAGTTCTGAATTGTGCTGGGTCTTTAATTTAGTTATCATCACCAATGTTAATTTTCTGATTTTTGCAATTCTGCTATTGTTATTTACAATGTTATCCATTGGATGAGGAGCATAAGGGAACTCTGTACTGTTTTTACACATTTTATTGAAAATCTCATTTTTTAAATTAAAACAAAAACTTTCAGAAAACTAGAAGTAGAACCTGATAAAAAGCATCTATCCAAAAATTTACACCTAATGTCATAGTTAATGGTGAAAGACTGAGTGCCTTACCTCTGTTACTATGTATTAAACAAGGATGTTTGCTCTGTGACTTCTATTCAACATTGTCCTAGAGGTCCTTGCCAGTTTAGTAAAGCAAGAAAAGAAAAAAAAAACTATGAAAATTATATAGAATATGTAGAACTGTCTTTATTCACAGATGACATAATGTATATGCAGAAAATCCTAAGGAATAAACAAAAAGCTAATAAAATGAATTCCACGAGGTCACCAAATAAAAGTTCAATATAAAAATCAATTGTATTTCTATATACTAGCAATAAACAGTAGGAAGTAGAAATTTAGAAGACGTTTACATCAGTATTAAAAAATGAAATATATAAAGTTAAATTTAACCAAAGATATATAAGAACTGTTAGTGAAAACAAAAATTACTTGGAAATTAAACAAAGGATATCTAATACCTCTACACTATACTATAAATCATTGCTGAGAAAATAAAGAATAAATAAAGAAGTGGAAAACATATAATACCTATGTACAGAAAGTCTGTTTTGATGTGAATTTTTAAAATTTGAATCTAGAGATTTAGTGCAATCTTACTCAAAATCACAGCAAGCTGAGGTGTTGTTTTGTTTTGTGTTTTTTGGCAGAAATTGGCAAGACTATTTTACAAGTTATATAGAAATGCAGACACCTAGGATGGCCAAAATAATTTTGAACAATAGCAAAATTTGAGGGCTTATACTTTCCGACTTTAAGTACTATTTATACGAGTATAATAATTAAGAGATTACGGCATTAGTATATTAGCATATAAATATATATAATAAATACTGAAATCAACTAAGAAAAAATAGAGCAACCCAAAATAAACATGCATACACACACACACACACACATACACACACACGGTTAATCAGTGTTTAACAAATGTGCAAAGTTAATTAAATGTGGAAAAGATTTTATTTCCAAAAGTGGTTCTGGTATAAATAGACATCTACTTGAAAAGATATGTACCTCAACCTTTACTTTATACTATACATGCTAAGTTGATTTCAAGTGGATCATAGATGTAAACATAAAAGTTAAAACTATAAAACTTGTAGAAAAATAAGATAGAAAAAAATATCTGTGACCTTGATGTAAGCAAAGGTTTCTTAGAACTCAAAATATATGTGTTACAAAATTTAAAAAATAAATAACTGAGTTTTATTATATTAGAAACTTCTGTGCTTCAAAATACACTATTAAAAAATGAAAAGACAAGACATAAAGTGGGAGAAAATATTTGCAATACATATATTTGACAAAGGACTGCTTTCCAGAACATATAAGAATTCCTACAATTTAAAGAAGACAGCCAGCCCCATTAAAACAAGCAAAAGAATTGGTAAACAGTTCATAAAAGAAGATAATATAAAAGACTGATAGTCACATGCAAGATGCTCATATCATCAGTCATTCAGAAAATACAAATTAAAATCACAATAAGATGCACTACACATTCACTAGAAGGGCTAATATTAAAATGTTTGGCAGGAATTCCGCTTCTGCCGGTGAAGGATTAACTGCTACAGGGATTGTCTTCTCAATGTAAACAGAAAACTGGACAAAATATTTGAAACAACTGTTTCCCCAGATATTGAACAACACACAGAGGAGGACTGGGATCTCTAAGAGAAAGGAAACAAATGGGGTCAACCCTGTAAATGTTCCAGTGTGCTTTCTGGAAACAATTTCCATGCCTCAGGGTAGGAAGGATGAGCCGAAATGGAGCCTGGTAGCCTTGTAGATTCACAGTTTTAAAAAGACAGACATCAGAGTTCAGAGAAGCCAAGATGCTGGAATTTGTGAGTCAGAATAAGGAAGAAGAGGAAGCTACAAAGTGAGAGGCTCTTCTTTAGAAATTTACAAGTTGATTCTAAAATTTATATGGAAATTCAAAGGACATAGAACATACTAATGAATTTTGAAATAGAAATAAAAGTCAAAGTTAATATACCATCCAAATTTAAGAATTTAATAAAGCTATAATAATCAAGATATTGTCATAATGGTATTAAAGATATGCATATAAAACAAAATTAAGAGTCTAGAAATACACCCATGCACATATGAGCAATTGATTTTGTTAAAAGTGTGAAGATAAGTACTGGTGATGTATGTTGCCTTTTCAACAACATATGATGGAACAACTGGATATCTAGTAAAAAAAAAAAAAATCAAGCTGAACCTTTCCTCACACTTCAACAAGATTAGAAACCTAAATGTGAGAGCTAAAAATATGCAAATTCTAGAAAATGCAAATAATAGAAAATCATCATAACCTTAGCATAAGCAGAGATTTCTTAGGATACATAAAGTTAAATCCCTAAAAAATTACAATACGGACTTTATCAAATCAAAAACTTGTAAAAATAAATTATTAGAAAATGAAAAGGCAAACCACAAACCCAAAAAAAATATTTGGAAAACAATAATCTGATAAATGACTTGTATCTAGAATATGCAAAGAACATACAATTCAATAAGACAAATAAAAAGCTTTAAAGATTTGAACAGACATTTCACCAAAGAAGATATAAAAATGACAAATATGCATAAGAAAAGATACTCAACATCATAAGACATTAGGGAAATGCAAATTAAAATCACAACGAAATACTATTTCCTACCTTTGGTAATACTGTCATATCTAAGAATCTTTGCCTGACCTAACCTAATAAAGCTTTTCCCCTATGTTTTCTTCCCAAAATTTTATATTTTTAGGTTTACATTTAGGGCTCTGATCCATATTGAGTTAATTTATATATATGGTGTGGGATATAGACTGAAGATCATATTTTGCATGATAGCCAATCATTCCAGCACCGTTTCTTGTTTCCTTTAGCCATTGAATTGACTGTGCATCTTGCCAAAATTCAGTTGTTCATATATGGGAAGTTCTATTTCTGGACTCCTTATTGTATTTCATTGATCTATTTGTTTATTTTGATGCCAGGACCACATTGTTTTGATTACTATCACTTCATAATAAGTCTTGAAATAAAGTATTCATCCTTTCAACTACTTCATTCTTTTTAAAAGTTGCTTTGGCTAGTGTAGGTCATGTCTAGGTAAATTTTAAGATCAGTTTGTCACTTGCCACAAAAATATCTTGTTGAGATTTTAATTGTAATTGATTTGAAACTACAAATTAATTTTGGGGAATTTACATATGAAAATATTGAGTTCTCTAACCCCTGTGCAAGATATGTGTTTCAATTTATTTAGGTTTTCTTTAATTTCTCCCAGTATTGTTTTGTGGGATTTTTGTACAGGTCTAGCACATCTGTTATCAGATTTATCCCTAATTCATATCCTTTTCATATGTATGGGGCATCATCAATCTAGACCTCCAAACCAAATTTTACTGGGGGTCCATCCTGTTTCTGTGGAGTGATCACAACTTCAGGGAACAGGACCATTGCCCCAAGGCAAATCACTGAAAAGAGTATCACCAAGTCTCATTCAGGCAGAGCAGTCTTGAGGAAAAATGCCAATTGGCCTGGCTGGTTTTCTATGCCCAACTCTATCTGTCAGGAGTGATTTTCATAGTAAAACAAAAGATGACTTTACAATAGTGACTTAAATGAGTGGAGAATTTTTTTGTATAATAAGACCAGGGGTAGATAGACCATGACTAGAAAAGTGATTTAAGGACACAGGCTCTTTCCACCTTTCTGTATCAACAGCCTTAGTGCTAACTTACATCCTCACAATCATTGCTCCATGGTTGTAGAAAGGGTGCCGCATCTCTAGGTAATACATCTGAATTCCAGGCTGGAAAGCAGAGAAATGGGCTAAAGATTAAGCCAATCTTTTGCCAGATTGAGATTGCAAAAGATTAAGCCAGTTCTTTCTTATCAGAAAAGCAAAATCTTTCCCAGAAATCCTATTCAGCAAACTTCCACTTATATCTCATTGACTACAAATGGGCCACAAGGCCACAAGGCTATACTTATCCTCTAAGAAGTCTGAGAAATTGATTATTTTATCTTTTTCAATGTCTATGATAGAGTCAGGAAGACAGAAAAGAGATTATATTTGAGTATTGGGTGAGCCATACTATAATGTCTGGCACACTGACCAATACTATGACTGAAGAATAGAAAAATATTATTGTTGCGGCCTGAAATAGGGCCCTATCTCTGTGGTCAGGGGAAAGCATGATCTATTTTTGCAAGAAAAGGTCAGGGCACAGCTAAATTGACTGAAATAATAGTTACCCAGACACACAGAGTTAAGGTAAATCTCTGGAATTTCTCTTAGCATAATGATACTCAGGCTGGGTTTTCAGGAATATTTTTTATTTACATTGAATTCAAGACAGAGATAAGAATGACAACCGTTACCCACTCCTAAGGCCTAGTGGTATTTCTCTAGAGACTAGAAAAGACACACTGTATATGGAAAAATTAAGAGCATGGGTATGAAGTTAGAGCCCTGTGTTCACATCCTAGCAAGTGAACATGCCTATTACCTGGATTTGTCATAGTCAATATGTTACTTAAGTCTTGGCAGCCTCAGTTTTCATCTCTATAAAATGGGGATAATTATACCCAATGCCTACAGTGTTTGAGGAGATTGAGGCCATTTACATACAGCACCTAGTTTCTACTGCCATTTCAAAATGCCCATTTTCTTCTCTGTTGCTTCTTTTCTCTATTTTTATCCTTTTATTTTTGGTGACTGTATTTAAAGCATCTCCCAAGCTCCTATTTATGCCCTTCCCCAAAGGACTCCTTAAATGCCAGGTTATGTCCAGATTTTCAGAAGTTCACATAATATTTGTTCAAGAGCCATGGAAACATATATGTCTGGCCAAATGGCCTTAACCTTCTCAGGTTTAACCAAGCTATAGTGTTGGGGAGCACTTCTCAGATCGGCAGTGTTCAGGAGATGAACTTTCTCGTGATTTTGAGATTTACTTGCTTTCAGTATAGGTCAATGCCAACATATCTCTTCAGAAAAGCCTTTCCTGATCCTCTAGTCAAGTCATACCATTTTATACCCCCTCATCTTAGCATATATCTCCCTTTCCAGCACTCACAGCAATTCTAATTTTGCATCTGTATGACTGTTTTTAAATTTTGATCTGTCTTTCTGAAGAAAGGGACAATATTTTCTACTGCTCACTACTATATACTAAGTGCTATAGCCAGAGTCAAGAAATGGAGAACATTCCAGAAGAAATCAAGTATCTTTTCTGAATTTTCCCTTAAACCAATCTGATCTCTTCCCCTTTCTACAGTTTAATTTGTCAGCGCTTACTTGGCATCTTGGAGTTAGGAAGCTGCTGCCTTTGTGCCCAAGATGGTGGAAATAGGTTTCTCTATCATGACCAACTGAAGGGTGTCCTTCCGATTCTTCACTCCTTTATATTTTCATTCACTTGCTGAAATAATTTTAAGGAAGAAAATACCTCATGCGGCTCTCATTTTTATTTTCATACGTGACAGGATAAAGTTGCCAAAAGTGGGGATTGGGGTAAAAGGCTCTAAAAATGCATTTCCACTCAAGCTGATGACCTCTAGAACAACGTGCAGCTGAAGGGACGTTTCCTGTCCTGCAACCACAGAAGAAAGGGAACGCGAGCTAATGATTGCCTGTTGAGGCCCAGGATTCTGAGTGTAGCCTTGTAAGAGCTGTGCTAAGAAGTTCCTGTACTGTCTACCACCTCCTATTTGGAAACCCACTTGACTTTTTCCATTAGTGTTTTTCTTCTTTTTGAAGTGTTGTAATTCAGCCTCAGTGTGTGGTCTGGCTTCCTTCTCACTAGAGCAGAGACTGGAAGAATTGAGCCAAACTTTGGTGGGCCAATGATAAAAATTGCTTCTATTTTCCATTTTAACAATTGTTTTGACTTTAACCACTTGGAGGCTGAAACTTTTTTGCAGGGGATGGAGGGGGGAATTTCGATATCTATAAATAACAAGTAAATATAAATAAAGGAATACATTTATATGATGTAGAACATAAGAGGAAAAATATCCATTACCAAAATTACTTCTAATTCCCAATTTAATTTTTTTTTTAGAATTTGCTTCTATGTGATTTTTCAGGAGTCATCAAATTGCTATACACTATAACTTTGCCACCACAAGCCCACTTTCTCTGCTCTATAATGTACTATACTTCCTTTTAAGATTCCAAATTGGGCTTGAATTCATGTCCTTCTACAAGTCATTTCACACTTGAACCTGAACCAACTCCCTGACAACACATTTTGAATGACTTAGTGGGGGAAATGTCCTCATTTAAGACATCATGGTATATTCATTGCCTTTCTGGTTATCCATAATTGAAAGAAATATAAGAGAAATCTATTGTAGAGTACAGAGTGTGGTGTTTCTCTCACTATGTTGGAATTTATGTTCATAATAAAAATTATGTAATAAAATATGTAATAAATTAAGGAACAAACATGTGGCTACAAACTGAAATTCAACATGACACTATAACATTAATGTTGAAACAGTAGACAAACCATTTGTTTTTATTGCCTCAACTATTAAAGTCTGATAAATGGGATAATGATACCTGTCTCCAGTATACTGAAGAATTAAGGAGTTATTTTCTCTAATGTTTTTCTAAAGTCATCTGGCCCCCAGATGCACTGTTTTTAATAATAATATTAGACATAAGTAAGTAATGAACTCTATTTATTTTTTACTATCTAGCTCAATATTCAACTTAGACCAAATTCAGAAGTTTTAAAGCACTATCACGTATCTTACCATTTTATAAAAATAACTTGCTCACAACTCACATTCACCCTATGTTTATTAATTATACCCATAGATTCTGAGGTTGTGTCATCTCCCTGTAAGGTTGATATATTACTGTGTCCCTCAGGATCTTCAACTTTAATTCACTTTAAACCTATGCTTTGAACTAGAAGTTTTCTTTTTTAAAAATAATTACTGTAGGTGTTTACTCCATTTATTAATTTCCATATCTATTTATTCAATTCGTATTTATTAAGCACATTGCATGTGCATGTCTTGGAGAAATGCCAAAAATAAGAAACATAAGTTCCCTGCCTTTCATTAACTTATATTTGGGGTAAGAGTAGGTGCAGCTATGAAGAAAAATGAAAGGTAATATGGGATAGGGAGTGATAAGATGGACAATGACCTCTCTATGGAAGTGACATTTAAAAAAGATCTAAAATATGTGAAGAATCAGTCACTGCAAAGGGGAAACAACGTACCAAGCAGAGAGAAGAGTCAGGGGAGAGAGGTAAGGAATAGAACGCCCAAGCATTGGGCAAGAGCTAGATCCCACAGGACCTGTACCATATGGCGAGTCACTGGGATTTTATACAGACTATGATCCCATTAGAGGGTTAGGAAACTTTTGTGGTGTTAGTTTTTAGTACTATAAAGGCCTGTTTCTTTGACAGAATTGGAAAAAAAATCAATCAATAATTATATATTGAAGGTTTTCATTGTGCAAGGTATTGGACTCAATGTGTGAGGAAATAAAGAACAGGGTTAGAAGAAGCTTAGCCTCCAGAATCCTACAGGGTATTTGAGTATATGAATCACATATACATAAAGAGGAGTTTTACATCAGGAGACTGTGTATGCCAAATTAGTGGTATGAAATACAAACCCATATTTCTTCTCTTTAAAGAACTGAAACCTGACTGGGTGGATAAAATGGTCATAGGTAAGGCAAATGTATGCCAGCGTAAAATTACACTACTCTACCTGCAAAGTACTTAGAAAATAGACACATCAATATGGCCTAGAGCATGAAGGTGATGTTTGTTGGAGAAAGAAGGCATTAGCGGGCCCGTGAACAGCATGCAAAGATCAGAGAGAGGGCGAAAGAGAAGATGTAACAGAATTTAATATGTAGGAATCTCAGGGCAGTGAATTTTCTGGACCAACAAGAAAGAAGAGAAGCATTGAAGCATGTTCTTGGGAGTTGCAGACATAAGAAACTCAAATCTAAGAAGAAAGTTGTATATTTAATTTTGAAAATGCTGTCAGAATTTGTTCAGGGGGGTAATGAAAGCTATAAATAAAGAAGACTAGAATGGGAGTGGTATGAGGGAAGTTTCAATAAAATTTTAAAACAGTAGAAGCAATTTAACCCAATCTTTATATCTTATATACATAAAAACAGGAGCTTAAAGACTAAACTTATTTTTTTCAGGTTTTCATGGCCTGTGAGGGTCAAGGAAGGAAAGAGAGAGAGAGAGAGAGAGAGAGAGAGAGAGAGAGAGAGAGATGAGTAGGTGGTTGAAACTGAAGACAGAATGAGCTTATACAGCTCAGCTTGGGGTAGTGGTACTATATTAGCCAAAAAGGAGATGATTTAAGTATATGTATCATAATATGTATAAAGTTTATATACATTATACATAAAGATATTTTAATTTTTTAATTGAAATATAACTTTCAAGCAGTAAAGAATAAGCATTTGAAATGTACATGCCAGTGGATTTTTGCAAAGGGACGTTATTTACATAACTAACAACCAGATGAAAAAAGTAAAACATATAGAAGATATCCAAAAAGACTAGTTCCTGATGGCTGACCAGTTAAAATGCTCCCAATGATAAAGAATATCCTCACTCCTCTGAACTGGATTCCTTTTGTCAGTTTAAATTTAAATCAATGGAGCTATACAATATTGGTATTGTTTTATGTCTGGCTTCTTTGATTCATTTATTAATGAGGCTCATCTAGCTGTTGCATATAGCATGATTTTTTTCTTTGCTATTTCTGTACATCATTCTAATGTACAAATATGCAAAAATTATTATTGATGGATATTTGTGTCCAGTTTTCTATTTCGAATAACACCGCTGTGAATATTCCCACCTGTCTTTTGGTATACAATGATATGTGTTTCTCTTCAGTATATTACCAAGAGTGGAATTGTTGGGTGATACAGTGTATATACACTAAGCTTTATAGTTTTCCGAAGTGGTTATATAACTTCACATTCCCATCAGTGGTGTATTCGAGCTCCAGTGTTCTATATGCTTAACAGTTGCTGTTCCATTATGATTTTAATTTGCATTTCTGTGTTCACTCAGAAGGTTAAGAGCCATTAAACATATTTATAGGCCATCTAGAAAACTTTTTCAAAGTTCCTGTTTAAATCTTTGGTAATTACAATCAAATGAGTTATCTTTTTCTCATTGATTCATAGGCATTATTCATATATTCTGAGTGCATATCTTTTGCCATATATACATATTAAAATGTCCCTCAAACTTTATGGCTTGCCTTTTCACTCTTATAATGGTGTGATTTTAATCAACATTATTTTTTCTAATTTTAATAAAGTTCAACTTATCAATCTTTTCTTTCTGGATAGTGTTTTATGATTTTAATGAATAATTTTTGGAAAGAATTTTAAGAAATATTTTCCACCAAATGGATATGATGATTTTTTTTTTAATTTAGAACCTTATCTTTTTATCTTCCACATTTAGGTCTACATGCCATTGGGACTGACTTCACATGTGATGTGTGAGATAAGAATAAATTACCACTTTTTCTATAAAGATTTAATTGACTCAGCACTATTTATTGAAAAGATGACCATTTCTTTATTGCATTGTTTTTAACTTTATTGAGATAAAGTTGACAATTAAAAACTGTATATATTTAAGGTGTACAACTTGATTTCATGTGTTTGTACATTGTAAAATATTCACCACAATCAAGATAACTAACATATCCATCATCTCACATAGTTACCTTCTTTTTAAAAACAATTTTATTGTAAATCAAGTAAGTATATATGAATGGGTCTGCTTCTGGACCCTGTATGCTATTCCATTGATCAAATTGTCAATTCATATACAAATACCACATATTATTTTCTTAAAGTAGTTTTTTAAAAATCTTGATATCTGATGATATAAATCTTCCAAATTTGTTCTTCCTCAAGATTGTCATGGTCATTGTTTGCTATTTGTATTTTCATATAGATTTAGCCTGTTAATTTAAAAAAGTTAGGATTTTAACTTAACTATTTAATTCTACACAGATTAATTGCATTTATACACTAGCTACAAACATTTAGAAAATAAAAAAAGAAATCAAAGGAAACCCAAATAAGTAGAGGAAAACACCATGGTCAGAGATTGGAGGATTCAATTTTGCAAAGATGTCGGTTCTTTCTAAATTTATCTCTTAACATGGTATTTTCCTCCCTATATTAGGTTTTTTCTTTGATTTCTCTTGGAATATTTAGTAGATTTCTATATAGCGCTATTGAAATTTTGTATTAGATTTATTCCTAGGTATTTGGTGATTTTCAAACTACAGCAAATTTATCTGTCTTTCAGATTTTATTTTCTAAATGTTTGTAGCTAGGATATGAACATAATTCATATAGAAATTATAATCAGAAATATTTCTTTTTTATTAATTCTAAACATTTATCTATGCATTAGTTATTTTCTTTTCTTTTCTCTGAATTATTCTCTACTAATCTATAATCCAATCACTAATCCTGTTTTCTGAGTTTTCTAAGACGCCACTAAATTTTAATTCTTAATTTTAAGTACTTAAGATTTTCACTAGATTCCTTTTTTAAAGATGTTGATATTTGGTGGAATTTTTCAAACTGTTATCTATTTTATTAGATACAGTAAGCTCAGTTATTTTAAAATCTGTCTATATCTCCAAAATTAGGATCACCTGGGCATCTGCACCTATTTTCTCTTTGTTTTGGGTTACTTAACTGTGTTTATTGACCAATTTTGTAAGTTTTTGTTGACTGTTGGAGAATATATAGAAAAATTTGTAGAACCTTTGGATGAATCCTCCAAAGAGGATTGACTGTGTTATTCCACCCAAAATGAAGTGCAGACAAACATTTCATCTGGGCAAAATGGGCCTATTTTGAAGTTTGTTCTCACTCCTTTTGTGCAATGTTTGCAGAAACGGTAATTTTTAAAAAAGCTTAAGTGTTTAAATAGTACCATTTTTATTCGCAGCACCTGAATACCAATTTTGGTCTTCCTAGCACAATAAGATTTTCAAAATCTCTGCTAAACTGTTTAGTTTCTAAGCACAGTGTTGCAGTTTCTTCATGTCTCAGAGTCAGTAGATGCTTGCTAAGGGTAGAAATTATGTGTAGAATGTCAGAGTCACTTTTCTGCAGTTCCCTGATTTGGGGTCTTCAAGTTTCTAGACTGCTACTTTGTGATCAATTTCTACTTTCTGGACTGGGAATTGGCTGCCGATGTGAAAAACTGGAGGCACATGAAGGGTTTATTTCTGTGCATTTCCACTCTCTTCAGGAAATTGGTTCCTTAATTTCTTTCTTTCTTCTTTTCTTTTATAATCTAGCTTTCTTAGTTGATCTCATTGGGAGTATTTGTATAATACCAACTGCTGCATCACAGAAGGAAAACTAGAGCTTTAAATACAGGGGGTTTTGTTGTTGTTGTTTTTTCTTTTTTTTTTTGAGACAGAATCTCGCTGTTGCCTGGGCTAGAGTGCCGTAGCATCAGCCTAGCTCACAGCAACCTCAAACTCCTGGGCTCAAGCGATCCTCCTGTCTCAGTCTCCAGAGTAGCTGGGACTACAGGCGCAAGCCACCACACCTGGCTATTTTTTTCTATTTTTAGCAGAGATGGAGTCTCGCTCTTGCTCAAGCTGTTCTCAGAACTCCTGACCTCAAGCGATCCTCCCGCTTCAGCCTTCCAGAGTGCTAAGATTACAGGCAACAGTTTTTTTTCAAAAATAAAAGACATCTAAGAAAAAAATTGAAAAAGGAAAGTCCAGATATTATTAAGCTATTTACGTTTTTTGCATATTCGGTGTATTTTACAATCCGAACGCATGGCATGTAAGAAATTTCATAATCTGATTCTAAACTACTTTTCCAATATCATCCCCCACCATCTCCTACCAAGCTGAACTTCTCAAGATTTCAAACATATATGTATTTCCTCAAATCAACATTTCTGCATGCTATTTTATGCACACAGATCTAAGCTCTTCAATTGGCAAATCCTGAATATTTGTATGCGGCCAGTGGAGTAAAGGTGTTATAAGATTTGGATCTTTTAGTTCACGAGATAGCTGCCCAAAGCCAGGGATGGACAAAGAACTCAGGAAAGTTGCTTCCAGCGGAGAATTATTTCCCCATTTTCCAAGGTGTCCCATAAAAATATTAATATATGTGTCATGATATTAACAAATTTGGAAACAGTTGCCAAAAATATCTGTATCCTTATACATAATCAATTTTCATTCCATGAAAGATTTTACTCATTATTTAAGACCTACTCAAGTATAATCTCCTTTCAATTCACTTAATTCATCTCTATAACAACATAATTTTATGATTTTGTGGCTGTTGACATTGTACCAAATATATGGGTCTTGAAGTTAGAAAAACTACATTTGAATCCTATATGAGGTCTTGTGGTCTTTGGTAAGTTCTCTCTGAGTGTTAGTTGTCATATCTATAAAATGAAGGAAATGCTACATACCTCATTATTTTAAAAATACTTATTGAATGCATATTTTATGCTAACCACTGAACTGGGCATTGGATTAAAAGAGAGACTATCTATGAATGCATATAGCAGCATAGGAAATAACATTTTATAGTCACTTAATTTTAAATTTTACTTTTATTATTTTAAGATCAATGAGTTAGATTAATAGCAGTTGATAAAAGAGTAAAACCAATTCACAGAAATTTAAAATTTTAGATCCATAGATTCCAAATTTTAGAATACACAAATTGTACCTTGCAACATTAATCCCTTTAAGCTCTTATTCTTCTATAGGTGAATGGTAAATAGTCTTCTTGGACATCTTTTACTCATGAGATTCATTAATTTAAGTAGAGAACCATACACGCCATCTGCTTGTTAAGTTTGCTTTTCAATTCATAATTATCTTTATGGCATTGGCTCATTCATCCAGTGCTGTAGGTTGTTAAGAATGCACGCCCTAAGTCAGGCAGACCTGGATTTGAATCCTGTCTCTACCATTTACTAGCTGTTCACTGTATGTTTATAGCATTTTTCTTGGCTAGTTAACCAACCTAGGCTCAAGCTTTCTCATCTATAAAAACTGATGTAATAATGATATAGGATTATAGGAATTTTGTGAGACCAGAAGGAGATTCTCCATATGAAACTACATGGCATAGCAAACAGTAAGTGCTCAATAACTGCTGGATATTGTTATTATTCCAATGTTAGGCTCTTTTCCAGGAGTCCTAATATATTAGCCAAGGACCAATTTAATATATGTCCTGTTTCCATCTTAATTTTCCAGAGTCCTCAATCCCAGGTGAGGGTTTTGGAAGAAGGTTTTCTTTCTTAAATATGTTTGGGCAGGCCAGTTATTCCACATAAATCAAGTACTCCCTTGAGGTTCCCCAGTTTTTAAAAGCATGGGAATGTGGGTAGTCTTGGCTTCACTGTCTTTGTCCGGTGTGTAGGATGTCCTGGCAGTCCATCCACTTAAACTAAAATTTGGCCTTGGGGCTGGGTTCTGTTCACTTCCTCCTAACTAGGCTTTCAGGCCAGGAAAATGTTGTAATAGAGTTTCTTCTCTCCAGAAAATCCCTGGAGATTCCTCCTCTTGGACTTGAGGATAGACATTCATATACTGCCTTCCTTGGATGTTTTTTAGTTTAGCTGAGGATTAAATTTTTCAAATTGTCTGCCTTAATAAATATGTCCAACCTTTCTATTCATTCTTTATTTGAACCCAAGGTCAGGGGGCTGTTTATATTTAAGCCTCTTCCAGAAACCCATATTCTTTTTCTTTGTAACCTTTTAACCCACTTTTTTCTTTTTTTCGTGTTAGGATTTTTAGTTGCTTGCTGACTTTCCTTTTTATACATTTAATCTTCTTTTATTTTATATTTTAATATATGCACTAGGGCACAATGATACCTCTTTTATAATAACATGAAAGGCAGAGAAAAAAATAGTTTGGACCAAGAACAAAATATTCAGGAAACGGACATGGAAAAGACCCATTTTTAAGTTTAGCTGGTAAAAACATAAGCTCTTTAGGGAGGGAGAAAGTGCTTCCAAAGGATAGCCCTTGTAAAAGAAGAGACTCCCATGGCCCTGATTCACAGTCTATTTATTTTAAGCTTGTGTTTCTGAGTGTGGTGTGAAAAATGGAAGACATGATATCAGCCCAATTTATTGTTGAGACTTGTAGGTCAGAGAGCAGAAATTTATAAACATACCGAGGGTTGTATGCAGTGGCACAAATGACTGCACTGGCTTCCAAGGATTAATCCGTACAAAACACCATTGCTTATAAGCCCTTCACCCATCTGCTATCCAGAATTTTCTGGTTTTCTGATTGAAGGCACAGGAAAGAGTGGGTGACATGCATAGGATTGGCCAAGAAACACAGAGATGATCCTGGAACATCTACATACTATTTCTAAGAAACTTTTTAAAAAAGCATGACAGCCAATGGCTATATAGGAGAGTATTTCTTTAGCTAAGAGAGGTATGCATTTCTTAGGGGAAAGAGAAATTCAATCTATGTACTCTAGAGGCATTTTCATTTTTCCTTTAATGGGGAAAAGGCTAGTAAACTATTTCAAACACCTACACAGACACCGGTTCTAATGAATAATGCAGCGACACCTGAGTTCCCTAAAGAGTAGTCAGCACCTTGTGAACTGAGGGTTGTGAAAGGTCATGCATGAACATCCGCTTCCCCTTAGACTGTGAAGTTGGCAATTTTCACTCCCACTTCCTCTGTCTGTACTTCCATCCACCTTTCCAGATATTACATTCTATAAGAGATCTCGAATGCATTGCATTCTTACAGCACATGTGAAAAGAATTCATTAATTAAATGAGATTGACTTCTGGCCAGGGACAGTAGAGGATCAAAATACGTCTGCAGGAAGCTGTAGATCCAGCTTGGCCCTCCACTTCTAGTCTCACCTCCCACTGTCTCTACTCCCTGCAACGTGTACAAAGAAGAGCCTGATTTGTTGCTTGGGATGGTTACTGGACCCTTCTAAAATGTTCTTAGGTGAGGTTTTACATTTCCTGAAGTTTGACATTTCCTGAATTTTCATTAATTCTGATGACTAGGAAATTATCACCTAATGAAATTTAATCGAAGTAGCCATGTACCTCTCTAAATACCAGCTTTAAAATGCTTAGGGAGCCTGGCAAGCTAATTGGCTTTTCTATATGTTCCTTCTTGCAGATCAGTTGCAATCCAATACTGGGAAGACTTCCAGAAGGATTTCATCAAATAATAAGCAGATTATTCAGAGATCCATAATAATATCTTCAGACTCAAGTACAGAGACACTTTTTTGGAATGATTGTAATTGAAGAAAGATTTATAAAAGACAATAAATAGTTAATAATATAATTTTCAATAATAGTACCATAAATATTTTGTTGGGTAGTAAATGATAATTTTTTATTATTTCCAAAATAATATAATAATTTATAATATTTAAACATATTACAAATGCTATTAGTATTGAAATATGTTTATGTTGACAATGTCTTTGACAGATAACATTGTTTACTTTGATCTGGGTAAAGAAAAATAAGTTCGATAATCAATGTAAAGAAGATGCTTTTCTTCTTTCTAAACCTCATTTGGTACAAATATTTTGAACATGAAGATATAGCCAGTCAAACCCATACATGTCAGCTTATTTGCTGTCAAAATATCTTCTGTGCTAATATCAGCTAAAATACAAAATAATGACATGAATGCTCAGTAGAGCATTCCATTAAAAATATGATTTTATTATTTGGGCTTAAACTACTAATTTACAAGAATGGAAATCCTTATATTAGCTACCAGCTTAATGCCAAAATAGAGTAAGCAATAAATAAACATTTTTTTAAACTAGATATCATTGACTATAAGATAATAGTTATATTCATAGATGTTATTTTTGCTCATTATTTATTAATTTATAAGCACCGTTGAATAGTTGAGGTTAATAACTAGTCCTGTAGCGTTTCTTTTGGACTCACAACATCTAAGGATTTGATTCTTGGTCAATTCTCCTTGTAACTCAATTAATTATTAGGAGTTTATCTGTATCGCATCTAAGACAAATGGGAACTGGGCCAATGTCTAGTTACTGTACCAAGCATTTGTTACCAAGTAATGAGTAGAAGGTATTGATGAGATGCAGCTGTTCTAGAGAGCAGGGCGTCACTCTCTAAGGGGCTGTGTAACTAACAAGGTATAAAATATGAAAGGCCCTCAGAATAGATGGCTTCCCTGAGCTGAACTTATCTAAACAAACAGCTTCATCTTTCATAATCACACACGATGCAAATATGAAATAACTAGGACACTGGAAGTTGGGTTTGAGAGGTCTATGTTACTGCTATGATGCTATGTTGCTTCCTGCTTCCTGTGCTGGGTAAGGTCTATCATGTATCATCATGACTCTCTCTGATTGTCAATCCAAATCTAAGACTACTGCTAAAATAATACTACAGCGTATAATTATTACCATTTATATCTCCCTATATTTTTCCCTTGGATAGGCTTGGGTTTACTTCTTTTAGTAAAAGTTTAGTTTTTTAGACTATGTAGTCACCAAGCCATTCCCTAAGAGATAGAAAGATCTACTCCAGAGAGTTCTAGGTATTTATTATATCATATTGGCAAAAGCTTCATTTTGGCAAGTACTACAATCATAGAAGGAGTCTAAGCAGAAAACTCAACCTTAAGCCCTCTGTGGAGGGAATCTGAAAGTAAAAAAGGCCTAAATAAAAGCCAGATACAGACACTGTAAGGGAAGAAAGATGCTCTAATGCTTATGGGTATTTGTCAGAATCAAGGTCAGACAAAGAACTGAGACAATAGCTAGACAAATTGTATTACAGATAAGTCTTCCAGTTTACAAAGCCAGGGCTTAAGAGTGGTCTCATTGACCACGGCAGGTCAGATGCACTTAAAAAGAAAAAAACAAAACCTGAGGCTTTGTTAGTTGATACTTTTCCAGTATTATCTGTCTTACCAAAGAGCCTGGAAACTCTGATTGTAAAACCAAACTACAAGATTAATTGTTTTCAAGTTACAGAAGACATTAATGTAATTTTTACAGTACAATGAGTCTTTAATGTTAGTACAGGCTAATGTTTTCTATTATATGCCATAATTTGTTTCTGAAATTAATGTATATGTAATTTAGAAGTATTTTCTATTGTTTGGAATATATAACATAAAATACCATTTTACTAGACTTAATATTTTACATCTTCTGGTGATCAAAGGGAACAGAAATAAAACAATTTCTTGAAAGCATAATTTTAAGGACTGTCAGTCCTTATATATCTTCTGAACTGAATGCAAGGAAGCCTATATAGTATATTATATTACTTCAGGTAGCATTAAAGAAATTTTACAGAGCAGTTGAAGTGACAGAGGACAGTGGATAGAAAAAGGCCAGATTTTAAAAGGAATAATTTTAAAAAACAATTTCAATAAATTTGGGAACAATCACTAAATTCATTCTTGTGAGAATATTAAAGATATTTTTGATTATTAAAAAAGTTTTAATTGTTAAACACCAGCAATGTTAAAAATAATGCCATTCTGTGTACAATTTCTTTCTAAAAGATTTCCTAACTCTTCAGCTACTCTTGTATAGGCCATATTTAAAAGACAAAAAATTACAAAATAACTGATAAGGAGTTAGAAAATAAAACATAGACTTTATGTGTCTCAGAATATTGGAGATAGAAAAAAATTTAGAGCCCACTAAGAAGAAAGGGCCCTCATAAATAGAGGCCCTTCTAAAAGATCCTTCCTAGATTTAAGAATTTATCAGAAGTAAGCCAGCCCTCAAAGACACCAAAATCTAAACTCAAAAAACATGCATTGGCAAGAATTAACATTAATATAACTATTAAAGAGAGTTTTTCTGGCAGAAAGAAAATGATTAAAGATTGAAACATAGTAATATAGGCAGGGATGATAAATAATAAAAAGTTTAAATACAATTTTAAATCTCAGTGAATATTGATTGTCAAAAGCAACATCTTATATGGTGTAAAATACATGTAGATTTAAAGTACATAACAATAATAGAAAAAATAAGAGTTAAATGGAATTACAGTAAATAAATTATAGTATTTCTGGAAAATGGTAAACATATGAATGTGAAATACAGTCTAATTAATCAATGGTAAATCTTGCAATCTCTAGGGTAAGTATGAAAATAACTAAGGAATACATAACTAACAAAGAGAGGGTAAATAAGGTAATAAAATATATAGATTAAAATAAAAAATAGAAGAACCAAATCATTAGAAAATAAAAAAGATATAGTAAAATACTAAATTCAAATACAAATATATTGATAAAATTTTAAATGTAAATTAACTAAATGTTCCAGCTAAAATTCAAAATTGTCAGAGTGTATTAAAAAAAGTCAACTATATACTGTTTAAGATACAAACATTCTGAATGTTTAAAAGTAAAAATGTTGGATATACAACATGCCCACTCTAAAGAAAACTGGTATGGCTATGCTGATACCTGACAAATTAGCTCTAAGGCAGGAAGTGTTAGTAGACATAGAGAGAGAGACATCCTAATGAAATGATGCTGTCAATTCAATGAGAAAATATGCAATTCTAAATTCTTATGCAAATTCATTTGGGGAGATTTTTAGCACTTATCTTTAGAAACCGATACAAAAAAAAGCAGGAAAAATTGTAATAATAAAGAAGATTAAGAACATGATTATATTAATAATTCATGTTAGGATAAATTGAACATAAATGTTATTGTACATACAGTCTTTCATGATACAAACTTTATCAACATCCACGTCCTCTCCATGATGTAAGGTTAGGGCTGGCCATCTGACTTGTGTTGGCTAATAAGACTTAAGTGAGAGAGAAGCTTTAATACATAGATTGTGCTTTGCCGTATTCTCCTTTTTCTCTACTATTAGGACCAGGAACATACTTTTCTAGCTCCACTAGCCTGGGTACAAGAGAAATGATGACTGCCATGAATAAAGTCCCCTGCCAATAAATGATGGACATGTGTAGTGAGTGAAATAAATATCTCTTTGCCTCTAAAGCACTAAGAGTTGAAATTGTGTTACTGCAGCCTAACCTAGCCTATCCTACCTTCAATAACTAACCTCTTCAACTCTGCAAATTACTCTCCTCCCTACCTTTCTGCAATAATTACCATGATCTACTTTTTCTACTTTATTCTTTACTCCCTAATATTTACTGTCTTCCATTTTTGGGGAGATCACCTTCCATAGGTCACTTGTACTCACACACATCTTGCCAGGTATGCCAAGAATACAAAGCCCTGGTTGTTCTTCACCTGGAACATTTCTGAGTTGTGTTTGTGGCAAACAATCTTGAAGGAAAAGTTAATGTTTCTCTCTGAGACAAAGAAAAGACTTGCTTACTGCTTGTTATAAAATGGTGAATTTTCCATATTCAGTGTTCCTAGTTGTGATACAACCCCACTGTATGCACCTCACCCATCTGGTCTCATCTGCATAATTCCCTTGGGAGGGGTGGTCTGCATAATCCTCAAGCAAGATGTGCTAATAGTCTGCCCTCTGTGCTGTGAGTAAAAGAGAACCTTGTCTCTGACTCAGGAGTCTCATGTCTTCTGCCAGCAACCATCAAATTACTATTAAGCAATGTCTAATTTAGTAACTTGCAAGAAGGTAAAACCCTGGAATATATCACCACATTATATTTTTGACTTAATTATTATTATGTTTAGCACTTATTCTTGTTTACATTTATTACTTATTATTTATATTTATTATGTCAATTACTTATTAATAATACTTATTATCTTCCCACTAAAATGTAATTTCTTTGAAAGTGCAGAATTATGTTTTGTTCGCTGATTTATGCCCAGCTACTAGATTAAGCCTAGGACTTAGTGAAACACTGAATAAGTATTTATTGAATAAACGAATGAATAATGAACAAGCTTCATCACAAAATATTAAGCATCTAAATTTGATGCGTTTAAGTTCCATGCTGGGAATAGGAACTCCATTAGGTGATTTCTATTTTCTCTTGTATTAAGATTATATAATTCTGTGATTGTTATAAACAGCCAGTGCTATAAAAAATTATAAAAAAGATTTAAAATATAACTCATATATGAGAAACACTTAGGAATCCTGCTTTCAAATAACTTAGAAACATGATGGTATAATTTTTTTATGAGTTAATATATAGAAATGGGCTTTATAGATAAAATATATCATGAGTTTCATGTGTGCATGTGTCGATGTGTACATTCACTGAAGAAATTGTAAGAATGGTTGAGAATAAAATAAAATGATTTCTTGCATCCAAATTGATATATTTGGCAGAGTGGTGATATGTTTGAAAGGAGGATACAATTTTTTCCACTTGAAAATGTTTTTTTTGACACTCGACAGGGAGATATGAAAATTCATTTTTACCTTGGTGAATAGCTGGCAGAGAAGCAAGATCATTACAGATATTTTATCTCGGGGGAGTATGTGGGTTTGACAGCTGGAAGGAAGAGGTTAGAGCTCATCATTTGGGTTAAGTGGGAGGAAATTAAAACTCAGAGGTAGGTCAGAACATCTTTAAGAAGGAGGAGGATTTAGGCAAGTGACTAGATAAAGTTCCAGATGGATTGGTTAGTGGGTGAAGAATGGCAGAATAATGGGCTGTGTATAGGAGGAAGTTCAGATTAGTAATTCATCGTGTGGAGTCATATACAGTAAAATGAAAAGAGTTCTAAAGGCTTTTTTCTATGGTGGGAAGTGTAGAGGATAGGAAGGGACAAAACTTATATCCTGATGTTGTTTTCAAATTACCTAGAAAATTATGTTTCTGTTTCTTAAAACACTAGTCAGAATCAAACTATCTCCAGTATATAGGCCAGGTAAAATCTTTGATGTTAATTAAGCCAATCATTTCATACATCAGTTTGACAAACCACAACTCTATTGAAAAGACTAAGAAGGTGTGATTTAATGTTTTCCCCTTCTCTTGAATAATTAACTCTCATAATGTTCTTTTAATTCCAAATTTTTAGAGAAAACCAAAAGAATATAATTATTTACTTGTAGCCAACATACTCCAAATTTCTTTAGAAACAGTGAGCTGTCATGATACCCCAGGTAAAAAAAAAGAGAGAAGAGGGAACATTATATTAGGTTATTTCTTGTAGTAATAGTCTTTATTTTCATGACAGGACATGATCTTTCTATATCCTTTTTTTTAAAAGAAGGAATTTTAGGTTATGAAAAACAGGTGACAGCAATAGACAATGGATAATAAAGAGATTGGCTACAAGATGACAGACTAATAAAATACTTCTAGCTTCCCTCCTGATTAAATCCTTTAAAAGAGAAGAAAAACTATTTTTAAATTGATAATTAATCTAAACATCAAAACAAATGCTTTTAGGACCTGCCTGGGCCAACACAAACAGAAACAGGCTATGCAGGTCGTGGCTCAAAACGTAACTAATGCACACATTATAGCATCTCTGCGTGAGTGGATGAGGAATTCCGAGGGATTTCTGTAAGACTGAAAGCAGGTAGAATCAGATTGATAAGAAACTGCAGCATAAGCATGAAACACTTAAAGACCAGCTATGTATAGTGGAAGACAGGACAAAGTAAGTGCAGGTAAGGAGCAGAATGATGCCCCAAGGATATGTTGGGACATTGAATTGTAAGCTTCACAAGCATTATTGGCAGGTTAGATGCTCCTCTGTCTCTTGCATTAGCTAAGTAAGAGGAAGCAAAGGTATTTGGACAATATCCTAGGTAGCTAGCAACTATTTAAGAGGAGATGAACCCTTCATATCCAGAAGAAATTCTACAATTACACGTCATCCAGACATATCCTATTCATCTCCCACAATCAATCATGCAAATTCCTATACTCAGAAACACATCTAATAAAATTTGAACAGGTGTTCTCAAATATAACAATGACCAGATGACAATGAAACTCCAAATATAGAAAATAATTCAATAATAAGTGTAACACAGAAGGAAATTTCCCCAATGAAAGTTGCTATTTTCCACATGAATGCACATACAACAAAATCCTAAGACAAATCAATGAAGAACTACACATCAAAATGCCATAGGAAAATGTACAACTCTGAGGATAAAAAGAAAACTCAAAAGCTTCTGAAGAAATCAAAACAATATACCCACAAAAGAATAAGAATTATATTTGAATAAGCCTTCTTTGTCAACAGTAGAGGCTACAACATAAGAAGTAGTGTTTATCAAGTTCAGGGAATATTGTGATTGTGAATTTAAATTTTAATCTTTTAGCCAGCCAAACCAGCAATGAACTGAAAGAGTACAATAGAGACATCATAAAACATATAAATACTCATAGATTTCCCTAAAAACCAAACTTCTCCAAGAGAACTACTAGAAGATTATGTCCAGCAAATTTTAAAATAAGCCTAATATATAGGACTAAAAGTGGTAATAGACAAATGGTAAGGAAAAAAAAAACCCTAAATGTTAAGTCTACGTAGCAGTTAATTTCTAACGTAAAATATAATAGTAACATATGGATGCTAAATCCACATGCATGCAACCTGGGAATGGAGGGAAATGCAGAAATGTCAGAATAAAAATATGTAAAATTTTTAAAGAGAGAAGATTGATTTGAGGGAGAGTATATTGCTTAATCCTGAACTTTGATAGAATAATTTAAGGTCAGATTATGTAATAAAAAAGCATAATTTTCACTATCACAAAAGATATTGATGAATAACCTCAAAATAATTGAGGAAAAATGAAAAAAATTAAAGCATCAAAAGACAGAAAGGAATAATAACTATCAAGAGTGCACTATATAGAACATACAAGATATGATAGCTGGAAGATTTCCAAACACATCACTAGTCAACATTTACAAGAGAGAATGAAAATCTATGAGAAAGTTTGAGATTCACGGATTGTCTAAGAATATAAAATTATGCAAGATATACTTACTGGCACTATAAAAGAACATTTTTAAATAAGAAGTAATTTAGTAGATACAAAAGAAGGTAGGCAGCACAATAAAAATAAGATTTCAATGTGAAACTCTTAAATGGAACAAAGAAAAATAATTCTTTCTGATAAAAGATGCATTTCACCAGGAAGATGTTCCAGGCATTAACAAAATAGTTTTGAAAAATACAAGGAGATTTAACAAATGAAAATGTCTAGATAAATTTTAAGACAAATGACAAACATCATTATATATATATATATATATATATATATTCTATCTTTCTCTCTGCATTATAAAAATGAAACTCTTTTCCAAAAATTTGAAGAATTCACAAATTAGCCAGGGACTATGCTATAGACCAAATAAATCTCCATAGAATCCAAAAAGCAAAAACCATGCAGCCACATTTTTAAAAAAACAATCAAGGTACCTACTTATTCATTTTAAACTGTTATGTTATCTCTTTAGATAAAGAAGAAATCAAATTAAAAATAAGAAACTCTTTTGAAATTAACAAAGATGGGGTACTATGTATTAAAATCTGTGGGAAGTGACCAAAGTCATGCTCAGAAGAAAATGTATGCACATGAATAAATTTATTAAAAAATAAAAAAAATGTAAGTATGAGTTATTCAAGCTTCATATCCAAAAAGTAGATAAAAACCATATAAAGCAGAAGAAAGCAATAAATAGATAAGAATACAATTTTCAAGAAAGAGTAGTTAAGACCAAAATGCTGAAAGCTATTATTTGAAGGGAATGTAAATAGATACACTGTGGTAAGACTAATAAAGAAAACAATGAGCAGATTACTACTAAATAATATTAGAAGTGATAAAGAACAATACAGATGTAGAGTGCTACTAAGCAGAGAAGACAAAAATATAAGAACAACTGCATTCTGGGTTGAATTGGGTACCTTAAAAATTCATACGTTGATGTCTAAAGCTCAGTACCTTGGAATGTGACCTTATTTGAAGATAAGGTCTTTACAGAGGTAACCAAGTTAAAAATTAGGTGATTAGGGTGGGCCTTAACCCAATATGATTGTTATTCATAAAAAGGAGGAAATTGAAACAAAGAGATGGACACTCATGAGGGGAAAATGATCTGAAGAGACACAGGAAGAAGAGGCCATATACAAGTCAAGGAGAGAAGCCTGGAACAGATCCCTTCCTCACAGCCCTCAGAAGAAACCAACCCTGCCAAGATCTTGATTTTGAACTTCTAGATTCCAGAACTGTGAGATAATAAATTTCTGTTATTTAAGCCATCCAGTTTGTGACACTTCGTTATCAAAACCTTGGCAAACATTATGTATACCAACTGTATGTTTAGCAATTCAAACTCTATGTATACCAATATATTTGAATATATTAATATTATTCAATATATTAATCTAGAAAAGATAGATGATTCTTATGAATGCTTAAAATTTTTCCTAAATCATTATTATAATTAGTTCAAGAATAGAGAAGAAATTGAGTAGAAAAATTCCAACATACCAATAACCATTGGAGTAATTAAATATTGCTAAAATCAACATGTATAAAAGACACTCAGATCAGATCATTTTATCAATGAGTTCTATTTAAGGAATAGATGATTCCAATCTTTTATAAACTCTTTTCAATAGCACAAATTGGTGTAAATAGATGTAAATTTTCCCAATTTGTTTCACAAAATTAGCATAATCTTGAAACAAAGAACTTGGTAAAAAGATAAAAATAAGTATTATTTAATTTTATTTATGAATTTGTACAAAAGATGCTATATAGACTTTTGGCAACATGTATCAAGCAATATTTTAAAAGAAGAGTGCAACATCAACAACAGTTTCAAGAATGTAAGAATGTTTCAGCAAAAAGAAATACTATAGTCACAGCCAGAAAAGACTAAAGAAAAAGAGTAGGATCTTCTCAATAGATGGCAGAACAAACAAAAAATTCAAACTCAATTTTAATCAAATTTTCCTAGCCAGATTGCAATACAAGGAAATATTCTTAGCTTGATAAATATTATCTAATAGAAACTGCAGTAAGCAACTTACTAACAGTAAATCAGTGACAAATTCTTGTTTAACTCAAGAATGAGATTGACAACCATTTTCAATACTACTCATTACCATTGCAGTGAGGTCCTAAGCAATGGAATCACATTTTTTTTAAAGGAATGAACTATAAATATTACCTAGGAAAAGAACAAAATCTCATCATTTATAGGTTAGGTTTCTTCACAGGTGCATTAGTTTGCTAGGGCTGCCATAAAAATGTACTACAAACTGGATAGCTTAACACAACAAGAATTTATTCTCTCACAGTTCTGTGAACTAGAAGTGAAAAATCAAAATGTTGTCAGAGATCTGCTCCTTTTGAGGGCTTTAGGGAAAAATACTTCTTTACCTCTTCCTAGCTTGTGATAGTGACATTCAATCCTTGTGATCCTTGTCTGAATCACTCTAATCTCTGTCTGGTCACATAGCATATTCCATATGAATTTTTTTTCTTTTTCTTTGTTTTGCCCTTTGGCTGTACTCATATGCATTTTTGTCTTCACATTACCTTTACTCTTCTTATAAGGACATCAGTCATATGGGATTAGGGCCAACCCTAACGCCCTCATCTGTATTTGGTTGCATCTGCAGGGATTCTATTTCCAAAAAAGGTCACATTACAAGGTACTGGAGTGTAAGATTACAAAACATCTTTTGAGGGGATACAATTCAACTCATAAAAATATGTATGCAAAGGATGAACTGAAAAGCCACTAGAAGTAATAAGCAAGTTGAAAAAGGTGACCATACTTAACACCAGCACCAAATATTTCTTTCCCCCTAGGTCAAAAATAACAAAGGAAAAGCTGTAACGAGAGGGAGAAATAGAAGGCAAAGAGTGATTTCCATTCACAGTAACAACAAGAACGGAACAATAAAAATCTTAGAATAAACATTAAGAATGTCATTGACATACAGAGAAAAATCCACCAATTCTGTTATAAAAGTCTAAATATTAAGAAAGACATTCCATTGCCTAGATGGCAAGATATATAATAGTAACAACACACACTCAATAGAAATTAACCTGTAAATTCAATTATAACAGAAATCAAAACACTAAATTTTATCTTTTTTGTGGAATGCCACACACTTATTTTTGAAGATAACATAAAGATAAAGCTGTAAAAAATAAATAAAAGATAAAGAGTTTATTGAAAAATAAGAACACTAATGGGGATTACTTGCCCTACCACATGATAGTAATAATCATAGCAATAGTAAACATGGTAATAGACTCCACTTATGCATCAGGCATTCTAATAAGAGCTTCACATATATTATTTAATATAACTAGGAATTTTTACCATCTTAATTTGATAGATGAGGGATCTGAGGCACTGGATGGCTAAGTATATAGCCCACAGTCATACTTTTAGTAGCTGTGTGGTCTCATTCTAGGGTTCACATCTGTGACCAGTATCATATGCAGCCTAATAAAAAAATTATATTATAAAGTCAAAATAAAACCATTTGGTATTGTCATAGGTATAGACATATAACCAGTGGGAAAGTACAGAGTCCAGATCTTGACCTATGTTAATATGGGAGTAGAAAGGTTTTCCAAATCATTATGAAAATTAACATGTAGAAATTTCTTAACCGGGGGGGCATGGGCAATATACGTAACCATAATATTTGTACCCCCATAATATGCTGAAATAAAAAAAAGAAAAAAAAAAGAAATTTCTTAACCATTTAGCAAAATTTAATAGTTAGATTTTACCTCACACTATTCAGCACATGTAACAGAAAATTACACATAAATAAGAAAATATCAGAGCACATTTTACAATTTATGTTTTAAAAATAGAGTTTATTTTTTAGAGCAGTTTTATATTCACAGTAAAATTGAGAGGAAAGTACAGAGGTTTCCAATACATCTCCTGCCTCCACACCTACATAGCCACCTTAATTATTAACATTCTCCACCACAGTGGTACATATGTTATAGTAGATAAGCCTACTTTGATATATCATTACACCCAAAGTTCATTGTTTATGTTAGGATTCACTCTTGGTGTTGCACATCTGATGGTTTTCTTTTTCAGTTGTATAGAGATATAATTGACAAATAAAATTATATATATTTAAGGTATACTATTTGATGTTTCCATATATGTATACATTATAAAATGAATTCCACAATCAAGCTAATTATACATATATCTCACTTCACATAGTTACCATATTTTTGTGGTGAGAACATTTAAGATCTATTCTTAGCAAATTTCAAGTATACAATACAGTATTATTAACTTTAGTTACTATGCTGGACATTAGATCTTCAGGAAGTATTCATGGCACATAACTGGAACTTTGTTCCATTTGCCCAAAATCTTCCATTTCCCTCAACTCCTCAACAGCCTCTGGCACACATAATTCTACTCTGTGCTTCTATGTCTTCAACTTTTTTAGATTGTACACATTTGTGAGATGATTAAATATTTCTTTTCTATGACTGGCCTGTTTCACTTAGCATAATATCTTGCAGGTTCATTCATGTTGTCACAAATGGCAGCATTTCCTTCTTTTTTTATGGATGAGCAACATCCCATTGAATACACACACACACAGACACACATATATATATACATATATATATGTGTGTGTGTGTGTGTGTGTGTGGGTGAGTGTGTCTGTGTGTATATTCTTTATACCACATTTTCTTTATTTTCTTCTAAGGCAGGTCTAGTGGTAATGAATTCACTCAGCTTTTGTTTGTCTGCAAAAGTCTTCAGGTCTCCTTCATTTTTGAAGGGAAGCTTTGGTAGGCATACTAATCTTGTTTGACAATTTAATTCTTTCAGCACTTTGAATATACCACCCCACTTTCTCCTGGCCTGAAGTTTCTACTGAGAAGTATTCTGATAGCCTTATGAATATTCTATTGTATGTGATGAGTCCCTCCCCCACTTTTTTAAATTTCTACTTTCAAAATTCTCTTTCTGTCTTTGACTTTTGAGACTTTGATAATGTATCTCAGTGAAAATTTCTTTAATATTTAATCCAGATGCTTATTTCCCTCTCCAGATTTGAAAAGTTTTCTGCCCTTATGTCTTTAAATAAGCTTTCTGCCCATTTCTCTTTCTCTGTTCCTTCTTAGAACACTCATAATGCAAATATTCATTTGTTTGATGGTTTCCCATTATTTTCATAGTCTTTCTTCGCTCTTTTTCATTCTTTTTTTTCTCTGTCTGAGTAATTTCAAGTGACTTTCCTTCAAGCTCACTGATTCTTCTGCTCTATTGAATCTGTTGTTGAAACATTTTGTGAAAATTTTTAGTTCAGTTATTGTGTTCTTCAGCTACAGAATTTGTTTGGTTTTCCTCTGTGACATCTATCTCTTTGTTAAACTTCTCATTTTGTCAAATTATTGTTTTCTTGATTTATATGTGTTCTTGAGCTTCTCATTGAGCTTCTCATTGAGCTTCTTTAGGATAGCTATTTTGAATTCTTTGTTAAGCATTTCTTTAGGTCCAGTTATTGGTGTTTTATTTTTTTCCTTTATGGTGTTACATTTTCCTGATTATTGCCCATCCTAGTGGTATTGCCTTGGTGTCTGTACATTTGAATTAGGCATATGAGTGGCATTAGCTAGGAAAGCCCTTATCAGTTAGCCTGTCCAGAGATTGCTGCTCAAGCCGTCAGGTAGGCGGAACTGGTGCCTGGGTCAGCGGGAAGGTTGGCCTGGGGCTTGGGTCCACAGGGGATGACCTGGTACCTGGGTCTGCAGGGGTGGGCCCATTACTGGGTCTCTTGGGTGAACTTGGAGCTTGTCAGTATAGGTGATTCTGGTGCTGGATCTGAGTGTGGACCTGGATCCTGGGTCTGCAGGGCCCAGCCTGGCAGCAGGGTTTGTTGGGGTGGGCCTGGCTGCTGAATGGCTTGCCTAAAGCCTGGGTCCATAGAGGAAGATCTGGCACAGAAATGAGCCTTGATTCTGAGTTTGCAGTCACCAACCTAGCACTGAGGTGAGCTTCACACCACAGTCCATGGAAGTGGGCCTGGTGCTGAGTCCATGGGGGCCAGTCTGGGATCCACTGAGGAGGGCCTATAGCCTAGAACCATGGGTGGAGGTCTGGGTCTTGTGTCCATGAAGGATGCCCTGGAGTCTGGTCCTATAGATGCAAGTCAGAGCACAGGGCTGCAGGGGATCTATGACGGCTGTCCTGGCACCAGAATTCACTGAGGCAGGGCTGATGCTGGTGTCTGCAATGAAGTCAGGTGCTTACTTCATTCTTCTTTCCTCACGTGAAGAATATCTCACTCAGTGTTCCACTCTGTGTGGGCTTGGAGGAGAAGTGACACAGGCAGTATGAAACTATCCTTCTCATGCTCTTCTTTGTGTCTTTTCTTATTTCTACACTCCATACAGGTGCTGTAATCTCTCACCTGGATTCCTTAGCTCTTATGAAGGTATTTGTTGCATAGATAGTTATTCAAATTGATGTTTCTGTGTGGGTACAAGTGCTGGAATCTTGCTATTTTGTCACCTTGCTGATGTCACTCTCTCCATTCTGTGAGCTTTGATAGTGTAATTTCTAATTAAAACTATCCACCATTATAATATCATACAGAATAGGTTCACTGCCCTGAAAATCCTCTGTGTTTTACCTATTTATCCCTCCTTTCCCCCAACCCTGTCAGCCACTGATCCTTGTACTGTCTCCATGGTTTTGCCTTTTCCAGAATGTCATGTAGTTGGAATTATCTTGTATGTAGCTTTTTCAGATTGGCTTTTTTCACTTAGTAATATGTATTTAAGATTCCCCCATGTCTCTTTATGGCTTGATAGCTCATTTCTTTCAATAATGAATAATATTCCATTGTTTGGCTATACTGCAATTTATTTGTCCATTCACCTACTGAAGGACATCATGGTTGCTTTAAAGTTTTGGCAATTATAAATAAAGCTGCTATAAATACTTCTGTGCAGGGTTTTGCATGGAAATAAGTTTTCAATTCATGTGGATAAATGCCAAGGAGCATGATTACTTGAAAGTAGTAAATATATGTTTAGTTTTGTAAGAAACTACCAAACTATCTCCCAAAGTGGCTGTACAATTTTGTATTCCCCAATGAATAAGTGTTCCTGTTGTAACTTACATTTATAATCTACTTTCTTCACAGAAGTTATCTTATATAATAATTCATTCACTTATTCTTAGTCTGTTGTTCCTTAATGGAAGATCTTATTATTGTTTTCATAGGATGCAAAATAGGGACAAGCTTTAGTGACAATTAGTATTCTTGGTAAAAATACTTTGAAAAATAAACCATTCAGTGTAACTGTTCCAAGTTGAGACTATATAAAAAGCTCTGATATAACCAAATAGAAAAATAAGAACAACCTAAAGGATGCAAGTAAAGCATTCAAAGAGGCAAATAAAAGTAATATATAAGTAGTCAAAATACATTGAAATATATTTGAACACACTAATAATAAGATAAAGGTAAATTTAAAAAGCAAGAAAGGATTTGTTTATCCAAAATATTAAAGTATATTTGAAGAATAATATTTGTCTTGATACAGTTATGGGAAAACAGACAATCTCATATACTCTTGTTGAAATTATAAATTGGAAATTGGTTATATATTACAAAATAAATGTGTATTTAACAAATAAGGGAATGAAAACTATGGAGTCACATTTTCTAAAAATTCTACTATTAGCAATCTATATTGCAGTACTAGTAGCCCAGTTGCATTATGTATTATATAAATCTTTTACAGATATATATATTCATGAATCACTCACGTAATTTAAACAAATTTTTAAATGAATAGTTAATTATTCCAATCCTATAGCCAAATATGCACACCTTAATAACTGGATAAGAAAGTGCCTTCATTTCAGGAGCTGACTAAAAGAAATATTTATTAAATATGAGACATTATTTCACTATTAGAGATATTGTGTGTGTATGTTTGAATTGGCAGCTTTTTAATGTCAAACTTTTGATAGATTTACATACTAACATATAATTTTACATAAAAAGATATTCCTGGATGATAAAATATTTTCTTAACAAATATCTTCCCTTGTGAAGATCAATTATAGATTTTTAAAAAAGTGTAAGAATCTTCTTTTTCCTAAGAATTATCTGACATTATCTCAATAAAGGTTTAATTAACTATGAGCATCCACTTTCTCTCCCTCTTTTTCCCTAACCCTCTCTCTCTCTCTTCCCCTCTCACTTCTCTGAGGATGCAGGAAGTGATAATGGACACTGAGGAGTTCTCTATCATTCTTCCAAACCAAGTTTCCTTGACTCACTATAGCAGTGTTCAGTTTGAAAATTTCTAGAAAGCACTGTTTGACATATTCTTTTTAGTCTCTTGAATGTGATGTGCTTACTTTAAACATGGGGGAAGATGTTTTCTGATGAAACTAACAATGTAGATTTGTTAGTGTCTTGTTTACTAACAAAGGCAACATTTTGATCATAATTGTTACAAATAGATAATTCATGTTTTAAAAAATTCACAATTAAGTTATGTTAATTAGAGGAAAGTGAGAAAGGTTGATACACATCTAATATTCAATTGGACATTTTTTTCCTTCTTTCCAATTGGTCAAATGAAAGCAAATAATCCAATGGATTAAGAAAAATGCAGATTTAAATAATGAAATGCCATTGTTCTGAATATATGGTATCTTTACTAAGATGAAAGACAACATTTTGTCTTTTCAGTTATCTAAACGATTCACAGTTGCTCCGTTTTGTTATTGTGAGTTGGCTTCATAGCTAAACTAATTTTTGAAATCTGCTTTCTGAGATTAGCAGTGCCCTCTCCCCTAATTTGAACAAAAAAATAATTGGAAAGGCACATGTATCAGCTTCCAGTTTATGCAAGTTCATTTATTTGAAATCCCTTGAGCTCCTCCAATTAGAAAACAAGTTTTTGAGTTAATATCCTTCAATTGTTAAAAACTTGCGTCACTGCAGGAGCACAGTGAAACGTAAAGGTCCCAGCACACTGGCAGTTGATTGTGAGGGGATGTGATTGTTCCACATTTAGACTGGAAAGGGTTAGGAACTCTGCTTCCTAATGTGCTTAATGAATGAAAGGAAAATTGGACCCCTGCGCCAGAGTCAATGACCTAAGGGAGTGAAAAATGTTTGCAGGTTAACAAGGGCAACTGTTCCTTGCCATAATTCCCAGTAGAGGTGAATGACAAACCGACTGATGAACCTCTGTCTTGATATTATCTATTTATACAATTTTCTTGCAATGAAAAATAAATTAGCATAGCTCTGGAAGACACTAGTGTTGAACATCGTAAACTCTATGTTTGTTCCCTTTTGCTACTGATTCACTCATTCATTAAAATATTAATTTTTAATAATTCATTTTGGTATGTGTAATTTAAATGTCCTAAGATATTTAATGTATCAGCTAATAACATTTTAAATATTAAGGGTGTAATACACCTTAACATAATAGCAAAGTCAGAGCTAATAACTTTATAGTGACATAGTAACACCTTCTTTGTAATCTAATTAGTGCAAATGACTCTGGAGATTTTTTTCCCTTAAAGTGGGAATTATTTCAAACTTTTGTTTAAAAATATTTCTTTCTTTTGAATTGAAAGGAGTTTTCATAGGCATTGCCAAGCCACCGCCCTGCCTGTGTGCACAGATACAAAATCCCTGATTGGCTCTCAATGAGTCATTCCTGGTCAAGAATCTTATCTTAACACCTGCCTTATCTTTAACATCCTTTTCAAATTCTTGTAGAAAAACAATAACCAAGAAAGAAAAAAAAATATTTGGGACCACTCCAGTTTTGAAACACCTGCCTTAGAGATAAAGACTGTAATTTTAGGCATTTGTAATGCCTTTACTTTTGGACTGGAATTTGTTCTGCATGCTGTGAGCTTCCACTGACTTTCTCAAACACGTGCTTGGCCTGTGCCTTACTTCAGTCTAGTAAATTACAAAATGACAAGATCATCTCTGTTACCATGGAAAAAATCTGTGTATCAGAAAATCTGTGAAGCTCTGGCTTCACAGTAAATGTATTTTATGAGTTGAAGAAACATTACAACATCAGCTCTAATGAATCAGTCAATAATCCTTCATGACTTAATTCCAGTCTGATACTGATAATCTTCAAGTTAAAGTTAAGGAGGATATCCCAGGTTTATGTGACTCTGTGAACCAAACTAGAATCTCTTTAAAAAAAAAAATTACAGACAGGAACTACACAGCTGGAAACCAGAAGTACCAGTTTTACTTGGGCTATTAAGAAAATTCACAGTTAACTGAATAAAAAATATTTATTCTACCTCCTTTATATTTCCCTTGGTATTTAGACATGTCTCACGTTGGTGCTTGTGAAGAGGTTATTGTAAGAACATAAATTTGTTTTAAAACCATAAGTTAATTTGCTATGCAAACATCACTAATTACTGAGCAATTATATAATTTATGCTATTACATTAATTAGTTACATTGATTTTTTAAATTTGCTTTTTTGTTTATGTGTAAATGCTCTGACACTAACTAGACAGTTTTGGCTTGAGGCTCACTCCAGCTGAACTCCAAGCAACCAGAAACTATTTAGAATGAAATTGTAGGAAGGGTGTCTAAACAAAATTAACTAGCTTCAGGGAGTTTGCTTTGCAAAACCAAATTAACTAAATGATAGCAAATGTCATAGTCCTAAAACAAAGTATTTTAAAAATAGATAATAAAAACCCTAAACAGCCTCATAAGATCCTTTTTATATTTTGCTTTCTGGAAGTCAGCTGGCACTAGTTTGAAGAGAAGGAATGACAGAGACAGAGGCAAATTAATTATCAAAGGGTAGAAGAAAGCATGTTAGAAGTTGTGCTTTAAAACTATGATGACATTGAGCGTGCTCAAGAGTTTCTTTAAAATGACATGGCTCGGACAATCTCAAACACTATTTTGCTGAAGATGTGGAGAAATTGGAACCCTTGTTCATTGTTGGAGATATAAAATAGCTCAGCCATTTTGGAACATAGTGTGGCAGTTCCTCAAAAGGTTAAATAGAGCTACTGTATGACCCAGCAATTCTACTCCTAGGTAAACACCTGCTATAGAGTGACTGGTAGTTAATTCACTGGCACTGCAGGCCCAGAGTGTGTAAGCATGAGAGGCAAGGCTGTCTCTTCTATGGTTTCAGAGGGTGAAACCACCTCTTTGGATTCAGTGGGAAAGACTGCCCAACCCAGGGCCTCAGGGACAATCCACAGGCTGTCCCTGAGGGGGTGGGATCACCGCCAAGGGCTGAGGGCATGGGGCTGCCGCACCTAAGGGCCCTGAAGGTGGGGGTGCCACCCCAGGAGGCCTAAAGAGGCCAGAGGCCAGAGCATCTAGCCAAAGAGGATTATTCTCCAGCCTTAAGATCTAATGGAATTTGTTCAGTGGGGTTTGGGGTTTGCTTGGGACCCATCACCTCTTTCATCTTTCTGATTTCTCCATTTTGGAATGGAAATTTCTATACTCTGCCTGTTTCACCATCATATTTTGGTAGCAATTAGCTTGTCTGGTTTCAAAGATTCACAACTGGAGAGGAATTTTGTGTCAAGAAGAATCATACCTTGAGTTTCACCCATACCTGATTCAGACAATGTTTAGATGAGATTTTGGACTTGGAGTTGATGCTGGAATAAGTTAAGACTTTGGGGGCTGTTGGGAGGCAATGAATATACTTTGCATGTGAGAAGGACATGTATTCAGTGGGAGCAGAAAGCAGAATGTTATGGACTGTATTGTATCTCCTCCCAAATCCACAGAAATGTCCACTCCCCAGCCCTTGGCAACTACTAATCTAGCTTCCCACTCTATGGATTTACCTACTTTGGACATTTCATATGAATGACATCATAAAACAAATGATCTTTTGTGATCATATAATTTAGAATATTGTTTTCAAGATTCATCCATATTGTAGCATGTATCTGTACTTTACTCATTTTTGCTGAATAATGTTCCATATATACCTTTCCGTTCATCAGTTGATGAACATTTGGGCTATTTCCAATTTTTGGCTATTATAAATAAAGCTATTATCAACATTCACAAACTGGTTATTATGTAGACACATATTTTTAATTTTAAGGAGAATATAATTAGGAGTAAAATTGCTGGGTCATGTAGTAACTCTATGTTTAGCATTTTGAGGAACAACTAAACTGTTTTCCAAAGTGCATGTACAATTTTTTACCACCCTATAAGAAATGCATGAACACCAACACTTTTTACTGTCTGTCTTTTTTATATTAACCATAATAGTAGATACCAAGTAGTATCTCATTATGGCTTTGATTTGCATTGCCCTAAGACTAATAAAGTTGGGTATCTTTTCATGGCTTTTTTTGGGATTTGACATCTCTCTTCAGAGAAATATCTATTCAAACATTTTGTTCATTTTAATTTGAGATGTTTGTCTCTTTATTGGTGAGTCAGGAGATTTCCTAATATTCTGGATACAAGTCCCTTAACATATATATGATTTGCATTTTTTTATTCTGTGGGTTGCTTTCCTTTTTTTTTTTTTTTGATGGTGTCCCTTGAACACAAAAGATTTTTAATTTAGATTCTCTAATTTGCCTATTTTTTCTGCTGTTATTTGTATTTAACTCACAGTCATAAAGATTTACTCCTATGTTTACTTCTAAAAGTTTTGTAATTTTAGCCTTTATATTTAGGTATATCCTCCAATTTGAGTTAAGTTTTGTATATGCTATGAGGAATGAGTACAGTTTTATTCTTTTGCATAGGATAGTCACTCACAAAAAAATAAAAAATTATCCACTTGAAAAAACTATTGAACACTTGAAAAGACTATTTTTCCTCTATCTTGGCACTGTTGTCTAAGATAAATAGAACAAAAATATAATAATCTATTTCTGGACTCTTAACTATATTCCATTTATTGACACATCTATCCTTATATCTGCACCACAGTCTTAAATATTAATATATGTAAGCTTTGAAATCAGGAAGTTTGAGCCCTCCAACTTTGTTCTTTTTCATGATTGCTTCGGTTATTCTGTGTCTCATGCCTGTTAATGGAAATTTTGGGATCAGTTTGTCAATTTTTTCAGAAAAGACAACTGGAACTTTTATAAGGACTGTGTTGTATATGTATCAATTTGTGAAGTATTGCCATCTTTGCAATATTAAAGTTTCTAATCCATGAGCATTTATTCTCATTTACTTAGGAATTCTATTATTTTTTTCAGCAATGCTTTGTAGTATTCAGTGCAGAAGACTTGAACTTCTTTTGTTAAATTTTATTACTGCTATGGTTTGGATATCATTTGTCCCTCCAAAACTTATGTTGAAATTTGATCCCCAATGTGGCAGTGTTAAGAGATGGGGCCTAGTGGGAGGTGTATAGGGGAAGATCATGCACGAATAGATTAATGTCTTTTCATGGGGGTGAGTTCTCCCTCTCCCAAGAATGGGTTAGTTCCCTTGAAAGTGGGTTGTTAAATAGATCTGGCTTCCTTCATTTCTCTCCCTTGCTTAATCTTTTGACATGTAATCTCTTTCCAAATGCCCTCTCCTCTTCCACTTTCTGCCATGAGTTAAAGCAGCTTGAGGCTCTCACCAGATTCAGCTGCTCAATCTTGATCATTCCAGCCACTAGAATTGTGAGCTAAATAAAACTCTTTCCTTTATAAATTACCTAGCCTCAGTTGTTCTATTATAGAAATAATAAACAAACTAATAAAATATCAAGTATTTTATTCTTTTTGATTTTAATGTAAATGGAATAGTTATCTTAATTTTATTTTTGAATTGTTCATTGGTAGTATACAGGTAAACAATTGATTCTTTTTTATTGTTTTTATATCCTGCAACATTGTTGAACTTGTTCATTTGTTCCAAAACTTTGAGAGGGAAACAGTGAATTTCTTACAATTTTTAACATTCAAGATCATGTCATCTACACATAGAGATGGTTTTCTTTCTTTTTTTCCAATCAAATTGAATTTTATTTCTTTTTTCTGCCTAATTTCCCTGAGTAGAACCTTCAGTCCGATGTTGAATAGAAGTGGCTAGAGCAAACACCTGTTTGATAGATACTTCTTATCACATTGTAGAAAGTCCCTTCTATTCATACCTTTTTGAAATTTTATAAAAGAGCTTGAATTTTATCAAATGATTTTTCTTCATTTATTGAGATGACCATGGAGTAACTATCCTTTACCTTTTAATATGGCATATTAAATTGACTAGTTTTCATATGCTAAATTATTCTTGGGATAAATCTCTTGGTCATGGTATATACTTATTTTTATTGTTACTGGATTTGGTTTACTAGTCATTTTTTTAGGGTTTTTGCATTTACATTCATAAGAGATATTCGTATGTCTCTTCTTATGATATTTTGTCTTATCTTTTTTGTCTTCATTGTTTGGTTTCTTTTTGGTTTGTGAGGTCAGTAGTAATGTGGACTCTTATTCCTGATCTTAGTAATATGAGTCTTCTCTCCTTTTTTCTTGGTCAATCTAGTTCTAGGTTTGTCAATATTGTTGATTTTTTCAAAGAATAACCTGGCTTTGTTGATTTTCTCTATTATCTTTCTATCTCCAGATCATTTATTTCTGCTGTAATCTTTATTATTTCCTTTCTTCTGTAAGAATTAGGTGTAGTTTGATCTTCTTTTTCTAGTTTCTTTAGCTGCAAGTTTAGGTTATTGATTTTAGATCTTTTTTGTCTTTTTAGTTTAGACATTTACAGGTATAAATTTATCTCTAAACATTGCTTTATATGCATCCTGTAGGCTTTGGTATGTTGTGTTTTTATTTTCATTCATTCATCAAAGAACTCCCAGATGAGAAAGAACCAGCAGAAGATCACAAGAAACATGAAAGAGCAGAGAGAAAAGTCACCTCCAAAAGATAATACTTGACCTCCATCAACCAACACCAACTTACATGATATGATTAAACTGATGGAGGAAGAATTTTGAATATGGATTGTCAGAAAACTCAAAAGAATTGAAGAGAAAATAGAATCACAACATAAAGAGAACACAAGAACAATCCAGGAAATGAATGAAAAATTCTCCAAAGAAATTGAAATTATACAGAAGAACCAATCAGAAATTTTGGCAATGAAGGAAACAATCAAGGATCTCCATAATACAGTAGAAAGCATCAAGAACAGGATGGACCATGCAGAGGAAAGAATCTCAGAGCTCGAAGATTACACCTATACCCTAAACAAATCAGAGGAAGAAAGGGAACACAGAAACAAGAGATAAGACCAAAGCTTACAAGAAGTGTGGGATTACGTAAAAAAGCCGAATCTCAGGTGATCGGGATTCCGGAAGGGGAAGAGGAACAATCTCAAGGGATGGAAAATTTATTTCACGGAATACTAGAGGAAAATATGTTAGGCATGGCCAGAAATCTTGATATCCAAATACAAGAAGCTCACAGAACTCCTGGGATACTCAACATGAAAAGGCAATCACCTCGTCACGTGGTCATTAGGTTGACCAAAGTAAACGTGAAAGAAGCAATACTCCATTCAGCGAGGCGAAAACAACAATTAACCTATAAAGGAAAACCTATTAGACTAACAGCAGACTTCTCATCTGAAACCTTACAAGCCAGGAGGGATTGGGTTCCTATCCTTAACCTGCTAAAACAGAATAAAGCGCAACCCAGAATTCTGTATCCAGCAAAATCAAGTTTCATCTGTGAGGGAGAAATAAAGTCCTTCTCAAACAAGCAATCACTGAAGGAATTTTCAAAGTCCAGACCAGCCCTACAGGAAGTTCTCAGACCTGCATTTATAAATGAACAGGGCAATAAACACTCCAAAAAGTAAAATTGTCGAAGATTTAAAGTTTATACCTCGAACTACATGATGACTCAAGGAGTAAGACAAAGCAACAATATGAATGGTAATCTTCTTCCAATTTCTATCCTCTCAATAAATGAAATGGCTTAAACTGTCCTTTGAAGAGACATAGACTGGCAGAGTGGATAAAAATCCACAAGCTTAGTATCTGTTGTCTACAGGAAACACATCTAACCCACAAAGATGCCTTCTGGCTGAAGGTCAAAGGATGGAAAACTATCATCCAGTCAAACAGAAGTCAAAAGAAAGCTAGGGAGCTAGGGTAGCTATACTATTTGCAGATAACATAGGCTTTAAAATAGCAAAAGTAAAAAAGGATAAAGAGGGCCATTTTATATTGGTGAAAGGGAAGTTCCAACAAAAGGACTTAACTATTCTTAATATCTATGCTCCCAATACAGGAGCACCCAATTACATAAAGCAAACATTATCTAATCTAAAGACCATGTTACACAACACTGCCATAGTAGCAGGAGACTTCAACACTCCACTGAATGATCTGGATAGATCCTCCAAACAGAAAATAAGCAAAGATATAATGGAACTGAACAGAGCCCTTGATCAAAAAGGTCTGATCGATCTCTATAGAACATTCCATCCAAATAAAGTTGAATGTACATTCTTTTCAGCAGCCCATGGATCCTTCTCCAAAATTGATCACATCCTGGGCTGCAAATCAGATCTCAAAAAAATTCAAGAAAATATAAATTATACCTTGTATCTTTTCCAACCATACTGGCATAAAATTACAGTTCAATTCCTATAGTATTACTCCACACCTCACAAAATCATGGAAACTAAACAATCTATTATTAAAAAATTATTGGGTACAGGAAGAAATTCAGAGGGAAACCAAGAGTTTCTTCAAACAAAATGATAACGGTGATACTTGTTACCAAAACCTGTGGGATACAGCAAAATCATACCTGAGAGGAAAACTAATAGCAATCAATGCTCACATCCAAAAAACAGAAAGTTTAGATACTAACGACCTAATGAATAGGCTCAAAGAATTGGAAAAAGAAGAGCAAACAATTTCCAATCCCAGTAGAAGAAAAGAAATAACGAAGATCAAAGCAGAACTTAATGAAAGGGAGAACAAGAAAAATATACTAAAGATCAACAAAACCAGAAGCTGGTTTTTCAAAAAGATAAACAAAATTGATGGAGCTCTTGCTAGATTGACAAGGACTCAAAGGGAAAGGACTCTAATAAACTCAATAATAAATGAAAAAGGAGAGATCACAACAGACATCAAAGAAATACAAAACATTATATTTGATTACTATAAAACTCTATATGCCCAAGAACTACAGAATGAAGATGAAATGGACAAATTCCTGGATTCATACAACCTCCCTAAGTTCACCCAGGAGGTAATAGAATTCCTGAATAGACCAATCTCAAGCTCAGAAATTGAAGCAGTAATTAAAAACCTCCCCAAACGGAAAAGTCTTGGGCCAGATGGCTATACTTCAGAGTTCTACCAAACATACAAAGATGAACCCATACCTATACTACAGAAACTATTCCATATCATTGAGAAGGATGTATCCTTCCTAACTCATTCTATGAAGCCAATATCACCTTGATACCAAAGCCAGGAAAGAATGCAATGAAAAAAGAAAATTACGGACTGATATCCCTCATGGATATAGATGCAAAAATCCTAAATAAAATTTTAGCAAATAGAATTCCGCAGAACATCAAAAAAATAATTCACCATGACCAGGTGGGCTTTATTCCAGGGATCCAAGGCTGGTTCAACATATGCAAGTCTATAAATGTAATTCACTTCATAAATAAAATCAAGAACAAAGACCATATGATTCTTCCAATAGATGCAGAAAAAGTATTTGACAAAGTCCAACACACCTTTATGATAAAAACTCTTAACAAAATAGGCATAGATGGCTCATACTTTAAAATTATCAAATCCATATATGACAAACTCACTGCTAATATCATTCTAAATGGGGAAAAATTGAAATCATTCCCTCTTTGAACTGGAACTAGACAAGGATGTCCGCTATCTCCTCTTCTATTCAACATAGTGCTCAAAGTCCTAGCTATAGCAATCAGGCAAGAGACAGGTATTAAGGGTATCCAAATGGGGGCAGATGAGATCAAACTCTCCCTCTCGCCGATGATATGATATTATACCTAGAAAACCCCATTGATCCTTCCAAGATACTCCTAGATTTAATAAATGAATTTGGTAAAGTTTCAGGCTATAAAATCAATATACACAAATCAGAAGCATTCATATATGCCAAGAACCATCAAGCAGAAACTCAAATAAAGAACATAATACTCTTTACTATAGCCCCAAAGAAAATTAAATATTTAGGAGTATACTTAAC
>VBSM01002217.1:33357226-33403926 GCA_008086735.1 Cheirogaleus medius
AAAAAAAAAAAAAATGGGAGTGACCATCCCTGCCACACTGGAGATTAAAGTCTAGTGTTCTTTGAATTAGGCATCAAGTAATGAAAAATGGTAACTCTAATAACACTGTAAAGAAACACGAAAAACATGAGAAAAAGAAATAGGGTAGGCTTTTGGCCTGTAGACATGACAGAGTGGGTACAGGTTAAGAACAAATCTATTAAGTCATGGATCAGAAGGACTCCCATACAGCAAGTTCATGAATTTTTAAAAGCTAAATGATAAGAGGAAGCATGTACCGTGTTTCCCCGAAAATAAGACCTACCCATAAAATAAGCCCTAGCAGGATTTCTAAGCATTTGCGCAATATAAGCCCTACCCCAAAAATAAGACCTGGTGATGGGCGTGGGTACACAGCGTATCTGCACAACCCATGCATTTTGTCACGGAGCGGTAAAGAAGACGAGCAGCCCTTCTCATCTGCCCCATGAGAGCTCTATTGCTCGACATGAGAGATTGAGGCCAATGGTTCTAAAGGAAATAGAGTCTCAAGAAATTCAGGATGGAATTCGGGGTTTGGAGAGTTATGATGATGTTCCAGAAGAAGACGACTTAACTGTATTTGGATAAATGTAGATTGTTGTACTGTACTTAAAAAAAATAACACATCTCCTGAAAATAAGCCCTAGGGTGTCTTCTTGAGGAAAAATAAATATAAGACCCTGTCTTATTTTCGGGGAAACACGGTAGTGGTTGAACTAATAGTAAGCATCAGAATATTCTGCCAAGAAGTAAAATGGTATAAGTACTCAAAAGTGAGTTTAGAAAGACAGCTTCTCTAGGCCCTGAGAGTTGGTCAATTCTTGGAATAGGCAGGAGCTTAACCCCTTGGGTTGCAAGACTTAAGTTCAAAAGGTAGAACTGCAGTTGGTTTTAGTTTTGGGAAGTGGGGCCAGTAAGGGAATGACAGTGAGGGCAGTAAGGCTGCCCTAGAAGATGGTTACAGCATTGGCTAAGCTTGTAAAGCCAGACCAAGTCTTAGGGTCATGTGTGGGGGGTATTGTTGCTAGAATGTAGCCCTAGTTTAGAGCAGGACTGAGTTAACTTCTCTGGTTCATAACTCCTTATATCATTTCTGACCAGCCTCAAGATTGGTTGTATCCCGTGGAAATGCCAGAACATTCAGGGGTCTCTCAAGTGGTCTTAGTTATATGGAGAGAGGATGGTAGCATTGCAAATTCAGACAGGTCATTACAATAAACAGGGACAATAGGGGGGAAAAAAGAAGAATAAGAAAAAGAAAATTTGGAGAAACACCCATGGGGCTTTGCTTTCCTTTCCGAAATTCTGAATGACTAATTTGTCCCTGGATACCACAAACATCAATTACTCATTGCAAAAGTGCTTAGAACATTTTTTGTGAGTTTTTTAAAAACATTTTTCAATCATTATTTCCAGGTTATATAAGTGGAATTTAGATACAGCACCTTTGAGCATTTTTATCTTATGATATATAGGATGCTCTAGTTTTGAATTGGGTAAATTTCCATTGACTTTATGTTTGGGTCTCCCAGGATCATGCTCTGTAATACTGCAGAAAAGCAACTGGATTCCACTGAGGCTGCATATAAGTTATGGCATTCTCATAAATGTTGACTTGGATTACTCTGGAGAAGAAGCAAAAAGAGACACTTCACAGAATAGTCAGCAATTGCAAGTAAGAAACCTCTGGTTAGATCCAGGAGGAAGAGTATGACATATATTATAGCAAAAACTATATGTTTTCAGTGTAGCTGTCACAACAGTATATCACTGCAAGTTAAGAGCATAGTCTCTGAAGATGGGATTATTGGGTTTCAATTTCAGCTTTGCTACTTACTATTTGTGTGTGTGGTGAAGTCACTTAATCTCTCAGTATCTCTGCTTGATTATTAGTAAAATGAAGACATAATAATAGGACCTGCATCAAAGGGTGCTATTACAATTACAGGAGCTAATGTGTAATAAATATATATACACATATGTCCATGTAGGGTTATGACTAGAAGATTACAATTATTACAATAATTGTATTATTACTACAATAATTACAATTGTAATTATTTCTGGTTGGTGATATCCTGCACTAGTTTTGACAGTAAGTAGTTCTAGCACGGTCAAACCAGAAGCGTGCTTACTTTCTGCTCATGTAACTACTATAGAATCTGAGAGCAGGCAAACTAATATCATGAAATTCACTAACTACTCTTTACTAAAAATTCAGGTTCAAATAAACACAGCAGAAATCCTATAACTGACATTTTGATTAACTAATCTAATACCAACTTAATAGCCTTGGATAAGAGGGCTCCTTCTATACCTTCTATACCATAAATTCTTTCCTGGTACACCCAACCTTGCCACCATTAGGCCAAGTATGCAGTTTAGACCAAAAGATGTCAAATTTGCTCTGAGCAGTGTTGGAATTAGGTTTTTGCTCTTCTTTTCCAGACATTATATTTAACATTAGTTTTCTAGAAGTTTAATTGTGCTTCACCTCATATTGTTTGAATTTAGGTTTAACTAAACTCCTATGTTGTCCAAATATTCTGCAAGTTTTTGAGTTGATAGACAAGACAAGTTCCACTTCCTTGCTCCTCTTATTTAACAAACTACGTATTTTAGTTCTATTGTTCCCAGTTAAAAAGAGACCTCATGCTTGCTGACACATGTTCAGTGGTTATACAAGAAATGTTGATATTTTGTCTTTCGTGCATCCAGTCAGTCTTTTCTCACTGTTTCTCAGTTCTGCCCTCCAATTTCTTTGAAGCCACTGTCCATTTGACATGAAAAATGTACTTATAGTCTCGTGGCTAATTATTTCAAGGGGAAGTGAAAAAAAATCTTGAACGTGGCATGATTAACTCCATCTGCTTCAACTACAGCAATTGCACACTTCAGGATTTCTTTGTAATGACAACTTTTCAGCAATTTACTTTTGTTAAACATTGCATTCCATTCCTCCAACACTGGGGTGATTTTTCTATACATCTTCAGAGAATTAACCCTATCCTGCAGCACATTTTAAAGATCATAAATTTTTTTTCTGTGAAATTTTATGCAACTGGATTCTTTTTGTTAGTTTTTACCAAATTATTATCACCTCTTGTTCAAGTTTTTACTCCCTGGCTGTGTACTTAAAATTCAGGTTCAAATGACCACAGCAGAAGGCCTACAACTGACATTTTGATTAATTAACTTGATACCAGTTTGATAGCCTTGGATAAGAGGGTTCCTACTTCCCATCACAAAAGTGAATGATTCCACTGTGGGTGACTCTCATTCGAGATCCAGGGTAAGGAGCTAGAGTCGGAGTTTGAGGCCAAACTGAGGACAGTTCCTCCCATCACTGACATATGACTATTATCTCTGCTAATCAGTGTCCTATCAGCAATGTTTTTCCTGTTGCCATCAGACAGGATTCTCTGCAATAATGTTCTTAATAGTTGTCAGTTCTCTTGGGTAGATGCTTAGGAGTGGAATTGCTGGATCATATGGTTAATTTTATGTTCAACTTTTTGAGAAACTGCCAAACTGTTGTCTAATGTGGCTGCACCAATTTATATTCCAATGATCTATATTTTGTTACATCCTCACCAAAATTTATTATTGTCTGACTTAATTATTATAGTGATTCTAGTTGGAGTAAATGGTGTCTTATTGTGGTTTTTAAATTGCATTTCTGTGGACAGGGGAATGGGAGTAGGCCAAGTTAAAACATTACAAAGTTCAGTAGTTTTTTTCTGGAATATAATTGCTCTTCAGAGTATTGTAAGCCTTTACTTAGAGTCCTGAAAAAGTTGATTTTTCTGACATTTAGTTGCTTTTGTGGAAGAGAGGACTTACCAAGGTACTCACTCCACCCTTCCAGAAGTGTTACCTCAAGTCTTACATATTGTGATGAGACGTTCTGTGACTTTAACCTTATACAAATCCTCTCCCTTTAATTTCTCTCTCTTTTATTTGTTATCTCAACATTTAAATTTTTCTCCATTAAAAATTAATTTTGATAGAAGCTAGCTGGCTGTCTCACCACCATATGTTAAATAATACTTCCTTTTTCCAGATGCTTATTGTTACTTTTTGTCAGGTATAAGCATTTTTCAAGTTTATATTTTTATTAAAATGTTATATCTGTTTGTAATGTTTAAACAGAAAAGTTAAAAGGGAAAAAGTAGTCTATTGAAACATGACTTAAATATTACCCATATATTACATTATTTATCTCTCTACTTACATTTTCTAAAGTTTCAGCTATGTATAATTTTTACATAATCACAATGATCAATGAAGCAGAGACATCCAATGATTATATGAAAAATTCTCCAGCTGCATATTGGGAAAAAGCAATAACAATGATAATGATGATGATAGTGGCGGTAGTAATAGCAAATACTTACATAGTGTCTACAATGTGCCCGGTTCTGTCTATGTACTTATATGCATGAACTCACTCAATTTTCACATCAACTCTATGAAGCAGGCACTATTATGATCCTCATTTTACAAAGAGAGAAACTGAGATACAGAAGGGTTAAATAATTTGCTCATGGTCACTCAGCTTGAAAATGGTGGAGGTGGGCTTTTTAAACCTTTGCTGTTAAATCCTGTTGCTATACTTGCTTTACATGAATTATCAACGGCACAGCAGGGTTAAATGAGTTGTTCAACTGATAACTGGTACAACTGTGACTTGGATTCGCTCAGACACTAGAGTAAGCAGAGAGCAACTACTGGGGACAGAGCACCTGCATGTCCCCAAGTATGAGATGGATCATCTGGAAAAGAGAGTTTGGGGATGAAGAGATTCCTATTATCTAAATTACCTGAGACATAAGCTGCATTCTAGAAATCCATTCCCTGCCTACTAGCCTGGAGAGAAGAGTGTCAGACAGTTCAGAGGTACTCAGCTAGAAGGATATTACTGGAGTAACAGGAGTTTGAATTCTAAAATGAGCTTTTAAAACAACCCAGCCCAGCAGTAATCTGCCTCTGGCAACACCCCAGCTTCAAAAGCAGATCACCTCAAGCCTATAAAAATGCTGGAAAAAAGGTATAGGTGATAACCTCAGCAACCACCTACTTGAGCATCTGTGCCCTTCCGGATAAACTGGCAGCACAAGATGACTGATATGATACTCCAGAGTAAAGACATAGTGATGGCTTTTACATCCTGACAATTCTAGGCATGCCAGATAACATATACAATGACTATGTCACACATATTGGCCAGTTCAGACACACAGACCTTCCTAGGCTACCTTAGCGTGACAACCCAAGCATCCTACTCACCTCCTCCTCTTCAGAATCCAGGAAGGCCCATGGACCTCCTGCTCAGGCAGCACACGAAACAAGAAAGGCCTCAGCTGAGATCTTTCCAAATTTTGGTGGGACCAACTTCTCTTTTATGTTCTTTCTTTTGCATGAAACATTTATGTTCATTTTCCCAAACTTTATCTGGGCATGGTTTTCATGCGATCACTCCAGCCGATAAATACATGCCTGTTAATTTTAAAATGTTGACATTGACAGGTGACAGGTAATGACAGTTTATAAGAATTTTATGTGTTTCTGGGCATTTGTTTACTTTAACTATTGAATGTAAACTTGGAATTTCCTCAACATGTAATGTTAAACATATGCCACTGATTTTAAACTCAATATAATGCATAAAAGTATTTATGAATATGATATGCACCTCAAAGTGTCACAGGGATATGCTCTGGTAGAATCTGCTTATGCTTTCTGTAATAAGTATTAAATCAGAGAACATTATATATTACTTTTTCAAGAGTTTGTTTAGTGGACTTATTTAGCGGTAATTATCAAACAAATTTTTTTTACTATATTTACCATAATATGTATGAGTAACTAAATTAGACATGGTTAATGGTGTTGATTTACTGGAATGTTAAGTATTATGTAAGCTAACTTTGTTATAGTAGACATCAGTGAGGTTTTTTCCCCCTATTATAATACTTCATTAGACTATAGAATCTGGTAGCAAACTCTACTGGAGCACTTGCAAACAGTAACAGAGAAAAGGAAAATTTTTCTTTTGGCTCATCATGATGATTAAAGATTACCATGTAATCTGAGAGCTAGATTACACTATAAAAGGATAGCATGATCCTGCACATACATGTAGTTTCAATGATGTGGCCATTCCTTCCACCATACTTGCCCCCAATGGTGATTCTTGACAGAGTTTTTAACTACATTGTGTCCCATTGTATATATAGAGAGTCTAATAAAACACAGTTTGAGTTCTCAATTATAATTCATATCCAGTGACATACTTAAGTCAGGTTTTTAGGAAGAATTCAGTCAATGTTTTCCTCTATCTCTTGTAAGAGCGTTAAGTAAATTTTCTCAAATACCTTCTGTTTTCTGTAATAAACCATTTTCAGGTATTTATTTTCCCAAATCTTCAAAGAAATATTATCTTTCTTGTTTAACAGAATTGTTGATGAACCTTGTGCTGAGGTTTTGCGTGTAAATGGATTCTCTCATCTACGAATGGGGAGATTTCCTAACCCAGAACTCTGAAGTTCTCCTCGAAGAGCATACGAGTCTTGACAGCATACATCTATCTTGATCTGAAAGCACTTTTGATAGAAGTGCTCCAACTTGGTTGTATGCCTCACAAGTACTCACACCATGAGGCTGTGCTAACAGTGGTAGAACTTCTTTGTTGGATTCACAGATCAGTGTAGTCTGCAGTTTTCTATCGTAAAAGTGTAATCTACTTAAGATATAATAAGATGTCTGCTAGAGATTGCCTCCATATTTAACCTATAATTTTTTAAGGTTATCATCAATCTTAATATGCAGTAGACTATCTCGTCTCCTCTGTCTCTGGAGTTTCCCTGTCCTAGAGTTAACATTCTTGAATGAATATAAAAAGAGAAGAGCCGGCACTCAGCACCCTTTCATGGAGGCTGTTAATTTTCCCCACCTGTGGGGCACTCACCTCTAGCTGTAGTCAGTGAGGGCTGCCAGCTGTTCTCAGCAGCCCCTTCATTGGATAATCGCCCCAGCCCAAGGTTGCTCAGACTCTAGCATGTATCTGAGTCACCTGGTGGGGAGAGGGTTGGGGAAGGGGAAGAACAATAAGCACATATACACCTAGATTCATAGTAAAAATGTTTTCTGTCTCACTAAACCCTGCCCCACTTGTTTTGGGAATGAAAACCTATATCCTTGCCTCAGGCCAGTGGTTGAGAGGAGCAGGGGAGTGTCCTTCTTTGTACCACAGGAGATGGTTCAAGGGAATTGTCCCAGCAGAGGTCACAAGATTGTCTTAGCAGAAGATGGGATGAATCAGAACCGTCAACTATAGCTGAGCAGCAATAACCTGAAGCTGAAAACTTTCCCTTTAAAAGTTCTGTATCCCTGCTCAGAGGGAGGACATTGGTACTTTAAGACAGGAGTTTGCCAACCTCCTCAATTGCTGGCAAATTAACAAACTTCCCTTTCATTCTCCTCAGACCACTTGTCTTCGTTCTTCTGATGTGGCCTTGGCGACAAGTGCCAAACTTTTGGTAACAGGAGGAGGGGGAGTGTGCTATAATCTTCTGAGGGATGTGTTAGTAAGCCTCTGCCCTTGACCTCACAAAGTGCTTTTTTTTTTTTCCTCCCTAGGTGATAGAGGAAGGCTAGAGAGGGCTGGAACTGGGTACTTCCTTTCTCCAAGGTCCTTTAGTCTATGAAAAAAACCCAAACTGTTAAAGCTCTGGTAAAATAGATCCCCTTGAGGGCAGGGTTTTGTTAGGGAGAACAGAAGACTATGGACATATTCCAAAATGGCTGTTTTTCCTCTTCCTCTGCCAGTAGTATGAAAGGATTTCCTCTGTTCTTCCTCCTGAGAAACTGCTGGGCTCCTGGAGGTACAATTCCAGCACCTCCACAATGTATGACAGCTTTTTTAAGTCTGGGCCCCAGAAGTCTTTACTTCCTGAGTTAGTCCACGGTCATTCTCCAACAATTAGTCAATTACCCAGTAAGTGTTCCCACTAGTTACTTTATGAGCTGCTTCTGTTTCTGGTAAACTGTGATTCACTGTGCTCCCCTTTCTCTTCAGTTTTTCAGGCAATGATTTGCCTGTGACTTCAGTTCTCTTATGGATCTAAGTAAGAGTTGTTGATTTTCAATTTGTTTAGCTTTTCTCTTGTTATAAGGGGATGGGATTGAGTTCAAGCTCATCACTTGGTGGACTGGAAGTCAACAATATCTTTTTATTTACAAAGCACCAATGATAAAAAGTAAAATCATAACAATGTCATCAGGTTTTTTAAAGACATAAAGGAAGATTTACTAATTCAACTTTTCAATACCTTCCCAGAGATAACTCTGATGATGTTGAATGTTACCTGAGCACTTTCCTCCAGAAAAACAGTGGTAATTAGGAAACATCCATCACCCTTCCTTTTTCACATTCCTCTGCCCTTTTGTGTTCCAGGAAATAGCTCAGTGCAAAGAACACCCTTCCCCATATGATCTAGATAAGACTCTTCATCCACTATTATTTGTGGCTCTTCTAACACTGACAGATAACCTCCTTGTTTACTGATAACAAGATCAGATACAAACTCTCCAAATCCCTCTCTTTAGCTCACAAATTATTAGCTTAAATGTTTGTCCTCTAATACTCACTAGATACAGAGATAAGCATTTCTTATTCAGCTGACTGAATGAGACTCTCCCTAATTACAAAAACAATCCCCACTGTATAGTTATCCACATATAACTTATTTATTCTTATTTATGAATATCAAGGCAAAATCACCCTGCTGAAGCACTCTGATATTCAGATCTGGAGTTTTCTTCCTATTACAATAGCTTAAATAAATTGATTTCCTTACTTGTTTGGATTTTTCTCTTTGACAACCCCTAAGCAAATTTATACATATTTTTCCCACTTTTATGAAAAAAGTTCTAAAGCCTTTATAATTTTAACTTGTTATGAATTTTTTGACATTAAACTCTCACTAATAACTTCAAGACATAATAAAACTGGCACTTAGTCATATTATTCCATGCCCAAAATGATCAATCATACATTATTAGTTGCAAGAAGCAAGTCATGATTTTAATGCCAATTAGATATTATAAAAAGTAACTGTTTTTCAAAACATGATATTTATTTTGATAGCTTTCATGGAAATTATTGTATTGATAAGATTGCTTTCCAAAATTTTGACATCTTTAAAGTTATGCATAATCTTGTTTTGTTATCCAATCTTAGTCCTAATACCATGTTGGCACAGAGTCTGAAATAAATACAAACAAGCAAAAAAACAAAATAACCTAACTCTATCACACATTCTTTCAAGATGCTTAAAAGTGATCCCTCTTGCAATCCTATGTTCTGAGAACCATAGACTTTGACAGTCAAATCAATTACATCATGTCCTTGGCAGTATACATTCTTGTAACAGGATGTTAAAATGGAAACCTTTTATTTTTTTTTCCAGTTTTGGCTGAGACCTCAAATTCCAAGAAGAAAACAATAGCAAGCAAGTGCTTCCACATTCCACACTAAGGTGATACACTGCTTTATATAAGACTAGCAAAGGAAACAGTACCAAAATAAAAATGAAAATAATTTGAACCCTAATTAAATATTCTTTATAGCATAAAATTTTAGGGGTTAAAGAAGCTAAGAGGAATTCTTTTTGAGTGTATGTGTGGATAGAGCTGCTGAACTGTCATGGTATATTTTCCTTCCCTCCACTCAGAAAAGCAGATTAGAAAGGAGAGTACCTCATGCTTAACTAAAGTCAGCTAAGGGACCTTTAATCTAATCATTTGGAAAGCTTGATATACATCCCTTGGAGTCAGAGGAAGGGTATACAATTGCCTGAGAAATCTCTGAGAGAGACAGAAAAAGAGAGAGGTAAAGAAGTCATCACACACTTCCCTGCAATATGTGTTTTCTGTGATCTAGAATTGTGCCAAATGAGAAAGAACTGGTCAGGGATAAATTTAAATTGTGACAAAGCGGACCGCCTACAGGTTTGGCATTACCTCAGCCAAAGGAGTACATCTTTAGAAATCCAAGACTGAGGGAGGAATCTTGGGTTGGTGGGAGGAGGGACCAATTAAACACATATCATCCTAGTAATGGGAAGTGCAGGAGAACACTTCATGAAAGAATCAAATTTAAACATTTGTTAAAGCAAGATCACAACAGTACCAGATAAGTAAAATCGTTCCTTCTGCCTTTGCTTTTTTCTTCCAACTTCTCTTTCCCTGCATAGGATAGAAAACTGGGTTAACAAGTTGGAGAGGGGAGAAGAAGCAATGGTTGAAAAATAGAGATGATGAAGACACGTTGCCTTTTTCACTGCAGGCTCCGTACCTGAACAGATGCAGCAGGAGAGGCTGGAGAGAGATCATTGGCTATAAATAAAATTGGGAGTTTTGACAGTTAGATGGGTCTGGACATTTTTATGTCTGAAATAAGACCAGACATCAGAACTGACTTAGATATCACCAAGGAACAGGAAATGACTAGCCCCATGGAAAAGTTTTGAATGGGCAAAAGGAAATAGACAGACTACAGTTATTTTCTGCTTGTACCATATAGAGACATATTCTTTCAGTGTGAAGCTACAAGAAACTTCTGGTGTTTAACATCATTCAAAAACAGGGCCCATTTTTTAACCATAAATTTCCTTCACGAACACTCCTGTTAATACACAGCAAGACACAGTTTAAGTTTGTCCTTACACTTCTCCAGTTGTGTGTTCACCAAATCCTTTGAACTCCTAGAATGTAAATTTCTTCTACCTTCTACTTTGAATTGTGCTTAAAATATCATGTGTTGCTTTTTAAAAAATAATTCTAATGACCTATAGTTGATATAAAATATTTAAAGTGTTGACTTCCGGGTGTGACCGCTGCTTGGGTCTGGCGGGGCGCAGGAGGCCTTGGGTTCCTCCTTCTTGCATCTGAGTGTCCAAACGATTGTCTCTTCCCTGTTCCCAGCCGGAGGGACAGGAGTGTCCCTGGGCCGCCGTCCCCGGATGGGGGTCCTCGCAAGGCCACCCAATAGTTTGGAGGCCGGGGAGCCGAATAGGTGCTGTCTGGCGGGACAGGCGGCCTGGGCTGGGTGCGAGGGGCCGGCACCTTAATGGGTGTGACTCTGGAGCCACCGCGCGGGAGTTCGCCGCTTTCTGCAGCTGCGGCCAGTGACTGTGGCCTTGCCTGGAAGTAGGGGACTGTGCCGACCCCCCTGCCTGGAGGAATGGGAGGGAACCAAGTCCTCTGAAGAAGTGGTATATTGGGGTGCCGTTGGAGGCGGTTGGTGGTGAAGTCATTCTGAGTTTGCTGACTCAAATAGCACATCATTGGCTATTTGTCATAGGGTAGTCGTTAGGGATGAATTCACCAGAAAGATGATCAGTTTATAATTCAGAGAAGTGATGTATACGGTGTTGACCACTTACTCATGAAATGCTTTGTCTTGCTTGGTGACATTAATTCATCTCTATTTCTCCAGCAGTTTTTTTCAACCCAAGTCCAGGAGCGATTTAAGCCCTAAGGCACCCGTTGAATGGAATGAATGAACTTGCTGTGCATCTAGAACGTTACTGCTTATGACCATCCTTGAGAGAATTGAGAAAATAGTCACTCAGAGTTATTTTCTGTGTCCTGTGGTTCTAATGAGGAACCCTAGAGGAGAAAGGCTGCAGGGCTTTGGATTTGCCTTTTCTTTTATCCCCTGTTTCAGAAACATAGGGGTTACCCCAAAATAGTGCTCCCAGCACTTTCCTGTTCATGCTTTTCCTCAATGGTCTCCTCTTCACACCTTTGTGAGTCACTTCTGTAAATATAACTTCTTTGCATATATTTGCAACTTGGGTCCTTCTCCTAACTCTTGCTTGCTCCTCTGTCTGCTTTTTGGATATTTTGACAGAGTTGTTTTGCACTAATCTCACATACAGCATGTACATAAATAAAAACAGATAAAAAATATTTAAAGTGTTTAATATCTGTCTTTCTATATGAGAATCCATCATCACGCTCAAGATAATCCCAAATAGTAGTCACCAATCCCAAATGTTTTCTCATCAATCTTTGTAATTTTTTCCTCTCAACACTCCCCATTGTCCCCCATCCCCAGCAAACCACTAAGCTACTTTCTGTCACTATAGATTAATTTGCATTTTCTGAAATTTTGTATAAAATGGAATCATTCACTATGAACTCCTTTTTTGGTCTGGAATCATAAACTCATAATTCTTTTAGCATTCATCCATGTTCCAGAGAAGACTTTCATTATGTGGATATTGTACAACTTACAACTTATTTATCCATTCATGTTTTGATGAACATGTTTTCAAACTACTACTATATATAAAGCTGCTAAGAACATTTGTGTACAATATATGAACATCTGCTTCCATTTCTATTGATAAATGCCTAGTTGTTAAATGACTGGATCATAGGTAAGTATATGTTAAACTTTCTAGAAACTTTCAAACAGTTTTCTCAAGTGGTTGCACAATTTTTACGTCTCCTCTAGCAGTGTATGAGAGTTTCAGTTATTTGACTCTCTCACCAATACTTGTTAGTACCCAACTTTTAAATTTTACCTATTCTAGTGAGTAGAGAGTAATATTGTACAGTCACTTTGAATTTCCTTACTGTTTAATGATGTTGATCTTTTCATATGCCTATTTGCCATAAATTGCTGATCAGATTTAGTGCTCAAGAAAGTGAGATATTGCTGTAAACATAGACAAATAGATAAATGGATTAGGATATTAAAGTTCTATCCTTACATTTATGGTCAATTGATTTTTGCCAAAGAGTCTCAGACTTTTAAGTTGGGAAGGAGAAGCATTTTAACATGTGGTACTGGAACAATTTGATAGACATATATAAAAAAAATAAAATAAGCCATCTGCAGAAATAACTCAAATGGATGAAAAACCTAAATGTAAGCACTAACTATAAACTTTAAAAGAAGACACAGGAGAAAATCTTAGTGACCTTGACAAAATTTTTAAATTATAACACAAAAAAGCAAGAAAAAACTCAGTAAATTAGACATCATCAAAGTTAAAAATGCTTGTTTATCAAAAGGCATTGTCATAAAAACAAAAAGGCAAGCAAAGAACTGAGAAAAAATATATTTTCAGGACAGATATTTGAGAAAGAACTTGTATCTAGAATACATAAAGAATTCTTCCAACTCAATAATAAGAAAATAGACAACACAATTTAAAACTGAGTAAAAGATTTTAACATATACTCTTGTTTTGATTTTTATATTTTTATGTGGGTAATACCTGAATAGCCTACATTTCTTTAAGTTATCAGCACCAATTACAGTTAAGAAAGATGTTTTAAATATGCCCAAACTGATAGAGAATGTTTTAAATGAAATCTGCTGTCATAAAATTTATATTTTTTCTACAGTCTTTATGGAAGTTATCAATGGACTAAACTAATATGGATGTTCAGACTACTAAATATACCAGTTCAACAATGCTATACCACTGTTTATGTTTGATTTGGGTGCCTTTTTGGTTTGGTAGTCTAGACATAGCCTGTGTTTCTTAGACATGTTTATAAATGGATTGGAAAGGTGGTCTAAATAAAGGCATCACTGAAATACAAAGCATCTTTTTGTTATACACTGTTGTTTTTAAGAAAAGATTCCAAAAGAAGCCTTCTGGCAATGAATCATAGATTCTGACAGATGTTTTCTGCAGATGAGAGTTCAGCTCCACCTTTCTCAAAAATGTAAGTTTTAGAAGGTGAGGTCTTTTTTTTAGAGCCCTTGGGAAATAAGTTGTAGTGTAGACTGTGTTTCTTAAAACCACTCCTACCATTGTTTGAAATCCAATGGCAAAGGTCTTTTCTGGTAAATAAATGGTTTGGAAAAATTAAAACTTTCAACATGTTTTGCACCTAGATTTTAAACTACAGCCTTGCAATAGAATGTAAAACAGTAAACAATGAGGGAACACAAAGAAAGCTAATTTTCCCTAATGAATATGAATTGAGTGTGAAGGCAAAAGTTTTTTGTGTTCTTAAATATGGAAGAGGCTTTAGAAATTACCTGATTCAATCCCCTTGCTTTATAGATAAGGAAACTGAGGCCCAGAGCAGGGAGGTGTCGTTGCCAGGAGCAGAAACCACAAGCCATCATACTACTTCTAGTCCAGAGTTCTTTCCATTACACCTTCCAAATTACAAGAGGAAATAATGTCTGACAACATAATTAAAACCACTTAAAGAGGTCAAATAAATTGCCCAAGGTTACATAGCTAGTAAGTGACAATGCTGGGACAAGGATCTAGATATCTGTGACTCCAATGACCATGATTTACACTATGCCACTATATTTTTTAAATAGTGTTATAAAATCATTTAAAATATATTTCTATTAAAATATGTTTGAGTTTCATGGAAAAAACTTTCTGGCTTTGCTCATCAATGTAGTCTTTAATGTATCATGAGTGCACAATCAATGTTGGATATTAATTCACTAGTTTATACATGATTCATTTTAATACATAATGTTTATCCTGAATTCATGCCAGTTATGTACTTAGAAGACAATAGACATGTGTCTCTGGTAGTAAGAATTTAGCTCCTCTGAAACTTTCAGGAATATCTTTTTCATGACCCAAGATGCCCTGAAGTTGTGAAGAAAGTTCCTAACTGGTCTGCTTTACTCATAGGAAAAACATAAAAGGTACAGATTTCTATTAATATGGGTTTTTTAAAACCACTCCTACCATTGTTTGAAATCCAATGGCAAAGGATTTGAGTTGAGTTTGTCAATAGGAGAACTGAACTCTATTCACTGATTTTATTTTCCTAGAAGAATTAAGAAAGAGATTGGGCTGATAGAAAAGTGAGAAAATGAGTGAAGTAGAATTTCCCCTGCTAAATAAATTTATTTTGAGTCCCATGGCAATTTGGGATTTGCTCCTTGAGTGTCTCTTTCCAGCTATAATTTCTCATTTTCCATTTCTCTTCCAACTCCTCAATCCTTATCTTTTAAAAGATAGTTACTAAAATCTGATGATTGCCTGCAAATCTGATGCTAATTTCCCATTACAATCCCTATTACATTGCAAATCAAAATGAAGTTGTGAAACAATATTTTGTTGAAAGATAACATTAGTACACTTGTTGATACATGCCTCTCATAAATATGCTAAAAGTTAGCTGTGCCTTAAAAATAGACCACATAAAGAAATGTACCAACATAGTACTTCTGGCAAACATAATCTCTCATTTCTTTTATTCTTGGTAAATACTTCAATTATGTCTGCTAAATATTTTTAAATTGCTTTTAACATATTGCAATGATTAAGAACAGACAGTACAAGTCTGAAATATATTACATGTTTTTAAAGTCTAGAATGTGTGTTGTGAGTTTGTTGCAAATGTATGTGCGTTAAGATAAATTAAGTCTATTTCTCCATGTAGTTATCACTGAATGTACAATCCTTAAAAAGAAAAAAAAAATCAATTCATGGTTGCTTTAATGTACTTCTAAGCATTCCACATACATTTATTTAATACATACAGTTTAAAATATATTTAAATAGAGAAATAAATTTAATTAATCTTAATAAAATACAACAAAGTAAAATGTCAGTAACAGATTAATAAAGAGCAGCTCTTGCATACAATATTTAGTAAAATTGGGGAGCAAAAGAAAAAAGAAAAAGACATATACTTCAATAAGAAAATGAGTAAAAGAAATGAAGGTACAAATTAAGAAGAAATATAAATAACCAGTAAACACATAAAAGATATTCTGCCTCATTAACCTAATAAAATAATGATATGTTATTTACCTAGCTACTTAATTAAATAAGATATTTGATATTAATAACATTCTGTAATGGGAAAGATATGACAAAAAAGTGTGCTCATAAATATTTGGTGTGAGGTAGGGCATGGTGGCTCACACCTGTAATTCCAGCACTATGGAAGGCCAAGGAGGGAGGATTTCTTGAGATCAGCCTGGGCAACATAAGGAGACTCCGTATCTACAAAAAATAAAATAATTAGCTGGGTATGGTGGTCTGTGCCTGTAGCTCCATTTAATAGGGAGACTGAGACAGGAAGATCACCTGAAGCCAAGAGGTTGAAGTTACAGTGAGCTATGACCACTGCACTCCAGCCTGGGTGACAGAGTGAGACCTTGCCTCTAAAAAAAGAGAAAAGAAAAAAAAAGAAAGAGATTTGGTATGCATAAAATTGGGTTTGGAAGAATAACCTGGGAATATATATAATTTTAAAATTTGCTTATTCTTCTTCCCAAAAATCCAACCTCTAAGAATCTATTCTAACCTTGATAGCACACTAGGCTAACCATGTTAGCCCACAGACACATGTACATACACTCAATCATAGACTCTCATGTAGAATAATATTCATTGCCAATGTCATTTGCAGCTTCAGTGTCAATAAACAATAAAATGAGAGAAGGAATTATAATACCTACATTCTAAGATTGCTATAAAACTATTAGAGGTCTAGGAGAAAGATGGCTCACCAGAGATACCAGATACCAGAAATACCAGTTGCCAGAGTGACTCTGCAAGAAGGAAAAGTTTTAGATCAAAGAGAAAAACAAACAAACAAATATAGATTGGGTGTAATTCTGAGGGAAGGGTGCCAGAACCTACAAGAGACTCCATGAGAAGAAGTTGTGGAGCAGAACAAGAAGGAGCAAGATATCATGAGAGATCAACCCCCAGTAGGTTTGGAGTCTAGTAAAAAGGGTAGGTGGAACAGTTTGTTTTCTCTACCCTCACATATCTGACAGTCAGCAAGCTCCTAAGCTGCTGGAGAGATCTTATACACCCATGAGCCCAAAAGCTGCTGCTGCCAGTGAGAAAAGCACCAGGCTGAGAAAGCACCAGGCTCCCAGCCCCCCTGGGGCAGTTCCTATCATCACAGACCCGAACCAAGACAGCAAGTGCCATATTGCTTATCTACCCACTGTGCACCTTTGTCCTTCTCAGGGGGCTTCAGTGCCTCAGTTTATGTCTTGCTCATTCCCACACAAACATTTCCTAACTCCAGTCCAGACTGTGGGAGCCACAGGGGTCCAGTGGGTCACCAGGGGATCTGTGTGACCCCAGAGCCTGGACATTCTACGTGGGCTGCCTTCCAGAGAGAGGGACAGAGATGACCAGAGTGCTAGCTTTCCTCCATCCAGACTCTTTTCCTTACCTTACCCTTCCCCACTCGTGGATGCTGAGAGAGACAAATGAGCCACCACACCAAGACTTCCACAGAGAGTGGGGCTCAAACCTTTCCTCTTAAAGTCCTACAGCAGACTAAGGAGTGCTCAGACTATGAGCTCTCTGCTTGATGGCCTTCCTTAGGGGCAGCTACATCAGATCAGGGCACACCCTGAAGTGGAGGGACACCAAACCTGTTGGAGCACCCTGTAGGCAAATTAGGACCAGCACACTTCTCCCTGGCATGGTCAGGGATTGATCTTTGGGGATCCAGGAGCAGGATCACAGGCCAGATCCCATGCCTCCAGGATTCAATTATGTTGCTTGGGAGTACAGAGGAGAGATTTATGAAATAATCTTGGGAGGTGAGGCAGCTGTGTGGGCAGAACTGAGAGGAGAGTGCAGGGTGGGTCCCAGCTGCAGAGTACTCATGGAACAGCCCTCCCCCCACAGAAAGGCAGCACTCTGAGACCAGACTGGGATACTGTGCAGGGAATCTCCCAGCCCATAGCACAATTGTGGGTGAACTGAGCTAGTTTGAGTTCCTGCCTGCCAGCAGATGCTGGAGAAAGAGTGCAGAGCATGGCAAGGGGGAGAAGAGTGAAACCCACTCTGACAGCAAGATGGTAAGTCTCAGACAGCCCTACCTCCATAAGCAGACTTTTTGGTTGGGTGGAGCCAACCCTCTCTGGAAGCTTTCCACATAAGTTGAGAGTGGACCTTTGTACTCTGCTGAAACAGCTACCTTGACAGCTTTTGTAGAGCCTGAGAGTGAGCTCATCCAACCCAGCCCAGTCCAGCCTCACTCCCCCACCCAATTCAGCAATGGCAGAGAATAGGGACTCACCTGGAAGTACCAGGGCACCACCTGGGACATTTGAGTGCTTCTCTGGAGGGGCTAGAGCCAATAACAGGTCCCAAAACAACACTGCAGCTTGCTAATTCTGCCAAACACTACCTACTGACAGGGAGGTCAATTTTTAGAGCCCTTTACAGACTCAATCATAAAGGGTGTGGTTGATTCTCACCCACAAGCACCACCTACTGTCTCAGAGACTTAACTGGTTGTGTCAATACAATACATACACTTAAGAAGACCACAGGGCTGGGGAAAGACAAGGATTTCAAAGATCTCCATCCTCCTTCATCAAAGGGAGACAGGGAATCTGTGCACTCACATAGCCCACCACTGCTACAGCCTATAAACAACTAGCAACTGAGAAACCATCACACTGAGGATATCTGTACCCAAGACATCCATCCAGAACCTAGATCACCATCAAAGCACCCACAAGCAAAGCCAAAAGTTCAAACATATGCTACACACACACCCTTGTGGATTGGGGGGAAGCCCCATCTAAATAAGAGAAAATCCAAAAATAAGAAGCAACAGCTGCTCCAGATCAGAAGGAATCAGCAAAATAACTCTAGAGTTATGAAAAATTAGAACTAAAAGACACCCCCAATGGGGAACACCAGCTCCCTAGCAAGGGATACCAACAAAAAAAATTATTGAAATGATAGATAGAGAATTCCAAATATCAGTTGTAAGGAAGCTCAATGAAATCCAAGAGAAATGAAAAAACCAATTTAACCCAAAAAACAATACAGGAAATGAATGAAAAATTCACTAAAGATATCAACATATTGTTTTTAAAAAGAAAGAACTTCTGGAAATGAAAATTCATTTAAGGAAATACAAAACAAAGTGGAAAATTTTAAGAATAGACTAGGCAGAAAGAATCTCAGAGCTTGAAGATAACTCTTTCGAATTAACCCAGTCTAAAGTAAAGAACAGAGAATTAAGAAGAATAAACAAAGTCTACAAGAAATAAAGGATTATGTAAAATGGCTAAATATAATCATCATAGACATCCCGGAGGGTGAAGAAGAAAATGCACAAGGGCTGGAAAACCTATTTGAGGAAATAATTGAAGTATACTTCCCTGGTCTTGCTAGAGATTTAAACATCCAGGTACAAGAAGCTCAATGGACACTTGGGAGATTCATTGCAAAGAGGCAATCACCAAGATACATATTCATCAGACTGGCCAAAGTCAACATGAAGGAGGAACTCTTGCAAGCCATAAGGCAAAAATATAAAATAACTTACAAAGGAAAACCCATCAGGCTAACTACAGACTTCTCAACTGAGACCTTAAAACCAGAAGTAATTGGGGCCTCATCTTCAGTCTTTTTAAACAGAACAACTTCCAGCCTAGAGTTTTGCATCCTGAAAAACTGAGTTTCATATATGAAGGAGAAATAAAGACTTTTCCAGGCAAGCAATCACTGAGGGAATTTGTCAAGATCAGACCTGCCCTGCAGGAAATACTTAGAACTGCATTATACATGAATCAGCAAAAGAGTCATCCACCAGTGTAAAACCAGACAAAAGCAAAAACTCAAAGCTCATATAAAACAATAGTACAAGAGATAGAACAAAGCAATAAGCTACTACCCAACAGGATGAACAGAATAGCATCCCACATATCAATTCTACCAATCAATATGAATGGTTTGAATTCCCCACTCAAGAAACATAGGCTGGCTGAATGAATAAATAAATACAAGCCAAGTATCTGCTATCTCCAGGAAACACATCTAACCCACAAGAATTCCTACAGACTCAAGGTGAAGGGATGGAAAAAAATATTCCATGCACATGGAAAACAAAAGAAAGCAGGTGTAGCCATTCTCATATCAGATAAAAATCAACTTTAAATCAATAATAGTAAAGAAAGACAAAGATTTCATTATATAGTGGTAAAGGGAACAATTCAACAAGAAGACATAACAATCCTAAATATTTAGGAGGCTAACATAGGAGTGCCCAGATTCATAAAGCAGACTGTACTGGATCGAAGCAAAGAGATAAATAACAACATCATAAATGCCAGGGAATTCAACACCACACTGACAGAACTGGACAGATCATCCAAGCAGAAAATAAATAAAGAAGCAAGGGATTTAAACTGAACTCTAGAACAAATGGGTCTAACAGACATTTAAAGAACATTTTTCCCCCAAATGACTGAATATACATCCTTCTCATCATCACATGGAACATTCTCCAAGACTGATCATATTTTAGGCCACAAAACCTGTCAAAATAAATTAAAAAAAAATCAGTCACATTCCTAGACATTGATAACAGTCAAGCTAAGAGTCAAATTAAAGACTCAATACCATTAATAAAAGCTACAAATAAAATAAAATAAATAGGAATATACTTTTCCAAAGAGGTGAAAGATCTTTATAAAAAGAACTAAGAAACACTAAGGAAAGAAAGTGTGGATGACACAAATGGAAAAACATATCATATTCTTGGATTGATAGAATCAACATTGCTAAAATGTTCATTCTACCCAAAATGATTTACAGCTTCAATGCAATCCCCATAAAAATGCCAATGTCATATTTCACAGAACTAGAAAAAATAATTCTACGCTTCATTTGGAGCCAGAAAAGAGTCTTAATAGCCAAAGCAATCTTTTTTTTTTATTTCAGCATATTATAGGGGTACAAATATTATGGTTATGTATATTGCCCATGCCCCCCTCCCCCCTCGAGGTAGAGCCTCAAGCATGACCGTCCCCCATACGTTGCACATCTCACTCATTATGAGCCAAAGCAATCTTAAGAAAAAGAACAAATCTGGAGGCATCACATTACCAGACTTCAAACTATATTATAAGTCTATAGTAACTGCAACATCATGGTGTTGGCACAAAAATAGAGATATAGACCAATGGAACAGAACAGAGAACCCAGACATGAAACCTCCACATACAGCCAACTGATCTTTGACAAAGCAGACAACAATATACACTGGGGAAAAGAATCTCTATTCAATAAATGATGATGGGAAAATTGAATAAACACATGCAGAAGAATGAAACAGGATCCATGTCTCACCTCTCAGAAAAATCAATTCAAGATGGATTGAAGACTTAAATGTAAGGTATGAAACCATAATAACTCTAGAAGAAAATGTTGGAAAACCTCTTCTAGGTATCAGCCTAGGCAAAGGATTTATGAAGAAGACCCCCCAAATGATGACAGCAACAACAAAAATAAGTAAATGGGATTTGATTAAACTAAAAGGCTTTTGCACAGCCAATGAAATAAACAGAGCAAATAGACCAACTTACAGAATGGGAGAAAATATTCACGTGCTATATATCTGATAAACAGCTAATAACCACAATCTACAAAGAACTCAAGCAAATCAGCAAGAAAAAAAATCAAACAACCCCATTAAAAGTGGGCAAAAGACATGAACAGGAGCTTCTCAAAAGAAGATAGACAAATGGCCAATAAGTGTATGAAAAACACTCAACATCATTAATCATCAAGGAAATGCAAATTAAAACCACATTGAGATATCACCTTACCCCAGTGAGAATGGCTTTTATTAAAAAGTCTAAAAACAATAGATGTTGGTGTGGATGCAGATAGAAATGAATGCTTATACACTGCCAGTGAGACTGAAAATTAGTACAGTCTCTATCAAAATTGTATGGAGATTCCTCAAAGAACTAAAGGTAGACCTACCATTCTTATTTAACAAACCCACTACTGGGTATTTACCCAAAGGAAAAGAAGTCATTTTACCAAAAAGACAATTTAACTTGAATGGTTATTGCAGCACAACTCACAATTGCAAAGATGTGGAATCAACCCAAATGCCCATCAATTCATGAGTGGATTAACAAAATGTGGTATATGTGGTATATGTATATGTATATGGAATATTACTCAACCATAAAGAAAGATGACTTAATGCCTTTTGCAATAATCTAGATGGAGCTGGAGACCATTGTCCTAAATGAAATATTTAAAGAATGAAAAAACAAACACCACATGTACTCACTATTAAATTGGAGCTAACTGATGCTCACACATGTGCATAGAGGGACGTATATAACTCAATGGAAATAAACATGGAGGAAGGCATGGGTGAAAACCTACCTAACGGGTACAATAAACACTATCTGGGTGATGGGCACACTTATAACCCTGACTCAAGCATTATAAAAGCAGTCCAGGTAACCATAAACATTTGTACCCCCATAATACTTTGAAATAAGAAAAAAAAAACTATTAGAAAGAATAAGGTACTAACCTGTAAAACTACATATGATAATTTAATAAGTGGATATAAAAAGAAACCAATGTTTTGGGTATAGTTCCAATTTTTATAATTAAAGAAACTAATAAATGTAGGACTGCACGTCTGTGTATGTAAAATATATATTAAATCAGAAAATTATATTTAGAAAATTTAGTAGTAGTTACTTCAAGGGGGTGGAATTGATCAAGTCAAACATGATAATAACTTTAATTGTGTAAATTAGAACATGAAAATTCAGATTATTGGTCATTTCCCTTTTTTATAAGTGTTAAAGCAAGAGAAAGAAAAGAGTATGGCATACTATTATCCTATAGATTTAATAAATATATTATATCTGCTCTATTAAATAAAATCAAAGCATTCTGAATATGAAAGGGAATTAAAGAATATATGTATTTGTACTGTGGCCCAGGTATAATTAACTCTACCGGAAATGCCTGGTATCTGGAATCCTGATAGATATCTATGATGATTTTCCTTTGGGAATCAAGGTTACCTAGGGACAACAAGCTGATATATTGGGAAGCAGGAGGATATGGCACTATGAAAATCAGCCATAGCAGTCAGCAAGACAAAATCTAATTATGTATAATATTGGCACAAATCAGCTAGTACCAGTTAGAGTCTCCAACCATTGAGTTAAACTATAGGTCTCCACAATCTTGGATCCTTTTGGGAAACAAGACAGGATATCAGTGCATAAAAGAGTGTACTATCCCATTATTGAAATATGAATAAGATGAGAAGACACAGTCCCAAAACACAAAATAAAGACCACAATAAGGTAAGCTAAAATATTTATTTGAGGTTGAGATGCTGAGCTATACACTCAAGAGATTTGACCAGAATAGAACAGGAAAACAATTCACTTAAATAAGAGAAGATCTATCTCACATCTTTGTTCACAGTTCAAAAGATAAATCATTTTCTTTTCCTTCATCAAAAATTGGACACTTCTAATTTTCCTTTTGCTCCCAATGGTACCATTATTTTTTTTAGCCTACCAGGCTCAAAATTTAGAATTATCTGTAATTGTTTTTCTATTTTAACAATTTCTACAAACCTTGATAAACATAACCCCAAACTACATGTCTCCATTTCTTTTTAATTACCAAAATAGTCTTTTGATTTATCTTCCTTTTTCTGATAAACCTGGCACAGAAGTGTCAAGAGAATCTTTTTTAAATTAAATTTTTCTTACAAAGTTCTAACCCTTCCCAAGAATACCAGCTGTAAAGAAATGATGTCTCTTCTTTCTCAGATGGTTTGCATTGCCACTAGCATGGACAATTTTCCATTTCTTCATCTCCAGAAATTGAGGAAAGTTTTCCTCCAAGTATATTAAAGCAGAGTGCTTAAAACCATGGACTCTAAAACTATACTCAGTTGATTTTGCAATTTGAATCCACTGCATTGCAGCTGTATAACTTTGGACTATGATTTAACCACTTTAAGCCTATGTTTTCTTATTCATAAGACAGATATAATAACATTTCTAAATTCGTAAAATTTCTGTAAGAATTCAATGTTATAATCCATAAAGTTTGCTGTTGTAATTGCTATTGTTTTGACATACAGCCCGGTACATAAATATTCACAATCCATTATCATTATCATTACCATTCTTAGTCAAGTCAACATTGTTTTTTCATGTGTTTGTTATCAATGTATGCATATGGCCTTTTAAAATACACAAAAGAGTTTTGTTCATTTAAAGAATATTACAGTGGAAGTGATAAAAAAGGAAATTACCTGTATGAAGTAACACAGAATTTAACATTCAAGATGCTTTTCTGGTCTTTTGAGTTCTTCTTGTTTTTCTTCCATCACATAAGCCTATAGTTCTTTCCACAGTCTATTCCTCTAGGTGAAAAGCCTCCCTTGGAAATTTGTCAATCCAAGACTAAATGCTTTCTTTGAATTTCTTTTTACCAAAAGGAATTCAAAGTGCAGATTAATCTAAATATCTATGTTCTGGAACACTTTATTATTCTTTCTGGTTAAGGACAGTGTTATTTTAATCAACCAAAACTAGCTAAGAAAAAAATTAATGTATTAGATGATTATAAAGGAATCTTACCAACCAATTCAAAAGAAATATAGTCAGGACTCCCAGGAACTAGAAAGTTGGCAGGTGGCTGGTGTCTTTGCTGCTCATTCCAAGGTATTCTTATTAAGCCAAACACTCAATAACTATTATTTGCAGCCATATTTCTCTGTTTAATTATCAACTTATAAATGAAATTGGCCACCAGCTTCAGAATATGTAATTTTAAGGTGTCAGTTTCCAAAACTCTCTAAATATCCCTGCACTATTAATATGAGTCATTGCAAAATAATCAGATTGGTCACTGGACAACAAATAAACTCAATAGCTGTAAATCAAATGCCTATTTTTGGCCAATAAGCAATGACAAACATATAGGGCTCTCTAGATACTCAGCATATACCACAGGCCAGATCAACTCCAAAAAAGAAGCACAGAAAAGATGATGAATTGACTGGTACATTAGCAATACCTCCTTTCCCTAAACTCTTGCCAACAGCAAAATTAATATCTCAAGAGAATTATAGGTCTCTCTATAAATGACAAAATCTGATTAGGCAGTCATAAAGCACCAGAGTGCTATTAGCTCTTGCATTGTTATGTCAAGTACAGTATGTGATTGTTCACTTTTCATTAGTCTTCTACTGTGTTAAGACTAACAACATAACACTTTGATTTAATTAGCAATTAACATTGATCTAGTACCTATTCAGATCAAATATTCAGTGCAAGAGAGAATTGAGTTTAGAAGAATGGAAATTTAGTAAGAAAATATTAAGAATAAAATTGATGAAAATGATTCTCTGTACTCAACTTCTTTCATCATATGCCTCAGCCTCCTGGGTGAAGGAGGGACTTTCCAAAGCCAAGTCTGAATAGTACTCTAATACATTTTTTGTAAGACTATGTCAAACACTGACCTACAAAATCCAATGATACCTTCTCTTTCTATTGGTCCTCATAGGCATCTTTGACCAGCCATATCTCCAAACTAAAATAAAGGGAAGAACAATCTGTTTGTATGCATCATTCATTTCACATTTGAATCATCAGTATACATTGAGCATGCAGCATCCCTATGCTGGAAGCTGTGGACAGAATGGTGTGCAAATTGAACAGATGGCCATCCCCAAATTCCACCTGAAATAGTCAAGAGTGGAGATGGCCTGGTTGAGCCATGCATTAGAATCAGATGGGAGGTTTTATAACCTATTATTGCCCAAGTTCAACTCCAACCAATTTAATCAGAATCATTGGTTGTGGGTCCACATATTGGCATTTTTTTTTTAAAGTAACTTCGGTTATTCTAATGTGTAGCCAGGTTTGAGAAGCATAGGCTAGTAGTCCTTGGGGAAATAATAGTTATTAAGAACACATGGGAAGCAGATTCTAGCCAGCTGGCTGTACTTCGCCACTGGAGGAAGTCAGGAAAATCCTAAGAAACCATGGAAAAGAGAGCTAAGTGTATAATCTTGCTGCTTCATTGGACGGGCTGCCACACAATCATAGTTCCCAGAGCGGTGTTCTCAACTTCAGGCATGGGACAGAAGACACTAAATTCAAATTTCACAGTTCTTCTAGATCACACATTTTGTTTAAATACAAAGAAAAAAAGCACAGCATATTATTCTTGTATATTGTACAATTGTACATTGTATATGGCTAATATTTAGTCATAAATTAATGTTATTGATACTAAAATTTTTCAGGAACTGTTGTCAAGATATAAGGAGAGAGAGCACTGAATGATAATTGTTATCTGGAGTTACGATGTCATTCCTTCAAAAAATGACCTTAGACAAGCCTCTTGATCAAACCAACTCTCAATTTCTTTGGTTTTATAGTTACTGAGTTGATCTGTTTACTCAGTCAACCCTTCATTTATTCAGTGAACTTATTATATTGAGAACTATCTCTTATCAGGCACTGTCTTCAGTGCTAGGCTTCCAAATGGATCTTGCAAGTTTTCTGCCTACAAAAGTTTTATAGTCTGGTGAATTGCAAGTAGGTATTCACAGTACGATGTGAGTTAGAAACGTGGGATACTGAATAGAAGGGTTCAAGAGGTCAGGAAAGGTTTCTCCTAAGAGTTCCATTTTAGTAGATATTCAAAAATAATGTTGCAAGCATGTGAAATTGAGAGGTAGGAGTGGGAGAGAGCAAAGCCTTTAAAAGCACTGTCATCAGTTCAGTGTGGCTGAATTTCAGGTTTAAGATGGAGAAATGGGGGGATGAAGTGTCACGAGGGGGACATTGTTGAGGGCCAGAGCATATTTTTATGCAGTGATGGTGGAATAATAAGATTAGAAAGATCAATCTGGTAACTGTGCAGAGGATGAATTGAAGCATGGTGAGACTGAAGTTAAGGACACAGGGAGTGAAGAAATAGTTCAGAGGAGAAATTGTGATAAGCTAATTGTGAGCCTTCCTGGTCATAAAAGTCTAATTCTATGTTAGAGGGAAAGAATGAGTGATAAAAATGAACTCGTAACATTCAATAATTAATACTTTTAAAGTGTTTTGCAGTGTATTGTAAATGCTGTTTTCATAGTAATTCTACTTCCGAAGAAATATATGAAGATTTAAAACTTTGAGGTCAAGTTTTAATTATCTTTTATTAACTACCAGTAACAAGATTATGTAAATATGAGAATGACACGTATAGGCTGTTGACTAAGAGTACTGTGTTTGAAGATACCCACAGATTTCTTCACAGTTCTATATATCTTTACTTATCTCATCTGTAATATAGCCCTGGGGATTTTCAGAAAAATAGCATGTAATGTCAACTCTGTACTTAAACTGTAAGCATCAAACCCTTGGGAACTATCAAGTTATCAGTCTTTACTACTGAAAACATAACAGGATGTAAGTAGAGCTACTCTAAAATGGTTCAAATTACATTTAGGTAATATTTTGAGTGAGATGAAGACAGAGAGATTTTCACCCAAATGACTAGTTTAAATTGCCTACATTTGTGTACCAGATTGTGAAGTCAACCAAGGGTATAAAAAGTTTCCTTTTCCAAAAAAGAAGATGATCTTTATATGGCTGATGTCCAAACAAGTACAAACTAAATATTCTTTCTTGCTAAAAGAAAACAAAAAAAGGAACATGATTAGGGTCCCTTTAAACTTCTTCATAAAGTTTTTCAAGAAGAAATTGACCAAACAGAGCTTTCTGATTCCTCAAATTATTTTCTTCACTCATTTCATTTGTGATCCATAATGGAGGTTACATGTAAAACATATTTTGAGGCAAATAACAAATGTTCACATCTTTTTATTGTTTATGCATATAAGCAAGCTTTCTTTTTGAATCCCTCGAGTGGATTCAAGTGCCAAAGCCAATTCAGTTACCCATAGAAGCATTTGTGCTTCATCTTGGAAATGTGCTTATTCTTCGGCCTGAGTTTGTACTGGTTCCCAGGCTTACATGGCCCCCTCTGCTTTTCTAATTGGGAAGTAGAAAAGAGAGACATCTTAGGTCCCAAAGAGACATTTATTTTAAAATGCTCAAATAATTTCTCTGCCTCTGTCAGAAGAGGAGAGGGAGGAGAGGGCAAAGGAAGAATAGGAGGGAAGGAAATGGGTGAGTATGGAGCCGATTGACTGTTGGTTTTAGACAGAAAAACTTATACCACATGCCCATGAGAGACTTTAATGTCTTTTACCTAAATCAGGGTTTCAAGGCAAAACCTGGAATAGTGAGCTTCCCATTCCACAGGCTGCAAACCAAATGACTATACAAAAACAGCTTGTGATAACATTTTCATGATTTAGTAATGTTTCATTTCAATTATTTTCAAATCCCACAAGATAAAAATGGAGACTAATCCTCTAGGCCTTTAGATTTCAAGCTGAAATAATAGATAGAATTAAAAAAAAGATGGGATTCTTCTGGACCTTAGGATACCACAAGAAAGACAGTGATACAGGGAGTCATGAAATGATCCATGGCATGAGACACTCTCACAGTTAGAAAGGACATTGGTAAATAAATCATGAACACTTTATTGTCCTGGATAACATATTGGTAGTGATTAAAATAGAATGAATTGTCAAATAGTAATTAGCTTAAGAAGCTATATTTTTCTGTGCTACATAGATTTATACATAATGATTCGTGGACTATGTGACTATATCTTTCTGGTTAAATAGAAACCAGCTATATCATTTATTATGAGGTAATAATAAAAGTATAAAATGATGAGTTAAAAATAAAATGTTTCATATGTTAGACACAACCATAGATTGTTTCAGAAATTGTGTTATTTATAGTCAGAGACTTTGTTTTAGAATAGTTTTTCACTGCAGTTTGAATTGTGACTGGTAGGTGGCGCAGTCAGGATGGGATTCATTGCTACAGATGAAAACATTCCCCATGCTTTCCTCAGCATTTCAAAGCCAGTTCCATATCTGCAGTCTGTTGGGGAATGTTCTTAGATATTAAGCATACCCAGAATTAATTTTTCAGGTAGTTATCAGAAATGTCATTATATTTTGTAAAGTATTTTGGGTCAGTTATTGTTCCCGATAATTAAGATGTCTATTTCTAGTGTTCCTCACAGACTCTCACTTCTCCAACACTGAAACAGATTTTCTACTTTTTCTTTTCTTTATTTTTTGTTTGTTTATTCTTGTATTTCCCCCCACATTTAGGTCTTTGTGATGCATCATACTGATCTGGGAAATAGAGGCTCTATAGGGAATAAGGAAGGCCCTTCTTATCTGTAGCTATAACTGTATTCTTTTGCAGAGCAACTTTTCCACTCCACAACATCTAAACCTTCAAAATTACGCAGTGCTAAAAAATAATAGTAAGTTGTGTGGTGCAGTACTTCTTTTTTTCACTTCAAGCGGTGAAGACTATCTCATTCACTTGCTTGAGCGGTTAATGTATAATTTGAATATATAAGAAAGGCATTGTGAAGTTGTCGGAAAATCAAGTGATTTAGAAGGAAAAAGCCACAGGAACAAAACAAGGAAATATATCTTTCAGGTTCCATTTCCTTAGTGGTAGAATGGTAGAGTCAGCCATTTTTAAGGTTCAGTCAACAGAAGTTCAAATACCTGACCGCTGGAAAAATAGGGATTTTCCACATTTACATATTAGGGGTCATTTCTTGAATAACAATAACAACAACAATAATAAAACATTTCTTAGAAGTTTGACCATAGATCTATTCTAATATTAAAAGTTAAGATTTAATTACCTGGAGAAGTTATGGCCTGTTGTTTTATATTCTAAATTTAAAATATAAACTTTTAAATACAATATTTTACAAAATGTTTTTGTTCAATGGATTACAAAAATTAACACAGTTCATCTGTCAGCTAAGTATGCCAATTTTCTAATGGTTATAGTTGTAACATTCAGTAAAGACCACCTAAAATGCCTTTTTGGATTAGCATTTTATATTAAAAATAAGTAAGGATGATTCTTGAAAGTAATATCTATGTCATCTCTTTTTTCTATAAAGCTCACATGGTATTTAATGCAGGTCATGTATAAATTGGGCACGTAAGCATTCTAAATTTGAGGCATTAAACTCTATAACATTATTTTAAAAAAGTAGATAGTTTAACATTTTGACTTCTATTTTCAAGTTCAGTTCTGAGAGATCTAAAAATATTTTTTTCTTGCTATAATTATAAAAATAGTAAAGGGAAAGTTGTAAAAAATGTGTATTGGCTAAATTAAATATATCATTAGAACATTTTCTTTACTTGTGTAAATTACTTTTATTTCCAACTATGACCCAATCATTCAAAATGCATTGTATCATGTGGGTATGTGACTCAGTCATCTATATCATCTTTAGCATATGGTATGTTGACAGAAATGTTTTACAGTGTGAAATGATGGCTCATATTTACTGCTGAGAATTGTATAGAAGTTAAAATTCCCTTAGGGAAGCAAGAATTTGGGAACCCAAATATACGTCCTTCTGCATCAGGACACACTGTGGGAAAGAATGAGATGTTAATCATGCAGCCTATGATTCTTTGTTTACAGGGAGCCATAATCTTTTTTGACCAGATTTTAAATCAAGTCAATGACTTTCAATCACCCAGTATGTTTTTCTTTCTTCTTTTTCTATAGTACTAGTGGGGTTTTGTTTTTTGGGGGGATGATCTATAATATACACATGCATATATTAGTTGTATATATAGACATACACACATATATTCACATATACATTTAGAATTTGTAGAGTTTTAGAATACCAGAGGTCTAAATTATTTCAAGACTACCTGAAGATTTGTCATCATGGTAAAGGCAATTATAAATCATGCACATTGAGAATATCCTCATCTTATCTGTATTGGCCTTTAATATCACAAACCTGAGTGAGCTCTTCACCTCTAATAATAAGCATTTTACTAACTCTCAGATTCAGTCTGTTTAGTGTCATTTGTCTTTTTAAAAAGAGACTTATGATTTAGAATATTACTTGGTTAAAATAAGAGTCTTTTTATGTTCTAAATAGTTCAAGAAAATAGCTTTTGTGGTTCAGTATATCAAGCATAGTATTAAAATATAAGTGCTACATTTTAAAGGTGTTATGGGAAATGTCCAAATGTCTTTGAACCAAGTTTTTAATGTGAAAATATATAATCAAATATTCTAAATTTAAATTAAAAACAAATGATTAGAATTTAACAAGAAGACAGGAAATTCAGCTTAGTGCTTCAAACTGTACATTTAAATTTTTTCAACTATATTCAATGATATTATTTTTCCTCAAACCATTTCTTTATTCTTAAAATAAACTCAAATTTTATGAGTGTCTTAAATTAAAATATGTATCAACAAAAATTATTCTATTTCTGTGATAATATAGATATTTAAATTACATGGGGTAGTAATTATAGATGTAAATTTTACTTTATATACAATGATTAACAATAAAATATCTCAACATTTCTCTGTACATGAAACTGGACTTAGAAATAAATTTTTTTTTTTGAGACAGAGTCTCACTCTGTTGCCCAGCCCAGAGTGCCATGTCGTCAGCCTGGCTCACAGCAACCTCAAACTCCTGGGCTCAAGCGATCCTCCTGCCTCAGCCTCCCAAGTAGCTGGGACTATAGGCATGCGCCACCAGGCCCGGCTAATATTTTCTATATATTTTTAGTTGGCCAATGAATTTCTTTCTATTTTTAGTAGAGACAGGGGTCTCGCTCTTGCTCAGGATGGTTTCGAACTCCTGACCTGGAGCGATCCTCCCACCTGGGCCTCCCAGAGTGATAAGATTACAGGCGTGAGCCACCACACCCGGCCTAGAAATAAATTTTGTTTTAGTATTTTTCAAATGCAAGCTCGCTTTCTTCAAATTAGGAAGGCATCTTATGAATTTAAAATAAACGTCAAAGAAATTGAATAGGAAGAAAATACTTTTCAGGTAATATCATTTTCTATTTACTATATTTATGGCATAAGATAGCATATCTAATTGAAGAAGTTACATTAAATCAATAGTCGTGATTAAAATAATTGAAATTCATTCTTTGCCATCTTCTGGAAGAGAATAATAAGCCTTTAACTGAGTTTTAAAATATAAATTTCAACATGCACATTTTAATTCCACCCCTTTTCAGATAACTGTCCATTTAACAAACCTATTCTCTTTTTATTCTCCTTTGCTTGAAAATTGGAATACATCATTATAGTGCTTAAATATTTGTTGAGCAAACAAAATCAATGTCGTCATTGGTTACATTTCCAACCTGACCCACAGTGTTCTGCTTAACCCATATGTGTGCATAAAGAATATCTATGTTCTAGCATTCCCTCCCCCCAAAATTGCTAAACATTGGATAAATTCAATTAAAATCCCAAGTTCGGATGGCGCGATCACACCCAGGACTTGACATTTGAATGGGAAGACTGCCCGGTTGCTGTACTTGGCGTTGAATCAGCTCTATGCTACTGGTGGGGGCTCCATGTCTGGGACAAGGGGTCTGTGAGGACCAGGAATGAAGTTAAAATGTGGGTCAAAAAAACAGGCTCTATTGGGAGCACATTTCTCTGTCCTGAAATCTTCCTATCCCCTTTTTTTGTGTTCCTGGAGGTCTGAATTTGGCTGCATAATAACCCTCTGCTGGCTCTGCGTGTTCCCACCAGACTCTGTTATTTTCTGTCTCCTCCCATGAACAGGATGAAGTCAACAGCTTAATTTCTGTTCTTTCCCTGAAGAAAAAAACACAAAAGCCCACTGATGTTTTAAAGAATCTTCATAGCTGTTAATGAAAGGCAAGAAAAGCTATAAAAAGGCTCCCTCCCCTTTTATTTAATCTCCCTCTGATTTTCCCTCCTTACCAGTTTGTTTTCCCCCTTGAGAATACAAAAACATAAAAGCAAACAGGAGTAATAATTGTAAGAGGTGCGGAAACTTGCAGTGCGGTGCCTGTGCAAAGTCCTGTGTACTCAGAGGCACTCTAAGCGGTAGCCAATCTCTGATCACTTCCTTTCATCTCTTGGAGCATCACTTCTGAAGGAAGAATGAAGGAATGAGTTAGGTACCCTCCTGGGAGGTGGAGGGGGCCAGGTGGGAGGCAAGGGTGTGCTCTCTTCACCTTCCTCAGGCCTTTTGTCACTCTATGTCCTGACACAGTAAATCCTGCCCTTGTGGGGAATTAAGATGAAGTAAGAAATGTGCCCGTCCCAGAAATCAGATGAAGTGAGAAAAGCGACTAGCCCAGAATTTAGATGAAGTAAGACATATGACCAGGGTTAAAGGAATTACAATGTAGATGGTGTAGCTAGGGTGTGCGTGGGGCAGGGGTAAGTGTGTAGATATTCTAGGAAACATCAGATTTTGAGATAATGAGATAAAAACCAATCAAATGTAATAGGGGAAGAAGGTCTGGAAATCCCCTGGAATATCATTTTGGAAGGTGAAAAGATTTTCCGATTCTCTAGGCTGGAAAGAAGGCTGTTAATTCTTAGGGACGTTTACATTTAAGGGGCATATTTAAATTAGACTGATTAAAATTGAAAATGTGACTCCACTTTTAATTGTGCATTGATTTCTTTAAAAGAATTACCCTTCTTTGTTTTCAGGCACGTTAGATACTCTCCCAGAATGTTCACAAAACGTTTCCAAAATATGTTAGCTTCTAAGAATGACAAATTATAACACTGCATGTCAACATAAAACAATGAATGTGCAGATTGGTCTAACCATGATATATATAGCAACAGTCAGACATTCTAACTTGAAAAGTTAATAATATTTCCTATGTGATAAATTTTATTTTTAAAAATTATTATTTCCGTCTTCACTTTTGCATACTGTCAGCTCTAACCCTGCCCCCAATCCCAAAGTGATTTTAGCAAAAGAAATTTGTCAAATGAATGCTTCTCATTAATCCCGGAAATATAGAATAGCATGCATGCACTGAAAGTGTGAGGATTTTTTTTCTCTCAAATAAATTCTGGGATTCAGTTTAAGGAATACTAACTTTCTAATCTGTGTGGATTTATATCTAAGAAGTAACATCGGTCCATTCTTTCTTAGCATTATTGAAATCCAGTTTACTGTCAGTCTTACAACAATAATATATAAAAATCATTTGGAATAAATTATCACCATGATACAATGTAAAAGAAAGGAATTTTAAGCCAACACTGTGTGGCTTCAAGTAGAAATTTGTCCCAGATCAATAATCAAACTTATTCTTACCATAATTTCTACTGTACCTAATACAGTGTGTGTGTGCGTGTGTGCGTACCTGTGTGTACGTGTGTGTGTGTGTGTGTGTGTATAAAGGCTGTTTCACTGCCTCAAATTTCTCTCATAGTACAATGGCTCCCCTAAGAGGGTTACAGTATTCCATTGACTGCTCTGTGAATTCATTTGCTATGAGTTATTTCTGGCCAGTGGAAAGCATGCAGTTAACTTTTGGGTATTATTCAAGTAGGCACTCTATGATTTTACCAGAGATTGTTTCTGTAGAAATAAATCTGTGTATTATTTGTCTAGTCAAAAACAGAGCATGCTGACATGGAATCAGTGGGGGATTGGAAGGTGGATCGGGGTTGAGAAGGAAAAGAAAGGGGGAATGTGTTTATTTAATAATATACCCAGGTCAAAATAATGAAATATATTCTTTTATCACCCCCCAAAAGTATAAGTTATAGAAATAATGTGTTTATGGAGCAACATCCAGGAAAACTTTAATCAATTGAATTCCTCTGTACAAATAATTAACTCCCTTCTCTTTATCACATAATTTTGTTGTCATCGATTTCCATTCCCCTCATTTTTTATTATATGTCATCATTTTTAACACTTTCTTGTTTTTGATTTAGGGAGAGATGTAAATATGAAGTTCTCAAAATCCTGGAAAAAAACACTACTTACTTCGTTATATATGTACATAAAAAGAGCATGTATATGCACACACAAACCACAACTTTTGACTTTCCATCCTAAGAATGCACGGTGAAAAGGATGTTATTTGTCTATTGAGGAAAAGATATTTAATGTATTAACATTTTAAACAACGATTCTTCAAAACTCTTCCCATCATAAAACTTTTAAAAGTAAATGTGCATTTTTACACTTAAATGATAAATGGTTACCTTATAAAGTAAGCCCCCAGACTTCGATATTTTTTGGCAGCAATACTTGAAGTGAGTATACAGTGAATGATCCACAAATTGTTAAAGTTAGAGGCTGAACATGTTAGATGTTTATCTTCTTTGCTTTTCCTCTCATCATTTCCTGAAGGCAATGGCTTGAATTTTCTTATAGGAATTATGCCATTCCATTTAAAAACAGCATTTTCTAATTTAGGTTCAGGTGTGAATTTGTCTAATAATTAGTTACTAATATTACCCAAGTTAATAGTAAAATCACTATTCAATCAAATTCAGTAAGATATTATTTTAAATGTAATAGTAAAATGTTTTCAGTGTGTTTTCTCCTTATTTTTATAAAAGTGTTATATATCTGTAACAACTTTATATAGGGATTTCTTTCCATAGACCTTGTGGTCCCTATAATTCTTGATTATCTGGCCTTGATAGTTACCCCAAGGTTAAATTCACAATGCATTTTTAAAACAAATGTAATGAAATTTATAAAGTTTTTAATCACAAAAGGATAGGGAAATCAGCAAATATTAAAACGTTAGTGCTACTGGAAATCTACATGCAAAAAAATGAATCTAGACCCAGACCACTCTTCACAAAAATAAACTCAAAACGGATCATTGACATAAATTTAAAATGCAAAACTATAAAACTCCTAGAATATAAAATAGGAAAATGTTTAGATGCTCTTGGGTATAGTCATAACTTTTTAAATATAACATCAAAGGCAGGGACCATGAAGGAAATAAGTGATATGCCGGTCTTCATTATAATAAAAAAACTTCTGCTCTGTGAAAGACACTGTCAAGAGGATGAGAAGATAAGCCACAGGCTGGGGTGAAAAACCTAACTGATAAAGGACTGTTATCCAAAATACACAAAGAACTCTCAAAGTTCAACAATAAGAAAATAAACAACTCAATTAAAATCAGGCCAAAGTTCTGAATAGACACCTCACCAAAGTTATACAGATGGAAAATAAACATATGAAAAGATGTGTCCCCTCATATGTCATCAGGAAAATGCAAATTGAAACAACTATGCGATATCACTACACATCTACTACTATAGAACGGTCCAAATCCAGAACACTGACAATAGCAAACGCTGGTGGGGATGTGGAGCAATAGGAACTCTCTCATTCATTGCTGGTGGGAATGCAAAATGGTACAGATGATTTTGGAATATAGTTTGGCAGTTTCTTAGAAAACTAAACTTACTCTTGCCATATGATCCAGCAATTACACTCCTGGATATTTACCCAAAGGAGCTAAAAAGTTGTTACAAAAATCTGCACTTAGATATTTATAAAGGCTTTATTCAGAACTGTCAAAACTTGAAAGCAACCAAGATGTTCTTTGGTACTGTAATGGATAAACAAACTGTAATACAGCCAGACAATGAGATATTATTCAGCACTGAAAAGAAATGAACTATTAAGTCATGAAGAGACATGGAAGAAATTTAAATGCATATTACTAAGTGAAAGAAGCCAATCTTTAAAAGACTACGTACTGTAAGACACCTATATGACATTCTGAAAAACCAAAACTATGGAGACAGTAAAAGGATCAGAGATCACCTGGAGTTTAGATAAAGGGAGGGATGAATAGGCAGAGTACAAAGGTGTTTTGGGGCAGTAAAACTATTCTGTATGATATAACAGTGATGGATACATGCCCTTATACATTTCTTCAAATCCATAGAATATTAAACACCAGGAGTGAATACTGATATTAAGTAAGACTTTTGGTGAAAATGATGTATCAATGTAGGTTTACCGATTCTAAGAAATGCACTACATTGGTGCTAGATGTTTGATAGTGGGGTAGGTTATACATGGGGAATGGAGAGGGAGTAAATAGAAATTCTCATAATTTCTGTTCAATTTTTCTGTGAATCTAAAACTGCTCTAAAAAATAAAGTCTATTAAAAAAATAAAGAGCAAATACAAAAGCAAGCAAACAAAAATGGTCTTAGTATGATATGTTCTTTTAAGGAGCAAAGTAAACTGAATTATACAAAAACTACATATGTAGCCATAAAGCACTCTCCTGCCCAGGTCTCAAAGTACTTTTTAGATATCAATTCATAACTATTTTGTCCTTGAAGCCTTGTCTGTATTTCATGGGAGTTTTTATTATCATTACCATAACAATTATTGAAGTAGATTAAAATGCTTAACTTCATTTTATAGATGAGAACATGAATGAATTTTAAACAGTTACATGGCAGGACTAATTTTTGATTTTCTGCAATGATGAGGGAAAGGGATAAATGAGATCTTGGAAATCTACATATAATGAGAAACTTTCATTTTATCCTCTAATTTCAACCTCCTTTTCTTCTAAATCATTTTTTAGAGCTGATAACCATGAGAGGGCAAATTCTATTTGATTTATGTAACACTTTCTTTCCTTGTACCTACCCTTTTGAAACTGCTAATCAACCACCAAAAAGTCTAGAAGTAGGTAAGAAAATAGGCATAAAAGAAAATCTATGAGTTTGAATTACTCAAATTTAGGCAATTCAAATTGAGCTGAAATTAGCAGAAGTTTAAAAGTTCAAAGTTTACAGTCCTTAAAACTTGTCTGGTACTGAGATGTGTGAGACAAATCTGATTTCTACATGTGGATGAAGTCCATTTAATTTTTCATAATCTTGTAGAATAGTTTTTGAATTTAAAGAAATTCATCATTTGATTTATTTTGTTTGCTTAGTTTTTTGTTTTGTTTGTCATTTAACGTATAAACCCTTTGAAGCAACCAGTTCTGTTTCAAGTAATCTGTAATTCTGTAATCTGCAACCATTAATACCTACTCATAGACTTCCCAAATAGAATACAGATCCGTGACTAATATAAATGCCAGTTGGACAGATAACTAAGCAAACCCTTTCCACTCTGAGAAACAATACAACAAGTGTTCTACATATTTTAGTTAAATTAATGAATGAATGACCTAATGAAATTATGAATGGACATTCCTAATGGATTTTCATAAATAAACCTAAAAATCTTCATTTGACATATAAAGTTTTTTTTTCTAACTCAGGAGGGTAAAAAGTCATATTATGCTTTTTTTCCTTCTTTTAATGGTGAATTTTATGATGGTAAAATTTATATTAATAATACTCAACATGCAATATTCTAGGAACCCTTCCATTTGTAATTCTTTAAAAACCCTTCTGCTGCTGGATAAATTGGGAGCTGTTATAACCACAGTTTTCCTCCTGCACTGCAGTATGAATGGTCTTTTTCTAAGTGGCATTTCCATCACATGGATTGAATTTTAAACTATTTTTTCAATGACCAATCAAACATTATAAAATAGTTATGCTACTGACTTGGTATGTGTTCAATGTCAAGCCACGTTTTTCCATTGACAGCTTGAGAAGATTGTAAAACCATTAAAAATTTAAACTTGTGGTTCAAAGGGATTTTCTGCAGTTAGGCTGCTTTTAATCTTCTCGTTCTGTTTAGTGAACACCTGCCTTTCCTTGGATATAAAACCTATGTACAACTTGGATTTTGTTTGGAGTCCAGGTAAAAACAGAAAAATATTAAATATTTGGAAAAAGAAAAAACAAAGGGAGGGAATTAGTATGTACCTACAAGACCCAGTCTTTTTAAAAAATTATGCATTGAATTACTTAAGATAATAGAATATTATTTAAGAAAAGAATGACTTGGTCTATTAGATTGAATGTTGGAGGTCTGGAAGAATAATTTAAGATGTAGTGGTCTGATGCTATTCTCATTTTCATAATAATTGCTAATTTGTAAGCACTCAGTTTAATATTAATTCCACTAAATGCTGACAATTTTATTTACCTTATATACCAATAGTTCATATAGAGTTCACCACAGAGGAGACATTTGATTAATAGTTGTTAAGTTGAATCAAAATAACCATTTTTTTGAAACTCAGTTCATTTTTCATCAACAAACTTTTGGGCACTAATCTTGTATCAGGCACTCTTTTAGGTAGTTAGGCTACCAAGGTAAAAAATACAGTCCCGTCCTCAAAAACTAAAACCTTAGTAAAGGAGAAAGACAAATGTGTAGTCATAATCAGATGTGGCAAGTGATATTCTGGAGTAGGGCTCTCAAGCCTTTCTTTACATTATAATCATGTAAGAATTTAAAAAAAAATAAAATAAATCCCATGTCCAGGCTCTACCCCAAACCAATTAAATCAGAATATCTGGAAGTAGTTTCAGGACGTTAGAATTTTGAAATGTTCTACCAAGTAATCCCAGTGTTTAGGAGGTTCACAAAGATTGTACTCTAGGCAAGCAAGGTGATCAGAAAGATGGTCTTGATTCAACCTGATAGAATCAGGGAAATATATACAGAAAATGTTATTCTTAAGCTAAGCTTTAAAGAATGCTTATTATTAATCAGATGGAGACATGGTGAAGGTAATTCTTGGCAAAGGGGAAAAAATGGCTAAAGGGCAAGAAGGATATGACCTATTTCAGAAACCAGAGGTGGTTGCGATTAGCATTTATAGTGTGCACAGGCAGGTGTAGGACAATAACATGCAAAAATCACATATGTTATATGAAATGTGCAATTAATACTTCAATGTTCATTATATACCAGATATTTATTCTCCAGATACTTATAAACATATCATGGTAATTTTATTCCTTTTCTAATGTTTGGCTCAGGATTAGGTGGATCTAAGCAAATTTAAATCAAGGAGAAACTTCTAGCTCCATGAAAAAGAGGAAAAAACCTTTTCTCCAACTAAATGCATCATAGGAATTATGCTCCACAGTTATTGCTCCATGAGAGAAGATCACATTGCTTGCCAAATTGAGAACAAGCAGCTGATACAAGGATATAGACAGAGTCAAGAAAACCTGAAAAGCAGAGCTGGAAACCTGAGGTACCAGGCCCAGAACCCACCCTGTCTCTAAGTTCCATGTTATGTGAGATTTAAAGTGACCCCAAAGGCAAATACAAAAAAAGAATTAAATAAATGGGACTTAATTAAATTAAAAAGCTTCTCCACAGCAAAGGAAATAATAGAGTAAATGGACAATCCACAGAATGGGAAAAAATATTCCCAAACTATACATCCGACAAAGAGCTAATAATATCCAGAATTTACAAAGAACGAAAACAAGCAAGAAATAAACAACTTCATCAAGAAGCGGGCAAAATACATAAACAGAAGGTTTTTAAAAGAAGGTAGACAAATGGCCAAAAGCATATGAAAAAATGTTCAACATCACTAATTCATCATCAGGGAAAAGCAAATTAAAACCACAGTGAAATACCACCTTACTCCTATCAGAATGGTCATTAATAAAATGTCAAAAAGTAATAAATGCAAGAGTGGATGCAGAGAGAAAGGAATGCTTATACACTGCTGGTGGGACTGCAAATTAGAACAACCTCTATGGAAAACAGTATGGAGATTCTTCAAAAGAATATATGTAGACTTATCATTCAATCCAGCAATCTCACTACTATGTTTCTACCTAAAGGAAAAGCGGTCAATTTATCAAAAAAATGCCTGCACTTGGATGTTTATCTCAGTACAATTTACAATTGTTGAAATGTGGAATCAACCTAATGCCCATAAATTGATGAATGGGTAAAGAAAATATGGTGTCAATTTGGCTCCATCCATGGAGTACTACTCAGCCATAATAAGGAATGAAATAATGTCTTTTGCAGCAACTTGGATAGAACTGGAGACCATTATCCTAAGTGAAGTATCTCAGGAATGGAAAAACAAACACCACATGCTCGCTCATGTGGGAGCTGATGATGGGTACACGCAGACACAAAGAGATGCAAAGGACATTGGAAACCAAGAGGAGGTGAGGGTGAGAGGGGTGTGAGGAATAAAAACTTACCTATTGGGTACCATGAACACTATTCTGGTATTGGGCACACAAAAAGTCCTGACTTAAGCATTATATAAGCTATCCATGTAACAAATACATTTGCACACTCTTAATATTTCAAAATAAAAAACTATAATTTATACCTTCCAAAGAATAATAAAATGTCCTTCTTGTTAAGCCAGTTTGAGTCTGGGTTTCTTGCAGTGAATTCATCTAATCAATTCATCAGGCAAAGGATTTTCATCGTGAAGCTAATGAGGAGGCATTGTAGCTATTTAGGAAGAGGATTTTTAAAGAGGAAAAGAACATCATACTACCTTCAAATGGAATCTTTATATATGCCAGGCATTGTGTGTGCATTTTATATATGTATAAAAGTCATAAGCAAATTTGGGTTTTATTCTTCTCATGGTAATAGGAAGGTTAAATGTGAAGAAGCTTAAACTAGAAGCAAAAGAGCATAGAAGTTATTTTATAAATTCTGCTATAGAGATGATTATGAAGAGAAAACTGAACGTCAAGATATATTCAGGAGATGGAATTGATAAGATTTGACAGCTGGTAGAGTTTTATGTCTAAAACTCTAAATGGCAGATTCTAGAATAAACTATTTCTTAGAACTATTTGCCTATGTTTAGGTGGGAATGAGTTGGGCTGAATGTGGATCACGGCTGGCCCCATTTTTTGTCAGGAATTTAACTTGGGAAGAGCAAATACTATGGTAATAAATTTACTCATGTTTTTAAATTACTCTGTGCATAAAATGAGTGTCAATAATTATAAATTGTTATATCAGAAGATTTTATGCAACAAAGAAAATACATTTGCTAAAAATTTCATTGGAGTTCCAGGGAGGGCAGATACTGAAATTTTCCTATTGAGCAGGTGTGGTGAATAAAAGTAAAATGCCTTGTATCTATTTAACTAACTTACTTTAAATATGTGAACTTGGGTAGAAGAATCTCCTTATAGCATATATTATAGTTAAATTTTTATTTCAAATAGTGTAAAATATTGTTCATATTTTTCAGTGACCTCAGTTCCTCAGCTTTCAATTTCTCATGCAATTTTCATTTTAATGGTAATTATCCTTCCACAGGAATTTCATTACTTTCAGTTAATAAAGTACAAATAGTATGTATGCTTTATTCGTGTAATATTAATTCCTTCTCACATATTAGTTTCCATAGCTTTATATTCTATACCTTTTTATTGTATATATCACACAAAATTAAATATTGAGTTTTATGTAGCATCAACAGCACAATGGCCTTAGTATTTTTCATCAATATTTTCTATAAAGAAATCTGTTGATATTCCGGAATGAAATTTTTGAAATTTAGGCCAGGATCTTGAATCTACCACGTCATCACAATTTTGAAGTTGATCTAGACGAATAGTAAAGCTAAAACAAATGTATCTGAAGGAATGTGTCTAGAAGCCAATTTTTAAAAAATATTTAAATTTATGTGTATTTCCACCTTTTCAAAAACTATTAATCAAGAAGTCCTTAAATTCACTAATGTGATGTTTGGAATATACATTTTCAAGTTAAATTTTACTATGAGTCAGGACTAAGTCAGCTTTTAAATTAAATCAAATATTTCAATGATTTGTTAAAAATAAGAAAGTATGCAAATGACATTTATTGCATGCTTAATACTTAAGGGGCTATTGGCAGTTCAGGACAATAGCTAACAATCATTGAGGATAATAATTAATTATTACCCTCTGCCCGACACTGCTCCATTTACCTGACAAGGACTGCCTCATTAAATCCTCTTACCAATAATATTTCAGGTATTATGGCCACTTTACAGATGAGGACATTGAGATACAAAGACATGAAATAACTTTCCCAAGGTCATGGAACTAGAATATGGTAACGCTGGGCTTCAAATCTGGACATTCTTATCTGCTCTTAAGTTCTTTCCTCCCAAATGTACCACACTTCTGCTTCCTGCAGGAAATCTATGGGTATAATACAAGCAGAACTGAAACAATTAGGGTGAAACCTTTTCTGATTTCATATTATCAATTACAAATGCTGTTAGTGCTTGGAGAAAGTAGAAAATAAAGGCTTCAAAGCATGATGGCATGGATTACAATTTGAAATTATTGGACCTTAGTGTGATTCTTGTTTCTGAGAGCTATATAAACTTGGGCAAATGACTTATTAACATTTTATTCATAAATTGATTGAGAAGTAACTATTCTCTATGTAAGAGTTTTGTTTCTAAAAGCAATCAGTGATATATGTAAATGACTAAGCAAATATATGATTTAAGTTTCCTGGCAAATGTGCGTCTTGAACTCTTCATTTATATCGTCACTCTCTCTGACTTCCAAAAATATTCTTATTTTCATAATTTTCCCCATTTTCATCTATTTCTCAATTATTCATTCCATATATATTGAGCCAAGACATGTACTAATTGATGGCAACATAATCAATTTTTTCCCTTCAATTTCTTTTTTTTTTTTTGAGACAGAGTCTCACTCTGTTGCCCGGGCTAGAGTGAGTGCCGTGGCGTCAGCCTGGCTCACAGCAACCTCAATCTCCTGGGCTCGAGCAATCCTCCTGCCTCAGCCTCCCGAGTAGCTGGGACTACAGGCATGCGCCACCATGCCCGGCTCATTTTTTCTATATATTTTTAGTTGGCCAATTAATTGCTTTCTATTTATAGTAGAGACGGGGTCTCGCTCTTGCTCAGGTTGGTTTCGAACTCCTGAGCTCCAGCGATCCGCCCGCCTCGGCCTCCCAGAGAGCTAGGATTACAGGCGTGAGCCACCGCGCCCGGCCCCTTCAATTTCTTAAAGATTGCTTCTTGCTTAGGAAAAACCAAATAATCAACAATAAAAATATTTCCACTATCTTTGCCTCTTCTTTAAATAGCTATTTTTTCCCCTTTTTCTTTAGAGACAGAGTTGCACTCTCTTGCTTGGACTAGAGTGAGTGGCATCACCACACCTGGATAATTTTTTGTTTTTTAATTTTTTGTAGAGATGGGGTCTTGCTATGTTGCTCAAGGTTATCTAGAGCTCCTGGCCTCAAGTGATCCTCCCACTTTGGACTCCCAAAGTGCTAGGGTTACAGGCATGAGACACATTGCTCCCAGCCTATATCCAAATTTCTGATAAGCCCTGCATTAATTTCCTGCTTTCTTGATGCACTTTGGATCCTCTGCTCCTCTGATGAAACATTCTCTCTGCTGTTAACAACATCCTTTTCTGGGGCTTTTCTCAAATATTATCTTCCACAATATCTCGATTCTACTTGAAACTCTTCATCACTCATTTCTAGAATTTTTTTCTCCTCTTGGCTTGTTAAAACCTATGATTTTAAGAAAACAACAATTGTGGGCTTTTGTGATGATAAACGCATCTGCCTATAAACTCTGTATTTATTTCAAACTCGTGAGGGCAAACATTTTTACTCAGTGTACTGATTCAAATGCTAATCTCTTCCAGAAACACCCTCACAGACACACTTATAAATAATGTTTTATCAGCTATTTGGGCATCATTAGCTGAGTCAAGTTGACATATAACATTAACTATCACAAGTTCACCCCTTGCCTACTTGGCACCCATATGCATCTCCTTAAACAATACTTAATCACCAAATAAAGACAATAACAAGGTCATAATTCTGTCTAAGATGATACAACCATCTGCATCTGTATTAGTCAGGGTTCTCCAAAGAAACTGAGCCAGCAGAATATCTTTATATCTATATCTATGTCTGTATCTATCTATATACATATATGTGCATATTTGTGTGTGGGGACAGAGAGAGAGAGAGATATTAAGGAATTGGCTCACATGATTGTAGAGGTCAAAAGTCCCTTGACCTGCAGGCTGGAGAACCAGGAAAGCCAGTGATGTAGTAAGCCTGAGTCCAAAAGCCTGAGAACCAGGAGCACCAATGTCCAAGGGCAGGAGAAGATGAATGCCCCAGTACAAACAGAGAGAGCAAATTTACCCTTTTTAAGTCTTTTTGTTCTATTCCTGCTGCAGCTGTCCTCTTAGTGGTGATGACTGAATGTTATGCAAAACCTTCTGTTAACCAGGCCCATGTCTTCTCTTCTCTCCCTTGATCACAGGACTCGTAAAGCTACAGGTACAAGCTGGGAGAGAGAAGGGAGTGCAGCCAGAGTAGGGACCGTAGGCATTTGGGCCACTTCTTCATGTAACTTACTTGTGTCTTCAGGGCCTGTTGGGGCCAGATCACAAATATGCCCCTTCCATTTGATGATGGAGTATTGCTTTGCATGCCCAACTTTATGGCTTGGTGGGTCAGATAACACCCTGTTTATGATGGCTAGTTCAGGTCACATGGTAACTTGGTAGCTCACTATGAAAATGTGAACCTCTTCTTCTCCATATAACTGCAATTTTTTGCCACAATCCTTTAAGTTTCATCATCATTGTGCAGTGAAAAATATATATCCACTGAACATCATGGATCAAAATCTTCCTAGTGTATGTATAAGATAATTATTTTATGAGAAAGTGTTTATTTATATATGGTTTCTTTTGGCATAAATTAAAAGTTCTTTGAAGTATAAGAATGGTTGATGTTTTAGCGAATGATGGGACTTATAGAAAATATAATAATTTTTAGCTGATGTAAAATATTTGCTAAGTTTCCTTACATGTAACTCATAATAGAGCCTCAGTAATATGTATTTTGCAAGAAGACTTTTATGGATTACTTTTAGTTAACCTTGGTCATATAAAATAAAAGAAGAATATTTTAAAAAATTAAATGGACGATAAAATGTTAATATTTTACCTGAACATTGTGGTATGAATTAGGGCACTACACTTTTCTTAATCCTCAGATAGATCTTTCAAGATATAAATATATATTAACTGAAGTCACTTAGAAACTCTGGATGAAATTATTAACAGCTAAATTAACTTTGTAATTGGACCAAATGTGAAACAAATAAATTTTGCTTTAAAATTTTTTCTCTGACTGGAAAACATGCATATTAAAAACTAGCATTTTTTAAAGAAAATGTTTATATGGTAATAGCAATGGGGTAGAAGGCATTCAATTTGGGGCATTTGTACCAATGCTAATTAAGTGATATAAGTTCTTCATTCATTGCATTTTCATTATTTCCACTTAAAATTTCTTACATATACACATAATTTAACTAACTCTCGTATGGTTGTATGCATAAGCCTTTGTACATGAGCTTGGGTATTGTGGCAATATTAAGCGATATTATAGTTCTTATGAGTCTATAGTTACAGTAAGTTCTCAGGGAAGACAAGCACGGGATGAGGAGTTATGTTGCTCTGACTGCCATTTGTGGACTGTCTCGGTGTAGCTCTAGAGATAAAACTCATTTTAATAATGCACAATCAAATGTGTAAAATTCTTGTTTTTTCATGTGTACATTTAAGACTAAAGATCTGTATTGGTCTATTTTGTTAAAGAAATTCTTAGAACAAATTTTTCATCAAATTAGAACTGTGCACACTTTATCTCATATGTGTTATACTTCGGGAAAGAGTTGGAGAATATAGAATTGTGTTACCATTTGTAAGGGTTATACATCTATATTTTTGTGAATTCCTATATTTATGAATATCATTTATGTTCATAATTTCTCCCTTCTCAGCCAAACAAGTACATAACTAAAAATTAGAGAAAACTTTTCAGATCTTTAATGAGAGTTTTTTTAAATTGATAGCAATGAACTACTGTGTTTCTCCAAAAATAAGGCCTACCCATAAAATAAGCCATAGCAGGATTTCTAAGCATTTGTGCAATATAAGC
>VBSM01002217.1:33404026-33439838 GCA_008086735.1 Cheirogaleus medius
TTGAGGAAAAATAAATATAAGACCCTGTCTTATTTTCGGGGAAACACAGTAATAGCATTAATGCTTCTTTGAAATGTGGCAGGTTTCTTGACTACATGAGATTTAAAGTTTGTCACGTCCTGTTAGTAAATTAGTACTAATTTAACTTGGAGCTTTATAGGTCATTCATAAGTTGTCAATCACCTCTGAATCCTTCTTTGTAAGTAAGGATTGAACCAGATGATCTCGAAAGTCCCTTCCCTCTGAGTCTGAGATTTGATTTTAATTTTACATTTCAATGGACTTCTACTACAGTTTAAGATCTCATTATGCCAAGGGTATTATTAAAAATATAAGTAACAGTATCTAAGTCATATGCTAAAGAGAGAGAGAAAGAGAGAAGAGGTAGGGGCAGCAAGAGGGAGAAAGAGGATTGAAAGAAGGAGAGGAAGTGAGAGGGACATCTTACAAGGGAGAGGGAGAAGATATTTCTTTACTACCGATGAATGTTAAATGATGTTTTCTCATACAATATATTCAAGATTAAGTAAGGAAAGAAAATGTCTTGTTTATATGTTAGGAATTGGAATGTGCTTATTTTTGCATGGTTAGTTAAATATATTTTGCAAAATGATATCAACTTGGGAGAAAAGGTAACACTATGAGCTCTGTTTGAGATTTTGTGTGAGAATCTCAAGACTCTGAAACTCCGTAAACTTTTGCTTTAGCACTGCAGCAGTTCATGCCTCTTAGATAACAGAAGGTGCCATGTGCTCCTCTACATTTTCCTTGTCATACTTTCATACAAGAACACCTTCTACGGTTCTGACCCCCACTAAAGATTAAATGCTGCCATTGTAGGAGGAAAAAAAAAGTCCCTTACCCAATCTCTAATTTTACATATGGAAAAGAATTGGTTTCAAATTTACCATAACTCAAACCATTAAAGACCATATTTGTCCAGGACAACACCCTGGTTTATGCTCCAGACACTACCAAGCCATTAGTGTAAAGCCTCAGTCTCAGGTATGATACACTCCATATGCTTCACCTCACTGCCTAGGCAGACAATTGATTCTTTCACATTCGACATGGTTCAGATTATCTAAATTGGAGATGGCTCAATAATACAGATTTAGAGTAATGGATGTTATTTAGAAAAAGGAATCATAGTTTCTACGGCAATAATTCAGCAAAGGTAATCAATGCATTTAACACAACCACTAGTAAATCAATAATTGCTTGAAGATTGGGTATATACATAATGGACCTGTTTAACCTGCAAAAGGATTACTGAAACCAGGAAGTGTTTTTTTCTACTTCATCGGTCATCTTTTAATTGTTTAGAAAGTACAAAGCAATTTTCATGATAATAAAGTATATACATTATTATAAAATATTATAAAATAGTTTTGATATTTTTAGGAAATAATACAAATATCCAATAATCTCACCAGCCAGAGATAACATTAATTAACTCAGATTGTTGTCATTTTGAGTACATCTTTGATACCAAATATGTGTTTATTATATATATAAAATAACAAAACATGTATGGTGTAAATGTATTTAAATAATCTTGTATATATGCCTATATTTGCTTTTGTCACAGCATGACTGATTTTCCATATTCTTATTTATTCTTTTAGAACATGATTTATATTTTTTATTTTTTTATTTTTTGGACTTAACACTTTTTATTTAGTACATCTCATCTTGGTTATCTCAGCTCCAGGCCTTAGACCAGCTCAAGAAATTATTACAAATAGAGTTACAGAAGGACTGTTTCAGGTGGATTAAAATACAACACTTGCAATATACATTAAACAGTCTATGAGTAAATATATTTGATGCCATAAACAACAACTATTTTTTTTAGAAAGGCCCTAATTATTTTATTTATTTATTTATTTACTTATTTATTTAAATGCTCTGTTCTTTGTCACAGCATTCTTTTTTTTTCTAATTTCAGAATATTATGGGGGTACAAACATTTTGGTTACACAAATTGCTTTTGTACCATTTGAGTAAAAATTGCTTTTGTACCATTTGAGTAAAAGTTATAAGTGAGCCCAACCCCCAGATAGTGTGCCTTGTACCCATTAGCCCATTAGGTGTGCATTTACCCACCCCCTTTTCTCTCTCCACCCTGCCTGAGTTCCAATGAATATGATTTTTAATAGTTGTACTGCATTTATCATAATGATTTACAATAATGCATTTAATCAATTGTTATTGTTTGACATATTTTCAATATAACAAATGTCACTTCAGAGATATAATTATACCAAAAATCTTTTTATATATCTGATTATTTCTTTTGAATATATTAATTCCTCTGAAATTATTGGATTAAAGTTAGCATTTTACTTACTGCTAACTTCCTCTTGCAAATCTGTTCTAATTACACTCTTACTAGGAGTGTATGACGTTTATTATTTTCTCAAATCCTTGTTACCATAACCTATTTTTTTTAATTTTTATTAATTTGATAGGGGGAAAATGCTATCTTTTTTAATTCACATTTTTATCACAAGTAAGCTTGCAGTAGTTTTGTATTTCTTGATCATATTCATTTCTTTTTTGATAATATAGTAATTCAAGTCCTTTGCCCATTTTTGTGAGACAATAGTATTGAATTCTATGGGAATTTGATTCTTTTAGATTCTGTTAAGTAACATTTTGCTATCCAGGCCTTATAAAGATATTCTTTAAAAAAAAAAAATGTTTGACTTTAGATAAATGCAAGGGTATTACATTAAGTTTTTCTCTACTAAAAGTATTTCTAAATTCATAGTTTTTAGCAATCTAACTTTACATATAAAGTGAAACTTAGAAAACATGAAGGAAATAATGACTAGATGTTTGAAGACAAGTGTTTAAATCAAACAGTGAATTAAGATGAAAGAACAATTTAGTATACAATTTTCCCAAGATTTTTTCTTCCATAGAAAATAGCATTATTGTTTAATTTAGATCAGGGGTTGGCAAACTTTAGCCTATGGGCCAAACGTAGCCCACTGCTTGTTTTTATAGATAAAGGTTTATGGGAACACACACGCACAAAAATAAAACTGAGAGGAAAAAAAAGGAAAATAATGTTTTCAAATATTTGCCCCAAATGAATTGTCCAAGAAAACATAGGTATGGCATTTGATAGACTATTTCATTGGCTGGATTGTACATATTTGAGAGATTAGTGGTTTTCAGGTTGTGTCCCAAGATCAGCGTGTTTCTTTGTAGCTGCCACCAATGAGACTGTGGTCTTTGAGAGGGGAAAATATTGAGGAAGTGGTACCTGGTTCTCTTTACTTGTGTCCATGCTAACAGCTCTGCTTCTCACTGATCACTGTACGTAGGTGAGTTCTGTTACATAATATGTTTCCTTGGTGGGGGGAAGAGTTCTTCTGAAAATTAAAGCTTGGAAACGACTGCTTTCGCAGATTTTTGTATCTTCATTTCACATTACATTTTAATCTGTAATGTATAGAGTTTATTTTAGTCTTTCTTTAATCTATAGTCTTTATTTTACATTTATATTTTGTTTTATCAAGTTTTACTGTAAATCACCAGAAAACCTTTCTGGAATAAGGAAAGGATTCCATGATAAAATAATAGATATTTTAATCAGTACTGAGCAGTACAAAGAGCTTATTTTTAGCATAATTTATATATACTCACTATATGACTCAAGCATAAGTTATATAAATAGATGCTAAATCTTAAGTTCTATGATGTTATTTGTTTCAGGAGAATTTTATTTTATTGTTATATGTTTAAGTATTTGGAGTTAAGAGAGTTACATATTACACTAGACTTGAGAGTAAGGTTAGTCCAGGAGTTATTTCACTAAATCACTGTTGCTAAGGGACTGTTCATAGCTTTCAACCAAAGGCTAGATCCAATACAACCGAAAATCAAAGGAACAAATACCACTATAAGTTTATTCCAAAATGTTGTAGATAAACAATGGCATATAGCTTCTGCCTTAGAATGTAATAGTCCTTTTGGCAAATATGAAGTATTTTTGTCAGTCATCGAAATTGTGGGTTTACATATGCTGGGAGTTTTTGTTTTAATCTTATTTTGAAGCAAGTAGAAAAGTCAAGTGAAATATATGCAACCTAAACATATGATCATTGTATTTAAAATGTTGCAATAATTAGGCTTTCATTTATCATTAGCACATAATTCATTCAACCAACAAATTTATAGAATCTTGTCCTAGACAAGGTGTCTCAAGATGTTAGAGTGTTAATTGTTAAAACGTGGACTGAATGGTAAGATATAAGTAAATACTCCAGAATTGTCTTACAAATCTTTTAGACAGAACATGGCTTCTTTTTAGACAAAACCTAGGCCTGAGAATTGGTGATAGTGATGATAATTATGATAATAAAAATTACCATAATAATATCTAACATTTATAGATACAACAATTGATTTGCTAGTTGAATTTTATATAAATTATATAATTAATTGTCAACATGAAGCTATCGAAACAAACAACTTTATTTTAGAGATAAGGAAACCTAGGTACAAAAGTGTTAATTAACCTGGCCATGATCAAAGTGACAAAAAGAAGACACAACACAAAGTATCATCTTCAGAGGCAATGCTATGAATCATTATAAAAAATATGGTATTGATTGAAAATAAAATATAATATCTGAGTCTGGTGTTGTAATATGACTGCAGACACTTGTAGGCAAATCCCCAAAGAATGTGAACCACTGCCATTGTATATGGACGCAACTGTTGTTCTGATTCCAGTGTAAATTAGGAATGAATCTCATCTCTAGAGCAAACAGCAAAACAAAAAGTACAAAATAAACAAAGCTAAGCAAACAAGCAAAAACCAAAAAAAAGTGAATGTGGGATTAGCATCTTATCAGTTAATTTTCTTTGCAGTTGTGATAGCACTTATAGTTTCCTGATGTGATACAGCAGCTACATGGGTACTAAAGTCTAATCATAAAGTGAAACTTTTAGATCTAAATGCTCTGATATGTATTGAGTTCTTATTTTGTGCCAGACACTATGCTACAAAACATCAATATAAAATGCCAGGAAGATTCAGAAATATAAGTTTAGTGCTCTGAATTAAGCCTGTTAGGAGCCAATTTGAAGTTTGTCAAAACTGGTGACAGAAACATTTATTGCTCACCAAATAGATTCGTGCTCTAGACTATTTTCCAGTCATCTTGCAGGTATACAAGACGTTGTTCTGACCCACGATCTGTGAGCAGAAATGAAATGTATCAACTCTGCATCAAAATACATATAACCAGGTATGTGACCTTCCACCTCTTGTTTCTCCCGCTGGCTGTGATGTCTTGAAGACACATGCTGAGATAACTAATTGACAAGATCAGTGCTGCCTGGAGAGCCAACCATCTTGCCTCAGAATTTGCAGGCATAAGAATTAAATTTTTCTAAGGCAATAAGATGCAGAGGTCAACTCACGACAGCATTGTCTAGTCTATCCTGGATAATACACCTGGCTCTTCTTTCTTCACAAAGACTGTTGCCAAACAAACTTTTTCAAGCATATCAACAGTTAATTAACAATGATGTTCCTGGTGCACAGAGGAATAACTGAATGTCTTCAAGTAGGATGTTATGCTGTTGCAGGAATTTCCTGTGTTTCCTTGAGATCTTGCTCTGGAGGTTTCCAGGTGTGGTACCACATTGTGAAGCTCCTAATCATGGGGTCAAGAGGATCAATTTACAGGGAGATTTTAGGTCCTACATCATTTTGACAGATATATATGTAATTTGGTACCTATTTGCAAGGGAAGGAATAAAAGAAAAGTTAAATGACATCCTCTAGCTCAGCACTGTCCAAGGGAAGTCTAATGTAAGCCACATATGTCATTTTAAATTTCCTACTAGCTATACTAAAAAAGTAAAAAGAAATAAAGAAAAATTAATTTTAAGAATATATTTTATTTAGCCCAACGTACCCAACAATGGTTATTCTGAGATGTGATCAATATAAAATTTTACAAATTTCACAAGAAGTTTTTGCAATCTGGTGTACATCTTAATCTTAAAGTGAATCTTAATTTGGAATAGTCACATTTCCAGCGCTCAGCCACCACATCAGGCTATATTCAACAGTGTAGCTTTAGATATAACTTACAATATTGTCTAAAATGCTTATTATAATATTCTCTTGAGTTAACAAATGAATATACTTATAGAATTAGAAAGTGGCAGAGCTAAGATCCAAACAAACTCTCCATCCTGTCTTTGGAGATGGGACAATGCCCTAGGCAAGTAGAGTACCATGGGATTCTTCTGTGATTCATGCAAGAAAGGTGTGGCCGCCAAATAAAGTAATAACATTGATGATGAAGTGGAGTTAATGAACATTAACGAGGTAAAGAGGTATAATTGGGTATACTCTAACGGATGATTGATTGCATGTGGGGAAATGGGGGGAGGGAGAGGAAAGAGGAGCTTGTCAAGGGTGAATTCCTATTTCTGACTTGAGCAACGGGGTTATCAATAACACTGTTCACATAAAGATTGGCATGGGACTTGGTCACCTGAAATTGAGATTTAGCAATTTTTCATCACTGGAATTGCTAGTACAGTACAAGGAAACTAACCCGTTTTTTGTTTTTTGTTTTTTTTTTCTTATTTTTTTTTTGTCTTGTGTTAGCCATAACTGTTATATATGGCACAGATGCCAGATGATAGTGATTTAACAACTGCTAGTTAAGAAAAAAGGATGTTTACATAACAGAACTACACATGGATTGACAAGTCTTTAATACTGTTACAGAAAGAGCAACACCAGTAGCTAATTCAACAACCTCAGATTTACAGTGCATAACTTTTACAAGCTCTATGTGCTTCTTTGTATCTTTTATAAAGACACATTCAGCCTTATCACCACACATACAACAGTAAATACTTTTGCAGAATTTTCTCATTATGTGTCTTTGGATATGGAAGAATGATTCCAAGTGGTGCCACCTGAGTCTGAGACATGTGCTTTGGCAGAGTCTATCAGATGATGGTACAATCTGGACCTTAAAAATCCAAAGGGACTCAGCATTTGACTCTGAGCAAATCACATCATTAACTATACAATATAGGATACCAGAGCTAACCTGAGAACAAAAGTTGTATAAATTTAAACATTTCATAAGCTAGCCCACAGGTAATAACTTTGATGGGGGAAAAATGAAACAATTATGCTGGAAAGTCATAATTGTGCTATTTGTATTTCTCTATAGTTGCTATAACAGGAAAATATTCTTGAAGTGGTTTACAATAAATAGAAGTGTTTTTATATTTCATTATGGGTCAAATTTATTTAATTTATTTATGTCTTCATGGAAACTTTAACCTCACTTTAACCAGCACAGTTAATCATCTTTAATAAATTATTTGCAAAAAAGCTGCTGCAGATCACTACAGATGCCCTGAATTAGAGGAAAGAACTGTCAAGTTTCCCACTTCTAACATTGGTAGTAAGTTTTATTATATTTTATCATGAAGTATGACAAGATTGATCTGACTTTTTCAGTCACTGCTCTATTTTCCTGCCCATGAGTTATCTATACGCTCAAAAATTCGTTGTTAAAAATACGAAATTGGACCAAGGTAGGGTACTGAAACTTTGAGTTTACAGGACAAGAGTCATGCAAAATGGATGCATGTCAGGTGGGAGGAAAGAATCTTCTTCAGCCACTCTGGGTTGAAGAGTTTTCATCTCATGTTTACACGCTTTTAGTAGTATAGAGAAGCCTTTATTTTGATCACAGGGCCCCATGTAGATATAAACAACCTTTAGCTGGTGGTATGAAAAATTGCCTTGTCCTGGGCCCTTGGGTTCAGAGCTGGTATTCTTTCTGAGTTCTGTGTAGTGCTTGGTTCTACCAGAATTCCCTTACTTGTATTTTGAAGTGCTCTAGTATGAAGTTGGCCCAATCCCTTTTTTTTTTTTCTTTTTCAGCCAATGGCAGCTGTTGGAAACCAGCTCATTCCCTTTCCATACACTATTACCCCAACTTAGCAGAAATCATCCTCTAGCAATAGATAAAATTTAGAAAAAGTATTTGACTACACTGAGTTTCAAGTGACAAATTTGTAAGATGAAAGTTAGTTATTAATCAGAACTTCAGACATTCAGCTGCCTGCTCATGCCTTGGCTTTGATCATATCTTTATCCACATTTCACATTGATTATTTGAAACTGTTTCTTAGAAGGGTAGTATTTCTTTATCATTACTTTTAATCAAAGATATATAACCTTTCTAATTGCTTATTTCTTAAATTTAAATTAAACTAAGACATATATCTAGAATATTTTTACCATTTTCATAAGTATATGTGGCTTACGATTTACATATTTGTATGAACATATTTAAAATTATTGTTTATATATTTAAGCTTATCTTACTTTGCACTTGCTACACATTTTCATCTGGTTTTCCCTTTGGCCTATTTTGATCTCCTATAGTCTTTCTTACTTCTTATGTCAATTGAGATATAAGCAGACAATTGTCAGTTAATAATTTTAATTCTAGTTTGGATCAATTTCCAAATAGTCATTACCTTGTATGAAATACTCCATATCACTTCTCAACATCTTAAAAAAAACTCTGAGCTGAATCAGAGTACTAACATTAAACTCTAAAAATATTTTTATAAGATATCATGTATTTGACCTTAACTTTCCATTTTGTTTGGTACACAAATATACAACCTTTTTCCTTTATTCCTATAAACAAAATGATGACATCAAAGGCAGCTGGTGTTTCTTTGTTGAGTCTGAATCATAAATTAGAGTATGCAATTAAATGTTTTGGAGCAACTGTACTAACAGCTAAAACACAGAGGTTTTTAGTGATTCAAATCATAAACCTGAGCTCAAAATGGAAAATCCACTTTAAGAATAAAACATGCTACAAAATGATGAAGTATGAAAAATAAAAACACGAAAGGAAAACTTATCATACTGCCAAAATTACATTAGTTTTGTTAAACTCTTCAAGTTGGAAAAGTTAAAATAGAAGACTAAGGTTTTACATATAATTCCCGTCTGTAGTTTCGATTGAATTTTTGTTCTCTGAGATTTATGAACTCGTTCTAAAGTCAATCCATATAAAAGGATAGCATTGCTTTTTATGACATGGAAAAAATAAATGGTTCAATTCTCTTAAGTTGTCGATAGAAATTTAATGGTTATGAGTTTAATGCTATAGAAAATATAAGGTATGGTATAGCATTTTATTACAGAACTATCTTGCATTAGCATGCCCACCCATCTCCCAGTTAGACATGGAAAGGAAGCAATTTTCAATTATAAAATTTTGAAAATACCTATATTTATCAGAAAAAATACCTTCAAAGTGAATGTAAAGACAAATGTAGGAATTGAATGTAATTATTTTCCATTTGCTTCATTATAAGGTAACTATGGAATAATTCTGGATTTAAAACAGGCAGACAAAAGGAAATCCAGTTCGAATTTTTGAAATTTGGGAGGTGGTTAATGTCTTCCCAATTGTAACACTCCTTGCAAAATAAAAAAAAAGGAAAAGAAAGAAAAAAATTATTAGAATATCATAAGACACGTGGATGTATGTGGAAAGCAAGTGGAATTATGAAAGACTGCATGTATTTTAAATTTTTAATTTAATCTTTTAAATTTAATTTTATCAATCATAATCTATATTTCATGTTGGTTTTCTGAACATTGTTAAATAGTTCTAATTGTGGTATAATGTGTTTTGTCTCATTGCTTTAGGCAGAGTTATATTTAGTGTTTAACACAGTATCATTTACTTTAAGATACTTGAATTGAAGAAAACCACTAATTTCTAAAAGAAATCACAAATCTAAATGCAGGAAGACATGGAAACTAGAAAAATAAAGTATGTTGGATATGGTTTTGGAATTCGGAAGTAATGTTTTACATATTCATTTTTTCTAGTACATGTAGAAATGTAACAAGTTTTGTTATGAAAGCACCAATTAGTGTTATGTAAAAATAGTAACATTTAAAAAATCTATACAAGTATGTAGAATCACTAAATAATATGTATCATTTACAAGCAAATTTGTTCCTTAAGTTTTATGATACATAATTCCTGGAGAAAGACAATTCCTTAGTTTTATACAATGAGATAAGTCATAAATTACACAAATCACCAGTGTGTATTTAGCATATTTGAATATTTTTTGAAAATTTTTTATTTCACAAAAACCAACTCAAGGACATAATTGTTATTTTTGGGGGAAATACAGCAGAAATAATATTTTTATACTCAATAAAAGAGACAAATTCCAGTTTCAATTTAATTATCCTTAAATTTATATGTTATGAATATATGTCACCAAGGCAAATTTATCTATTAGGTAAAATTCGAAGTAGAGTTTCATTGTGTTTAAATTTAGATATTTTAATTCCCATCATATCTCATGTCACACATGTACAGAAAAATGACAACTTTTAAAAGAATCATCATGTGTCTTAATGAAATTTAAATATAAATTTTTTGGATTGCTTAATGTGAGTTCTAGTCCTCTTAAAATAAAAATAATCCTAATTTTAAAAAGATATCTGACTTTACTATTGAATGTCATTTCATTTAAGCATAGGGAGCAATGGATAAACACACTTATCAAGTTTAGGAAGCCTAGCATATGTTTAAAATAATTATGATTATGGACTCTACAAGAACCAAATTAGCTTACATTTTCACATAATCGACTTCTTTATAATGTGCTACTTAATATTAAAACTGCATGAAATATTGGAATTATTATAACATTTTTTTTTCAGGAAAACTCAAGTATCTCGTAAATATACAACAAATACTATACTATATATAGTTTTAAATAACCATTCAATTTTATAATAAATTTTATAATTTTTACTTTCTTCTTGATGTAATTAGCTAAAAGGCATCTTTCAACATTGGATTTTATAGCTATGAACACTGAAGCAGCTACTATAGGAAATGCTAGGGATTTTAGTTTCCTGTTTTTAATATATAAAAAAATTCTCTATGGCCTAGAAAATAAAAATCAGTATTCTATTTTATTCCAAATATTATGATAAATGAGCATTTAAAAATCTGTATGAAATGATATATTTTAAAAATTCAAAGAAAATTTTAAAAATCATATTTAATTCTGGAAGGCAACAAGACCTCCTTTTTACTCCTTTCTTCATTGAATCACACTATTTTTCTTCTAAGTATTTTCCTTATATTATGCTTTTTAGTAGAAATCTGGACTTCACAATTTTTCTTGATATTAAATGTTTTGTATCTTCCATGAAAAACATCTTTCTTGTTAGCTTTATTTTAATTGCATGTCTTTCGAAGAGACTCCCTCCTTTTTTAATTTTTTTCTGGTCCCACAGTTTCAGAGGATGACTGACTGAGGCAGGTTGTAGAGAAATTTCTGGACACGTTATTAACATCTGACACAATGAGTGAGAAAAAAGCCAGAACAGTCACTGCGCAGGTTCAAGACGTGGCAGCTCTGGAGATGAAAGGTTTGTGTTTGCTAGTTGCTAGTTACCTGCGACACACTGGTTAAATTCAAATCCATTCATTTGGTAATTGCCTAGGTTCCTCTAACCAATGTAATGCAAACCAAAAGGACCTTTATGGATGGTTTTATACTGATGTCTGCAGATCAAGTGTATTTTTAGCCAGTCTTCCACAATGCTTTTAGTTGACTGCATTATATTATGTAATTATTTCTGGTTAGGTTTATTGAGGTGGTCGCCTAAATTTCACTTTAAAATAATGCTTTCACCCAGAATCCATAGAGGAGCTACACGAGTTGGGGAAGTTTAGTGTTGCTCTTTGTACTCCAACTTTTAATATCAGAGCACATATTGAAACCATAAACACAATGAAAATTCAAAAAATATTCCGACGATATTGGAGGAATAGACCCCCCCCCCTTTTTTTATTCTTAAAGAGCCAAGGGCGTGGGGAGTGGCAGGAAGAAATATTTTTAAGATCTAAGTCCTGGACGCCATCCTGCGAGTGCTTAAAATACTTAGAAACGTGCAACCTGAAGAACACCCCCTTTCGAAGTCTAAAACCATATTAGATTCCCAAAATATCGGCAAAGAAAGTCTTACCGTCAAAGACTTGCAGCAGGTTCCAGCTCAGACTCAGACTGAAAAGCTGAGCAGCTGGTGAACAAAAGTTTTAGTTTTTTTTTTTTTAACGAAGTCTGCAAAACTAATTTCCCCCAAAATAGGGCTCAATTTCCGTTAAAGAAAGCAGCGCTTACAAATCTCAGAATTCCTGATCAACCCCCACTCCACCCCACCTCTAAGCAATGGAAAACAATTCGATCTTTCACACGGATGTGAAGGTTTATTGTGAAGCCACTATTCTGCAGCGCGACTTAAGAGAAAAGGGAGATAGGCAGACTTAAGCAGGAGGACTGGACGAGGGGAAAGGTTCTGCCTTGGGGACAGTTCTCAAAGATTAATCAATACTTTTCTTAATTCAAACCAGATGTCTAGCTCAGTTTGCTGTACCCATTAATCCCATTAACAACTTCAAAGACCTAATCATCATCCTCTGGACACCTGAGACAATCAAAATAACGGGACGACACTGCTGGTGGCGTATTTGGGACCCGGGGCAGGATAGGTGAATGCAGATATTCTCCTGATGTAACAGGTTTCAGACCCGACCTGACTGTTCCTCCGCCTCATTCCTTGCCACTCTCTTGTTCTGTGTAAACGATTCTGCCCCCAGCAGACCGTGTCACCCGCCCCCATCCTCCCCAAGGAAGTTGCAGCATCAAAGACCAGCCCTCGCTCTTGCATGCTCACTGGTGGCAAGTTTTCTGGCTTATTTTCGGAGATGCAAAATTGTAGCCTGGGATATGCAAAATGCTTAAGCCTAGTGAACTTTGGGGAACATCGAATTGTAATGTTTTTCAGTGAATGGAACCGTGGTGGTGGGAAGGGGTGCAATTAGCTGATTTATTTTTCAGCAGGAAAGAGAGTAGATTTCCGGAGGGGAATGAGAGGACCTGGGCTGGCTTCTGGGGGGAAAGGCTAGAAATATGCGTGCAATCTACATATGTCTTGTGACCGGGGCAAAATCGCTTTGGAATATTCCTGACTCAAGAAAATTTCTCGGTGAACAAGTGGCTAGGAAATTGATCGGGACCAGGAAAGCTGGGGAGAGGGAAACTCCACCTGGCATCACACGTGAGATGCCAGGACGTGGGCATCTGCAACCATCTCCGCCTCTGGCTTTCTTCTCGCCCGCCCCACCCCATCCCTCTCCTTTCCGCACTGAGAACCGCCTTTTCCAGTCCTCAGTGAACATGCCTGAAACCTCGGACCTGGCGTCGGAACCTATTAACAACCCACCCACAGACACCAGCTGCAAAAACCAAGGCGCTCTGCTGCGCCCAGGGCAAGGGGAGATGCTAAGTTTGAAAAACTTCTCAGAGCGCGGGCCAAACTAGCTCTGATCTTTTCTTTTAACCCTGTTACTACTTCTGTGCTCCCCAAGTGCTAGGCGCACCCCTAGCTTTCCTGCAGGTGGCAGTTCCCAAATGACACTGACAAGTCTTGTTTCCCGAGAGAAAAGTGAGCCGGTTGGAAACTGGGTGCGGGATTGGGGCTGGTGTGCGCCTCAGCGCACTTGGCCTCCAAATCCGGGAGGGCAGAGCCCCCGCTCGCCCGGGCGCGCCGCTTGCAGCCCTGGCAGCTGGCTGGGGCTGGCGGGCGTGGACGCGCTGCTGCGTCTGTCCAGCCGGCGATAGGAAGTGGAACTTGGAGCGCGTGGCGCACACTGAGCGGGAGTTTTGGAGGGAGTTTGCATGTGGTCAGCGCTGGGCTCCTAAGCCAGCCCCCAGCTCACATTACACTCTATTTATAACCTCTCAGAGCCATTTCCCCCTAAAGCAGTTCTCTGGGACCACCTTCTTTTGGCTTCAACCTCGCTCACTCTTGACATCTGAGTAGCTCAGGGAAGCTCCTCCAGGTCCGAGTGTTCCTATGTAAAGGAGACCGGCCGCTAGGGCTCAGTACCAGGATTATCAGAGCTCAGCAGAAGCGCGCGCGGCTATTGCTTTGGAAGGGGGGGGGGGGAAGTCACACGGTTTCTAGTGAAAAGTGACAGAGGGTGGTGGCGTTTGGAACCGTCGTGAAGTCTTCTGCCTGGAACCCGAGATTTGCATGCTATGGAACACCCGCTCTTTGGCTGCCTTCGCAGCCCTCACGCCACCGCGCAAGGCTTGCACCCGTTCTCCCAGTCCTCTCTCGCCCTCCATGGAAGATCTGACCATATGTCCTACCCCGAGCTTTCTACTTCTTCCTCGTCTTGCATAATCGCGGGATACCCCAACGAGGAGGGCATGTTTGCCAGCCAGCATCACAGGGGGCACCACCACCACCACCATCACCACCACCACCACCATCAGCAGCAGCAGCACCAGGCTCTGCAAACCAACTGGCACCTCCCGCAGATGTCCTCCCCACCCAGCGCGGCTCGACACAGCCTCTGCCTGCAGCCCGACTCCGGAGGGCCCCCGGAGCTGGGGAGCAGCCCGCCCGTCCTGTGTTCCAATTCGTCCAGCTTGGGCTCCAGCACCCCGACCGGGGCCGCGTGCGCACCGGGAGACTATGGCCGCCAGGCGCTGTCACCCGCGGAGGCGGAGAAGAGAAGCGGCGGCAAGAGGAAAAGCGACAGCTCAGGTAAGGGCGCACCAGGCACCCTCAGCGAAAGCGCGCGCCGGGTTGAAAAGGGGGCGGAGAAATGCCAGAAAAGATTCTCACTCTACAGGGAGTCGGCGGGGAAGATGGGAAGTGTCTTGTCCTCTGTGGCACCCCAGTCCAAATTCGGCGGTGCGGCTTTCGTTCTGTTATTTGGGGGGCATGTGTTTATTTGAGGGCAACACATATACAGACAGCAGCTCTAAGCTCTCCAAGGTCCCAAACTAGTTTACCAGAGGTCGAGGAAAGAAAAGGACAAGTGACAGCATGTGAAATTGATTGCGAAGCGTGACCTTGCATCGGAGCGCTGGGGAGAGAGGGATGTGCGCCCTGGGACGCAGAGTCCGTCCGGCAGGCGTGCGTGCGGTGCCGCTCCTTGACTTTTCCCTTGCAAATTCCCGACTCGGAGTGGCGCGATTTTTCCCATCGTTAACTGGATTTCCAAATTATTGCTCAATATTTGGAACTTGCAATGGAACTTGGCAGAGCGCATGAGAAAAAAAAAAGTTTTAGTTTTTTTTTTTTTTTATACTGATTTCAGAGTTCCTTAAATAGCACCCTATTCCAATGGTAAAATTTTCCCTTTCTTGGGGAAGAAGACATTATCTAGGAATTCAGAAGATTTTAAGGAATGTGTCAGAGAATTGTAAATAGATAGATGCTCAGACTCCAGAAGAAAGATGAATCTTAATAATAGTTCATATTCATGTGGTGCTGATTTAAATAGATAATCTGAGTTTTTTAAAAAGGGGGAATAAAATCCTTTCCCAAGGGGGTATTATCGAGGGCAAGTCCTGGGAAACAAACAGCAACTGGGTAGTGCTAGTTCGCTACGTGCCTGAGGTGGTATAGGAGTGTGGGTGCAGGAGGCGCTGATCCAAGTGGGGATAACTTGAGAAGCCACGCAAAAGGGGAACCTTCCTGAACTCCAGTGCTTGAAGGCACAGTTTGCCAAGTAAATTGCAGCAATCCAGAGAAAACTTAGTTTTCCAGACAACGCTTCAAAGCCCTTACCTATGCGTTTCATTATGAAATTGTTAAAAGATACTTTACAGTTAAGAGAATTGTGCGTTTTCTTTCACAGCTATAGTGCATGCAACCTGGGTTCCATCTTTTTGGAAGATGTCATTTGTTTAATATAACATTTGCTTATTTTCTCCCTTTGGGGAATTGGTTTCATAGCCCTAGAAGGTAATCCTAGATATCGGTTGAAGGATTGAAAAATATCTATCCTTTATAAAGCTTTAGGTAAGATGCTACACAAATGACAATGATTGATCAGTATATTTCATATTCCTTCATGGTAATGGTATCACTTCTTCACACTCTCAAAATCTAACTTTTACTTTCCAGGGTCAGGGGTGAATTTTTGAAGCTCCATCACGAATTAGTTTTTATAAGTAACTAGTAGTGTCACTCATGTTTAATGTACATTAATTATAAGTGAAACTGTCCTAAGACAATGAGTTGAAAGATTAATCGTAAGAAGGCTTTTCATTTTCATTAGGAAAAAAAGTCAATTTTAGAATCCAGTGATCATTTCATAAACTGAACTTTTGGTATCAGTGTAACTTTTGGAAGCAGATCTCACATTAGGTAGATCAGAGTATTTTTGCAATTACCAGAAGTTCTCACTGTTCCTTTTACTTTCTGCAGCTAGAAATCTATATGATAGATTGTTCCTTATGCTTCCTGAATTGAATGAATACCCCTAAGTTTCTCAGAGGAAACTGAATTTTCACACAGGTATATGTTATTTTAGTTAGAGAAAAAAGAAAAGGTGGGATTCAAGAATTGATTACCTTAAATTATTTTTTTAAAAATTCTTTAAAAAATAGGATAATTTAATAGTACTTATCTCCCCCACCCCTTTGGTGAGAAATAACCATCTAAGAAAATAAAGTTCATTTTTAATGTTGAAGCTGATGATTAGGGTACTGGAAAAACAAACAAAAATAAATGTTTATGTCAGCTGCATAAAGTATTAATAGAATACGACTTGAGTGGGAAATACAAGTAGTCATCACCAAGGATAAAATCACTGGGGACTTAGAATGAGCTTTTCCTTTGATGAGATATTCTGAAAAAATGTTGACTGACTAAATGGAAATATCACAATAGTTTCTGTTAAATTTATATACACTTGTTGAAAATAAAATTAAATTTGCCAATTACAGTGTTTGCGATAATTAATATTTGTCGAATCTTCAGATGGATTTAAATTCATGATTTCTTTCTCCAGTAATGATTTTATTTGGTCTTCCATAATTTATGTTCAAAACTATTTCATTTCATAGTATTATACGGGCATCTTGATCTAGGAGAAACTAAAGCAACTTTGAAAATGATTATAGTCCTGGTGCATTATTAATACATATATCTCTCATTGAGTATAACACATTTTAATATTTCAATATTTTTAAAAAATAAAATTAAAGTGATTTCTGAACTCTTGAAATTTATAATTATATTAGAAAAAAATCATATCATGCATAGTAAATACCATTTGTATTTTGTTAGGCAGTTTATAATTACTATGTATTTATAGTCGAGGGTAAATTAGTACATAAATCCAGGGCAAAGTCAGAACCAAAATTCTGTATCCCTGCATCTAATAGCCAGACTGTGTGTGTGACCATGATCATATTAAATTCTAATAGAATTTTAAGCACCAGAAAATATTGAGAAAAGCCCAAATATTTATAAATTTTACATTTTTATCCATAATAATGTTGCTAAACCTATAGCATATAACATGTTCCAGCATATATTTATACATATTTCCCATCCACAAACACACATGGATGCACACATATACAAACTCAACAAGCTTAGTGGTTTAGAAGCAAATATTTATGGACTTTAGGCTCCCATTATAGTTTATTGACAATTGAACAAAACCAAATTTAATAGAAAGGCACACAGCTATTTTTTATATGTGTTAAAGATTTTTGTAACTTTGAACCTGCTATGCTTTCCAGCATTATTAGCAAGGCCAACATCTGCCACATCTTCAAAGGGACTCTTAAACATCAAAACTTTACAACTGTACTTAAAACAATCAATACAAAGCAGGTGATTCTGAAAAATGTCTATAAATAGCGTGAATTGTTTGGCTTCAATTATATTTGATTGTTCTTCAAGCAATGTAGTAGATATAAACTGCCTACTTTTAGTTAAATAACCAAAACTGATTAATGAATCTAACTTTAGTATTTAGGTGGGCAAATACAGTATAGATATGTAGATATTTTCTATTCAAATCAATTTAATTACTATTTTATCAAAAAATCAAAATTATATTTAAAAAGGGAGTGACTTGGATCACATTAGATTCTTATAAAATTTCAAATCTTTTATATAGCTACTAGATCATAAAATATTTGTTGTCAAATTATGTCTGTCTATGTGTTTGGCAATGCAGAATGACAAGCAAAGGTTATGTTTAATAAGCTGCAAGTCAAACCCAAAGCAATGTTTTACCCAGCCTAACTCTGGTATTAAATTGTAATTTTTCCTAGATATTTCAAGCATCATGTTTTCTGAAAAGGAAAAAAGTAATATAATTATTCATTTCTCTGTTACTGGATTGTGGCTTTTCAGGATTTACTTTGGAGTTTAAAAAAATAGTCTACTGGATCATGAAGATGATAGGAGAATATTGAACAGAATAAAAATACCATTTTCATTTTTTTTCTTGGGGTGGTAGATTAATTATAGGTAATCTGACATAAAAAAAATTCTAAATAACATTGACCTACATGTGTGTAATCACTTGGAGGTTATTACACTTAATAGTCAAGAGCAACAATTCCTTTAGAACTAAAATGCTTTATTGCTGAAAGTTAGCAATGAATAGAAGGAAAAATTCAAATAAAAGTAGAAAGACTTTCTGGTTCTGTGTAAATCTGTTTATTTGTAATTCATTTTAAAAGGAAAAGTATAAATTCAAGGCATGGCACTGCACAAATTTTCATTGGGCTAAAAAATCCAAAACTAAGTATTTAAAAATTTAATCGTAATTACCAAAGGAAACCATTACATTGACACTTTGTAAGCTGAGTTTTACTCATAAAATAAAAAAATAATACTTAAATCATTACCCCATTTTCCCTCTATGTTTAAAAACATAGACCCTTCATCACAGTGTTGGAATTTATAAGTTATAATATTTATAATAAGACCTAAACAATCTAAGAAATTAATTTTAAATAAAAATGAAATAGCAAAAAGGATCAACCCTTTCTCTTAGACTCTGAGAAATTTGGGAAACTAATTTTGTATGGAATGGAAGAATTAATTCTTTTTTATTTGAGAAATGCCAACATATGGATGAATTTAATAGCTGAATTATGTAAAACATCACCACATAAACATCTATTACATGTATTTGCCCTTGCTTGGGCAATTTTATTCATTTCATATATTTATAATGGCAGCTTGAAACACAAAACAATGACGTGAGGGCTTTTTAGATTTAATTTCAAATGAGAAAAACCAATATAATACAACGATATATTTTAGTTTTATATTGTGTTCATTTTAGTGATTTATTTCTAAATTTTCACAGCATACCTCCTTTTGCAAGCATTGCTATGAGGGTTGCAAATATCTATGATTGATAAAAACTAAGGATGGAGAAATATTAGAAAATAAATTATGGGTAAGAATTCCTCAAATAACATTTGTTGAGTTAATAGTTTAGAATGACTTATATCTCTCAAATTTTATTTATTTTTGTCATATTGGTTTTTTTAATAAAATATTTTGTGAGGAAGATATAGTAACACATGCAGCGAGACTTTCAGAAGTAGCATTTTCCCCCCTTGATTGTAATCATAAAATAAGAAGCCTTACTTTTTGACTAGCCAGTTAAATTGTTTTTATTAGCTTATATTTAATAGTATTGGTGAGTGATTTTAATGGTTAAAATCAAGAGAAAAAAAACGTAAAACATAAACTAAGACCGAAGTCCGCAAATTAGAAATTGAGGTAGGTATGATGTATTTTCTATTTCACATATTTAAGCAACAAGACATGCATTTTATTGTCACAACTCATTTGTATATAATATGTGTTTTAGTTGTTAATATAGTTTACTGATTAATAAGTTTTTTGGATAGGTTGTAAAGATAAGGAAGCACTAACATTTTCCTACTTTTGTTATGATCTTCTTAGGACTATTTCTTTGAATAACTGTATTAAACTTAAGCCTCGAGTAGAGAAGGAATAACAAGGTAACGAGAAGTTAGTTGCGAAACGATCCACACTACCCTTAAACCACAGTCATCAGTGAGGTTCAAAATCCAACTGAAGAAAATCTTATAGAAAATAGTATTGCTCACATGTAGTAAAACTTACAATGGTGAAGGTCAGTTAGGTCTCACCCTTCAAGCTGCATTGTCTATGTCAAAGCAGAATTAATTTAAATTTGATGCTGTTTTCTCTAATACTATTTCTTTTTTTACTTACTTTGCCTCTTATTACAGATGTATAGGGATTTTTTTCTCTTTAAGAAAATTGTACAAGATAGTATTTTAGTATACAAGGTAATCAATAATATATCTATTGATTCACTTGTATAAATCTCAGACATTGGTTTTATATTTCAGAATAAGTATTTCTGTTTAAAACCTTTTGACATTGATTACTAAATTAACAGAATGTTACTTAGTTACTGTTCATGAGTGATTGAAAGGACTAATTAATTTTCCTCTATGTTTTAAAATTTAAATATACAATAAAGTACCTATTATTCATGAAACCTCAATTTATAATATTTGATTTTCTATCGCTATATATTTCTGAATTTATACATGTTACTCTATGTAAACTGGGTACTGTGTTTTAGAATATTGGTTTTCATAGGGTTCTTTTTTTTTCTGAAAATATTTTATGATTTTTTTTGTCTCTTACATCTACACATGCACAGGAGTAATCAGGTAGAATCTGTACTGTAGCTCCACATTTTTGGAAAGGGTTTGTATGAAAAGGCAAAAAAAAAAACTTTCAAAAATAATCGCTGTTATCTTTATAGATTTAAAAATTACTAATTGGATCTTTAACATGTATGATATTATTATTATGCTATTTTTTAAATTTACCATTTACTTATTCATTTAATGATTCTAAAATACTTCTGTACATTGGCGACTTAATTCTTATATCCTTAGAATTTTTACTTTAATTGCAAATATATTTACTAAGTAATAACTCATAGTGGTAAAAACTTCAGAGTATTGATCGTGGCTTTAAATTCACAAGTTGTTGCTCTCAAACATTTCATAGAATCAATTCAATTTAAATGTTCCAAATGTATTTAAACATTCTGTTGTTTGTTTTCATAAGCTTTCCAAGATGTTATAGGTATGTTTCTTGAAAGTTACATGGCTAAATTGATTGAAGTTATGAGTATAAGGAGTTTATTTTTCATAGTTTTTAGTTTCTATTGTATTCTAGAGGAAGGGTTAATGGCAAAGAAAGGATAAGAGGCAGGGTGCTGAATTAACTAGAATGTGGCAGCTACACTTAAAGCACACTTTAAAATAAGACATTTATGTAAAGTTTTAATATATACATATGTATACATTAATAGAACTCCAAATTGAATTTCTTGATAATAGAAATCTGAATTAGAGTATCCATATTAAGTGCCGTAATATGATGTTAAATGTTCCAATTACAAGATTAAATATTAAGCTTGAAGCATATATAGCTCTGTGAAGAGTCCAACAGACTGAAGCTGGTAATCAATGACAGTCATAAAAGTCAAACCCGCCAAGCCTCCAGCAGTGTATGTTTTCTTTAGTTTTTTTTTTTTCTTTCTCTACCTCATTATTCTCCATACACTTCAAGAGATTCCCATAATGCTACAAGAAAACAAAAAATCCCCAGTTATCTTACATGAATGTGGGCAAGAAAATGATTAAGATGAAGTCATCTCTCTGCGGAAACCTAGAGGAGGATCCAGCTGAGGTTGGCGGATGCCAGTAGAATTTTAAAGGCCTGGAATTTTACTCTTTGAAAATATAGCCTTAAAGCTTTTCCAGAAATTACACCCAAATAAAAGCTTAGTTTTGCAAAGTGATAGTTATTTGCAAATGCAGTGGTGAAATATATACAGTGTCTGTTGAGGCGGCTTCTTACTCTGTGTGGACTGCACAGTAAACATTTGAATGGTTATTCTTAGGCACCTAAAAAACTAGCAAAGTAAACTGAGGTGTATTCTTACTAATTGAAAGAATAATAATAAAATGGCCAGTTACTCTTACCAAATGAACAATGAGTGCAAAGCAAATTTTGCAAACATTGATTTATTTTGGTGGCTAAAACATGCATTTCAGGAAAATAAAATTGTGTTATCAAAACCTTAGTGGGAACTAGCTTTGATTTTTGAAGGACACCAGCAATTTAGCAAATGGCTTTTACATTTTAAGAACTCTAAATAATGCTTTATCATTAACTGGGTGGATCGAAATTAAGTGACATCTCTCCTTATTTAACATTTTTCAAAAGTAAAATGAGGTCTTGGTATGTTTACCACCTTTAACAATAGAATTTTCCCACCTATGGGCTATGTTTACATGAGATTTTTTTTTTCTTATTTGAACTATAAACAGGTATAGATGCATGAAACTAATCGGTGTATAGGTGTAAACTATTGATACAAGATTGAAACAATAGGGAAGCCAGAGTTTAGGCATCCAAATCTGGGTGCCTGCTGCCACACATATTTCCAAGATTACCATCTTGTGAATGTTCACCCTCAAAGTTCAGGGAATTATAGATACCTTTTCTTCCCGGACTGTTCTTCGTACCTGGAAGTGGAGCTTCATCACATTTATTCCAGGAAACCCAGATGTTTGGGTTAATATAAATAAGTAGCAACACATTTTTTCTTTTGCATCTTATACATTAGTTGATAAATCATAAAGCACTTATTTCTTTGTCATAATATCAGAAAAGGAAATAGGTGAGACACTGAAAGGGATAATTGAAGAGTTCGAGGATGATAAACTGGGTAGAATTTAAGGAAGTAATAGGAAATGATGAATGGCCCAGGGTCTGTCCACAATTGGAAAATACTAAGTTCCCTAAACTTGAGGGAGAAAATAGAGGCAGCCTTCACCAGAATCCAGTGAAAGCAACAGGACAGAAACCTCCTTGGCAAAGCTGGGCCTTCAGATGGAGGATTGCGGCTGATGTCAAATATCATCCAGTAACCTGTCTTTAAGTCCTCTGATCTCCTTCTGTTGCCTTCCATTGGTCAAATGTTATCCAAAGCCAGAGCACAGGGGGTTTGGTGGATGAAACCTATGAAACTCAACCAAAGGAGAACTAGGAAAAGTAGATCTGGGAGAACACAATGGCTACAGCTAAACGCTCGCTCTGTCTCTTACTAGTTGTCACCCCATGGCCACAAATTTAACTTCTCTGTACTTTTGTTTCCAAAAAATGAAACTGAGTTATTATAAAGCACTTAGAAAAATGTCTGGCTGGGTAAGTGTTATTTTTATTATCTATTATTATTTTTATCATCCATTTATTATTTTATCATCTATTATTGAAAGTGCAATTACATCATGCATGTGCACCATTTGGAAACAATCTCTCTCTTACGTTACCTGTTTGTATTTTGTTATAAATATGGCTTCAGGAAATGTTGCTTGCCTAAGTGATTGCTAAAGATTTAAAATAATCTGCCCTGTCCCTAGAATTGGAAGTGGCATGACATTTTTCTAAAATGTAGGGTGAATTCTAGCCAAGTTATGTAGGCTTATGTTGCATTCACTTCCCCTCAGATTCCCGTTTTGCAGCTTCTTTTGCTTGGTGATCACCTAACATCCCGTTCTTGGGTGTCTCCTGACACTTCTCCATCAAAAAGCTGTTTTCAAGAAGAGTGTGTGTCAAACAAAATAAAGAATAAAATTCTGTCTTATTATTTTAAAAAAGGAATGTAGTGAGGTTCATTTGGTCAAGAGAGAATAGAACTTCAATGAAAGGAATTCAAATATGATGATTAAATTTCAGATCTCTGTTTTAGCTGTTAACTAGGAGGGTGGCATGCCATTTTCCTGTAACATTACAAAGTTTATTGCAAAGAGAATTACTTATTGTAGCTCTGTTATTTTTAGCGGTTCCATTTGGAGACCTTCATAAATGGCAAATGTGCAAATACTACTAAAAACTAAAAACATTATGTCCTACATAAAATGCATAAAACAATTTTCTTTTGGTGATAATTTCTTTTTATGAAGAAAATTATTTGTTTATGTATATTTCATAAATTCTTGAGAAATACCACTTAGATTGAGGCAACAAGGAAAACAAAACTCCATGAAGTTAGAATTCCTAGGCAATTGGCTATGTTCACTCTATTTATTTTAGTCACCTCCCCTACACACATAGTGCAATGTGGAGAACTCAGTAGTGTACTTCAGAGACATTTAAAATTCATATATGTGATAGCCTTAAGCAGTTGCTTTTAAATAAATAATGGAATCAGACATCATATTAAAATCCCAAATGCAGAATTAACTCTTTCAGAAATCTGAAATTCATAACATTTTGATCCCTAAAATGAGAGAAGTTTAAAGGACGAGCGATTGCATCTCTGCTAGGTAATGGAAGAGCTGGGAGGGAGTTGGGAGAAAGATACAGGGAGAACAAAATGTTACATGTCCAATAATATTCAGCAGTGACAAAAAAGGCTCAACTGCATAAACTGGTTTGTTAACGCTTTGGTTTTAGAGTAGGCTTGATTTGTGAAAGTTTTCTTAACAAATCGTAATGTGCAATGTTTAAGCAGTCCATTAGAATCAGAATTATCAAAACTCTAGAAGGAACTCAAGGCATTACCCAGTTCAATGAATGTATTTTCCTAGATGAGGGAATGTGCTCAAAGAAGTTAAGTAATGTCTGCCCGTTCAGCCAAGTAGTGGCAGCTGAACTTCATATCCTGACTTCAGCCTAGTGCCCTTAAAAGGAAAAATCTCATAAAATATTTTCAAACCTTAAGTTTTTAGTCTTCCCAATAAAAATAAATTTCAGCATCATTTAAAATGTTGGCTACTGCTTTTGAGTGAACAAAATGGAATTTGACAAAGTGCTTTACTTGAGTGTAAACCACCTCTCTCGGAATCTGATTTTATGATTACCTCAGTCATTTTTCATCCTTGTTTTATGAATGTATCCACTGATAAATTTTCCTAGCTTTAATTTTCTAATATTTAAATGATGGAGCTCATGTTATCCATTACCAAAGTGCCTGAATATTTTTAATACCTCATACAGTATACTATGGCATTTTAAAGTTTAATATTTGGTAATGTGCAAATGGGCTTTGCTATAGCTAATAGATATTTGCATAAACAGAATCACATTCTGGATTATCATTTGTGAATTGAAGAATCTGTTTTCTGTTTAAAAAGTCTAAATTTAATTCAAGAAAATTTTGTTAAATTGAACTTAATTACATTGTATTTGCCTTTTTGTGTTCAGATAAAGTAATAAAGAAAATTGCTACAAGTAGACACCAAACAATCTTTCCTTGTGTCAGATCTTTTTTATCTCCATTCTTAGCAAACCACTGATTTTTTAAAAACTTGAATGCAGTCTTAGTGCACAGAAGATGCTTAAAAATATTAATTCTTGGCCATTTTGTTTATGCTTTCATTGTTTTCCCTCCTCTCCTGTTCACACCCTTCTTCCCCACGGTTTGTAAATACCAGACCCATCTGTTCCTCTCCAATACAATGAACTATATAACCTCTGGAACACTCTAACCCTGACCTCTCATGTTTATTTTAGATTCTTAGTTTTCACTAGACTCTCAAAACACAAAATTAAGTATCCAAAATATAGTTAATTATTCCAGGATTGTTTTTTCTTTTTTATCTGAAGACAACTCTATTTCCAAAAATACACACACACACAAACACAAACACACAAATTCCTCTTTTACTTAATTAATTTTAACTTATATTCACCTTAATGTTCTCAGTTGATGATTTTTCTTTTTCAATTAGACTTATATGCTGGACTCAGTCATACCTTTCATCCTACACAACATGGGCTAAATCTATTCCGTTCCACCTTCTTCCATTATGGTTTCCTTATTCTTGTTTTTAAGCTTCTTGAACTTAATTTCATTCTTTCCTTCTATGACTCCTGAAGTAACTGTTCTCTGAGCATCTTTATCTCTTTTCATTCTTCGTAAAAGGAATCCTATGAGATTATAAAATGTCATAATATTTTGATCCTATCACTCCTCTTCTTGAAATTCTATATTAACCTGAAATTACCTTACACTTATAATACAGTGCATATGACACACGGATTGGCTAATGTTCATCAGTGATATATTACTAGATTTTACTGGTACTGACTCTCGTGTGGAGCCACATTTTGTCTAATATCTGATATACACATCTACGTACACACAAATACACACAAAGATATATAAATATATATGTATAATATATACATTTATATATAATGTATATATATTTAGCACAGTGCTTTTCTGGCAAGGTGATCTTTTCACCTAATCTTTAAACACAATGCTAAATGTTGAGTTTAAGACAATGTTGTGATACTTTATAATGTGGATACCTAAATATTTATAGTTTTGTTGCATTCAAGAAGTTTTCTACAAGATTTTCTTCATCTCTCAGTTAATCAAGAATCTTCAGTGACATGCTACACCTTGCTTACTATCTAATTTCCTTTGATAAGAATTTAGGCTATATATTAACGGACTTCTATCTATAATCTCTCAACCTAATCATTAACATCTTTATTGGCTAGCTGGGTCAGTTTTTGTTGATATTAATTTTGCATTTGTTTTAACTAATGTTTTTTCAATAGACTTATTTATGCCTATACCTCTTATTATAAAAACTCTTTATTTTGAGATAAGTATAAATTCTCCTCCAGTTGTAAGAAAAAACACAGAAGGAGTACATATATTTCTTACCCAGTTTCCTCCAATGATAATATCAACATAATTATAGCACAATAACACAAGCAAAAAATTGATATTGACATAATCTATCAACATTATTCAGATTTTATTAGTTTTATATACATTTGTGTGTGTGTGTGTGTGTGTGTGTGTGTGTGTAGGGGGGCTCTTTAGTTTTGTGCTGCCTGTCAGATTTCTTTTTTATTTTTATCCCACAGCCTGTAATATATTTTCCCAATCTATAGTTATTCTTTTCATTAAAATCTGTATGGTAACATCTTTTCAGATCAATATCACCCTACACTAATTATTACATTCACTTACCACATTAATATCTATAAACTCCATAAGAATATATGTACATTTCCCCTTGTGGTTCTCTTTATTGTCCCTGTTTCACATGCCCCTAGTTTCTGATTTGAATAAGAAACATGAACTGCCTAAGGAAAAGGCAGTGTCTTTTAGTGTGATGTTCAGCATGGGGCTAGGTATATAAGAGTTCTTGGCAAATACTATTTTAAGCACAGAAAATGCTTCACTAATGATGAATGAATCATCTTTGTTAGAGTTTCTGAGGCTCTTGGTCCCAGGCTTCTAGTAGTAGGACAAATTTGGAAGATACTTTGGCAATCCATAGGACAGTTGAAGGAATATCTGGCAGAAGGCTAATTATTTGTCTGTGTCTGATTGATACCAATGGATGCTTTCTAAAGTGAAATATCTTTGATTACATGTGATATATTTATCATTTTTAGATTAATCAGGATGAAAATAAATGTATATTTCTTAAAAAGTTTACCATAAGTGGGCCAATACATCTGTATTTTAAAAAGTAAGGTGTCTATATTTTCAACAATTTGGTAACTTTTAAATTCAAGCTTTCTGTTAACTAACATGTGGGAATGCCTCATTCTATTTTTTTTTTAGGTAAGACATGAGATTCTATAAACATCTCCTGTGCAAGTTATGTTATGCATTGTTGAACTTTTCAGCATTACATATCGTCAAGTAACCATAGTATTTAAAATTCCAGCCTAACAAAGCCAAAAAATTAAATAAAACTTGAAATCATTGGACAATTGAGAAAAGTAAGGAATACTAGGCAATCTACATTGTAGTATTGGATAGTGGCACAAATAGTTGGCAATTTGAAAAAGAAAAGTAGATTATTTGAAATTTTTCAAGTTGACTAAATTTTTTATTTAAAGTGAAAAATCCCTTTTATGAGCCCCTTGCTACAATGATGTTGATTTAACCTATCATGTCTGTGTCTGTATCATTCTGCCTTTAGCATGACTGAATGACCATACTCAATGATGCTATATGATTAGAGAATGTGGAATTGAGGCACTGACAAGTGACCACACTGTGGCCTGGCTAGTAAGGAAGGAGCAATAACAGTGAGAGGTGGGCAAGCCAGCAAATATCTCAGCTGTGGCTCTGGGTTTGGGCACACAAACTGTCTGATCAAAGGAAACTTTGCAATAAGTCTGCTTATGCAAGTGAGTTAGCATTTATTTCTGTAAGGAAGTTAAAGCTCAACCAATGTTGCATACGTTTTGACAAATTTTTTTAAAAAAATCTATGTTATCCATGGCTCTGATACTGATTCCATTTTAGCGATTCCTTCAGTTCATATGAACAGTTAACTGTCAGATCCTCCATACTTTGGGCCTTTTTCATTAACATATCATAAGATTATTCAGATCAGTAATTCACAACACTGATGTTACATTGGAATGATATGGGCACTTTAAAAAAATACAGATGCCCTACAGATTATGATTAAATTCCTTTAGAGTGGAGCTGGCATTTTAAAAATTTTATAATAGAAAATTACAGTATTAAAAGAATAGAGAGAATAATATAGCACATTTCCATGTGCCCATTATTTTCAATATTTATCAACACATGACAAAATTTAACTCATTGATACTATCTTACCTCTCTCTTATATTGTTCAAATTATTTTGAAATAAATCTCAGATATCTTATTATTTCATCTGAACATTAGTATTTTGAAAAAAGCTTCCAGGTGATTCTAAAGTATAGACAGAATTGAGAACTACCAGTTTAGAATAGCCTTTTTTTCTCAACTAAAAAGCTTTAAGAGTCAGGGACCCTATGTATTCTAAAGATTATCCTTTTCTGCACATGGAAAGCAATGTCAGACATGGTTGCTCAATAAAGCATTACACATTTACTGGAAATGGTTGCCTGTGTACCTGTGATTACCATCAATAGTTGTAATACTCTTTTATGCTGTATCATAGGGTTGCCATTAGTCACATGTAGCTATCTAAATTTAAACTTTAAGTAAAGTTAAAAATTCAATTCCTTGGTTTGACTAACCACATTCCAAGTACTTAATAGCTATAAGTAGCTACTAGCTAATATATTGGGCAGTGCAAATATAAAACGTTTCCATCTATTAGAAAAATCCATCTATTGGACAGTACTTCTCAACAAAGACAAACTTTCTTACCCTTCAGCTACTGAAAAGAGGCATCAAGGAAGGGAACCCCTTCAAAGGACAAAGAGATTTTAAGATTCAAATGCCACATGAAGCCAAATACAATTAAAAGTTGAAGCATATCTGAAAGTAAAATGTAAAGACCATTATTTTACTAAATGATTTTTGGATAAATTCTTGCTTTTATCAACCAAATATTTACTAAAATAAAATACATTCACAGTTTCGAAGAGGGCAAGGTGCATCTTAAAATAATCATTAACTATAATGTATATGCCTGGGTTTTATTTATCAAAATAAAAGCAAACTAAGAAATACTAAATTATTGCATTGTAAATATATGATTAACATGAAGTAAAACACAACATAACAATGGAAATGAATGTAACAAAAAATAGCATTTTGGAAGTGGGAAGGCAAACAACAAAAGTGTATTCAAGAATGTAAGGTCAAGTAGGGAGATTCTTCCAGGCCTCTTGAGGAATAAGAAGGAGAGAATTTTTCTGGGAAAGGATGGGGAATATGCCAAGAATTAGGCTAGAGTTTCCAAGGGGAAAGTATGAAAACTTAATAGAATCAGTGGCAATTAATGACAAAGAATTATTAAATTATAAAGCTTCTCAAAAGATTTGGTCTTTAATAATCCCTGGCTTAAAGTCCAGAATTGCCAAGTCGGGTAGCTGACAAACAGAAGAAGCTAGTAGAAGATATATTTTTTTTAATGTTTAGAAGAAAAATGGGAATAAAGTATTCATCTTGGCGTTGGAAAAAAAGCAACTGCAAGGAAGAATGAAGTGTAGGAAGTCTCATGTCTATACTGTGAAACATCTGGCCTGTTTGGCCGTGGCCATACATCACACAATTAAGCTGCCACAACCGCAGAGTTTTGAGTATGTGGGAAGCAGGAAGATTATTCACCAGTGAATTCATTTTTAATAAAGATTAATTGGGAATTAATTGAGGATTAAACTGCTAGTGTTTTGTGGTAGAAAAGGCAATATTAATACTATGCATCAGGCAAAGATATTACTGGACACATTCATGTCATAATTTATGAGTTGAGAGTGTGCAATAAAGTATGAAAATGTAGAAATATGTTAATGATTGTATTCAGGATGTCTTAGGAACACAGAAAACAAATATACATATTATAGCACTGAGATAAACAAAAATAAGTGTCCAGGCAGCTCTCATTACTTTTAAGAGGTTTTGGAAAAGAATAAGTCCAGACCAAATATAATTTGTAATAAAGTTTTATTGGCAGTGTAAAAGAAGGGTAGGGAAAACACTTTAGTAGTTCTCGGCGAGTGAAATTTATGAGTTCACTTTTACATTGAAACTTTGCTCATATGATATTGGTGCCATTGGTGTGGAAATGTGTGGATGTGGCAATCTATGTTATTAATGTCAACTGATTTTTACTTTAGAATAATAAATCTGATTTTTTTCCATAAAAAAAGTGTTATTGTGTTTTCCATGGATACAGTTAGCAAAGGTAAGAAGTTATTTTTTTAATACAAACAACTTAAAAGAAAGAATGTACATATGTATAACATCTCTATTGGAGACACTAATTAAAGTTTGTTTGTTAAATGCAGTACGGTACAGTTGACCCTTGAACAACACAAGGGTTAGGGGCACCAAGCTCTATGTGCAGTTGAAAATCTACCTATATCTTTTGACTCCTCCAAAACTTAACTACTAGTAGCTCACTCTTAACCAGAAGCTTTACCTTTTTTTTTTTTGGAAACAATCTCATTCTGTTGCCCTGCGTAGAGTGCCATGGCATCAGCTCAGCTCACAGCAACCTCAAAGTCCTGGGCTCAAGCAATCCTCCTGCCTCAGCCTCCCGAGTAGCTGGGACTACAGTGTGCACCATGACACCCAGCTAATTTTTCTATTTTTAGTAGAGATGTGATCTCTCTTGCTCAGGCTGATCTCGAACTCCTTAGCTCAAGGGATCCTCCTGCCTCAGCCTCCCAAGTAGGTGGGACTAACAGGCGCTCACCACCATGCCCAGCTAATTTTTTGTCTCTATTTTTAGTTCACCAGCTAATTTTTTCTATTTTCAGTAGAGATGAGGTCCTGCTCTTGCTCTGGCTAGTCTCTAACTCCTGAGCCCAAGAGATCCTCCTGAATGCTAGGATTACAGGCGAGAGCCACTGCGCCTGGCCTAGAGGCCTTATCGATAACAGTAAATTAGCACATATATTGTATGCTGTATTATTACATGCTATATTCTTATAATAAAATAAGCTGGAGAAAAGAAAATATGATGATAATCATAAGGAAGAAAAAATATATTTACTATTAATTAAGTGGAAGTTGGTTATCATAAAAGTCTTCATCCGAATCATCTTCTTGTTGGGTAGACTGAGGAAGGAAGAGGAAGAGGAGGGTTTGGTCTTGCTGTCTCAGGAGTGGCAGAGGTGGAAAAACATCCACGTCAGTGGAGCTGCACAGTTGTCGTTTAAGGGTCAATTACAGTTGAAATGCACGTTAGTACACAGTAGAAATAGGTGATTTCCACATTGAATGGTTTTACCTTGAAAACTCAGGATGTTACAAAGTGAAACTAAACCAATAGGAAATTTAAATGTTATTCAAAAGGGATGGAATAAAGTGGATCCATAATGTAACTGTGTCCTAAAGGGGTGCTGAACTAGGGAGGGGCTGCTTAACACAGGAGTCACAAGCAGCATTTGATTAAAGGATTTTCCTCACGAAGCAGCTGTGCTATCCTCAGGTCACACATAAGTACTTTCTCACATTTTCCCTACACTTGTGTAGTATTTTTTAAAAACTTTCTCATTTTACCTTTTCGAATGAAAACATCCTTCATTTTAAATCACCTGTTAACCTTAGGAAGCAGCATTAGTATTTCAGATCAAGCTGGATTACTTAAAAGCAGGTAGCTCAGAAAAAAACCGATATTGATAAATGGTAATTAGTGTCAAACTGCAGTCTGTCTCCCCCCAGGTCTCCAATGCACGCATCAGTGCAATAGGTGTTTCAGCAACACTGTAATTCACAAACTCATATAGAATTCCCTAAATGCCTGCTATCTGCCAGGGAGCTGGCCCTTTTGCTGTGGGTACACTAAAATGAATAGGACATCGTAAGGTTCCCGGAAGGACCCACAGTATAGTAGGGAAGGCCAAGAGGAAAACAAATGGTTACAATAATGTGACATATAATAATGCAGCAAAAGTGATGAAAATATCCAAAGGAATCCAGGGAGGTTTCAGAAAAAAGATAACAGCTGCCTCCATTCCTCTTGCCTCTTACTTCCTACTTCTAGAGTGATGAGGGTATAAAGTTACTCTTGGCCGGGCTCGGTGGCTCACGCCTGTAATCCTAGCACTCCGGGAGGCCGAGGCAGGCAGGTCATTTGAGCTCAGGAGTTTGAGACCAGCCTGAGCTGGTCTCTATGAAAAAATTAACCAGGCATGGTGGCACATGCCTGTAGTCCTAGCTACTTGGGAGGCTGAGGCAGGAGGATCGCCTGAGCCCAGGAGTTTGAGGTTGCTGTGAGCTAGGCCGTATAAAGCCACTCTTAAAGAAAAATATAAGAAGCCCTGTCGAATATTGAGTATATTAAATTTGAAGTAGTTTTTGTGTTCCTGGAATCCTGCACAAAATCTGTTCCAAGGATATTGTTCATATCCTCCATTTTTATGATTTAAGTATTTTTTTGCTTGTTTCATGCACCAAGGTCTGTGAAGCAGTAGTTGATCCAAGATAACTGAATTTTGTAATTCAGAAATATTATTCCCAGGATGTCACTTGATAAAGTCACAGTGATAGGAAATTTTGTTAGCTGGTTATATATATATATACATATATATATACACACACACACTATTAATTTGGCATGAAATCAATGTCATTTTGATAAGGTAAGGGAAGATCGGGCCTATGGAAGACATTGTAAAGTACACTCACAGGCATGACTATGATTTTATTAGCTCTCCCACATTTCAAGGGATGACTTTAGATGAAAATTGTGAAATAAGTAAAGTGACTTTTAGCCCTTCCTGGGTTTCCCTTCTTTGGTCTTCTGGGCATTTCCTTCCTATCCATCTTCATCTTGAGAGCTATTAAGACTTTCCTGCAGGTTACATTTGAACATATTCACAGAATGTTAGAATTGGAGGGATTCTAGAATCCATCAAAACCACCTCCCCAATCTTAAAGATGAGAAAATTGAGGCTCAGAGAATAGCATCTCTAAGATCGTGTATGCAGAGCTGGGACTAATAACATACAATTTAGTGTCTTCTATAATTTGCTATTTGAAAGTTTCATCTCATTTATTTATTATGAGGTCCTATTATTATTATGAGGAAATTTATTTTTGAGGATTAATTCAGATGATCACTTTCAGCAAAAAAAGGTAATGATAGCATATAAAGTTACTTTCCTAGTCTAGCAAAATTTACATTAAGTTATTGCTTTCCATTTGATTTGAATGAATATCGAACATTGGTTTGCCAATATTTTTTTAAACGGAATCTGGAATGGATATAATTTTCACTGATGAGAGCTCAGCGTTTGACCTGCATGGCATTTACTTCTGGGTAAAATTGGTCATTTTTGAGGAGGAATAATTTGGACTAATCTGGAGTTGCTGCTTAGTCTTCAAATTTACTCTTAACATTTAAATTAATATTAACAAATATTTCATTAGTGACTAATAGGACAAATCTATAGTACTGTTACACTTGAAATTACTTTATGATCTGGAGTTTGAAGGTTTTCCTATGTTCTGTTTCTAAGTGCCATACATTTTACTTAATTTCTTACAATTTATCACTTCTATGTTTTTAATATTCTTTCAAGAATTTTCCAAAAAATATCAGTGTTACCAATACATCAAGGTATTTTTTTCTCTTTTAATTTAAGGTAACCTTAGTTTTCTTTGCTCATTTTCTTTTCTCTGTGTTACTCTGGAAATGTATGTGGAGGAAGCCATGTAAATTCACAAATTTGACTATATTGAATCACAACATTCTAATTTGCCAAAATGTGTAACATTGTCATGACCGTTTAGAGTGTGGTTAGAAGGAAGCCTGAACTGTAAGAAAGTTTTATTTTATTTAATTTTTTTGTGATGTCCACTTAACTAATAAATCTGTCATCACTGACTGGATTCCATTTCCTCTGAAATAAATAAATCACTGTTAAGTCCTTTGAAGCAGGAGACTGCCAGGAAACACAAAAGTCACTTTTGCTTCATCCTCTAAGATAAAGTATTTAGTAAGTAGAAATGAGATGCAACAGAAGGAGCAGTGGGGTCTTCACACCTGCTTGAAAATCCATCAGGTATCTACAGAGCAGGAATTCAAACAAACCTTAAACCTTGACTTTCAGCAAAAGTATGGACACCAAGCCAAGAATGAAATCTATAGGACCCTTAAAAACTTCTCTAACTCCAATCCTGGCTTGGGTGAGGCAAAGTCATAACATGTAGCCAAAATGTTTGTACTCCCATAATATCCTGAAATAAAAAAAAAAAAAATTAAAAACAAACAAAAAACTTCTTAAGTAGAAAGCCTGATTTGTGTGATGTAGGAACTTTGAAGAGGAACTGCTAGCAATTATATCTAGAGGTCTGTGGCCCATAACTGAATTAGCCCTATAGTAGTTTTATCTTTAAATTATTTCATATTCTACTTTAAATCAAATGGTAGTTGATCCTTATATAAGAACTTTCATTAGAAAGGTAGGTTCTTGGTTAAGGAGTACACATCAAGCATCATTTACTGGGGGATTTTTGTTGTTTGTTTGTCTGCATGTTTGATTTTAGAAAATTTCAGAGTTATGTTTCATTATTATTTATCTCAATCAAAATAAATGATTTCCTTTAAAACAAATGAATCTGCATTCTAGCTAGCAATTCACCAGGGAAATACAAGGTCAGGTAAGAGGCAAGACAAAAAGAGAAGTCAGATCAAAAAACAAATAAAATACAAAGGAAATAAGCAGACATTAAGAGGAAAACTGAAAGTGTATCCCAAAATTAAAATTAAAAACATGATACATTGTTATTCCCCTAAGTTTTATTTTAATCGCTTATTTTTGATTAATGAATTTATTTGTCTCAATGACAGTGCAAATCTCTTGTTTCCTTCATATGTGGTTATTGGCTCTTTGAGCACGATCAGCTGTGGTATATATTTGCTTCAGCAATCACAATGCTAAAACAAAAATGAAAACAAACACAAAAGAAAAAAAAACACTTGATCTGAACTAAAATTTTCATTTGAACTAAACATTTTTTTCCTTTCAAGATTTGAAAAATTTCTTAACTCAGGTAAATATATTTTTTCAAATAAATGGTATTGAAAGGACCAGGAGAGTAATTGAGACATCAGAACAGCAAGTTATTTTGTCTCTGCCAGCAGCTCGGTGTCTGGAATGATGCTGTTACTATGGCCAGTGATCTTCTGCTTATTACTGCCTGCTTTAGCCTAGTCTCTTTTGCTCTTAGGATGCCTGCCATGGAGCAATTATTAATATTTATAATAGTTTTAGCCTTCAAAAAACTTACATAGGCCAGGCGCTGTGGCTCATGCCTGTAATCCGAGCACTCTGGGAGGCAGAGACAGGAGGATTGCTTGAGCTCAGAAGTTCGAGACCAGCCTGAGCAAGAGCAAGAT
>VBSM01002217.1:33439938-33536565 GCA_008086735.1 Cheirogaleus medius
AAAAAAAAAAAAATTAGCGAGGCCCTGTGGCATGCACTTGTATTCCTAGCTGCTTGGAAGGCTGAGATGAGAGGATTTCCTGAACCCAGGAGTTGGAAAGTACAGTGAGCTATGATTGTACAATTGTATTCTAGCCTAGGCAACAGATGGAGACCCTATCTCTAAAACAAATAAAAAAATAAGTAAAAAAATAAATTTAGTACTATGTCATTGTATATATTAAAGATTAAAATAGAAATTTCCCTTGCTTTGCATTAACAAATTTAGCCACCAAATGAGTCCTCATTCCATGTTTTTGAAAATTGAATACTCTTCAACTTTCATCAATAAATTTATAATTGTATTGGTTTTCAGGGATTCCTATTTTTTTAAAAAAATATTATTTGTGGCTATGAAAAAGTGTCATGGCTGTGTGCTCTGTGCAGCCTCAGTAATTAGGAAATAAAATAGGAAAGTTAGTGTTCTATCCAAAGGATAGATTTATAGATAGTTTTATTACAGATGTAGGAATGACCACTATGTTAGTATATTTGAAGCTTGGGCTATTTAAATCTGTGAGTTACTTAATAAAAAGGTATTAAGGCCTTTTAATTTGGGGGCTTTTGTTCCCACAGTATTGACAATATCTTAGACTTTAACCTCAAGAACAAAATGCTTTGTCTGTTAGGTTATTGCTTTCTAATTATGGGAAACATTGATTGGTTTAATGGAAATGTGCTTTTAAATTTTCATATGTGCTTCATTCAATCATAAATATTTTGGAGTGGTTTCATTCTTTATAAATCTCAGTATGAAATACAAATAAATTACCAAAAATATTCCCAGTCACTGCACACTGTGGATATTAAAGAGGATGTGGAAAAACTTTGAAGGAATGGGGGCCTGCTCCATTGTTCTAAGCCAAAATTATCAAAATTTGGCTTGTAACACTATGGAAACTAAAAGTCTGCTTATTGCTATAGGAGATTAATGCATTACTCAACCTTGAAAAATTATATTGCCTGGCAGCTAAAAAAGATGCTTAATTTTCCCAGTCCTTCTGTCTTTATTCCTTTATTTTGCATCTAGTATCATTCAAAAGTTCAGTTCTGCTGACTGTTCAAATCTGATTAGAACATTGTACTGCTGATATTCATGCTATTGGAACAGTTTGGTATATATACTTTCTTACTAATTATAAGTAGACTTGCTTCAAGAATTTTCTTCCATATCTACTTAATTGCTTTTAGTTCAGGAAAAAGGAGAACTGAAAACCATTAAAACTTATACATTTCCCTAAAGAAAAAAATACTATGTATTACATTAATATAGCATCCTTCTTTGAAGACCTCAATTGCTAAATTTAGAATTTTCTAAAAAAGAGTTTTGACTGGTTTTACTTTTTCTTTTCAAAAATTAACCAGAAGGCAAATAGCAGTAGAGAGCTGATTTTCTGTTCTAGATTTCCTTAGTCAACACAGGGAAAAACGATAAACTGTAGTTTGTATGGGGGTGAGTGGACCCTGATAGTTTCTTTTTTAATTCCAGGATGTAAGGATGGACTGGCTGAAAATGAAAATGAAATAGTTAACTTTACAAATTTCTGGCTAACTATAAAACAATCTTATTTTATATTACCCTATTTAACTGGAGTCTTTCCATTGCATAATGCAATCTCTTATCATGTGGTTGTATAACTGTGCTGGTTGCAGCACCTACATTTGCAACCCCAGCCAGTCTTTATCTCTTACTGGAAAATTTATCAATGCTCAAGTAGGTAGAATGGTACTAGTAATACCCAAACCACAGGCTTAGGTTTTGAGACGTCAGCTTCTCTCAGAGAATGATTTTCTTTCTTTCGTGGCTATAGAGCACTGCCCTAATCGTTATCAGCCATATAATAAATGTATTCCGTGTTACACAGAGAGCTTTATGTGTTTGCCTACCATAAATGGAAAACCAATTAAAGAATGCCACTTTGACATGGTTGATCATATTTTTGGGATGGTTGGTTCATCTCCCCACTCCTTTGGTCATTCAGTCATTTAAAAAGTGCATATTGACTGCCGCTCATTGGCACAGTGATGTACTTCTAAAAAAAAAATGTGGTTGATTTTCAAAGCAAATAGCATTTTGGAAGCTCAGGCCCCATATTTTATGTAGGTGTCTATTTTACCAAATCAATTTCATGATTGTGTTAATATATTAACCAATTTCAAGAAGAATATTGAGAAACTTTCAATATGCCTCTCCAAACCATAATTAGCTTAGCTATAAGAAAAAAATAGAGATTAGAATGAACATAGTCCTTAGTTACAGGTCATGGCACATGTGATAAGGAAAGAAGATAGCAACTTATCAATAGAAAAGCTATTCATTTATTTAGTTGTCAAAACCTGTCAATTTTACACTCTAAGCAAGTATTTAATATTTCCTGTATTCCAATTTCTTAGTTTACAAATGCAGTTCTTCACCTGTATCATTACAACAGCCCCTCTTCAGCTTATCCTAATGCTTCATTCCTCTTATAAATCAATTACTGCTGATTCACCTAACAGTTACTTTGGGGCAGTTAAAAACATAACTGTATTGGAAAACACATTTTCAGAAAGTCAAAAGAAAATTAATTCATTGCTGAGAAGCCTATAAGGTTCAAAGCAATTGGATCTTAAAGCCCTATCATCTTAAAAGATACTTTCTATTAAAGATGGTATTTTTCAAACTGTTTAGATCCCTTTTTGGTAAAGAGTCTAAGCCTGAGAAGATGAGTTAATCACTGAATGACTTCCAGATCATTCCTTCTTCACAGGATATGACTGTCAACGTCCAGTTGCGTTAAGTTGGGGGAGTGAAATTTCCAAGTAATCCTGTGGGTTTGGGTCTATTGATGATGTGGTCACCTATGTAATTAAAGACTCTGGGAATTTTTAAATCATATATAACTTTGAAGTTTTTAGATTGGGAAGATACTAGCCATTAAATGTTGTTTATGTCTTTTCACCTTATTTTGAATTTATTTCAGTAGGGTCTCTTTTGGCATGGGTTCAAAGTAGAGTGTTTGGACAAGGTTGTGCAATAATTAAGAGCACAGAAACTAGTGCAAGATTCCTCAGGATTAAATCCTACCCCTTGCTGGCTGTGTGACCTGGCACGTGTTACTGAACCTCTCTGTGCCTCAGTTTCTATAGGTTTGAAATGAAGGATTGAGCCAATAAATGCAGGATCTTAGATTACAGCCTGGCACAAAATAAGCACTATGTAGAGGTTAGCTATTATTATTATGTCAACATTAGGAAAGAACATTGGAGAAATGACATTAAATTCTTAATGAATTTCCCTTATTTTGAGTGATTAGAAATAGTATTGTATTGCAATTTTCTCAGAGATAATATCTTACCATCTTTGGACCATCAAGATTATGTTAGAGTTAATTGATTGTTTTTTAGTTCAATGCTTACCATGCACTGCTGCTAGGGACCCTGTGTGTGTTTGTGTGTGTGTGTATGTATATACACATATATATATATATGTATATACACACACACATACATATATATATATATATAGAGAGAGAGAGAGAGAGAGAGAGAGAGGGATCATATATATTATAATCCCTGCCTTTAATTGGTTTGGAGAGGAGAAATTCTCAGAATATCAGAGAAGCATGAAGCTTTCATAGCAGTACTGAGGGAAAGTGTATCATATTCCATCTATACATATCAAAATTAGACATGCAAGTCTATTTTATAGCCACCACCAACCCCCTCCCTTTTACAAATCATCAGTGGCTTCCTATTAACAAGAAGAAAACACTCAGCATGGAAGTGGAGGACTCTCACAGGCTGGCCCCAGCCTCATCTTCCCTCTTTGCTCCTTTGTTCCATATCCTTGTTTCTAGCACTTTGAGGAAGGAAGTGTTCCCAGTACCTTCCATGTGCTCCATCTCAGGACTCTTTACCATGCTCTAAATGTACTTCCTCCACTCCCCATTTCTCTTTAAGGCAAACTCCTCTCCATTTCCAAGTCCTGACCAGAATCACATTTGCCTTCTCCTAGAGTCCCTCTTAACAAAAGTCAGGCAGATGGAGTGCCTCTCTTCTCTTCTCATCTCATCTCGTCTCTTCTCTTCTCTATTCTCAAACCATTACAGTAATTCCTCCACTCTAATAGCACTTCCTTCATTGTATTGACTTATTTTTTCAGTTTATTTGTTTTTATAATTCAAAATTTTAACTGTATGGAAAAGTGCAAAGAAAAGAATAATGGGTATCCATGTTTTTTTCCCCTCTATTTCTCCTTTCTTTTCCTCTAATGCTGTGAGATCCTCAAGAGAAGGAATAATTTCTCACTTACCCTTGTGTCCTCCCAGTGCCCTGCACAGCCATTGGCACATAGAAAGCACTCAGTAAGCATTTATGAATAATGCAAATAGATGGAATTAGTTTGAAACTTTCTTGGGATATAGTAATGAGATCAGCATAATTTGCACTTATGATATATACCATGGTAAAATAGGAACCTTTCTTAAAGGTAGAGTGAAAGCAAACTGGGAAGTACCTAGAAAAAAAAGTACCTAGGTAAAAAAAGTGTTAATTGGGCTAAGAGATTATTGCAGTAATTTTAGCACAACATGCTAAATTGGACTCAGATGTTGCTTGCCATCTCAAAGGAAAATCACACAGAACATTGAGAGTAATAGTTTATAGGGTATGGAGAAAGTGGAAAGAATTAAAATGCTTTAAGAGTTTGAGCCAAAAAATGGGAAAATTGTTGTGCTACTGATGGAGAGGTTGGAAAATGAAGCTAGTGTAGTTTCTGTGAAAAAGAATTTAACTGGGAACCTGTTGACTTGTAAGGCATGGCCAAATATCCAGATGGGATTTCCCTGTAATTAGATAGAAAAGTGGAACTGGTCAGAGCTCTCCTGACATCCAGCCCTACTTACTGTTGATCCTCAAAACTTTTGATCCATATGCTTGGGTCTGTCTGATCATCGGCTTTGAGAGTTTAAAATGAATTGCTTTATAACAATTTAAATATGTAGATCCAGCTTTCTGCTTAATTTCTACAGTGCTGGCTTAATATAGAGAGCTTCTGCCTTACTTATCCAAGAATATCAGACTCTCTGCTGGACTGGGGCCCTGCCCTGAGTTCCTGAGAGCTTGTCAGCAGCATAGTAGCCTGATCTACCCTTACCGGCGACCAGGACACCATTGGCCGGTCAGCTGTACTTTTGTCATACCCCTTTCTTGCTGCTGTGACAACACTTTTCTGCTTAAAAGTATATAACTACTTCCCTCAGTTTGTCATTCATTCAAAGTACCACGTGGTCATAATTACCTCTCTGGAATGACCTGTACCATTTGTACTCCTCACTCCAGATACTCACTGTTTCCTGCACCACTAGTCAGTCCCTGACCTTCAGTTTTTGCTCTTATTTTTCCTGTAACCTTGAGAGCCCTCTTTTGCCATTGTAGAAGCTCTGTCCTTTTTAAAGCACCATCATAAATGTCATTTATGAAATTTGTGAAATTTTTCATGATTCCTCAATTTTGTATGATTTTTCCTTTTTTGATCATCCATAGATGTTTGCATCTCTTTTCTGGCACTAAGTCTGTCCTTTGATGTTTTTAGCTGTTTGTGAACTTAGTTTTAGCCCTGTTTCTGATGCTCCTCCCCTACCACCATATACATTATTTTTATAAGCTCCTTAATGAAGTTACATAATATAGTACTTATAATTTGTTTCTAGTGATTAACACAATATCTTGCATTTTAAATATTTGATAAATACTGTATTTTGTGAAGGGAATTCATGTGGTAGGTGACCCCTTGAAAATGGTGAACTGTTTTAAGATATGGAAATTATTTCTAGAAAAGATCAGTGTATGTATGGCCCTCGAAGAATTACCCATTTTGAGAGAGAAAAGTAATGGAAACAGAGATAAGGAAGCCCAGAGCTGGTGACTTGCTTTGGTTATTCGGGGAGTTGTGGGAGGGCCTCCCAGAGTCCAGGCGAACAGTGTCTTAGCGACTGAACAGCTTAATTTCATATAAATCAGCTATTATTAATCATTTACAGAGTGAGACATTTCTGTTCCTATTTTATAGCTGGGCTGGCAAGTGGGTGCCAGAGGAAGAGGGAATTCCCGAGGTAACTAAACTCCAACCTCAAACCCTTTTACTTCCTCTGGGTGATTAATTATCTTACAAGGTTCTTAACAAAGGACCCTTGATTCAGATTCTGAAGCGCTACGGTATTGATGCTGCTGCACTTTCACTACATCCTAGTTCAGTTAAATTTTTCTCAAAGCTGGTTTCTATTTCTGGCAGTAACTCTTCAGTTCTGGAACTTTAGTTCCAGCCAAAATAAACTATTGTCTCAGGTCTGTATTTTTCCTGAAGCACCATGGCATTTTTATGGAATGTGGAGACAGTTTTATGTAAGACTTTAACAATAAAGGACCCAGATCCCTTTCTCTGGCCTGCTATCCTTTCGTTTATATCCCAGAATTCATTATACAGCTTCCAAAAAAGATCCATCTTAAACCTTCCAAACACAATCCCTCATTTATATACTATGTGATGTAATTTACACTTTGTTGGGTTTTTTCCTTAATCTGAAACAGCATTACTTTTTTTTTTCATGTATAGCTGGTTACATTTTTAAATGAAAAAAGCATTCCCCTATATCATCATTATGTGGTTCGAAATTGCCTTTTTATTCAATTAAATAATGCTAATAAAGTTTTACTTCTTTAAGTAGCTGTTTTATCTGTAAACAGTGTGCTGTTAATGATAATTCAGAGAAGAAAATAGACCCTTAAATCTTAAAATTTTTTTAAATGCAAAAGAGACAAAGCTTGTCTATTTTTGATTTTTTTCAATATATATGAATTCAATTAAAAATTACATGTCATGAAGGATGTACTTGAATGCTTTGGGACTATCTCTAGCCTGATAGGATCAACCTATTAATATTCACATTTTGAAGTCCAAATTCTCCTACTTCAATGAGTAGGTTGAGGAAAATCTTCTGACATTATTATGTTTCCATTATTTGAGTTTGTCTTCTGAGCTCTCCTACACATGGTATGTAAATTGAGATGTTTAAAAATAAAAGAGAGTTCTGAAGTCATTTCTTTATTAGAAGATGAGCTAATGCACACACAGTAATCCTAGAAAGTGATTATTTTTTTAAAGCCAAATAAAATTTAAAACTACTACTGTTTTATTCAGTGGTTATCTTTTATAAAGAGAAATTATATCCTAGCAACTTCAGGAAAGTTGCAATAATAAAGTTTTCATGATTTTTTGTTGTTGTTGCCTATTACAAACAATTATAAAGTTTCAGTTGTATAGTGTGGCCACTAGTATGTAGTGACTGTTCACAGCAGCTTTAGTTTCATGTTCCATAAAATTGAGCTTCCTGTCTTTACATTTTAGAACCTAGATCATGAACCTTGAGAATGTCTATGTTAATGCATAAGACTGCTAAGGAAAGGAAATAGTGTAATATGAGAAGACAAAGAAATTGAACCTTCAAAGTAGACTCTTGCATAATAAGCAGAATTTTAATGCTTGTTGAGCTTAGGTATAGAATATACTAAATGTAGTTTTGAGCCATATGTCTGGAAATGTCTTACCATTTAATGGGGAAAGCATGAGGACGTCCCTGAGATACTGCTATGGTGAGTTCACCTGGACTACTGGTAAAATTGAGCAATGCCGATGTTCTTCCAACACCCATTTTATGTATGCTTGAGTGTCAAAGATTTGTGGGAATTGCGTGATGATTTCTTTTTCTTAAGAGAAACCTTAATTAATAAGTCTAGGACATGATATCTATCAGAAAGATGTTACTTTAGCTAATAAATTTTTTTTTCTATAGAACTATTGAAATATCTAAATTAAGGAATTGTTCTATTATTTGATTCTTATTTATGAACATCAAAGTGTAAGCCTCAGCTATGGTTTGTTTAACATAATAAATATACTTGTTATGTTTGTTTTTTGGTGGGTGTACCCAGCTATATAAATGCACAGAATGTGTGGATAATACTGTACATAAATTACATTTAATGTGGCAAATATATTTGGACATAAGCACTTCAATACAGTCAATATAGTATCTTGAGGATAACAGGATTTAAATAAAGTAAAAACACTTATTAAAATGAATTATTATCTTAGAAAGAAAGGGTAAACACTGATTTACTAATTTGTATATTATTCTTTCATAGCCTGAATATTCATTTTATGTCAATGTAGTTTTTTTTTTAGTGAAAAATACTGGAGCTATTCTCTAATTTGTGATTAAATGTAATTACGAATAATAGAACTTTCTCTTTCATTATGAAAACTTTATCATGTTTCATGAATTACTGTCTTTTAATAATACATTGCATTACAGATAAGCACATGATACAACTCTTTTGCAAAATAATAAGCATTTATAATACAATAAATTAAATAACCGCATTTCCAGTAGCCCAAATTTTAATATCATGGATTTCACTGAATTTTGATGTACTCCATCAAACTCAAATTTAAAACTTTTCTACATTACCAAGAGGGTTTCTCCTTTCTCCTTCAGTTGTGAAATCATATATTCCAGAATGGAAAGAAGTAGATGTGTAGCTATGTGAGAGAGATGATAATAGAAAGATAGTGTCACTTCATCTGAGGTCTTTGGAGAAAAAAAATACAATCATATTGTGAAAATATGTTTTCAAAGTGTTATAGAAACTTTTTTGAGATAAAGCTTTATATTTATTTTGGGGACAGTTTATAAAGCACTTTCATGTATATTATTCCATTTGTCCATTTGAGCAATCTATAACGCAGGCAGTAAACTTAGAGAGGTATGACAACTATTAGGTAAATAAACATGGACCAGAACTGTGATATTTATGGCAAATCTGTTGTCATTTTCATTTTCATAGCCATTATCACAAAGTTTAAGGCTTTAATGCAGATTGATTAGTATTTATTGTGTGGCTAGTAACATGGATATTAATCATAAAAATGTTTCTTTTTAATTTTGAATATTTCATAGTAGGTGCCTATTTATGGGAGGTTCCCTTTGATCCAATTACATATAAACTATAAAATAGGAAAACTCTCCCTGAGTACTGCCACAGGTACATACACCACAGAAGCACACACTTAAATGCATGTGAAACAAAAATACTCATACACATTCTTCAGAATACAAGGCTTATAAATATTTCTGTGGTAATTTCTCTTCTGTTTACTACTTGTAAGCCAACTCTTTCTAGGCATCAGGTACTCTGTATCTTTTACTTATATTGTCTTGTACTGAACATAGTGTGATATTCGAGACACCACCTGGGAAATATATCTTTCTTTGTTGAGAATCCTCAGACAATTCAGGTACTTGATTACCTCCAAAGGTGGTTTCAACAACCAATTCTTTACATTTTCCTTTGTTTTAAGTTGCAAGTGCCCTAAGTAATCTCAATGTAGAAATATTTTCAAGGAAAAATAATTCCAATATTCATCTTAAAAGGAAAACATTATTGTAGTCATGAGAAATTTGGTGTTTCTTTAAACGGGTATAAGACCACATCTATACTTTTAGATTCCAATATTTGGATATCAAAGGGTGGTCCATTTCTTCTTAACATATTTTTTTCTATGCTTTAGGCTTGATATAGCTATTCTTTCATTTAAAGGACAAAACATTCTTTGGCGATCATTGCTGGACACTCCAGTAATCTATGATTAGCAAGTACTTACTACGTGTTGCATGTGATTAAAAAGAAATCTTTTTTACTTAGGTATATAACACCACCTAGCATTTTCTTTGCTCTCAATGAAATTAGCATAGCCTCCCTGTTTTACTCATTTTGGTGAATTGTCAGATCAAAGCAGCAAGAAGGGTTACTAATGAATCAGAAAAAGTATTGTCACTTCTATAGATGATCACTCTCAATACTGTTGTCTAATCATTAAGATTACTCTCAAATTAGCTAATCGTACCCTCTTAATCTAATTTATCTTTCTTTCTTTCTTAGCTGTTTATGACTAAGGAGATTGTTATCCATCATTTTATGATGGCTTCTGAATACCAGGATTTAGTTTGTGAAATAGTAAGGTGTTACAGCAGTGAGTGTGCTGGGGCCAGTTAGTAGGTGCCCTAGGGAACTAATTGTTAAATTTTCAGGAAGTTTTGAGAGCCAGTTGATATCACCTTAGCTTTCTGGCTCAGAATTTCCTATGGTGAGTATATTTACAACATGGAAAGTGGCAAATTGTACAAATTAGAGCATTTCTCCCCTCCTACCCGCAAACAACTGGGTATAATTCACTCTAAATTATTCCCCAAAAATCATATATTGCAAAAGTAATTGATAATCAAATATCTATAAGTGCTTTATGTATGTACAAAATTTGCCTAAATTTGACTAAATGCATGTGACAAATGGTGACTAAATTAAACAAAATATTTTAAATGTTTAAGCTATAAACATATATGCACACATACATATGAGCATACATATACTTTTCCTTTTACTTACTTTGAAAATATAGAATAATGCCATTTAATTTCATTCAGAAAAAGAATTTATGCCTTAATTTTGACTCCACTTTTTAGCAGCAAAGCTATAAAAACATGAAGAAATTAAAAGCATACAGACTTTCAAAACCCATTCATTTATTAAAAGCAAACCATACCTATTACTTGCTGTAGGCCAAAGAAACTAAGAGCATAGCTGGGTCTTTTAATATATTAATACATATTAGTACAAAAAGCTAGAAAATCAAATCACCTTCTTTCTAAAATAGATATTTTTTAAAAACAAAAATGTATTTTACTAAATGACAGGTGTGAAATGACGGTTAATGATTCAAATAAACTTAAAAGACTAACCAATGTGACTTAGTACTGTCTTACCCACGGTATGTTTTAATTTAATGTTATTAATAATATTAGTAATAGGGATATATTATTGAATTAATATTACATCTCAGATATAGACACTTTGCATTTCCTAATTTTCCTTTTTACAACAATCGTGTGGATTTTGTAGGTGGGGAATCTGAATTTCTAAAGCCTTACCAGACTCAGAAGACCACACAATATGTAGCAACAGTGGATTAACAACTCTAGTCTGCTAGCTTCCAGGACCCTCATATTTTCCTCCAGCCATTCTTCCCTTCTAAATATGTTAGAGTTGTAAACAAAAATACAACTTATATAGCTTAAATTATAATCACAATTCTGTTTAAAAAATGCAAAACTTTTAAAAACAGATACTATGATACTAAGATTTTTTTCCCTACTAATTGAAAATTATTACAAGATTAGCAGATGATAGGAACGCTTTGCTTTTGTGTGTGTGTGTGTGTGTGTGTGTGTGTGTGTTCATGTTTTGGACAATTGCATTTCAGGAATAATTCATGTACTGCTTTTGTGGGTGACAGCACAGGAGTTAAGTACAACAAAAATGTTTATGCTTCAAGTTCCTTTTCTTCCGTAGTGTCATGGAATACTGAATGCTATTTAATATCTAACCCTAATACATTTTTGAATTTCAAAAGTTATAAACTGTGACCTATGATGTGAAAAAATTATCAAATTGCGAGTTTGGATGGAGTGCTTCAATTTGTCACACAATTACAGCCATGAATTGTCTGCAAGATCTAGATGAAAGCTTCACATTCACATAAACTTAGCACACCACCATTCATACGCTATCTTGGTAGAGATAAGAGTAGGTGCAGAAGATTTTTCACATCTAATATACTATACATTAGTTTTTTTTAAATTTTAGACTTCAGTGAAAAATCATTTTCCTAGTATAATTAATTTAGCAGAACATTAAAGTTAGTTTCTAAAATATTATGAATGCATAGATAATGCTATGATCTGAATATATGTCTCCCAAAATTCATGTGTTTGAAACTTAATCTTAATGCAACAGTGTTAGAGGGTAAGGCCTTCTTGGAAATGTTTAGGTCATGAGTCCATCCTCATGAATGGATTAATGGTACTATGAAAAAGGCTTGTAGAAGTGGGTTCACTTTCTCTTGCCATTCCACCTTCTGCCATATGTGAGGAGGACACAGCAAAAAAGCCCTTACCAGATGCCAATGCCTTGATCTTGTACTTCCCAGTCTCTAAAACTGTGAGAAATAAATTTCTCTTCATTATAAATTACTCAGTCTTAGATATTCTATTACAGCAGCAAAGAACAGACTAAGGCAGATAACAATTGCATTTAAGTTCTTAAATTTCTATACTGAATGTATAGTTGCATTTAAGACTTTCAAAGATGTGCTTAGATGCTTCCTGTAAAGTTAGCGATTCTTGAAGCTGTACAGATTTTTTCATACCATATGTGGGATTAAAAGGAAAGCTTCATAGGTAGATGACTTGAGTCGATTATATATGCAAATATACCTATGTATCTTTCTATAACTGTCCGTACCCCCATGAAATGGTACAGTAGTGATAATATTATAGGTATTTTCCATAAAGTTCTCTGGCAAAGACACTGGTTAAAGAATCCAAAAACATCAACTTTTAACAGACAACTGCTGTGATAGTACCCTCAAGAATGTAAATTAGAATTTTTTGGTGAATTAATCTTAAGCAGCTTGTATCGTCAACTTGATTGTAAGCTACTTTGGGCTAGATATTATGTTGTATTTCTCTATTTCATAGTACATTACACAATAAACTATTCATATATGCATATATTAATAATATACAACACTTTCAGCATAGAGTATGAGCCATGAGTACATGGTTCTAAGATGGAGTATAACATCAATATGGTATGTAAATGACACTTTATTTTTGAACCTCACAGTATTGGAACTGAACTGTTCCAATACCCTTGTTTCCACAGATAAGCAAATTCTAGACTTCACCATCATTCATACCATCCTTTGTCCAAGAAATGGAACATTAGAATCAGCCTCACTGACCTCAACCTCTATTTCCCAGAATAGCATTTATACCCTAAACTAAAGCACCATCTTTTCTTCTTATGCATAATCTCTTAGAACATTGTACCCATTTCTGGCTTCACTGGTCTCTGTTACCAACCACCTTTATCTGCATATTCCTTATGGGGTAAGCCAGGAATTCTTAAAATTTTTGATTTTCCTTTCCTTTCTCTACTCAGATCTCATTTTTCAGATTTTTTTCAAGGGAATGTTAGCACTTCTTTGTCACTTTCATATTATTATGCTTAAACATATTTAAATCAGACTTACCCTCTATGACTTTGGGGAATTATTAATCATACCTCCAGTTGATTTAATTGTAGAGCACTGATTTTATTTTTATTTGACTTTAATACTTTGAAAAACAGATATAATTCTATTTGTGGAGGCTTTATAAGTAGTGTTCTATAAATATAAGTTCTAAATTTTTAGACTTCACATAATTGGGAAAATTCTTTTGCAAAAACAATCACAGATTGACTATAATGTGTATGAGTCATCCTGAGACTGTTTTCCTTCTTTCCAGTAAAGCTGCAATAGGGACATAGATCACAAGGAATTTAAGTTTACAAGCAACAGTCAAAAGGAAACTGATGCTTGGTGAGTGGGCCAGAATCCCAGGTTGTTTGGAATTTTATAATTAGTTGTATTTTGTTACTTCTCTATATTACTTATGACATTTTATAATTTATTATATTGTGAAATTAAAGCAGAGTCAATTTATCAATTGTTGGCCATTAATCTTTCAATGTGATTATTTCAGAAAAGTATACCTAAATGATTTTTCTCTCATACCCTCTATATGAAGAAAGTCATAATTTGATAATATTGCTAAGTAAAGAAGTAATAGCACAATATTTAAGATAGTAGGCTTATAAGTATTTGTTAGTAAATACATTTTTCTCGATCTTCTAAAAATCCATTTAAGAGTGTTAGTTAAACATTTTCTGTGCTCTAACATCTAGTTAGAATGTGATTCCTATCTTCCTAAATCCATGTACCTGTTTGCCAGGACTCTTTAATGGAGAAGAAACACACACACGTGAGTGCACGTGGGCATACATCAATACCACTGGGATTTGTAAAGTGTCACTTCCTTAGTTTCCTGGAAAATCATAATTAAACCTTCAACTTTATTTTTAGACTAGCCAAAAATAACATATACATACTTTCAGGGGTTCATCCATTTTTTAATGTAAAGTAGAACTCTACTGTTCACTGTGTAAATTCTAAACTTCCTAGATTTTAGATTGAGTTCCATTTTAAGAACTAAATTTTTGTATGCTTTTCAAAAAAACTTTCTAACTCCTAATTCTGTCAGATGCATACTTTTCAATTGCTGAGGCCTTAGACCATAGTCCTCTGTCAATAATAGCTTAAATAATAGCTTAAAATTGCTTATTGAGTGCTCACAATATGTAGGCACGGTTCTAAATAATTTACTTAATTTAATCATCTTCACTTTATTTCTGTGTTAAAGATGAGCACATGAAAGTAATAGGGGCTGAATAAGCAGATAAGTGAAAGAGACTATCCTCTTAACCTCCATGTATTTGGCATATTAGATAATCAAGATTCTGTTTGAGTTTTTTAGCTTTCATAGCTGTATTTAGTATCACAATTAAATCATAGTGGTTCTCAAATCCTTGTTTTTATGTAAAGGCCACGCCATAGGTACAGAACATTTAGGGAGTTCAGAAAATGTATTTCTGTTCATTTGTATAGTTGAATGATACTTAGGCCTAGAAACATTGTGTGACTATATGTGACCTCTGGTGGCCTCATTTTTCTCATCTATAAACAGAGTAGGTGGAAATAGATGACTTGAAAGAATCTCTCCAATTTCTAAAGTATATTGATATAAAAATGAATATAATTAAATCAATATTTATTAATTAAAAATATATATGTAATAAAATAGTTGATTTATTATTAGCTCTTATTTGTTTTGGTGGCTTACAGAAACATGGTATTTCTCTCTGAAATCTATTGAACCTGTAACACCTGAACAGGGATGGCTTCAGGAAATGGCAAACAATTTCTATGATGATTACATATGTACCCTTTTGCTATTCTGTGTGGATAATTCTCAGAAGTTATTAGAGGCATTTATTCTGCAGTTATATATTGGGGTAAATTAGCATTGACAAATCTCTTGAGCAATTTTAGCTACAAATAATGTAGTCATCAGCTTGGAGAGATAAGGCTTGACCACAGTATAAAGTTGGGTGTTATTTACACATAAGTAATTCACACTAACCTCTGAAACACATTCTCAGAGAGAGTTGTATAACTCAGAGTTATTGATGTCTTGCACTAAATATTATCAATATGCACTGGTTCTCAATTGGGGATAATTTTTCCCCTTTGAGTACATTGGCAATGTATGGAGACTTTTTAATGTCACAACTAGAGCAGGGTTGCCCAATTTAGCTGATTAAAACACAGATGTCCAATTAAATTTGCATTTCCAGTAACAATCAATATTTTTAATATAATTATGTTTTATGCAATATTGGTGATATATTAAAACATTTTTTGTTGTTTATTTTAAATTGAACGAGGAGTTCAGTATTTTATCTGGAAACACTAAAAGTAGATTTGGGGGTTGCTATAGGCATCTAGTGAGTAGAAGCCAGGGATGTTGCTAATAATCTTACAATGCCCAGGACAGCCTTCCTTGACACCTTTAATTAGAATTTGTTTATATTTCATACATATAAATGTAACAAGAATTATCTAGTCCAAAACGTTAATAGTGCTGAGGTTAGGAACCATAATCTATGTGCAATTTCTTCCTTTGCTTGGTATAATATTCAATCTCTTGGGTTTTGAACTTTACAATAGTGACACTGATTTGGTACATTTACATTTGAACATGTTTAGAGATACCATTATAGATTTAAAATGAAGGTAATATTATCTGCCCCCATCTGCCATTAATTATACGAGAGATGTGTAAAAAGCATTTTAAAAAGTTAATATAAATAACTATTAAGTGATTTTTTCCCTTTTTGTTAGCTGAAGGTCACTTAAATTCGTATTCTAGAACAAGGCCCCCTTGGGTTATCATTAAAATCATACTCTATGATCAGAATATGAAAATCAAAGATCCTGCAGATTATTAGGTGTTTGGTATTGTAAAGACAAAGTTGAATAAGGCAAAGTTAATCTTAAATTACCTAGAGTTTAGAGTCTAGAGAAGGAAAGCAATCATGAAGATAAATAAAAAGTTCAATAATTTATGTATTGTTACTACAAAAATACATTACAATTATTGTGAAGACTTGGCAAACAAAGGCTCAGAATCATGGCATAAATGCAAACCCTCATATTCTGAGAAGATGTAGACTTATCTTCCATAATACAAAAGAAAAATCTGTGGAAGTTTTCCTGTTACATGTCTAAGGGATTTACTAAGCTACTGGTAGAATTGATACTGAATTCTCTGGCAAATCTGTATGGTGTTATCTGATGCCATAAGACAGTTTGGTCCTTTTTGTCCTGTTGACAGCTACATATTAGAAGTGTCACAATTCTTTTGGCCAGTGCCAAGTTGCCTATTGTTCATAATTTGCGAAAAGAGTTTCTTTCCCTCCCCAATTCCCCAAAGATGCAGTAATACCATGTAAATCCATAAGAGTTCCATAAGCTATATAAGCTTCATAAACTGATATAAGAGCTGGTTAGGAGGTGAATGGGGACAAATGCCATAGTTTGAATCCCCTTCACGACTTTTCCTGGTGCTTCTGCATGTAAAGTGTAAGTGTGAATGCCAACATTATCTTAATTCACCTCCAATGTCAGAAGAAACTACAATAATATTTGGTGTCAAACATTTACATCTAGTAGAGAAAAGAAAATATCCATATAGTAGCGGAATGTGGTGAGCATTGTAAGAAAGGAACAAAAAAGAGTTTAGTGGGAACCTACAGGAGGAGTGCCCTTTTTAAACTAATAAGATCAAGGGAACTGTAATGGAATGTTCTGTGTCAAAAAGTCTTCATTAGGGGTTCTAGTCCCAATGGAGGTGCAAATGACGACCTTTGAGAAGTCCTTTGCAATAAGACAAACTCTAGACACAGGTGCCTTGTTTTATTGGATGGATGGCCATGATCTTTCTGTAGTTTATGTTTTCTCTCTGGAATACGGCAAAAGGCATAAAGGCAATTCTGGACATCTGTAACCAGTTTCTAAGCCTAGAAATGTGCAAGATCTACAAAATTTACATTTACCTGAAAGACACGCAATGTTGTTTTTTTTTCCGTGTTAAGTTATTTGAAGTTGGCAGTTGGAAGAATTAAATCTCTGCCCAATTTGACCCAAGTAAATTGCATTATGTGACCCATTTGATGAGTCTTTGGCCTCTTCTTAACTCTTTTTTTATCAAAAATACTGTTTTTATTCAGTGTATGTATGAAATTAATCATGATATTAATTTCACCAGCTTTTTTGTGGATTTCACTTTGTACTTTGGTAATGAAGGAAGAATCATTGGGTTGACATCTTTTTACTATCAAGAAGAATTATACAGTAAAAAATAAAAAAGGGAAGATAATGAAATTTTTAAAAATCAAGTGTTAAAGTCTCATTATTTAAAAATAAAGGATCACACTAAAAACAGTCTGTAAGGTAAAATTGAGTTCATACATTGATAGGCACAAAGTGTGGAGAATTGAAATGATTTATGGATTAGGTACCTATTTTAAGTTGGCTAAAATTCCTATAACTGCCATCATCCCAAAATTACAGAGGAGAAAGGAGGAAGCAAAAAGAAAGTCTTTGTTCTAGTATTTGCCAGTTTATTCTAGGAATGCAATGCAATGCCAAGGCAAGATCATTACCTACTACAAGGAAACATCTACATTTAAGGTGTGGATGACTTTAGAGACCCTGGTATTTTATTTTTATGTAAAATTGTGAAGTATGTGTTTTCACATTTTTCATATCCACATTCATGCTGTTATTAAGTTTGTACCAGTTTAAGAATAATCCTGTGCTACTTTTCTCTTTCTCTTTTTCTCCTCTCCACACACACACACCCAAACATATTTGAACTTGGCTTCATTCACTCTTTTCTTTTTGGTAAATTTTTGTAGCCATTATGACTATGTGACATTTGTGGAAATCAGAATTCTCCTTCATTCTATAATGCAGTGTAAAAAAAATACAGATTTTATAAAGCATCTTAAGTCTTTATACTTTTCCCATTTATATTATCACTTTGTATAGCATGATTTGTGTTGTGTTAGCAATTGTAATATGTTCTTATGTAAGTAGCTATTGCTAAATACAACACAATTATGTATGTTATATTTTGATTAATCTCATTTTAAGAATTAGTTGTATAAACACAACCTTAAATACATGGGGAAAAAGTCAACTCTGTAAACTAAAATTGAAGGACCATTACATAAATTTTTAGCTATACATGATTACTCTTTCAATATAGACCACAAAATTAGAACTAAATGCCCTTGTCTACGGCCATACCACCCTGAACGTGCCCGATCTTGTCTGATCTCGGAAGCTAAGCAGGATCGGGCTTGGTTAGTACTTGGATGGGAGAACTAAATGCCCTTAACAGAAACAAATAGGATATAATCTATAAATTACTTTTTCAAAATATATAATTGGCTACACAAAAATAACAAAAACGAACCTATCTTCAGTTTCACTATGTTGGGGTTTATCTGACTGGTTTCATCCCTGAAAGCGTATTAGACAATCCCATGAATATTCAAGCGGGTGGTGAACAGGGAGGACAGCTGGTGAGAAATAGCACATCTACCAATTGACAATCACTAGGCCAGTAGGTAGAATGATTTTTGCATTTTGAAGAGAACTATTATTATAATAATTATACTCAAAAATCCATATAAATGTCTTTTGTTTTTGCTATGTGAAATTTGAGTTTGCTTTATAAGAGAAACTGTCATCATAGTTATATTTTTTCAAATCAAAAGTATAAGACATTATGGGTGTTTTCAGTGCTATCCTATTCTACATCTAGAATTGTGGTTTTCACTCCAATTTTTTCCAGCACACACACCCCTCAGTGTACAATAGACACATTCATTAGTAATAGTAGTTCACTATAACTGTGGTTCTCAAATCTGGAGAGTGGATTGGCAAAAGGATTTAAGAACCCCCAGGGACAGTTGTTTACTTTGAAAAAATAAATGGAGAAGCTGAAATGCCCACTCATTAAGAAGCTGGAGTAACAAGTTGGATAAATGCCCATATGGAAGGTAATTTCCCGTTTAAATGTGAAAATTACTACCATCAATAAGATTATTCTATAAATTTACCTATCCACAATCCCTATGCCTATGTAAAGATGATTATTAGCATCCTATACCTATTTTTCAACTTTGTTAATAAATAACAGAATATCTCTCATTTTCAATGGCTTACGAAATACCTACGTAAGAAGTTGCCTCAATATTCTCAGGCTTAGTATTCATTCTTTCTTTGAATATGAACTAAGAATTCATTTTATTCCAAGCTATACAGACATTCCATTCCATTTTGATATTTTATAGACATAGGTGAGTTAAGTTCTTTGTTTAAACAAGTTAATAATTTACCCAAAGTAGCCAAAAATATACTTAATCATGCTTTATTATTTCTCTTCTGCTAAAGAGTGTTCTGTGCCACTAGTGAACCGACCAAGCCCTCACATTACTAGTCTTCAATAAAACATTATTATCTTTTGGCATTCTCTTGCACTGGGGGAAATAAAAAGTCACATGTGGAGAAGTTCGAAATGCTAGACAGAAATGATCCTTTGAGGGCAATTTTTATCCTCCACGGAAGTACTGCAGACTTCTCCCATTAGTGTAGTCCCAGGGAGCAAAAGGTTAGGGAACGACGACTGCCAACTCTACCTGAACACATAAGTCAACATTTCCTCCAAGCGGTGAGAGAGTGTGAGGGTGCACTCACAGGTGCATTAAAGTATCTGAGACGAAAAATAACAATTGTAGTATTTTACGTTGGAATATACTATACAGATGGTGACATTTTGTTTGTGGTTGTAGGGAAGAAAGAAAGGCAGTGTCCATATTCCCCCCTCAGCACCTACCATTTGGCATTGGATATGGGAGGTTGAAGAAAACGGAGGGAGTTTTGCCTCCAATTGAAACAGCTGGGAAACAGATGGAAACTGATGTGAAATTTGCCAAAAGCTACACCCAAGTTTTCCACCCATTTTCCACCGAAGAATAGCAAGTCTGGTGATAGTAGTAAAGGCTTTAGGGTCAGCCTGCGATAGACTTTGGAAACTGTAAAACAAAAAAGTAAAAAAATTTTTTTAAAATCCCAAGATTATAGGAATACAAGTCCAGAAATGTAATTCCAAGAAGTATGTTTTTAATAAAAGACAGTGAGAGTATTTTGGATGAAAACCACAACAGAATCACATATACAAGGATAAAAGCAATGGCTGGATTAATAGACATGGGTGCTGCCTCAACTGCATTATCATTCTGTCTCCTAGGTGATGGAATCAAGAAGCACACACCCAGTCTTTGTCATATAATTTAATGTAATTTAATTACAATTTAATGGTTCTGTCTGTGACTGTCATAAATGTAAGTGTGCACAACTCACTTCATTTTAGTCACTGGATTTCACTTCGTGAGCAATTTTGGTTTGGAATTCAGGCATTCAGTAAATTGTCTTTGGATTTCAATGTTGAGTTACAGCCAGATTTTTGTTTAAATTCAGTCACTGTATGTATAAACCTTCTGTTGTATATTTCTAGTTACAATGGGCGTGTTTATAGATCCATTACACTTGACTGCCCTTCTAAGCATTGGCCCATGTTTTGTATGTTTGTTTCTGTGTATGTGTGGTATTTATAAAGTACTTTTGAATATTGCAAAAGTTAAAAAAGATCAGTTTCAAAGAAACTAAAATAAATACAAGTTAATAGGCTTTCCTCAATGTGAATTTGTTCATTCATGCTTACATAAGGGAATGTACTAACTAACCATGAATCATTCAAATTGAATTGCTCATGAGAAAAAATGCTCTGGATTTACTGTCAGTTTCCAGAGTTGCTTGACTGAAGGGAAAAGAGCATTGTCCCCACATAAAGAATAATCAGCCACAGATTTTAGGCAGAGCATGGTTCCAAATTGGCAAAAATTCTTTCAATTCACGTGAGAACATGGATGCATGTGGGAGAGACTTGTTATCTGAATATTCCGCACTGTGACTGAGTTTGCAGGCTGTGAGAACAGCCCATGGAAAAGTTAAAAAAAAAAAATCAATCATTTGGAAGTTTTTCTCACACGATTCCAGAATAGCTAAATGCTCCAATGATGTGGATGTTGGCAAGTCTGTAGCTAAAAACAAGTGAATGATGGACTGCGGTTTCCACTTAGAGCCAGGTAAGTTGGCACTGTGTACACTCATGGTCTACCTGAGAGCTCACACATCATCTATTGCATAACTCACCTTGTCCCAGTGGCTTTCAGTAAAGAGCAATCAACCTGTGCGTGACATATCGCAAGCCACGTTTGTGCTGGATAAAACCCCACCTGCCCTACCAAGGTGGGGAGCCAGTCAACATGGGAATAAGGGAAAAGCCCAGAAATGTGGTCAGTGAATGATGAAGAATTTTAGGAAGTGCCAGTGCACCTGTCATTGAACCATACTTGGTGATCCATCAAGGGAATAGTAATGGCCAGTGTGCCAAAGATGTTGATGCAAACCTATTGCTCCTGCTCCTGCTGCTGCTGCTGCTGCTGCTGCTACGAGGCCTAGAAAACTTGACATCTGGCCCCTTTAGATTCTGGTAAGAGTCAAAATAAAAGTGTTTACATTCAAGTGCCTTGTCTAGTGGATTTCCACTATGCAGGGCCCTCTTTACTTCAGTCAGACTTCCCCCAGGCAGACAGAAAAGAAAAAAAAGAATTAAAAAATACATTTTTGGTACTTGGCATATATAAGCATCATTGGATGAAAAATTAATATAATCTAAAAAGATGTTTTGTAAGTCAAACCATATTACATTTTTCAATGAAAAAAAATGATTAAAATGTCATTTGTTGTAACCTTGGCTAATGACATTTTTCCTGCATCACACCTCTCATATGAGCTCATGGAAGAGTTAATTGTACTCCCACTTTGTAAAGATGTCATGGCTTGTGTGTACATGTACAGAAATGATTAAAGAGCAGATATAACTTTTAGGAGGGCATCAAAATGCCACTTTATCTTGATTATGTTGATATTTCACTGAGGATTAATTTGACATGAATTACTAGAGCTCTGTATGATTACTTCTAGTGTACATGGATTTCTTTTCCATTATTGATGCACATTCTGTTCTTTAGCATATTAAGAATGTCTTCTAACCTACATCTTAGAGATATTATGAGGATAAATGAAATATTATATGCTATTATGTCTTGAATCCTCCAGAAGAAAGATGGAATGTTATGTTCCAAATTATTATTGGTATTTCCACATTGCACTATAAGATTTGGTGTTGTACATAGCTGATGTCATGTGTTGTATATATTATGTTTATCCTATATAGAATGAAAAACACATTTTAAAACACTATTCATACTTTAAGTCATATGAACATGATTTCTTTATAGATTTCATGTTGGATTAAGATGATATAAAATAAAAGAAGAACATTGCTATTGCCCTCATGGAGATTATACTTAAATGGAAATAAAAAGGCCAATAAGTACACCATACTTTTGAATATCTCAGTCTGAGCTTGAACTTTTATGATATAGTTGCTAAACTTTTTTTATTGCTCAAATAGTCATACCCTATGTTGCCACATTTTTTTTTTAGGATTACTCTGTTCAATCATACTTAGAACTTATTAGACAAAATTTCATATTTCATATCCAAAATTGTTTTCTAGAAAGATTTTGGTTTATCTTAATATCACATTATCAGCAATTAAAATTTTTGTTCATATTTTATAAGAAGGAAATTTATAAGAAGACACTTTCCCAATTAAGCTGTGAGTTACTTGAAGGAAGATGGGAAAATAAGAAATGTATCTTACTCTGTTGAGGTGAGATCAATCCTGCTGTCTTTGGTGTCTATTTGTTCGATGTCTAGCATGGTACCTGGGAAAATAGTTACTCATTAACTAGGAATGATATGATTGCGTGTATTTGAATGAATGAATACTAATCCTCTCTTTTTTTTCAGACTCCCAGGAAGGAAATTACAAGTCAGAAGTCAACAGTAAACCCAGGAAGGAAAGGACAGCTTTTACTAAAGAGCAAATCAGAGAACTTGAAGCAGAATTTGCCCATCATAATTATCTGACCAGACTGAGGCGATATGAGATAGCAGTGAATCTGGATCTCACTGAAAGACAGGTAAAGCTGGACATTGTCATTACATGATCTTTTTAATTGCTTTAGGACAACAACCTTCTTTTACTATTTTTGAAGTGCCTAGAAATCTGATGTTTTTGAAAACCAGTTGGAAGACAGGTATATCATTACATGACAAAGTTTTTGCCAGCTAAATGACAAAATTAAGGATAATATAGTGATGTTTAAAAAGAATTCAAGAAAGAAAATTTTATTCTGAGAATATGATCTTACTGTATTTTTTAATTTTAAAATATGATTTCTTTTACATGATGATGGCATATGGTAAGACATTTTTTGTGTTTATATTTTAAAATCTTATTTGGCTTAGTAAAAAGTTGGTGATCACAGATTAGTTTCCTGTATTGTTCGGAATAAGGTGTGTTATGTTATAGTAACACATTAGCCTTCAGACTTCAATGGAGTAACACAAAAATGTTTATTATTTGTTCACTTTCCATACTAACTCTACAAGTCCAGCATTCCCAACAATCACTCACAGATACAATCTGATTCTCTGGCATCTCAACATGTGGTGTCCCTGGTAACCACAGGCGGTAAGAAAGAATTTGAAGTTCATGCACTGACCTTTAAATATTTTCACCTGGAAATGACCCATGTCACTTCCATTTAGTCAAATGGTGCAACTTAGGTTCAAGAAGGCTGGGAAATGATGAAAGGCAAGGACACATAGACCATTGGTAAATGTCTCTGCCCCTTTGCCCAGTAATTCCAAATTTTGATACCAACTCAGAGAAGACTTTTACATTATTAATATTCTATGGATCCCAATTAATGAGACCTAAATAATATTTCAAATTTAATTTCTTTTTAGGTTCCTTTCTTGGATTTTATTTGGATGACAAATGATTTGTTCCAGTAGTGCTCCCAGTGTACTCCTTGTATAGATTCTGAATTGCCCTAGGAGAACGTAGCCAACTGCTGGTTAACAGTTGCTAATCTTTACAAAAACATTCCTGAAAGGCAAATGCAAACATCTTTATGGACAGTGCAGTTATGATTGGCACTCTTAGGGCTAGAGTCTCATTTCCTCTGTCACTGTATGTACCTCCTCCAGGGATCCCATTGGAACCAAAGAAATATCAACAGGGTGTGGACAAATGAATACATGTCTTAGGAGAGCAAGTTGTTTTATCCAATTTCTTAAATCATCTGCTTTTATTCTGATAATTTGTACATGTCAGCTTTGGTAGGTTATTTCTGGGTAGTAGAAACATACAGAGGAACACTTTTATGTGGTTTTATTTATTGGCAGTTTATATTTTATTAAATATTATGACTAGTACCAAGTTATGGAGCACAACATTTTCCTTTTCTTGAACTTCACATACAAAATTCCTTCTGTAAGGTACATTTTGCACGCTAGAAAGCAAGATCCAAAATCTACATCATCAGACATCTGTTTTATTTTTATATATATTTTTAATAGGGAACAGGAAAAAAATGGTGTGTGTATGTATGGAGGGATGACACATTAATATCGTTATATAGAGATAGTGATCTGCAGGAAATGCAACCATATTTATATACTACATAAAGGAAATAAGAAACTGGGGTTTATTTCCAATCTGTAGAAATGATAATATGCAGTACTGTGTTCTCAGCCAAGAGCAAAGTCATGGTTCTGTAATTGCTATTCTGGGGATGGTCTATGGTTATCTCTTACCATTTGGTCATAAAATAGGGGTTTCACTTTGGTTTAAAAATAATTTCGTTTCTGAATAAGTTTTGTAAATCTGATTTGGAAATTTTGAAGTTATTTTGGATATTGTTTTTCTTTCTAACTGGCTTGACATGTTTGAGAAAGAATTACATGCAAAAATTTATATATATATATACATACACACATACACACACTATTTTAACAATTTTTTAAGATCTTTTTTAAAAAAAATTTTTTAGTTAGCATTTGTTGTATAACAAACCACTCCAAATCTTAGTGGTTTCAAACAATAACCAATGTTTTATTTGCTCACGATTTTATAGGTGAGAGATTTGAACTGAGCTTAGTTGGACAGTTCTACTGTTGGCCTTACATAGATCCCTCATGGAGTTGCAGTCAGCTGGTGGGTTGACTAATAGCTGGCTGGGCCTCAGCTTGGGCAGCTAGTTGCTGCTACATGTGCTGTCATCTTCTTTTAGGCTAGCCTGGTATTCTTCAAGTGGTGGTAGAAAGGTTCCCAGGAGCATTGGAGGGAAAACTCTAGTGTACAAGGGTTTTTCAAGTCTCTTACATCATATATACTAATGCCCCATTGTCCAAAGCAAGTCATATGACCAAGCTTAGTGTCAATGTAGGAGGAGACCACCTCATTGTAGGTCATTCCTGAAATAATCTAAGCACAGCATCACAGGGGAATAAAATAACACCAACAAAAAAGAACCTTCAGTGATCATTAGGTTATCAAAGAATTGAAAATTTGATATTGTGCACAAGATTATTTTTATTCCATAAATCTCTATTTTCAGTTTTGCAAGTTAATATAAAAAGGAGATGTATGTGCGTGTAACTTAAATTTCCAATCAAAACTAAATCTTTAGAGGGCCACTATGGGTTAGTCAGAAAAAATTGAATTGTTATGAAAAAATTTGAATAAAAGTCCAAGATATGCCAATGGGAATTGTATATTCTTAGGCAAATAGCAATATCCCCAAGACATAAACTGGATAAAACTACCTGCTCCTCCTTATACTCAGATTTATATGTCATAATGGATATGAAAGAATTTTTAGCATAAACCATAAAATGCAACTATCACCCAGAAGGGAAAAACCTTTGCTATGCAAGGCATGCTGAATTAATTATTTTGTAACACAAATATTTGTTGAGCTACATGCTGGAAATAAAATTAAATCTTGTCAAAACAGGCTAGAGGAGTAACTGCTAGAACTCACAGAAGAGGTAAAAATTGAACAAGTATTAACAATTGTGATGACTGTTGAATGTCATAAGAGAGGGATGACAGGGTTGTCTGGGAGAATGTTTCTGGTTGTACTAAGCATTAATTTTAATCTAACACTTTGCACATATATAATATCTTAAATTAAGTATCTTGAATTAAGCATCTGCACACAAAGAATTAGGAATCAAATACTTAAGTATCTTAAATTTTTATTTTCTGAGCAGAATTTTATTGTGCTGAATTTATCAGAAAAAATGTTATATATACTCTCAATCATCAATTTTGCTATTCTTAAAGGTCATAAGGCATATTCCTTCAAAATTCCAGGGCTCTTGCCTTAGTGCAGTATTTTCAATTTTATTTCTAGAGGTTGGGCTTTTAAAGTTATTGACAGAGAGTTAAATTCTGCATAGTTTTTACTCCATTTGTCTTTAAATTGGAATATATCTTTTAGTTCACTGGGGCGGCTATAACAAACACCATAAACTGGGTAGCTTATGAACAACAGAAATAGATTTCTCACAGTCTTGGAAGATGGCAAGTCCAAGATGAAGGCACTGGGACATAGATTTCCATCTTCTCACCTCATAGATTTCCGTCTTCTCACTCTACCCTCACATGGTTGAAGAAGCTGTGAGAGATCTTCCCTTATGATCTTATCACTTTTCAGAAGCTCCACTTCTTGATGCCATTCCCTTGAGCAGTGATCCCCAACCTTTTTTGCACTAGGGACCGGTTTCATGGAAGACAATTTGTCCCCAAACAGTGTGTTTAGGGGTGGAGGTTGGGGGGAGACAGAGCTCAGGCAGTGATGCTCACCCTGTTTTCCTAACAGGCCACGAATAGGTACCATGCTGTGGCCTGGGGGTTGGGGACCACAGCTCCTGAAGGTAGGATTTCAACATAGGAATTTTGAAGAGATTCAAATATTTAGCCCATAGCACAGCTATTCCATTACTTTAATTTTGCATTAATGTAATAAATGCTTATCTATGTAATCTATATCTTGCTTGACCCTAAACATTTCTAAATAACACCTTTTTCAGGATTTCTACATGTAAAATATTCTAATTATAGATATGCACTCTTTTCATTTCTATTCTTCAACACTTACCTTTTCCATACTTAAAAATAGCATGAGATTCTAGGAAAATAACATAAACATATATACCAAAGAATGTTATATCTAACTTCATATTGTTTTATGTTTTCCTTAGATTTAATGGAATTCACTAAATCTTAAATATTTTTTCTTAACTTTGCCAAAGGCTTTTGAGATGCAGATGCAGAGATAGAACTCATATGCATATCATGTAAAGGAAAAAAAAATATTAAATCATCTAGGTCTATAGCAGAATTGTTTTAGAAAGAAATGACATTCTCCTAAATAAAACTTATTTTATAATCAACTAGTCTTAGACTTACATTCAGCTGAACATTTTACATGTTCGCTTATAAAATATGTATGCCTACAACTGATATGTTATTTGCAGCTACCCCAATCTTATTTATATCACTGATCATAATACCTAACACAAGTTTTATGATGGGCTACATATATTTCCTTATAAAGATTTCAAATAATGATAGTTTTCCTTTCAGAAAAGCATAAGATATGTTAAATCCTTAAATATCTTGCAGGACTTAAATTTTCAAATTCCTACCTGAAGAATGGTCTATAATTCTCTCTGAAATTCATCTGGCCAAAGACGACGAAGAAAAAAAGAGGTTCATTCTGCAAAGTAATTCTATGTTAGCACATAATTACTAAAGAAAATTATTTTATGTTAAATAAAAATGGAGACCCTAGAAAAAAGTTGAACTTCAAATATTTTAATTATATAATGCTGTTTTGGGGAACAGTTACAGATCACTCCAGTAATCTTCCAGTTTCTCACTTTCAGCTTCCAGTTTGCAACACATTCTCATATATTCTTCAAAATTAGCAGCTAATCATCTTCAACCAGCAGGGTCACCTTTTTTAGAATATTTTGAAGAGCCAGTCAGTCTTAAGACCCTCTTGTCCTAAGGTGTTTTTTAAGTTGGACAAGCTTTTTCTGGCTTTTTCTTCCATTCAGATAAACTTGGAGAAAGCTCCCACCAGATTTTTAATATCCCACAGTTGGAAGACGACAGAAAGCAGCTGCATGACAGTATAAAAGGATTGGTAAAATGGACATTTTTATAGAGTTAAGGCTGCCAAATATAGAAAAAATGGGAGATCCTTTCACTTCACAAAATCTTTTTCACAGAGCTAATCAAAGTTGCAAAGCTGCAGACTTGTAAACTAACTAAGATTACCGGAATAAACAGACTCAATTCATGACACCTCTGCCAAGATAAATGGAAAATCCCACCTAGTTGGATCATACACCATTAGTGGAAATGAGAGGGATTATGTTTTGTTTGTTACTCATAAATCATTACATGGCCCAATGCCAAGTATTTTTCAAAGTAGCCATCAATTTTTGGATGACTATTAAGGATAATTTTTTGTGTACCAAATAAAGAGTTTTCTTTTTTCTTATGCTCGACATTTTTACACAATCATTCTGCTTCACAGGTTTACTTCTATACATTTATGTGAACACACTTAGTTAGTTATTTAGCTAATAACTCATGTCTCCATGACCAAACATATTGTCTGTTAAAGTTAATCCAAGACTGCCTGTGTAGCCGGTGATCTTAAAATATTTCTTCATTTCTTTAGAGTAGTATTTCCCAGTCACCCAGAATAATAGTAAGATGTCTGATTTGCTTAACTCATGGTGTGCCGGCTATTTTGAAAGATTAAACATGATTCGACTCCAACCAGAAAAATAGAGGTAGCACAGGATGGAGGAGTTGATGGTGGTAATATTAATAGTAGGGAATCTTAGTTTGAAATGAAAAGAGATATTTCTGAAAATGTTGATTTTTAATAAAGCAATACATATTGGCAATGTGTGGTGAGCTCTAAATGCTAGACTCCAAACTAGCTTAGGTTCCAATATTTTAAAAAAGATCAATAATAAAGCAATATTCATACATGAGGAGATCAATGTTTTAATTCTCTCTTAAATTAATTTTCAAAAATATTATCTATGGAAAGTAAAAGACTGAGATATAAGCAACTGATCGATCCCTAACCATTTATAAATGTTCAAATTTGAAATAATGTAAAAGAAGAAATCTCCAAAAAATAAGTCCCTACCTTTATTGAACTGGCCTTGAGAATATATAATCTATTTCTTTTAAAATGTTGTTCTCTCTCTCTTTCTTTATACAGACAGATAAATAGACATATAGGTAAAGACAAAGAGATATATAGATGCATCTCTATTTATATACACACATACATGTATCTCTGTGTGTGTGTGTATATACATATTTCTTTGTGTGTGTACATATACAAGAAAAATGAGCCTTTACTTTAGAAACGTTATTGAAATTTGCTCTACTGATTCCTACTGGAAACATTCATCAGATTGTTATAATAAAAGAAAAAGGATAATTCTCATTAGTCTAAGAATTTGCCATATTTTATTTCCCATTTTTTCAATAAGGCGACAAATATATTTAATAAAAAAATCAGCAATTACATTCTGAAACATATCATACATTGCCTCACAGAATTATCACTTAAAGTGTATTGCTAAAGAAAGAAAATTCTGCTGTGAAAGACCACTCCATGTACTCCTTTCTACACTATCCTTGCATACCGTGTTTCCCTGAAAATAGGACAGGGTCTTGTATTTATTTTTCCTCAAGAAGACACCCTAGGACTTATTTTCAGGGGATGTGTTATTTTCCCCTCAAAGCCTCAGCTTGCATCACGCACAGGATGGCCAGGACCTGACAGGGGGAGCCAACCTTGTTGGTGGGGCTGCCCGCACTTTTCCTGTCACATTTGGGATAGTAGCTGTCGCGATGGGGCAGATGAGAAGGGCTGCTCCTCTTCTTTAGCGCTCCGCAAGGAAATGCATGCATGGGTTGTGCAGATATGCTGTGCAGCCACCCCCATCACTAGGTCTTATTTTCGGGGTAGGGCTTATATTGTGCAAATGCTTAGAAATCCTGCTAGGGCTTATTTTATGGATAGGTCTTATTTTCGGGGAAACACGATACATGTGATTTTTTCATGTCATTTAAAGGAATTTTAAAACTGAGAAGCATCTGGAAATTTTGAGAAGTGAGGGCTAGTTTTGTGTTGACATCAATTTTAACAAATTTTCTATTGTCTATATAAGTATATAGAACAGTATATGCATATATTCTATGAAATCTATAAAATAATAAACCCATGCCTAAGAGAACTAACAATTTCTAGATATTATAACTATAAAGGACTTTGTATCAATTGGTCTTCATATTCCTATGACTCCTCATGACAAAACTCAGAGATGTATTAAATTTAGAGTAGACTTTGAACTTCAAATCTCTTTATCACTTCTAATTTTTTTATGATTGATACATATTTTTAAATTTCTGAACTTTTTCCAGTTATTGAAATTATTGACTATTTTTTGTGGATCAGTGTATATTCATGCAATAGTAATAATTGTCTTTTTAAGTACTTATAATAATCTTGTATCCAAGAGGAAAGTCTCTAAATCTAATAAATGGAATGACCAAGGTAGTGAAGGCTTACAAATAATCTGATAAAGAACTTAAACAAGAAGCAATCAGAATATTAGTTTAATATTAATAAATAATCAAACCAATCAGAATATTAATTTAATTAGATTGAATCATAGTAAATTTCCAATATTTTACTGTTCTTTACTTACCAAAATTGTGAGTTCTATGTTATCAACTAAATATTTATATATGTTAGGTTTTACTTAGTGTTTAGTAGAAGCTCTTAGTCAAAGTAGTATATATTGATGATAATATGTTCCTAATTATTGTTAAACATCAGCCCAGATATTAGGCAAAATGTCGAGAACAAAGGGCATCATTTTAATTGGTCTCAGTAGTTTGTAGAACATAGGTACCAAGTAGTGGCTCAAAATGTATAACTTTCATGTCTTCAAGTATTGCTATTCAGGAATTTTATAAGGAAATAAAAGCGAAAAGTGCCTAATTTAGTTTTAATGTTTTTACTCAATTTGCAGAAGTTATTTATTCATGATGTAATTAGGTAAACAATATTTCACTTAAAATAACTAAATGTGTATCCTTTTTTTAAATCTTGTATTACAAATAGAATTAGAAGTAGTAGATTTTCACTGTAAATTAATATTAATGAAATAGACCATTTGAGTGGAATTCCATCAGATATGACAGAAAAAAGGATAATTATTAGCATTTACTTCTACTATTACATTTCTAAAAGGCCAAATTAGAAGGAATCAGTCCTCTAACAACTGTGCTCATCACATGACTGGTTACTTCGGGTTTAGTTTTGGAAATAAAAATGAGGTGCATAACGTTGGCTTGTAATAGTATCCATAAGATTTAAATTTGTTATGGGGAATTTCATTTGTTTCCCCAAAAAAGAGTTAATTCTTGTTCAATATGTTATTTGTCCATGGCTGACAATGGCTAATGTGTATCAGATTATTTAAAATCATATGAAATAGTAATTTTTATGATTAAATTAATGAGCATGATTCATAAGTCTTTAAAAACTGCAAGCTTCAGAAATAAAAATTATAGTAGAAAAATGATTCCCTGGTCATGAACACTGTGCTAAAATAGAGGATAAAGGGGAAAGTCAGCCCTGTAAACAGAAATTTAGTCCTTAGTCATGAAATATGTCCCCACTCCTCACACCTTCCAACACACACACAAGCACCTCCCAACAAACCAATACAGTGCTGTAGAAACAGCAGAGTAAATTAATGGCTCCAATAAGCTTTTTGGAAATAGCTGAAGAATTCCTTTTGTTAATCAGATATAAATCTATTTATCCAGGCAGGGAGAGAACAGAATCTTTCTTTTTCCCATTTTTTATCCTTAACTTAAACCACTTTTTGTTCTAGTTCTTCAGTTCAACTACTGAGTTTGCCACTGAATTACTTGGGTGAGTCTTGGTAGGGCCTATTCACATTGAGTTTCCTAGATCGACTTCCAGGACTAAATTTAATCACTTAGGGATATGATTAAATCTGAAAATTGTATTTGTACAACTATTCTTTGCATGTTTTCACATCTTAAAGATGTGAATAAATATTTGTTAGACAGTGTCTACAGTATTTCATGTGCCCAGATAAAAATGGAAACAGTTGGAATATTAAATCTACAAATTCCAGATGTTTAGAGACATCTGGCTATGTCACTGAAATTTCTAGTTTTCATCCAGATGTTTGGTGTTATGGTTGTTTGTTTCTTTAGAAGACAGATATTTATGGTATTATATAAATACAGGCTATGTCATTATATAGATTCAACTTTCTAACCTATTTGCCTCTAGGCATTATAGGAAATTGTGTGAAAATACAGATCATATTTCATTTGTGTTCTTTTGTGACTATTGTGAAACCTAAGAAGACAAGTATTGTGAACTTATGCAAGAAAGGCTGTGAAGTGAATGGCTAAATAAGTTAAATAAAGAGTTGAAGTGGATATTTATCGAACAGCAACAATGATTCTCCTTTACAGTATTTTTATTAAATGCAAAAATATGATTTCTAGATTCTGATGTACATCACCCAAAAATAATTCAAAGTTCATAATAAAAATACATATAATCCACAATTAATCACAGCAAAATTGTCTTAGCTGCTTTCTTCAGTAAAAAGAGTAAAGATGAAAATAAATATTTTTCTATTTATTTAAAAGTAGTTTGATCATCCAGACAATGTAAATACTAAATATTCTGTTGACTACGGGAAAAAAAGTGAGACTTCTTCGTATGCAGAAGATGTTCTGAAGAGTAACATTTATAACTGAGCATTTTAAACATGAAATACTGCTACAGCAGGCTATTATATACTTTATTTTTATAATGATGATTTTATTAAAAAGATTATCTGCATGCAGAGATATTAAAAGTACATAAGGCTTAGTTCATATTACTTTGATTTCATGAATAAGAGCATTTTTCATTATTCAGATTCTTATGATAAAGGATTTAATTTTATCTGAGTTTTGTTAATCATACTGCATAACAAAAAACACTTTATATGGCGTCTTACCTTCAGTCCAAGTTTGGAAAAAGAAAATATCAACAACAAAAAAAAATACCCTCTTCATTTATCCAGCACTTTTCAGAAAAGTAAACCAGAAAATATAGTTGACTTGAAGCCCAAGTAAAATAATAAAAGTTCAAATTTATTTACCATGCTCAACGATAGGGCATATTTGTTGTGATTGCATGCAAAATATGTGATGATCCAATTTCCTAGAATCTAGGGCTCTACCCTAGGTTACTAGAATAAAAAATTCAGAATGTACACAAGACACAGGCAACAGCAAGAGCATGAGATTCCCAGAGGGAAAGAAATCATTTGCTGTGGTAACTGCATGGGGCATAGCAGCGTGGGGCACTGAGCATAGGGATAGGGTTAGTTCTATGCCATGTCATGGGCCACTGGCAGAGTTTCTATTAAGAGAGACTTATTAAGAGAGTAGGATATTCTGTAAAATAAGAAGCTAACTCTTAACACATCTCAGTATATGCCAAAAGCCTCATAGACAGCCAGTATATCTGTATCTGCTATTTACAAGTATTTTTTATTTACATGTCTCCCTTTTTTTGACTGTGAATGCCTTACGGGCAGGGACTATGTTTTATTTATTTGTGCATTCCTCACTCCAACCCCTCCCATATTTGATCTAACACAATACCAGTGATTTACTGAACATTCAGAAATATTTTTAAATGTATGAATGAATGAATGAATGAAGACTCTTAGTAATCAAGGAAATGTGAGATTGTTTTCACTCTACAAAGCTTATAAATGCATCTTATTATATGCAACATGTTTGTAGATCTTACTGAAAATAATTAGAATACTTACTTTAAAAACTAAAGTGTCAGGCATTGGGATTAATATTTGACTATCTTAAAAAAAACAGAAAGAATTTTTTTTCCATTCCAGCCAACGAAGCTGGTTTGATGAAGTGATATTAAGTTAAACTAAAAAGCTTCATTTTTCATAAATTGACTACAGTATTATTATTGTAATGACAATATTAATTTATAATTTGTAGTTACTTTTGTAGATTTCAGGATTTTTCACTAATACTGTGATAATAAAAACATCTTTTTCTCCAAAAACCTTCCTGCATATATTTCAGTTCACTCCAGGATCTTATAACATATTCGAAAATACATCTGGACACATTGACTTTTGGAGTTTTGCATTCTTACTTCTCATTTTTATATGTTCATTATGTGTTTGTTGCTGTTTTTTGTCTCATTATTAACATATGTAATCTAACACTTAAAGAAAATAATATATAAGGCATTATAATTACTATATATATATCATAAAATGCTTTCACACATACATATATACATATATGCATTTATGTGCATATATATTTGTGTGTATATATATCTATTTATATGTATGCATATATAGCTACTGCTGACAGCCACAAAGTTTATCAGTCTGTTTTAAAAATTTGAATAGTGAAATTTCATGTGGTAGACATAGAAAACAATACAAAATAGGCTATAGTATTTCTAAAATCAATACCATATTCTTATATTTTTCTCATTTAAAATTGCCCATAACAGCTCTTATACTGATTTTATAGAATTACTGTATTCCTTCTCATAGAAAAGGAAATAAGCATGGATTTTAAGAAATCCATTCATCTCATTTTTCCACCAAGATTACTTTGACTGAATATTTCAGTTCTTGGTGACAATGATGATGATGATGATGATGATGATGATGACTTATGTGTTTCTTCCATCTGGAATTGTCCATGGAGAAAATATCCCTATAGGGAATGTTGAAAGGCTCATTATTCCAATATTACAAATATGAAAATTGAGTCAGAGAAAAGTATAATTTTCTCAAATTCATGCAGACTCAGAAGTGAAGCCAAAAGTAGAACCCACCTCATGTGGAATAGATCTAATGCAACATGCAATGTCAAGCTTGAAAAGGTAATTAAACTGAGTAGTATAATTAACCTAAATTATAGTACAGGAAAATAGTGTCATATTTACAAACCTAATTATATCAAGTAGGAGAATTACCTGAATGATAGTAATCATATGGACGCAGTTCACATACTTTATTTGCTTTACTTTTTTATCCTGAGTGCTTTAAAAATGGGAGTTTAAAATATAACAGGAACCAAAAAGAAAAAAAAAAAAAACAGAATCTGGAACCAAACACCTCCCTCCCCAACCCCAGGTTTAAATCCTAGCACACTTTTCCAACTGTGTAATCTTTGGTAAGTTCTTCACCTTTGTCTCAACTTTCTCATCTATAAAATAGGAATAATATTACCAATATCTGGAAAAATTGTTAGTATTAGAAATAATGCATAAATAGCACCTACAATATAGCTGCCTATCTCTGAGTAGGTATGTAATAAAAGGCAACTACTGATCCTTCTTTTGGTTAGTAAATAGTAATGATACATGAACACCCACCAACTTTAGTTTCTAATCAATCTTTTTTTTAAACTAAATTTTCGTATTTTTTATTGTCAAATGAGTTAATATATGTTTGAGTAATATATGATACACAAATTTAATTATGGCCCAAAAGTGAGGAGGCCAGTGAAAATACAGAGGTGAGAGATGTCTCATTTTAAACAATTCACTGGGAAAGCATCTGAGGAAACTATATGAATTTTGATGAAGCATTGTGATTTGAAGTCCACTGCTATAAACATGTCTTTGGAAATTAAATATATTTCTCTCCACTTTCTCCTTAGCACTGAATATTTACAGAAATTGAGATTGTTTCTGTAACAATCTGAAAATGAAAACAGAGAATATTCAAAATACTCCTGATGTGGAAGAATACACAAAACTATCCCTAGCAGATATAAAGGCTTATTATAAAATTATAATAAAAAAGATAATGTGGTTTGGGCACAGGTATAGAAAAATTGATAAAAGAACAGTACAGCAATAAATCTTTGCATATATGGAAACATGATTTATGACAGGGTGGAAATAGTGATCATTGGAAAAAGAGTGAACTATTTAATAAATGGGCCTGGGACAACTTGTTATCCATATGAAATAAAGTAAAGCTAGGTTTATTCTTCACACTGTATATTAAAATCAATACTTCATGGATTAACCACTTCAGTTTGAAAGGCAAACTTTAAAACTCTTAGAAGAAGACACAGGAGAATATTTTAGTGGCCTCAACAGAGAAAAGATTTCTTAAAGAAGACACAAAAGCACTAGCTATAAAGGAAACAATTGATAAATTTGAATATATTAATATTAAGAGTTTGTGATCACCAAAAGATACTCTAAGTAAAGGAAAAAGAAACAGCATGAATTGAGTGAAGACAGTAGCAGTCATATGACTGCAAAGGATTAAATTAGCATTCAGAACATATTTTAAAAGTCTATAAAGAAAAAGTTTAAACTAAAAAAGAATTTAATGCAATCCAGACATGTAGATGCATTTCACACACACACACACACACAGAAATACAAATGGGCTATAACATTTTGAAGATGCTTTATTTCATTAACAATCAGGAAATGCAAAATAGGAACTCTGTAGAATATTTACAGGAACATTTGTAGTCATCGTATTGGAAAAAATTTATAACTTTAAGTGTTGGCAAATATGTGGGTCAATTACAATTCTTACACACTGGACTGGGTACAGGAGTTAAACTGATATAACTTTGGTAAACAATTTTTCTGCATTACTGGCTTAAGATGAACATCACATACCCTCTGACCCATTGATGTAACTGCTGGTTATACACTCAGAGAAGTTCTGTCACATGTTTATCAGAACACAAATGCAAGAATGTTTATAGCAGCATTATATATGAAAGAAAAAAAAGAAAGCAATTCTAGTGTCCATGTCAGTAAAATGGAAAAGTAGTGGTATCTTCACACAATTTGGAATATTATACAATAATAAAAATGATAAGTATAGTCTCTTGAATTAACATGGATAGGGCAAAAAGCCTATCGTTTAAGACCATTCCATTTTGATAAGCCCAACAAACAAACAAAATTAAAGTTTACATTTTTAAGATCAAATATTATGAAAAAAGCTTTTATTTATTTGATTTTTTTAAGAAAAAGCTTGGTATGATGCACAAAATTCAGTCTTGTGGTCATTCTGGGTGGGGTAGACAGAGAAATACAATGTAAAAGGAACACTTAGCTTACAAGAATATATAATAATGAGAAACACAATGTGAAAGGAATAGATTTCCTCCTAAACAAAATGTAAGGATGTCAATATTATTCTGGTTCTGATAATGGATGGACTTTTATTGCATGTTTGTTATTTTTTGTTTTATAACCTATATATATGTTAAATGCATTAGGCAAATTAAATTAAACTTTTAAAAAGAAAACTTCTCTACAAAGCTGATGTGAATGATATAGTATATTATCTCAGTATTAGCATTTAACAAATGTTGAGAATTTTTGATGGTGACCATACTTTTAGGATATTATCAGATCACATATTTGCAAAGAAAATAAAAGAACTGAAAGGCAGAAAGTAAAAAGAGTAGTTCAAAAGAAAATAGACTCAGTCTGAAGTGGAATGGTCCAATAAAGTTTTATGAAAGCAGCAATGGTTTATAATGGCACAGAGTGGCCTCTCAGATACAGCTTCATCAGTAGCTCCCTGAGCATGTTTTAAATTGGCTCAGGAATTGACAGCTAGATTTCAAGTCAAAGAAGAACACAGGGCGGGGGAACTTTGACCAAGACAAATATTATGTTAGCTCCAATTTATAGAAACTCTCTTTATAGAGCCAAATACCTTTGAGCAACCTTAAATGACAGAGTTTTTCCTTGTCTATTTCTATTTTTATATCATATTGTATAAAATATGACTACAGTGCTTTATATGAAAACTCTGAAAGTTTTAAAATTATTGTCATGAACATGCAACCTTATTAAATTCAACACTGATTTATTTTTATATTTACTCCTTCATGGTGTCTTTGTGTACTCCTTCATGAAACTATTTTTCATTGATGACAAAAAAGAGGGAAAAAGATGTCATTTTAACTTTTGTTTCCTTTTTTTTTTGTTGAAGGTGAAAGTCTGGTTCCAAAACAGGCGAATGAAGTGGAAGAGGGTAAAGGGAGGACAGCAAGGAGCTGCAGCGAGAGAAAAGGAACTGGTGAACGTGAAAAAAGGAACACTTCTCCCATCGGAGCTTTCGGGAATTGGTGCAGCCACCCTCCAGCAAACAGGGGACTCTCTAGCAAATGAAGACAGTCACGACAGTGACCACAGCTCAGAGCATGCGCACTTATGATATACACACAGAGGACCAGATCCATTCTCAGGAAAGAAATGTTGTGATGGCAAGCCTTACCCCAACATCGTTTACACAGAGAGATGACTATGGCAGTGATTTTTTAATGTTATTGAATTCAGGCATCTCGAGTCTGGTTTTCATGATTTATAGAGGGTTTACACTAAGTGCCACTTATTAAAGATGCTTCCACAGTGAAGATGGAGAAGGTGAACTTGCTCTGAATATTCCAGATGTGTTTGGTCCCGTGTATGGCAATGAGCAGGTATGTGTTTGCTTTTGCTTGCACTGAAATCTAAATTGCTATCAAGAGCAAACTATGAAACACTTTTATTCAAGATGCTTCCAGAGTGAAGATGCTCAAGATGAACTTGCTTTGAACATTCCAGATGTACGAGGTTATATGTATGACAGTGGGCAGGTATTTGCGTTTGCTTGCACTGAAAATTAAATTGCTATCAAGAATAAACCATGAAACATATTATCCTGAACAGCCACAGTGCCTGAAATCACTCACGTGAATAAAAAGTGTATTTTAACTCTGTATATATTACCCTTAAGTCATTTTCCTGTCTTCACTAATTTTAGCAATGCATTCATATTAGCTGATGAAAATAGGCATTTGCAATGACAACCAGGACCAGCTTCTTGTCTTTTTTATACATTTTGTCATCCCTGAGACAATCAGTGTGTGCTTACTTGCGTTCAAGTAGAGAAAAATACAGTAGAGTCTGATAGGACATTTTCTTGTACCACAGACAAAACAAATCTTATGTTGCATTTACTATCAACTGCTGCTAATACATTATTATAAAACTTACCTAGCTCCTCAATTCTTCTTATCTTATAGCTTGAAAAAAGTTAGGATCATAGGCAAATCAGTTACCTTGCAGAAAGAGCTTTGTATAACAGACATTGTCTGATTTTATTTCTATAAAATGTTAGCTGTATGGATATGATCTAATTAACAAAGAAAAGGTTTCTTCCTAATTGGCAATGGTGTTAAAAAAGGTGCAAAGCAAAATGATTCCTCTAGTTGACAGAAAACAAAATTCTGAATGTCTTCAAATTAAATTCAGTAAAAACACATTATTTTTTCATATGTGATGTATTCATGCAGAAGAACAATTTTTGTATTTTGTAAAAAAAAAGTGTTTAATAAATGATCCTTTGTAAATAATCTTGGTCTCCCTACTGTGATTTCCTTAGTATTTATAGAGTTTAATATCAATACTTAACAAAGTCTTAAATCTATCTGCTCTGTGTAAATCCAGATGATCATAATTAATGGATCATCACAATTTTGCACTTCTTAAATTTTTTTATTATGGCAGAAAAAAAAATCCTCTGGATCAAAGAGCATCTAAGAATGGGTACATAGTAAGCTATTCCTCTAATTTGAAGAATATAATCAAATGATTTCTATATGTGCTTTAAAACCAAAAATAAAATAGGAGAAAAAGTAATATTACTCACCACAATGATGTAAATAAAATAGTCATACATTTAAAAAGTTATGTATAGTATATGTGAGTTAATCTAATAGTTGTTTTAAAGTGCATCTCTTATATGAAATATAAGCTAAACAAGCTAATTGGAATTATAGTTCTAATGGACATTACTGATAGAAGAAGTCAAAGATTATATTAACTTGATGTATTATGCATCCTGCATGATTGCACATGCGTTGGATGCCTGAGTCCTTTCTATAACTGTGTCACATCATTTTTCATTTGTTCCATATTTTAACCAGAAATGCTTGGAAACATTGGCAGTCTCCCCTCCCTGTCAATTAATTAGAAATAGAAATAATTGGTAAAGATTTACATAAACATCATTAGTTAATTGATTTAGTATGATTTAGTATGATAAGACTGACAAACGATATATTCACTTTATTATAATTTAGCATGAGCTATATAGAGCATATTCAAGAATAAAGTAAATAATTATATTATTTGTATCACATTTCCCTTTGTACAATAAATTTGATCTCAGTGGTTAGCAATATTTCTAACTTAACTTTGAGGATAGACCATTCAGATTGAAGTAGTCCAGGCATAGAACAGACTTTTCTATCAATCGCTTGAATGAATACAAAGTATATTTGTACTGATGACATCTACTTAGGTGGACTGGCTTTCTTTTTGCAGAATAGGATTTAAATTCAAAACATCTTGACAAATTGGAGAAGTGGGAAGATATAAATCAAATTGAGTTTAATAGGGACAAAGTGGAGGATAATTCATTTGGGCAGGAAAATAATTTCCAGAAATGAGAGAAAAGGACCACTTAGGAGTAGCTAGAAAGAGAGCTAATGGTTGAAGCCAGATAGGAAGATATAAGAATTCCAATGTATTAGTATAAATGCATTAGGAAAAAGTGACTCTAAATAGATATGACGTTTAGGAAATGTGAGGCAGTTGTATCATGGGGCCATGCATTTATTAGAGAATTGTGAGCTATCCTAAAATGAAATTTGACTCTAGAGAACAGAAAATGGTAGGAAAGGCCACATGACTGATCAAAAGGGGACATTGCTTCATTTATGATAGATTAAAATTATCCACCATGTAAGATGCTGGACACGTGAGCACATTGTCAACACATTGACAAGTAAACAAGCAGCCTGGAGCAGTTTTAATTAGAACTTGCTATCTTTTTGGAGTATTTTGGTATTCTCCTGTCCTCAAAGTAGTGCATAGATTAATTATATAATACCTCAATATCCTTTTAGAATTAAAATTCTGTGAGGTGAATTCAAATATTCTCATGTATTATCTGGGTTTAATTCACTCCAGAGGTGCCAAATCTAAAAGTTTCTCTACCTTTTATTCTACACTGGGATCCTGGCATGCCATGGCATCTTATTACATAATGCCCTTTGTATGTAACTCTATCTCAGATCCTGTAGCTTTTGGAAATTCATAATAGTATGAAATCACCTTTCTCTGAAAATAGTACCGAATCACGGTTAGGGTGACTTTTTTTTTTTTCAGCAGGAATCAGAGGGATGAACACTGCAAAGTTTTTCCAAGGGCTGATCTACATATTTTTAACTCATTATTAACATGACTCCAATTATTTCTTACTTCCCACATTTACCTACTGCTGTCAATCTGTATTTTTTCCTTCAGAGCCTATGCATAAGACTTGAGTTTTCCATTTTGTTTCTTAAAATGCACTAAATACATTTAAAATAACCCCAACCACAGTTTTAAGATACTGCTGAATGCCATTCCATGAAATAAATGCGGGAATGACTCATGAATTTCAATAAGGGCTAGTAGGATAAGATTTTTTTCAATAAGGGCTAGTAGGATAAGATTTTCTTTGGCTAGTAGGATAAGATTAGAGGGCAGATAGTAAAACAAAGTAAATTACAAAAAGAGATATTTCACATTTTTAATACTGCTAGTTTTCTAGAACTTTATAAAAAATTACTGGCATATTTATAGTGGCAAATGCTAATTTTCCTCTTAATAGCAGTTTAGAGGAACTATAAAGCTAAAACAAAATCAGTAACAAGATCGTAGACTATCAGAAGTTAGTAACTAGAAAGGTTTACAGAGAATATTTTTAATTTTAATTTCTAAATACACTTAGGCTGGTAAGTTTTAAGAATAAGCCATTTATATCATTTCCTGTTTTATAATAAAATGTTGTTAAAGTAATACACTTAATATCTGAGGTAAGTGGTATTTACATTACAATGTAATGTTTAAAATATCAAATACAAATACTTAACTGGCATAGTTATCCTTTGAACCATTTGAAGAATAATTGTATCTTCTTGTTAGCTCCCTTTATTGCATTCATTCAATAAAAAGCTTTTTAATATTTAGAACTAAAAATAAATTTGAAGCTACTGAGAATTTAGGATTTAGATTGAAATTCTAAACATTCTAAATCTCACAAACATTTGAAATATGCAGGATTGGTATGCAAATACTGTTATAAAAGTGTTTTTTTGGTCATGTTTTTGTATCTCATGGCTAAAGCTGGCCAGGATAATTAAATAACAGTCCTTGTAAAAACCTCAACATTTCTGTTTTCAGCTCTTATGAAATGCTACTAGGGGTAGTGGACAAAGTGACAAAAATGGCCCCAGAAAACAAGATTGCTTCACCAAACTCTGAGAACCTATAAAAATATGTGGCTCAATATTTAAACATGGCTTTTTCTTTATCTAAGCAATTCTCTATTATCATGTATTTTTATAATATTCTTATCTTGATATATAAAATGGTTAAATATACTGAAAATACATTTAAGAAGATAAAGTATTTTTTCTTTTATGTCTTATTTTTCCCCTTACTGGCTAACTTTTATTCAAATCAAGCTTCAAACTGTGGTTTGAAAAATTCCAAAAGAAAATTTTGATTGCATCACAATGTATTCAACCAACTCAGTAATCCCCCACTAAAATATTGCTTAGTTTTGTTACAGATGATTTTCAGAAACTGTTCCCAAAATACAATGAATTTGCAAATATAAACTGTTGTCATATCCTTTTGATGTAAGGGATGATACAGTGATTTGAGTATATAGCAATATCAGGTTTAGGCTATACTTTGTATTTTTGCCTTTTGTGAAGTAATTTACTGAGATAAACATGTGTTTTCCTTATATTAAAAGTAATCATGAAGTTTAGGAATAATCACATTATCCTAGAGTTATTTAAGTATATATTCTGTTTTTGCATACACGTAATATGGATAGTTGCAAACATTAAATATTAGGTCTTTTTATATTCAGTGCAAATTCATTTTGAAAACAATAATTAGAAAATACCCGTCATTATGGATAGATAGTTTTATTGTTACCGGCTGTGTTTTTCTAAAAAAAAAAATAAAAGCTGTTCATTCTTCCTTCTCCTGAATATACGACTGCCACTGAAGGAGAAAATTAGCAAAGATCCCACTACTTTCCCAGTTTGATGAAACTTTAGACCCAAACTATTATTTAGAGGTGAGCTATTAGTTCTAGTTAGGTTATTTGCTTGGCTTTCATATTTTAGTCAATGTGAAAGAATGATGATAGGGTAAGATTATAATTTGCATGTGAAATAAAATATTTGCTAAATGTTATACAATTTATGAGATAAAAATCAAAGGAGATTGTAAATATTCAGTTTAATAATAGACCACAAGGCAGACTGGTTAAATGAAGAGATGCTTAATCTTGACCACACTCTTATCTGAAAGCCTCATATAGATTTAGATATCCTTGCTAAAAATATATTAAATCATGTTCAGATATTTCCTCAGGATAAATGCTTTTTATTTGTTTTTTGAGTATATATGAGTAAGAGAAACTTTTTTATTCACATGATATAAAGTTTTAGAAAATATATAACTGTATAAATTAACATTTCTAATACTAGTGGAAATATACCCTACATGCCGCATTGTAAGCTAGGGTGTTTTTTTCTTAAAAATAAAATATAAACATATTTAATAGCTAAACAATATTATCTTATATGGATTTGTTATGTACTATTAATATTTAACAAATACCTACTGTTGGATGTTTACTTTTTTCCTCCATATTTTCCCTAAATAGTATTGAACTATATTTTACATATGTCTTTGCAAAATCTATTTTTTTCCATAGGGAGATTTTGTAGGAAGTGAATTATTTGGGACAGAGAGGTGTGTTTATTATTAGGAATTTTAATACATATTGCCAATTTCCCATTGCAAATTTACACTCTATTCCAATGCCTATTTTTCCATATATACGAAAATATAATTCTATTAGAATTTTAAAAATTATTTTGAATCAGATGAAAAAGCATTCGTTTAATTTCTAATTAAGTTGAGCATCTTAACATGTTTATTGATAATTATACTTTTAAAATCATGATCATGTCCTCATATTTTTTTCAACTGGGATGTTTGTATTATGAATTGGTAAGAGCTTTTGAGTTTAGGGAAAACAATAACACAACTTTGATGTCTCCCTTAAAACATATTGAACATATTTTCTCCCTTTACTGGTAGTAGTATATTCACTAAAAGGTGGAATGAACAGCTTTTTTTAAATAGAAAAACAAAGCCAGTGGCTAAAACTATCCAAATGACAAGTATTTTCTAATGATTACATATTTACATCTAGATTACTTCTAGAGGTTACTAACCTTGTCTTTCAGACAAGTCACACATGTAGCAGAGAAAACAACTAGATAATAGAGTTGCGAAGATACAAATAGACCTCTAAAAAGTACTATTGTGGAAACTTTTCTTGCTTGCATAGAAATGGACATGGAGCTGGAGGCGGGTTGGAGAATTGCAGCTTTTAACAAAAGTATCATGTCTTAGAGGGAGAAACAGATTTTGAGGAAAATTCTTTCTTGGTCTTTCATTTTTTAAAAGAGCAATTAAAATGCACTCCAGATGTGTTAAATATCTTATGTAAATGTTAATGTTATTTATGAAATTACTGGTGATAATGCAATCCATTATTTATTAAAATTTTTCTAGTGCTTACAAAGCATTGTATAAGTTGCTACAATGAAAACCACATGCAAAACTCATAGAAAATCATTTCTTCTTTCTCCAGAACACTTTGGTTTTGAATTTTTAAAAAATGTACCTTAAGCCTAATGACAAAATTTAAATTATTAGAGGACTCCCTTATGTCCTCAATTGGGATGTTTGCATTTCTTATGAATTGGTAAGAGCTTTTTACGTATCAAACTACTAGCTATTTATCTGTCATATATTACATGTTTATAAAATTATAAAGTTAACAATTGCCAATTTTGCTAGTTTGATAAAAAATCCAAGAAAGCACTTTCCATTCTGATATTACAAATTATATGGCATTCTGATATTACAAAATTAGTAAATCAAGGAAGGTGCTGAAAATAATTTTACTTTAAATTTGTTTTCAGGCTATCTTGACCAATATTTGGTTAATAGTGAATTCAATCCATTCATTCATTTTACAAATACTTGTGTACTAATTATATGTAATGATCTGCCCTATTGTGGTTTTATTTGCTGTATTATTGATTTCTGTTAGCATATTTCTTAATCTCAGAAAACATTTGGAATAACTGCCTATTCAGCATTTCTGTGGATGTTGTTTAGTCTACTTCTATTTGGCTAATGCACAAAACCATTTCATTTCTCTCAGTGCTGGATAGCAGTATTTTCCAAAGAGGGAAACAGGTGATAAGGAATGGTTGACATTTATGAAACATTTTTTCTGTGAATTCAATTATCATTGTTTTATTCCCAATGAATTTTCAAGCTACTTTGGCAAACCCAATAATGATTCTGACAACTTATGTTCTATATTTTAAAATTTATTTTTTATCATTAGTTATAATTTTATTGCTGTTACTACTTTACAAATATATTTTTTAAAAAGTTCATTAGACTATTCCATAAAATGTAATTAGATCACACAAAAAGTTTCTTATAAAAAATTAGAAATTTGAATATACATGTTTGTATTAGGGATGTGGCAAGCATTGTGGCGGGGAGGGCATACCTCTAACTCTTCTTAGGGAGAGGCAAAGTTATACATTGTATCCAAAATGTAAAAAAAAGAAAAATGTTTTGTCCTATGGAGGGTAGGCGGGAGGGGGGAGGAAGCGTAGAGTTACATAATGTGAGCCGAACGCGCCACCTGGGGATTGGACTCGCTTGAAGCTCTGATATGTGGAGGGGGAGGGGTGGTAGGGGCAATGTATGTAACCCTAACAATATTTGTACCCCCATTATATGATGAAATAAAAAAAAAAGAATGTATAATACATAAAAATATAATGATATGGTAATCCTCCCTCATCTGAGGGGAATATGTTTCAGTGGATGCCTGAAACCATGAATAGTACTGAACCCTACATATATGCCCTATGTTATTTCCTAAACATACATACATATGATAAACTTTAATTTATAAATTAGGCATAGTAAGAGATTAATAACAATAACTAATAATAAAATAGAACAATTTCAACAATATACTGTAATAAAAATTATGTGAATATAAAAAATAAATAAATTTCAGATTAACTTCTAAAAAAAACTTAGAAATTTGAGTATACATGTCTGTATTATTCTTTCTAATCAATAATCCAATTATATAAAATAATTAAAAAGTGACTTAAAGATATTCAAAATAATTTTGTTGAGCACATTAAAAATTAAAGAAAGGCCATTTGCAATTTTTGAAAAATCATTTCATTAATAAAGCCGTGTGAAACAGTGACTTTTTTCTAAACAGCACTGGAAGTTCTAGATAATTCTCTAGGCAGGACAACACTGAAGGACACTGAAGCCACTTATAAACTATTTAGGAAAATTTAACACATGAAAATAGCTGTCCTCCTGATTTTCCATTCTTCTGCAGCTAGAGTGGTTCCTCAGAAATGTAAATCAGAACAGTAAGTGGGTCATGGTGACTTTTGCAAATGTACAATTCCAAGTGAAGGCTGTGGTGGATCCTAATGAAGCAATTGTACACATTTTTAAAAATACACAAATCAAATCATGTCCTTCCTATGCAAAAAGCACTATAATGACTTCAAATAACCTGAAAAACCCTTACCTGGGCCTCAAGACACTGTAAAATCTGGCCACACACTGGTCACACATCTTGTTGCCAACACTTTTCCTGAAGGGCCTCAGCTCCAACCACTCAATCATGGCTTCCTCCTGACCCCTGTCCACAATGAGTTCACTCCTCTCCCATTCAGGCCTTGTATTCCCTAGTCTCATTGCCTGGAATGCTTTCTCACCACATATATCTTGACACATTCCCTCATTTCCTTTAGGTTTCTGCTTCCTCATACAGGCATTCCTTGATCTTCTTAAATAAAATGGCACCATCTGTCACATTCTACCCTTTAAGTAGTGCAGTATTGTTTTTCTCCTTAGCCATTAGGCAGGTATCTAATGATTTCTTCCCTTTAGTGCATATAGGCTTCATGAGAGTGGAGGTTTTGTCTAGTATGCTCATTGCTATGTCTCTAGCACTTTGAACAGTCTCTGGCAGCCTCACCACCAACTCATATTCTGAATTTGTATGAATTATTATAGAGAAGGGAACTACTGCCTCAAAACACTAGACTGCCATCACCTGGAGACCATCATGCTAAATGTAGAAGTCTACGGTAATTGTGAAGAAAGTTATATACCCTGGTGGTGCGCAATGCATAATTTGCACAAGTAAAAAACACTGCCCCTGAACTTGACAGTTTGTAGCAATCAATAAATACTTTTGAATAAATGCATGAATTAAATGGCATGAGATCCATCCAAAGAAATACCTGTATATCTAAATTAATATAGTTGGAGAATGGAGCCCTAGAACATTTTTTTAATAGGCAGTGTATAGGTATCACAAAGCAAAACAAAAATCTGGTTATGATCTTTGAAATTGCACTAATAGCATACAAAGTCAGAAGAGAGTAAAGTAGAAAGAAAAGTTAAGAACAGGTTTTAACAAATGTTCATATATGGTTTGGAGGAAAAAGGAAAATTTTCCTTCCATTCAGATGTCTGTCTTGAAATACAATTTTTTGCAGACAGTTTGGCTGGTTTCCAACTCACATCGTTCCTTGTCTGGTATGAAGAATGCCATCTGTGTGCAGTGTGGAAGTCCTTTTTTAAAAATGGACTGCTAGTTATGCTCTGGGCAGGTGCTGTTAAAGTGAAATCAGGTGTCAAGCTTACAATTGCCTAAAATGACTATGTTGTGCTGAGAAAGAATGGCATACCATATCGTAAAATGGAATTTAAGCATGGCATGTAAGCATTCCATTTTGGGGGGGCACTGCAGAGTTCAGATTGTGTAGCAAAGCTGTAAAACTTTCAAACTACTTCCACTATCAACAATTTGAAAGAAAGCTTTACTTTAAATGAAGGATATAGGCTAGATCAACGTTATACATTTCCTCACAAAAATATCTTCCCAATTATATTTTTTTAAGAAAAGCCAATGAAGGAGGAATAGTGACTTGAAAGGTATGACCACCAATTCCAAAATATATAAATTAATTTAGCAAAATTAGTCAAAAATCAATCTTTCATAGTTATTCATTGCAACCCATTATACAATTACAGTAAAGTTATTTAGCTCCCTAAAGGACAAAATGACCAATTTATTTTCTTTAAATATATTAATTACTATAAGTATCACTGGCTTTCTCAGTTTTACTACAGACTTGTGATGACTCATTTGATTTTTTAACTCCTATATGCAAGGAAGAAAATACATCAAAGGTAAATTTTAAAGTATGGATATATAGGCATATATCACTCCTATAATAAAAAAGGTCATTATCATTATAAAAATCCTTTTCATTAGTTATTATGTGTGACCCATTTGTTATTTGCAATACAGCTACTACATTTTGTTACTTAATCCTTACAGTAGCTCTATGGTTAGGTACCAGTATCGTCCAAGGCTTTAGGTGAGATCACTGAAGTTTAGTAATTGAAGCATCTTATGTGACAATAGTGGCGGAGCTGAGGCTTGTATCTAGAACTGTTGATCCCCAAAGCCTGTGTTTCAATTGCTCCAAAAATAGCCTCTTTCCAAAACAAGTACTATAAGGTAGAAGGATTTCCCTTATTAGCCCATCTGATCTCAAAGGAAATTCATTAGCATAGCAAATTATTGTAATTTATATAGCACTTGACCTCGGTCAAAATTTCAGCCACTATAGCCAAGGCAAACAAGCCCACAAACAAGAAGTGCGAAGTCCCCCTCTTTCATCATGTCCTTAGAGGGGCTGTTAAAGCCATGAGACTTAAAATAGGAGGCTTATTCTTATATCCAGTTTCAGCTAGCTTAGTTATCTTGTTTCTCATCCCACAGTGGATTACAAGTATCAAATAAGAAATGGAAAGTTTTTGCTGCCAGACATAGGGCTATGAACAGAAAACCTAGAAGTTTAATTATCGAGGGGAATACGGAATAACAATAAAAGGTAATTTGGACATAATTGCCTTTAGATAAAAAAAATCTCTATTACAGCAATATAAAAGGATTTGGTTCATTATGATGTATAGATTGAAGAATTTACTGCAGTGGGAACTTGTTAGAGGTGCAAATTCTCAAACTCTAACTCACACCTACTGAATCAAAATCTCTGGAGATGGGCTCAGCAATCTATGATGCTACCAAAAAGATGGTCATTTTCTAAAAGCAAGTATTTTTGAGTTGTCATGATAGATCAATAGTAATATGTAAACATCGTTTGATCTGCCTGAAAGAATATGTTTAAGTCTATAAGTAATTATAAGAGTTCTTGTACACCATCTTTATTCTTACTTTGGCTAGTAAAAAGGCCAACCTTCCAAAACACTAATATATTAAGGCTAACTTTATAATGTGTTTTAATTATGTCAAGTCGCATACTTAAAATTTGGAAATAGTCTATTTAGCAGCTTATATAACAGTAATTACTTTTTACTGCCAGAAGAAAGTGGTAAGTACATGAAATGTATCTCCCCCAAGACCTCAGGCACCAACACTAGTTTGGAGTGTTAAGGCATGCAACACTTTAAAAACTATAGAGGATATATAAATATATTGATATATAATAAAAATATTTTAGTGTGGAAGTAAATATTACAATAACTCATATAATTTCCATTAGTGGAAAACACATGCACAAGTGTGCACACATATGGGCTTTTAGATTCATATCTAATTATTTAAAAATATCTGCCACAATTAATGAATTAAAGTGCCGAAAACCTTGTTAGAAGCACAAAGGGGATACATTGTTTTATGCAGAATATAGTGTGAAATGCACATTTAAGCTGATTTTTTATCAATAAAAAATTAGATAGCTAAATATAAAACACCTCAAGCAGAGAAACTCTTTACTTTATCCATGTATTAAAAATACTCAACTAAAGTCAATAATAAAATGTGTACTATTTGTATACTTTTAATGGATTCGGTACCCCATTTTTAAGTACCGTAGTACTGATCTTTTTCAGTCTTGAAGTAAATTATCAGAAAATCTAACTTGGGAGGTTTTATTATTTCCTCTGTAGGTATAAGAACATAAGGCTATGTCAAAAATATGTAATTCTTATAATTCAAACGTAAAGCATAAGAATTCTTACCCTTGGAACATTTTCTGCATCTCTCTAAATTTTATTCCTCTTCCAACCTTACATCTTAATCATCCATCCTGTTGTAAGAATGGGGATGGAAGAAATAGTCAAGCGAGAAAGGAAATATCAGCTTCTTGCTTTAAGCTTAGCCCTTTGCTCTGTGAGAGCCCCTCCTGACCTGTGATCCTTAATGGAGAATGTAGATTTCACTACACATTTTATCACTTCAGACCCTCTTCAAGCCAAGTGAATGTGACATTAGCTAAACCTACATACATATTAAAATGAAAATGGTCTGAAATATTTTATCCAAATAAGTGAGCACAGGTCAGCCCTGGGTACCTTTGTTCAGTAGAGAAGGAAAAAGAGAGGACTACAATATTGTTTAATGGAAAATGGCACAGATGGAATATATTTTCAAATGATGAAACAGCTATGAATCTAGATCTCTTGATGCTTAAATATGGAGTCCAAAGTATCTTTCCATTTCTTCTTAGGTTATTCTAATAGTTCATTATCTAGTCTTGTCCTATGCTGACAAATACTAGCCAGCATTTTACCAACACCACTGTTCTCATCCTACAAATTGATTCTGGGATTCAAGGAGAAATGACAGTACTACTAATTTCTCAGAGTAAATAACTAGAACATATGGTATATTAAGATCATTATGACATTATGGGATTGTAAATTCTTTTACATGCAGTTTATTTTTTTAATAGCAAAATTAATCTATCATGTGTATTTATAGTGACTCAGTAATAAAACACATAACTACAAATTTAACCAACCTGAAAGTATAGTATGCAATTCAAGAAAACTACATAGGATAGATCACTATCTACATAGGATAGATCTAACTACATAGGATAGATCACTATCTACATAGGATAGATCTAACTACATAGGATAGATAGTGTTGCATTATACCCAACATTGATTGATGAGTGATTACTTTTATGATGTCATAGGACTATTTTCTAACCTAGACATTGTTATATACGGTTATTTGTCTAGGAAATTCAACTCATTATGTCTGTTCCTTGGCTTATAACTGAATTTTGTTATGAATTTATATTATCCATTTTTGCTCATTGATAAATAAATTTTTTTAAAATAATTAATTCTTATAGAAGTTTAGGTCAGATACCACAGGGTCCTGCTTTTACGGTTTCAATCTAATGCAAATGCCAATGGATTTACCCATGTTTCCACCTGAGTGTAAGATTCTGGAGCAACTCTGCAAGTTGTTGCAGGGATTCACTTTCGACAATCAAGGCCTTTTAATGTATTGGAGTAGCTTAAAGAAAGACAAAAACTAATCTGATTTATAATATAATTTATAATTCTTTTGCAACCAAGGAGGCAATAAAATGCCTAAATCCCATCTTAAAAGTGTAGTGGTTTTTCTTTTTTACTAGATTTACATTGTCATTAGAAACTTATACATATACCACACAGTATTTATAGTTTTCTCCCATTTTTAGCTCCCAAAAAAACCACATCTGTCCACATCATATGGCAGGAGACTGGAAAGAACTTGATATCAAAAGAGACAGATTCAATCAGTTTCCGCTATGACCCTCACTCTTTGTGTGGGATTGCCCCTCCTAAACTCCTTGTAAACAGTTGGCAGCTTGTGACATTTCACATATATAAAGAAAAAGGTTTCATGTTCATAAAAACACAAACACCATATAGATCCTATAAAACTAACAAGGGAAGGGGAAAAATAAAATATTCTAAGAAAATAAGAACACATCCAAAAGGCAAGAGAAGAAAGCACAGTATTGCTAAATGCAGAATGACAAGATGCTACAGTATTGCTGACACCCTGCGGCAAAGTGGAGGGGGGCAGTAGGACACATGCACATTAGATAGACGTAAACTTTACACATATATATGGTTTATCAAAAACATAATCAGGGAATCATCTGCTGTAAATAGCAAAAATGTTCTTTCTTCTTTTATGACAGGGGTCCCCAACCGATGGTGAGTTGTATAATTATTTCATTACACATTACAATGTAAGAATAATAGAAATAAAGTGTACAATAAATGTAATGCACTTGAATCATCCCCAAACCATCCCTCTCTCCTCCTTAGTACATGGAAAAATTATCTTTCATGAAAATAGTTGCTGGTGCCAAAAAAGTTGGGGGCCGCTACTTTATGGCTTTTATTAGACTTAAAAAAAAAACAATCAAAACTTTGTGTTTTGAATTCTTCTTAAAGACCTTTAATATAGGGACTTACCTTACCATTTGATAGGGAATTATAATGATTTTATTTTTTCCTTCATTCACTTCCTTTTGATGACTCTTTCTTCTTTCCAAAAATTCATTCAGTTAAAAATCTTTCTGGAACAAGACAGTATATAAAAATTAAAAATAAAAATATGCTAGTCGGTTAACACTTTCTCTTCTTCTAGACAATACTAATTCATAACTTTGTATAACTTCTCATCATGGCTTTCCTTTCTGAAACTGTTCCCTGAACTTAATTTTGTCCTTGGGAAATCTAACTGGGTAAAAGGTGTATGTGAGAAGGTTCTCCAAAAGTCAGTATCTGTGTATATATTCTCTGACCCTGAGAATCTGATGCAGGTGAAGGAGCAAGGTCTGTTGACAATCATAAGTCGGGTGTTAGTAAATTCTTAATGTTGGAACATAGGCTGAGATTGGAGGGACCCAGGAAGATAGGCCGCTTAATCTCCTTTGGTATTTAATATTGCTGTGTTTTAAACTATTGCTTTGAGTTCTAACCTTTGAAAACACATTTTTTCCCCTAGGAGAGTACCACATAAACTCACTTAGGGTATTCACTTTTCTTCCTGAAATGAGAAATGAGAGATGAGAATAAAAATTATTTGTTTTATAAGTTGGGGAAACATGGAAAAAGGGAGTGTTGATTTGAACAAAGAATAAACATGAAGATACTAAAGGCATAATTCTTGCACTTACAATTTTGACTTAGTGGCTGTATACGACTAATATGAAGAATTTTTATAAAAATACATTTTTTGTATGTTACATTTTAGCTTATATTTTTATGTGAAGCATAATTTATTATTTTTCAGTATCTTATTCCTGTCTTTCTGCTAAAAATTGATAATGTGCCTTGCTTTGGTTTCAATGCTTGGTTTCCCCTTGTTTGGGAAAAATGTATGCCTCTCTACTGCAGCTTCTCTTTGTTGTCTATATTTCAATTACTTTTACCATATTAGTTTTTTTAGTTTGCTGTTCATAGTAGTTCTTTTTCTAAAACGTCTATAAATCCAGTTCCTGGAAATTGGTCGTAATGTCAGGTATTTTTAGCCTTACATAGTAATCACTGTTAAAGAAATTGTCAGCTAAGATGGTGTTTCTTTCACAGTCAAAACGACCTTTCACAACATACTCATATATAGTAAATGAGTATTATGACCCATATTAAGGATTCAAAAATATGTAATTCAAAATATAATCAGGCTGGGCACGGTGGCTCATGCCTGTAATCCTAGCACTCTGGGAGGCCCAGGCGGGCGGAACACTCAAGGTCAGGAGTTCAAAACCAGCCTGAGCAAGAGCAAGAACCCCTCTCTACTAAAAATAGAAAGAAATTAATCGGCCAACTAAAAATATATAGAAAAAATTAGCCGGGCATGGTGGCACATGCCTATGAATCCCAGCTACTCGGGAGGCTGAGGCAGAAGGATCACTTGAGCCCAGGAGTTTGAGGTTGCTGTGAGCTAGGTTGATACCATGGCACTCTAGCCCAGGCAACAGAGTGAGACTCTGTCTCAAAGCATATATATATATATATATATTCAAATGTATATTTTCCATTAGTAAGTTTTATATGAAACATGTAAATGTGTTAATTCTGCTAATCTAGGATATAAAATTACTGTTGATTATAGCTTAAGTTCTTATATTTCTTAATGAATTTTTGTAGGAAAATGATTTTACCTTCTGTCTACTTAAATTACCAGAGAGTGTTATGGTTTCATCCCAGCTTATTCCCAGCCACTCCCAGAAGCCCCAGACATTGGAGTCATAGTCTACTAGTTCCACATGGTACATTCGTATCTCTAAACCTTTGTTAATGCATTTCCTCTGCTGCTAACATTTTAACCAATGCTCTGAGGTTGCTTTGTTTGTTTTTGTTTTGTTGTAGCTTCTCATGAACATTTCTCTGGCAGAATTCATTCTTCCTTTTGCTCAGACCGCCTTCCTTATCAGCTTTTTCCAGGTCTGAACCTAGTTTTCTTTGAGATTCTATTTACACAGAGCCTCTGCAGGGTGGACACAGGCTCTACTATGCACTAGGGAGCTGTTTGAGGGAAAGATACAAGTAGGTGATAAAATTTATGTCGCTGAACTAAGATATTGAACTAGTTGGTTGGATTGAACTAAGATATTGAAATAATTGGTTGGATTGGCTCTTATCTTCTTTCACCACTTTTCTGAAAGTAGATACAGTTCAATAAATAAAAATGATTGCCCAAATTAAATGTTTTATTTATTTTTTACGAAAATCATGGTGGAAACGCTTCCTGTAGTTAAAATTGTTTGTAGCACCTCCCCTTCTAATTGATGCTTCATGTATATTCAGTGCAGACACTGTTTTTAGATTTCTATCATACTTTCTTCACTATAATCAAGAAAATAATATATTTATCAGGGATATGCTTTATGTTGAAAGTGAAAAAATGCATAGTTTACTTTAGATAATTGGTTTCTAAATGAATTAATCATTTTTCAACTTTTTTTTGTTTTGTTTTCGAATGAGCGTCTTGCTTTGTCGCCCTAGCTAGAGTGCAATGATGTCATCAAAATTCACTGTAACCTCAAACTCCTGGGCTCAAGCAATCTTCCTCAGCCTCCCGAGGAACTGGGACTACAAGGCGTGCACCACCACGCCTAGCTAGTTTTTCTATTTTTTGTAGAGATGGGGTCTCACTCTTGCTCAGGCTGGTCTCAAACTCCTAACTTCAAGCAATCCTTCCGTCTCAGCCTCCCAATTATTTGTTTTTTATATAATCAAGGACTGATTTATAAACTACTTTTTCCCTGTGGAAATAATTGAAATTCATTGGAAAGAAATTTTCATGGAAATATGCCGAGAGAGGGGAAAAAACATAGAATTTAGCATATAGTGATAAATAGGATAATTTAGATTGATTTGCAAGCAATTGAAAATGTGAATCTCTTTAGTTATTGACAGTTGTCAAATATTATTAAAACTTTATATTAATATATATCACCTAGGATTTAAGACAGGAATGTCTTCTGGAAAGTTGCAAACTAAAGAGGAATACATATCTCCAGCGTGCACTGATGCTTTAGTAGCATCCAGTTTCCAGTTGAATAAGAAAACTATACTGAGATTTAAAAAAAATGACCATGAGTTTTATAAATTCTATTTCGAATATGTAAAGTGATACTTCCATTTCTCTTTTATAAATTCAATTTTTGTTTATGCACTTAGAAGAGCTACTTACCAACATGACGATTTGTATGTTTTAGACTTTCACCACATAGCTATTTCAGATGAGCTACAACAGGTGGCAAAGCATTCACATCATGCATATTCAGGCTTCCAGTGACAGCAAATGCAAAAAGTCAGGTCCAGACATATAAAAATATTGTTTTCCTAGACTCTTTTCCTGTAATAGGACACATCTCCACCTGGAATAAATCCACAGATACTTCAAAGTGTAATAAATCCCCATCTAAACTTATTAGCTCTTTCATTTCCTAAACACACTCCTCCTGTGTTATGTCCTACTCAATTGATACCATGACCATCCTCCTAGATACCCAGGTTAAAATTCAGAGCCAAAATTACCTCTCCCTTCTGCCTTCTTTCTGGCTTTTAAACTGAACCTGCTGGTAGATAGCTCCGTTAACTCTACTTTAAGTCTGTCCTTTCAACTCCATCCATCTTATTACCTTTGCAAAAGCACTCCTTACTATTATTTTATCTTCCTCTAAAAAGGATTTATATTTACTTCTGTCATTTTTAGTGTAAGGGTACATAACTTTAGTCCAATTAGGAATAAGGTAATTTGAAGCTGAATTTTAGTCTATTTTAGGGATGATCTACTTCTAATTCTTTCTTATTCCAGGTTACAAGTCTTCAGACCTTCCTTCATTATTGGAAACAGAACTCTAATTTTTTCTCCATACTCCACACCACTCTTAACCCTATCAGATTATTGAAAGTTTTGCTGAACTTCAGATCCTGTTAATTACTTTCTTTCAGCTCATTCATTTAACCTTTGAGTTGGTGCCTGGAATAGGCAAATGGTTTGATGCAGATGAATCACTGTCAGAAATACTATGTTCACTTTTCTTTTCTTTAGGACCTTAGATGACCAAGATCTACCTACACTGATTGCTCTTAAATATTCTCAAATAGAAGTACTTTTTTTTAAAAAAAATGAGGTAAAGTTCAAATAACATAAAATAATCCTTTTTAAAGTGAACAATGAATTCAGTGGCCTTTAGTACATTCACAATGTTGTGCAGCCACTCTCTATCTAAGTCCAAACATATCATCCCAAAAGAAAACTCTGTACTTGTTAGGCAATTACATCCTCCCCTTTATTCTCCAGCTCTTAGAAACCACCAATCTGGTCTCTGTCTACATGAACTTACCTATTCTGGATATTTCATAAGGATGGAATCAAACAATATGTGACTTGTGTATCTCACTTCTTTCACTTAACATAATGTTTCTGAGGTTCATTTATGTTACAACATGTATCAGCACTTTCTTCATTTTTATGGATGAATAATATTCCATTGTATGTACAGACCACATTTTGCTTATCCGTTACTCTGTTGATGGATATTTAGGCTGTTTCTACTTTTAGTTATTGTGAATACTGCTGCTGTAAACATATGTATACAAGTATTTCTAAGCATCTGTTTTCACTTCTTTTGTGGATGTACCTGAGAGTGAAATCGTGGGTCATATGGTAATCCTATGTTTTCCTTTTTGAGAAATGAGCAAATGAGCAAATAAGCAAATAAGATGAGTCACCATAAAATGTAATAGTAGAATCAATGAGAGCTACAGAAATCACAAAGAGTGAGCACTTAGGGAAGGATTCAGAGGGAAATGGGATGTGAGTAGGGAATTGACATTTGGATGACAGTGAGAATGGGGATAAAACATATTATTGGGAATATGTGTCATGAAGTCCTGGAGGCAAGTTCTGTGAACAAATCAGTGGTTTTGATTTACTGGAGCCACAGTGGTGCTCTCCTGGAGTGGGAGAGAAATTTGAAGTGGTATCTAATGGTCAAATTATGAAAAAATATAAATGCCAGTCTATGACAACTGAACTCTGTTATGAAGCAAAGTCAAAGTGATGTAAGAAATAAATAAGCAAATGAGCAAAATGGCTGAGCCATTTTATATGCCTAGAACAGTATATGAAAAGTCTAATTTCTCCATACCTTTACCAATGCTTGTTATGTTCTATTTTTTTGTTTGTTTGTTTTGATAGTAGCCATTCTAGTGGGTTCGAAGTGGTATCTCATTGTGGTTTTGATTTGCATTTCCCTAATGGCAAATGTTGAGTATCTATTCATGTGCTTGTTGGCCATTTGTATACCTTTGTACAAATGGCTATTCAAGTCTTGGGCCCATTTTTAAATTGGGTCTTTTTTTGTTGCTGAGTTGAAAGCATTTACTATGCATTCTGGATACTCTTTTACATATATGATTTGCAAGTATTTTCTCACATTCTGTAAGTTGTCTTTTTACTTTCTTGTATATGTCCTTTGATGCATAAAAGTTTATAATTTTGATGAAGTCTAATTTATGTCTTTTTTCTTTTGTTGCTCATGGCATTGGTGCCATATCTAAGAATCCATTGCCTAATCTGAGATTATGAAGATTCATCCCTATGTTTTTTTCTGAGAGTTTTATGATTTTAGCTATTATATCTCAGTTGCTAATCCATTTTGAGTTACTTTTTATATGCTGGGCTTCTAGATTTGTTCTTTTGCATGTGGATATCCAGTTAACCCAACACCATGTTTTGAAAAGACTGTTCATTCCCTTTTGAATGATCTTCACACCCTTGTCAAGAATCAACTGGACACAGATGTATAAGTTTATTTATGGACTCTCAATTCTATTTCATTGATCTATATTTCAAGCCTATGTCAGTACCAAACTGTTTTGATTAGGATAGCTTCGTAGTAAGTTTTTAAAATTGGAAAGTGTATGTCCAACCTTTCCCTTCTTTTTCAATATTATTTTGGCTATTTGGGGTCTCTTGAAATTCTATATGAACTTGAAAATTTCCTTTTTCATTTCTGCAAAAAAGGCTGTTAGAATCTTGATATGGATTGTGTTGAATCTGTAGATCACTTTGAGTAATAGTCCTATCTTAGTAATAGTAAGTCTTCTAATCTATGAACATGGGATAATAATAGTAAGTTTTCCAATCCATAAACACATTTATTTTGTTCTTCTTTAATTTATTTCAGCAATGTTTTGTAGTTTTATCAAATATAATTTTTTAATAGACTATTTATAGAGCAGGTTTAGGATCACAGAGAAACTAAGTGGAAAGTACAAAAAATTTCCTCTACTCTGTACTCCACATCCTCTACTCTCCCAACTCCCAACAGCCTCTCCCACTATCAACATCTACATCAGAGTGGTACCCTTGTTATAATAAACTACTTTGACACATCATCACCACCAAAAGTCCATACTTTACTTTAGGGTTCACTCCTTGTGTTTTACATGCAGTGGGTTTGGACAAGTATGTAATGGCATGTATCCACCATTATACTACAGTATAATACAGTGTACGGTATGTTCATTGTCTTAAAAATCCTCTGTGCTCCACTCATTAATCCCTCCTTCTCTCTAAACCTTGGAAATTATCAATCTTTTTACTGTCCAAAAAGTTTTGCCTTTCCATAATGTCATATGGTTGGAATCATACTACTGCTAATTGTCACTGCTTCTACCTCTAGTACTTCCAATCAGTCCTATGAAATGCTGCTAGACTGATGTTCTTATACCACTTTCACTTTGCTTCATAACATAGAGTTCAGTTGTCATAGACTGGCATTTATACTTTTTCATAATTTGACCATTAGATACCACTTCAGATTTCTCTCCCACTCCAGGAGAGCACCAATGTGGCGCCAGTAAATCAAAACCACTGATTTGTTCACAGAACTTGCCTCTAGGACTTCATGACACATATTCCCAATTAATATGTTTCATCCCCATTCTCACTGTCACCCAAATACTTCCTACTTACATCCCAATTCCCTCTGAATCCTTCCCTAAGTGCTCACTCTTTGTGATTTCTGTAGCTCTCATTGATTCTACTATGACATTTTATGGTGACTCATCTTATATCCTTTTTCCACACTACTATTTTGAATTCTTTTTGGAGGTGATGAGGGGTTTTTTGTTCTCATCTCAGATATTGTCCATAAATTTATATGCTGGGGTTCACTGAATGGTGACCCTGAAGTCAGAACAAGTCCATGAGAGAAAATGCTGTGGCAGAGCTTGCTCTTCTGAAGGAAAGGTGGCATGGTCTGACATTTATTTATTTAAAAATACTTTCTAACAGCTTACTGTTTTTAAGAATGTGGATTAGACTCCGGGATGCCAGCAATGAAGAAAACACTTTAAAGGTTTTATTAATTATTGTTCTAGGCATATTGTGTTATGCCTTCTTAACTTTCTAGGGCCTAAGCCTTTTAGAAAAATTTATTAGCCATAAGCTGTGTAAATATTTGCAAAGTTAGGGAGAAAAAAATCCCCATACCTCAAAGCAGCATGAACATTCATTGAAGAAAAAAACTATTTAAACTAGAGCCATATGCGCCCTTCTCTAAGTGGCCATATTATGCCAAGGAGACAGGTCTTTAACTCTGCTTTATACATCAACACAATGGAGTTTTTCCAGGCAGGCCAGGGTCTATGCCAATTTTGCCTCCGTGAAATCTAGAGAACAGGCCTACCTATTTTAAGAATTCATAAGCCATGAGGATAGAAGTCATCCAAACATCTCTGTTTTCAGAGTTCATAATGTCAGAATTTTCTTTCTGCTTCCTTTAACTTGCGTTGAAATAGGTTTGTACTTTGTGGTGATGGTTAAAAATTAATGAGTTCTGTAAAAGTCAAACTCCATTGTATCTTAGTTCATCCAAAGTTTCCTGGAATTTTTACATTTGAATCAACAAGAAACCTCTTATGTAATACTTGTTTGCAGCAGTAGTTATAAAAGAATTTAGAATTTCTTTGTGAGTTAGAAATAAGGTCATTTAATTTTTTTTTCATGGCAATATCTGTACCCTGATAATTGAATACGAATTGCAAAAAATTAGAATAAATTGATTGACACCCTTAAAAATTAGATGGGATGATTAAATGTCTTTGCAAAGAATGTTAATATCAACTTCTGCTAATATTCACTAGACAATTATGACAAGAACTTTTAATTCCTTTTGATGTTTTCTTTATTGAAGAATTCTCCAATAGTACAGTACTAGGGAGAAAAAGAAGAAAAGAAAATAACAAAGAACAGACAGAAGAAATAGAAAACATGCAGCAAGATGATAGACTTAAAACTAACCATGTCAACAATCATATTAAATGTAATGCTCTATGTACCACAATTAACAGAAAGCACTGGTCAGAGTAGATGTAATACCAATACTGAAAAATATGCTGCCTATAAGAAATACACTTGGAATATAAAGACAAATAAATTCAAAATAAAATGATAGAAAAATATATACACTGCTAGCATTAACCAAAAGAAAGCTGGAATGGCTATATTAATATTAGAAAAAGTAGATTTCAGAGAAAAAATATTATATAATTACTGGTAAAGAAGGCTAGCTCATAATGATGAAGAACATGTACATTAAGATATCATAGCAATCTTAAATATTTATCACTTAATAATAGAATTACAAAATACATGAAAGAAAAACTTATAGAAATATAAGGAGCATAAAAAATTCACAATTATATGAGTTATTTCAATACAAGTCTCCACAAAATAAATTACACAAGCAGAAATCAGTAAAGATATAGAAACTTGAACACTATCAACCAACTTGGTTTATTCAATACTTATAGGACATTGAACTCTGGTTATATGTAACATACATGCTACATGTAACAACAGAAAATGCTTTTGTTGTGCATAGGGAGCATTTGGAGAGGCTATCTTCTGGGCCATCAAACAAGTCACAATAAATGTAAATGTGCATAAAAAATATATCCTCTAAACACAATGGAACTAAATCAGAATCAATGATAGGCTCTAGAAAGCATTCAAATATTTGGAAAATATATAACACACAAGAATAACTAGGGATTAAAGAAGAAATCATAAAAAGAATTAGAAAACATTTTAAACTGAATGAAAACAAAGACATAATATACTGACTATATCCTTATTTTCAGATGACATTATCATTTGTAAAATTATTAGTATCTACAAAATACCTACTAGAACTATTTAGTGAGTATAACAAGGCTGTGGAATATAAAGACTTAGATCAATTGTATTACTATACACTAGTAAGGAACAATTAGAAATTGAAATAAAAAGTAGCATCATAAAATTATAAAATACTTAGGGGTAAATCTGACAAAGTTTATGCACAGAAAGCTATGCACAGAAAGCTATTAATACATAGTGAATTTTTTAAAAATTCTTGAATAAAGGAAAAGATATATCAAGTTTATGGGATACAAGAGTCAATACTGTTAAGATGTTAATTCTACCCAAATTAATTTATAGATTCAATGTAATCCCAATTAAAATCATATCAAATTTGTTTTGTAGAAATTGGTATACTAAATCTAAGACTCTTGTTGAAATTCAAATGATCTAGGATAGCCAAAACAACTCTGAATAGACGACCAAAGTATGAGAACTAATACTACCTGATTTAAGTACTTATTACAAAGCTACAATAATCCAGAAAGTATATTAGTGTAAAGATTTAAAAATACATTAATAGAACTGAATACAGGGCTTAGAAGTAGGTCCACATTATAACTGGACAACTGATTATGAACAAAGAAGTAAAAGCAATTCAGAGGAAAATACAGTCTTTTTACCATAGGGTAATGAAATAATTGGCTATCTAAATGCAAAAAAAAAAAAAAAAGAACTTTGATTAATACCTTTCACTATATACAAAACTTAACTTCAAATATTTTGTAGACCTCATGTAAAGTCATATAAGACATTTAGAACATAGGAGAAAAGATTTTTATATCAGACACTAAAAGTACAATACATAAAATAAAAAGTTGATATCTTGGATTGTATCAAAATGTAAAACTTCTATGCTTCAACAATGTTAAAAGAATGTAAAGACAAGATGCAGACTGGGAGAAAATAAATTCAAATGACACGTCTAATAAAGAACTTCTAACACAAATATATAAAGAACTCTCAAAACTCAATTAAAACAAAACAAAACAAAAACAACTAAAACAAGCCTAATAAAAAGATGGACAAAGGATTTGAACAGCCAGTTCACCAAAGAAGTTATACATATGGCAAATGAGCACCTGAAAATATGCTCAACATTAATATTCGTTAGGGAAATGTGAAATATGAGCACAATGTCATGTCACCACGCACGTATGTGAAAGCCTAAAGGTAAGACGACTGTTTATACACCAAGTATCGCAAAGGATATAGAAGAATTGGAACTCTCATTCACTGTTGGTTGGGTTGTAAAATAGTATGACTACTTTGGAAAGCAGTTGGGCAATTCTTAAAACGTTAAACGTACACTTACCATATGATTCAGCCATCTCATGACTATAATATTTTTCCAAGAGAGTCGATCACAGAAGTGCTTTTCCTTGAGACACTCATTATAGTTCAGTCTGCAACAGCAGGGCTGCTTGAGAACGTCTCCATTTAGTCACACAGAATTTTAAAAAGATATGCACTCACAGATGGAGATTTAATAAAATTAACTTTTTCACTGCTTCTGCAAGGACATTTGTCTTTTTCTTTTTTCTTTCTTCTTTTTTTTTTTCCTATGCCGCTGTGCAGTTGGGAAGAGTACACTGATTCCAAGCACAGATTGTTAGCAGTTTACCCACCATTGCTTTTGCACACAGTAAAAAAGGCAAATAATGTCTTAGTATTGTTATGAAAATAGTTTTGAGTTTTAAGGTCCCTAAAGGGTCTTGGGGAAACACAGGGTTTTGCAGACCACACTTTGAAGACTGTTGGAAATGATGACATAACTGAAAGACAGAAAAAAGAAATTGATTTTTAATAAAGGCAAATAGTACACAAAAAAGAGGAATTAAAAACACCTGGAAAAGAATCCAGGGCTCCTGACATTAGAGCACACACACAAAAGAAATATAATCCTTGTATATATTTTCGCCAGCAGTGAACAATATTTTCATAGTAATGTGACTCAGATCTTGTTTATTTATTCCCAATTTTTAGAGTGGACAAATCATGCAAGACTTGGTTGGAACTGCAAAAGAGATTCATGTATTAACATTCTGCAGAAGAGCTCACCAAGGAAGGGCCAAGACAATGGAAATCTGCAGGAAAGGTAGAGGGAAAAATAAGGCTGCTAAAAAAAAAGGAGGCAAGAGATACACTTGGAAGTTGATTGAACAAGAACACAGATTTTAATAAATTATTTAAAATTACAGTTGTAATAGGAACATAAATAATACTACAAACAGCGCCATTTAAAAGAGAAAATGTGGAGGAGTATGATGGCGTGAGTGAGCTGAATCTTCAGTTTCCAGAGCAAGGTGGTTAGTAGTTAACTGTTGAAATTGATAAATCAAGATTAAAGTATAACAGTCACAGAAACTGTCATTAATAGAACTAAAAATACAAAAAAATTTATTTCTGTTTTAAGCAAATGGTACTGAGATAAGGAAGAAGAATGATACTTTTTTTAACATTATGTCTTCCGTAATCCTTTTTTCAAATAGATGTAGTTAGTAAATAATTATATAAAACCTTATATCAAATATATGATATGAGACATAAATAATATGGAATATTTATATATTTTATATCAACAATATAAATAATTTATATTTTATTCATATGCACTACATGATATATAATATAAATAATTTTGAAATGTATATAATCAATGAAATATAAAGGTACATTTTGTAAATTCCTGTATAAAATAATAAATTTTTATTTTTTTCTGGGGTTTAACTCATATACTTGCTCCTATGATAATGATACCTTAAGTCTTTTAAGTTTAATCTCCTTGAGTTTACAGGCTTTGTTTATTCTTCATATTGCAATACTTAATGTCCAGCATACATAGCACATGGTAGGTGCTCAATAAATGTTGCACGAATGTAAAACTGTCAGGATAATATTGTAGCCATGAAGAATACTGTGTCATCTTTTATGTATTTATAATTTTATCTGATACAACTTCACTTTTCTCCACCTATCATTCTAGGAAATTCTAGTAAATAGTTACAGTTTGGTGATGAGAGCCCATTTTCAAGAAAAGGAAAAAAGGAAAGTAATATTTTTTTAATGCCTAGTACTTGCTGCCCATCATTTTATTTAATCTTTACAACAACTACAGGTATTAGTTTCAATAAATAGTAATTGAATAAACAAATATCCTTAAAAGATATAATTATTTCAGTTGAAAAGTAGAGGAAACAAAGCATCAGAAAATGTAAGCAACTTTTTTAGGGTTGTACTAGAACCAGTAAATGGTTTGCAATGTACATCTGGTCTACCCAAGGGCCTGGGGATTCCCATTCTGCCCTAGCATGGCACTTGGAATCAGCATTCGGGCTGATAGCTCAGTATTTTTTTTTGTTCTAAATTAATTTAGTTTTATATGACATTAAGGAAAAGACTTTATGTCTGATCCTTGAATGATCTTCCAGAATAATGATGACAATACCTTTTCCATCCCTGATTACCAGGCTGTCTGCTTGCAGCTACTTTCTTAGACTGTGCGACAGCGTTATGAGTGTCACACTATGGATTTGGAATACCCGATTTCCCCGTAAAGAACCTTGCAGGAAATTGAGGTAGAGGCAACAGAAGCTATTATGTTTAACATTCTTAAAAGCTACATAAATCTGAGTGCATATATTTTATTATGTAGCATGAAGGAATAAGATTAAATGAGGCCCTGACTTATCATTGACTTTGAAGCTTTACCAAACAACTTGGCTAGGTCATGATTGCTTAATCCAAGCATCTTTCATATTCTGTTAGAAATGTCAGTGCCATGTTTGTTTTTTAAGTACAACTGACACACTCATACACACACACACGCACAGCCCTCAACAAAAGTGAAACCACACTTAACCCAGAGTTGCTGGCCAAAATGCAGCTTTTGGTTTGGCATACTCTGTACCAGGAATCTGTGCTACACTTGGTAACCAGACTAATAATAAATGTCATATAAATTCTTAAAAATAGAGCAGTGCCAGTTTTGATATAGTTTGCCTAGGAAAGACAATATAAAAGTCACCTTTTCAAGGATATTCTCTTTTTTGTTCACTTGTTTTAATATTCCAAGATAATGTTGAATGATAGAAATTGGGATTCTATCCTGCCCCTTATCACTTCCTCCTGTGGTGTCCTCCTAAGTCAGGTTTATGATTGCCCTGGTGAAGGGAGAACAGAATAGATAGAGGCTTCTGGAGCATTCATTTCCTCCATAATATCATGTTCTGTTGGCCATTCCCAGTTGAGTGCCATGACCACTGTGGCCGCAGTCAAGTTATATAGGGATGGATATCAGCTTGTGCCAAGCCATTTTTACCAGTGTACAGGCCACCAGTGTTAGCAGCCAGGAGCGAACAGTATCAAGAACTCCTTTAGTGGCCTCAGTGGGAATACTATACAAATATTAGTCTTAGTACCTCCAAAATCATCTCACGTTTCATTCATACAATGGCCCCGTGACAGTGGTGACAGAGAAGCACAGAACTAAGGGGCATATTATTTCCAATTTGTCTTTACTTGTTGTGTGAGAAATACCTGAAGATAAAATCTAAATGTTTTCTTCTCTTTTGCTACTTTTTCTATAATGTGGTTTTAGAACACTGTAATATTGAATTCTTGGGGTTTTTTTTTAATTTTTAAAGTGAAAGTAATACATAATCATTAACAAAATTGTGAAATAATCCATCAGTGTTTAAAGTAGGGGTTAGCAAACAGGAACTTCAGGTCAAACCTAGTTGCTGCCTATTTTTGTAAATATCCTTTTACTAGAACTCAGTCACACCCACTTATTTATACATTGCTAATGGCTGCTTTCTCACTACAATGCAGGAGTTGTGTAGTTGTGATAGCAACTCACTGGATGGTTTGCAAAGCCTAAAATATTCATTAGTTGGTCCCTTACAGAAAAAGTTTGCTGTACCCTGGTCTAAAGTAAATTATGAAAGTCCCTATCATACACCAGTTCTAATCCAGAGGTATCCAGTGTTAATAGTTTAATTCTTTTTATTTTATTAATATATGTAATACGTTAGTGCCTCTTTACCTTATAGGCCAGCTTTCATTGGAAATACATGTTAAATAAATCTGTGTAAATACCTTAATGATGAAACTGATTAATGTGTTACTCATAAATTATATACATGTGTTTTATGAAAATTTTCCTGATTAATACTTTCAACATATTTCTACTTTCTTTCTTGGACCTTTTCTGACCATAACACAAACTCCTCTCTGTCCTCTGAATTCTTTGGTATCTATTGAAAATATCATTCATTTGGCAATGTATAAATACTTCTTTGTCTTGTTATGAAATTTAGCTATATAAAAAGTTTGGAAGTGATGCCTTCAACTCCTTAATGAAAAATAAACTTCCTCAAGGCATTTATTTAGTTATTTTTATTTCAATGCCTTTTATTCAATTCAGTTGAGACTACATACTATCTATTACATAAACTTTTTTTTATTTCAGTATGCAAAAAAATTCAAGTGTAATATTTAAGCCATTATAACAAATTTAGGACAGCAAATTCTTTGCTAAGAAAATAATTCACCTTATCAAGAGACATTATTCATTCAAATAAAACGGACATCGTGTCCATGACTAACTGACTCAAAGAAGAATAATGCAGATGGTGCTTATTTTTCAAGATGGAAAACACAGAATTGTTAATTAACAGAAAATAAAATAAACTCCTTAAAATTGGTTCAACCCAGAACACTCCAAATATGTTGAATGATCAAAAAAAATACCTTACATCTATGTATTTGTGGACTCTTTCAGACATATACAGTGTTTCAGAGATAAAATGTTAGGTATATAAACTAGCACATAGGCATTCTGAGAAAGACAACTTCTATGAAATATTTATCATTTTTTCAAGGAATATTAAAAATAAATTTGACAAAAAATGATTTCAATTTTATGGTCACTCAAAGCTTCCAAACATTTCTTATCTTAAAAGAATATTGAAAAAAAATAAGGAAAGGGACAAAAAATAAGAAAAGACTAGGGTAAATTATGCATTTATTAGTGGATTTAAAAAAAGTTCAGCACTGGCATGTGGCAGTATAAGGCCTTGTTTGTAGTTGGAACTGATATAGAGCTGGAACTTTTCAGATATGCTCTCTTTGCTGTTGGGCTTAGAGACATCTGCCCTAGTGGAACCATGATCTAAGTTCATGATCCATATCCTAAGCCATGAATACACGCAGTAACTGGACATCGTGCTGCCTTAGAGATAAGCATGGATGCTGTAAATCATGTCACAGTACCATAATAAAAACTATAAAATTGAAAAATTCTGAAAATTTGTGCTCTTCACCATTCTCATTTTTTTTCACGATCATCGAGCTGATATACTAAGCCCTATGACTTAGGAGAATGCATGTGGCAGTATCAGAAGTAGAATCTTCAAGACTTGGAGATGAAATGGATGTAATAGTGGGGAGAATGGGAGGAATAAAGATGTATCTAGACTCTAGAAACATCTGGACTCTAAAAAGTGGAAACATTCAGATAAGTAGAGGTATACAGATATATAGCTTTGTTGAGGGTGGTGTGAGAAAGGAGACAAAGATGAACAATGATGAGCTCAATATTGACACATTAAGTTCTAAATATGTATGTAGTATCTACATGGACATCTCCAGAAGTAAGTTTGATTCAAAACAGACAACTCTAAGGATGGGGAATATTTACACTGATTCATGAAGAATCAGAGGAATCCAGGGATGCTAAGAGGCCAAGAAAAGTATCCTAGGCAGAGGTAAAAATGAGCTTAAGAGTGCTGAGGTGCATTTGAGATACTGACAGTAGTATTACAAGGAGTGAAGTGAAGGAGTTCAGGTAATAATTGTTGCTGGGATAAAAGAAGCAGGAGCCAGCTCATGTGATATACTCAAATCCAGGTAAGGTGGATAAGGAGATGTGCACTCACTTTATTCCAAAAGCAATGGAAGCCAAAGAAAAATTGTAAGATAGAGAAAGAATTGATATGATTGACATGATAACATGATTTCTCTACTTGCTCTCTGGGCAGTGGATTCAATGTGTGTTGGAGAGAAAGCAGGGAGGTAAAAGCCAAGGTAACTGTAGTAGTCCCAGGCAAACAAGGATGAGGCTTGGTGTATGACAATGGTAGAAATGGAAAGATGGAGTCAGATTTGGAATGGTGATTTTCAATAAATTTTTAACTGCAATTCAAATTTTAAAATTTCAGTATAGGATATGTAAACATTTTTCCCAGTATTTGGTTTACCTTTTCGTCCTCTGAACAGTAACTTTTGAAGAGTAGAAATTTTAAATTTTGATATAATTCTGATGGGGTACGGAAGGTGCTTATGTGGCTTTGAATGTATTTGTGTCCCTCCCGTCAAAGATTCAGATGTTGAAGTCCTAATCCCTAAGATGATGATATTAGGAGATGGTGCCTTGAGAATATGATCGTGTTATGAGGGTGGAGATGACATGACTGGGATTCCTGACCTTATAAAAGAGGCCTCAGTGATATCCTTTGCCTTTTCTGCTGTATGAGGACACAGTGATCAGGAATCAGGTTTTTTCCAGACACGGAAACTTCTAGCACCTTGATCTTGGTTATCTAGCCTCCAGAATTACGGAAATTAAATTCTGTTTTTTGTAAGCCACCCAGTCTATAGTATTCTGTTATAGCTGCCAGAAAGGACCAAGACAATATGCCATCCTTTGAATCCTATAAACATGCTAGGTTTATGTCATACATTTGACACTAAGCTACCTATTAAACCATCTGAAATGGGAAACATGATTAGGTAGGTGATTCATAGCATACATAAAATTAAACAACACAAATGCTGTTCAAGAGAAACACATTGTTCTTGGTACAGAAACTGGAGAAACATTCTTAACCATGTGTCCTAAAGAATGATAAGAACTGGATTTATGTCTACGATGAATTGCTTCAACTCTGTTTCATAAAAGTTTCACAGGTCCTTTCATCGGTAGGCAGCAGTTCCCGTGATGGGTACTTAGGTAAAAGACTGTGTCTGATTTGCTGGCATTATTAAAAACACACTCTAACTTATCTTCCCTTCTTACATATTTTCAAACATAGACAAAACTTTTGTAACAATTTCCCCTCAAATCATGGAAGTTCATTACCATTACCAAAGGTAGCTGTCATCTACTTATTTCTCAACAGAGAAACAGGCCTTATAGACATCCTAAGTTGGAACAGCAACCCCAAATGATCATTTCATACGTGTTCTCATAGGTATTTACCAACGTTAAATTAACAGGAATTCTGTAGTAAAGGACTATTGAGAAACTACAGGTGAGAACATTAAAATGAATTTATCTGCTACTGGACTGCTCAGAATCTTCGAAATATTTACATACAAGATTAATCTCTGAGAGGCTTATGTAGTATTTGGTGTTTTCCAAACTTATTTTACAAAAGAAATCATTCTCTTTGCAGAGCATCTCATGAGCTATTCCAAGAAATACTCTTGAGATCTTCCACATTCTTTTATTCTGCACTGTGAATTTGGATTAATTCCAACACTGACTCACAATCAATCCTATAAAGAGAGAGTTACATCCATTCTGACACTGATATGTATGCAGCACTTTGAGTCGCTCTTTTGGCACTGACTACTGTTAAAATAACAATGAGAGGTATTAGCTTGATGGGATTTTAAAGAAATAACTTCTGAAATACTATTTGTTTTTTATGCTCTGACCTCAAGTATATGCCATAAATTTCTTTAAAGATCATGTTCTACCTGATCTTTGCCTTCTAAGTCGTAGAAAGGACTTTGGCCAAAAGTAATAAAATCTGATCTAAGAAAATAGAGAGAGTGATTTAAGTTTCACATGCTGCTCTTGTCTAATGAAAAGTATTAATACAAAGCATTCAAAGACTCTTAGAGATAATATTAAAATTTCGGCAAGACATAAATAAATTCTTTAAAAAATGCCCTCAAAATAATACTGGGATATAATAGAAAGGGAAATAATTAAATATGTTTATGAAAATAATATTCTGCACAAATCATGTAGCCAATTAGATCAGAAAGAGAAAATAAAAAATAATCCTGTACATAGCAAGTTATGAAAGGCATCAAGAGCGACTGGAACTCTCACATTGACGGGAATACAAAATGCCACATAAACATTGGAAAACAGTTTGGACATTTCTTAATATTATAACATGTGTTTACTATGCTAAATACAAAAATACAAATAGGATTTTTCAATTACTTCTATAATAAGATTATTTATATTAGTGTGCAAATTCTTATATTTTATGATATTTGTATTTGAACTGCAATAAAACTTTTCATGAAAATAAAATATAATAGACCTGGTTTTCAAATTAAAAATGAGTCTTGTTTATGCATCTAAATATGATTAAAGTAACTACATGAAAATCATTCATCAAAATCAAAGCAAATCATATTTGTTTGTAACTATTTTTACCAGTATTTTCTTTCTATTCATAGCGTAATTTTCCTATTCTGAGCTTTGAACTCTGTATTTATAAATCCAACTGCTGGAACCATCTCAACTTAGATGTTTATAGGCATCTCATCTCATGTTTTATGCAAAATACTTCAGTGTGCCTGTCATAGTAAATAACAACTTCATTCTTTCAGCTGTTTAAATCAAACTCTTGAAACTCTCCATGTCTCTTCTCTTCATCTCATTCCCATCATCTAATCGTTACTAAATTTGTCAGATATACCAACATTGTGTCCAGAATCACCTTTCCACTTTCATCCCTCTGCTGCAACCATCCTAGTAAACATCACCAACATCTGCCTGGACTACGTAAATCACTTGTGACCAGTCCTCTACTTCCACCTCCCTCTCTAAAGTCCAACCTTCATGTAGAAACCAGACTGATCATTTTAATACCTAAGCTGGACTATGTGACTCTTCTGTCAAACTCCTCCAAAGCTTTTCTGTTTATATTTGTTATGTTACTTTTAGTTGTCAAAGTAAGCAAGGCTCAAATAATAGTGAATAAAATGCAAAACGCATTACAGACTTAGCATTTGCTCACATAATATCCCGATTGATGGGCTGCTCTTCTCTATGTAGTGATTCAGAGCCCCAGACACCTTCTAATTTGTGGCTTTTTCATTTCATCATATGCCTTCCAAATTTAAAAAAGCTGGACCTCAAATTCCACATAGAGTATAAACTCATCTCTGTCAAATAAGGTGCCTAAAAAAGACCCTAAACATAAGATGTTCATTCAAATATTATACTCATTAGGCTGTATTATTTTTTTTTTCTTAAACATCATGTGCATCTTTCTATATTTCTACGGTGAGAATAGTTTATTTTTATAATCTTAGAAATATAAATAAACTTTTAAAGATGGTGATGTAAGAGCAGATATCCAGTCTAATTCCCAGAAACTGATTCTAATGCCTAAAGAGAAGAATAGATGGGGAAGGAAAAAACTTCATTAGTTCTAGAGTAAAATCTGGCAAACCAAATATCCCCCTATTTGGAGAGGTAAAGGCTGGAGATACGGCAGCATCCAGGAAAGGTAAGGGTTTCCTTTCTCGGATTCCCTTTAAATTCACCTCTGTATATTATTCTTGATCCTTAGTTACTCAGTAAGATACTTCTCCAACCAAGTTTCTTAAAAAATGAGTTCACTTCCTCTGCTGCAGTGGCTGAGCCCTGTAATCTGCATGTGGTCAGGTGATGAGCCTTGTGGCTGACATTGACCCATTCTAGTTGGCCTCATATTGGCTATTACATTAATGCCACTGGCAGCAGAGGAGAATAAGATTACCTAGGGCAGATGATTATAAGATAGGACCAAGATGTTTTCTTCCAAACAAATTCTCATTTGAAGCAAAATCCACATTTTCTGACTAGATGCCCTAAACCGTAGGCCAGGGATATTTTAACCTTTATAAATAGAAATTACAGGAACAAGATCTTAAATGGTCTTTCCCCACGTCTATATGAAAAGAGTAGAGGCCAAAGAGAACAAAACAAAAATAAGGAAAGCTGTTCTGTACTATAGCAGTTCCAACTCACTGAAAACCCAGTAGAGACAGCTGGGGATCGCTCATGGTCCTAGCTCCCTCCTCTGTCCTCTTGGGTTGAACTGATAAGATAAACCTAAACTCCAAAGGCCACATATACCTGGGGGAGGGACACAAGGAATATTCATCCAGCATCTTTTTTTGGGGGGGAGGGGAAGGCCTAAATTATCTATACCCTTTCATGAATAAACAAATTCAGAGTGAGGGAGGGGAAAGAGCCTGCCATAAGGAGATGAAGAACATGCTTTTGAATATTATCTCCAGGAAACTAAGAATAATTTTAGACACAACTGTTGTATGCACTCAAAGAATTTAAAAAGGAAATACATTTTTAAGAAAAATGAGGTAATATGATAAGAAATAGGCATAAAAGGTGGACTGAAAGAGATGAAGTAAGAATTAAAAAAAACAAAAACAAATAATGTCATTGCAAAATTTGAAGTAGAACCAGGAGGGAGATGAAAACAGTGAAGAAAATAATACCCCAAAGATAGGCTTAACAAAACCAGCTGGAGAATACTAGAAAACAAAAGGAGATGAAATGGACAGAGGCAATGCAATAGATATGGAAGTAAATGAGATCTGACAAATGGATAAATCACATTTGTGACAAAGTGTAAAAAAATAAATGGAATATAAATGACAGGCAAAAATACAATGGCAGAAAGTTTCCCTAAAGGAAAGGGAGATTTAAATCTGAGGTTTAAAGATGTTTACCTCTTCAAGATACTCTACCAAAAAATAACACATTAAAATGATTTAATTTCAAGGGCCCCAAAGTATTCTATAAACACCAAGGAAGTAGAAATGAGTAACTTAAAGGGAAAATTGAACTCAATATTAGTCTGAAATATTAGATGCTAAAATAAAATGCAGATCTGTAATTATAGTTCTCTCACTCCTCTTTTCTTAAATTACACCTCCCTGAAAAATTTTTTATGTTATTTATAATTTCATAAACATTGAGGCTAAGTATCATATGAATAAGAGACTATGATGAAGAAGACTTTATTATACTTGCTAAAGAGTGCTTTTTTAAGATATAAAAGTAAAATTTATTTATCTTCTTGGCAGAGAGAGAGAGAGAATGGGGGGGAGGGAAAGAGAGAAGGGAAAAGAAGGGGAAGAAAGCAGGGAGATGGTGCAGCATCCTAAAGAAAGAGAAGGGAGATGCTAGCCACTTGCTAAAGAGTGTTATGTCTTGTGTTAATTATACATTAATTATTGCCTCTCATCTTAAAATTCACACTTCGTTGCCTGATCTGTGAAATGGAACTGGGTCCTTGAAATATTTTTTTTGCTAGCTGACATGATGTTAAGCTTTGTCAGGAGTGGGCCATGAATGGTCATTATTAAAGGAAGAGGTTTTTCTTCCTGGTTCCTACATGCTCACTTGGCGGCATCTTGCAGTGTGGGCTGATTCTCCGGTGCCCAATCTCTGCAACATATGGTGGCGCTACCTGCCATCTCCTCAGGTGGTTTTGCAGAGAAGTGCCTTCAGTAAGATGCTCCTGGTGGACAGCTTTTTCTGTCCTTTTTCATCCTAAAAGACTGATTTCAAGTAAGTTCCCCAGTCCAGCCATGGAGATAGTGGCTGCTCTTTATATCTTCTACTCTTAAATTATTTAGCGTTCCCTTAACTTTTGTTAGCCACTGTCTTGTTACTCCAATCCCCTGTTATAGGTGCCAAAACTTCATATTAAACTTTCCTTATTAAAATTACTATGTGGAGAAAGACCCCTGAGAGGCTTGGAGACCAGTGACAAGGGCTGCTGGTGGGTTCCTAAGCAGTTGGAGAGACTTGTCAACAATAGCCTAGAGACAGCCACTGCCAGTGAGTGGAGAGCCTCTTGGGGACAGGGCACCAGATTCCAGGCTCCCTCAGAGCACCTCCCTGTGCACAGACCCGAGTCGATCAGCAGGTGCCATATTGTTTCATTCTCCCCTTCCCCTTCCCTACCCGTGGCTGTCGAGAGAGACAATTTAGCCACTACTGGGAGGCATCTGTAAGCAATGGAACCTTTCCTTTTGGGGCCCTATTGCAGACTGAGGGGTACTCAGACTGTGAGCTCTCTATCCACCAGCCCTCCCAGGTGCTGCTTGCTTGGTGACTCCAGGAGAGAGGGCAAATCCTGAGGTGGAGAGACATTGATCCAGCTTGGGAGCCCTGTGGGTGACTTGAGACCAGCACTCTTCTCCCTGGCAGGGTCAGTGATTGAATCTTGGGGCCCAGAGACAGGCCTGCAGGCCAGATCCCGTACACCCAGGTCTCAATCCCATTGCCAGGGGCACAGAAAGGATATTGGATATTTGTGAACCAGTGTACTGAGGTGTGTGTGCCTTCAGAGGCAGAGCAGCATGCTTGAGGGGCAACCCTCCTCCCACTGGAGGGCCATGTGCCCAGCTTAGGCTGCAATCCTGGGCAGGGAACCTGCCGGCTCACATCAGTCAGGGGAGATCCACTGGCTTGAGGTCCTGCCTGCTGGCAGAAGCAGGGGAGAAACCACAGAATAGGGGAGGGTGGAAAGGAGTGAGGCCTGCTCCAGACTGCAGGTCTCAAGCTGCCCCACCCCCACACGTAGATTTTTAGGCTGAGTAGGACCATTTCAGCCCCTCCCTGGCAGCTTTACCCAGAAGCAGAAAACAGACCTTTGGCCCTTGCTAACAGCATTTGTGGAGCTTGAGGGCAGGCTCACCCAACCCAGTTCCATCCAGCCTCACTCCCCCACCTGCCCACACTGAGGTGGAGAATAAGGACACACCTGGAAGTCCCAGGGCCCACCCACCACCTGAGGTTCTAGAGTGCCTCTCCAGAGGAACAAGAGCTGGTTACAGACCCCAAAACAACACTGCAGCTTGCTCCTCCCAGCAAGCACCATCTAGTGACAGGGAGGTCAATTTTGTATACCCTTTTACTGCATCTACTGACTCATCATACAGGGTATGGTCAAATCTCACCAACAAACACCACCTACTGGCTCAGAGACTAAACAGAGTGTGTCATTATCCAAACAAAAATCTAAAGGTAAGAAGCAACAGCTGATCCAGATGGGAAGGAATCAGCAAAAGAACTCTGGAAGTGTGAAGAATCAAATGGAAGGCACACCCCGAAAGGGGAACACCAGCTCTCTAGCAATGAACATCAACCAAATTCAGAACACTAATATGACAGAAGATTTTCAAACATGAATTATAAGAAAACTCAATGATATGCAAGAGAAAATGTATAACCAACACAAAGAAACCAAAAAAAGAAAAATCCAGGACTTGGAAGAATAATTCAATAAAGAAATTGAAATATTAAAGAAAAATCAAATTGAACTTCTGGAAATGAAGAATGTATTCAAGGAATTACAAAATACAATGGAAAGCCTCAAGAACAGGGTAGATTAAACAGAAGAAAGAATCTCAGGGATTGAACATAACACCTTTCAATTAAATATGTCAGTCACAGAGATAGAGCAGAGAAATAAGAAAAAAGAGCAAAGCCTACAAGAAATGTGAGATTATGTGAAGAGGCCTCACATGATAATTGTAGGTTTCCCTGAGGGTGAAGAAGAAAATATACAAGGATTAGATAAGCTACTTGAGGATATAATAGAGGAAAATTTCCCAGACCTTGCTAAAAATCTAGATACCCAGGTACAATAAGCTCAAAGGACTCCTGGCAGATTCATTGCAAACAGGAAGATACCACAACACCTAGTCATCATACTGACCAAAATAACTACCAAAGAGGCCCTCCTATAAGCTATAAGGCAAAAGAAGCAGGTAACCTACAAAGGAAAACCCATCAGAATAATGGCAAACTTCTCAACTGAGATCTTACAAACAAAAAGAAACTGGGACTCCGTTCTCACTCTACTATTTCTGGCACTGATTGGGTCTGTTTCACAGGCCATACTTCTGATACACAGGTCTACTCTGGTTCCAGCTTTTCCTGGATGACCCCAGCCCCTGGTCTCTACTGAAATAACCTCCTCTTTTTGTCCATATAGCTTCAGGATGCTAGTGGCTTCCTATTGATACTAATCTCCAGATTGCCTCTTTCTTCCTGCTTTTTACTTCTTCATCATCTGTGTAACTAAATTTTTGTATTTAATTATCTCTATTTTAAATACTTAAAATAGTTTTGTTTTACTGATTGACACACACACACACACACACACACATACATATATACATATACACACTTCTGCAGCCAGTAAAACAAACAAAAAAATGCTATACCTGTATAACCATATGCTGCATACAAAAATGTTCCTGATAAGTTATTGATTCCAAAAGGAAAAGTTGCTGTATCTTATGTTTGATATGGTTCATTGCAAAAAACCAAACCATTTATGTATATATAAATGTATCTGTATGATAATAATGATAACAACTACCCTTTGTAGGGAAAAACCGGTATGGCCAAATATCTACTAAGAGAAGAGGCTATCTCTGTGAAGTTGAATTGAGGGACATGTGAGTATCAATATATATTCAGGAGAAGGGACACTGTCACTTTTTACTTTATATACAGCTATGCTGTTTAAAATTTTTCCTCTTATCATGCATCATCTTCATTATTTCAAAAAAGTTTTTGAAAGCAGGTAATAAAACACTCTGCTTAATATGATCATTTCATAACTAGGTATTTATTTGTAGTGGAAATTGCCTGAAAGTACAATTTTGCCATAACTGACTTTGAAATGAAAATTTGATCTAATATGATTAATGTAGTAGAAAATAGTTTAAGTATAACACCTTTGCTTCTGTCAATGTTAAACAGCAAAAACTGCACCCCATTGAACTTGAAAAACTGAAAGGCTTAGGAATAATCAAATGCAAAAAAACATATCCTTTATACCAGCATCCTCATGTGTTGTGAGCTATGGCATCTATATATGATGTTACAACTTTTTGTGTGATTTCAGATAACCCTTCCTCCAACACATCATAATAATTTAAAATCTGCAAATCTTTCCATTCCTATTTTTGCAAACAAGTTTCAGTTCTTTTTCAAGGTAAAACACCATATTTACTTTGGTATTTAGTCTTAACCATGTAACATGTGTAAAAGTGTGCTATCATTTTTATTAGGCTCTGATCTTTTATTTTCCATGTCAGTCATTATGAGGTTTTTGAGTATTTTTCTCTAATCTAATCCCATTTTTTTCTTATAAGTTTTATGGTTTTTATTGCACAATTTGCACAGTATAGTGATTTTTAGGAACATGTGTATCACATTATACCCAAACTGATTATACATATACCAAAATATTAATAGCATTTCTAGGTAGTAATTTATTGGTTTTCTATAGTTTCTATTTTTTCTAAAACAATCATATATCAATAAGGTACTTGTCTAACTAAACATTTTTAAAAGATGAAGTGGTAGCTAAAGGATAATCACAGTTATTCCAGGTAAAAGGCTGTGGCAAGATCCACACATTCACTAATGATGCAATCAGGTAAAGTGCTCTCTAGTTTACCGAAAAGGTACAATCACATACGCTCTTTCTGGAAAACAGAGATGAAGTCTTACAGCAACATCTTGGCAGCTTCTATAATCAGAGTCCCCATAAATACTAAGCAGAATAGAGGAGACTTGACTAGCCAAGTTTCCGTAAAACAATATAAATTATGTAAGAAGCCAAATGCCCTTAAACTGATTCACAAACATTCAGAAGTTAACATGATTCAGATCCAGAAATATAGTATAGGCAATAATAAGCCCGATATTCAGTGCTTACTGACTTTCAAGTTATTATTTAATAGAGTACCCTGTGTCTTCAACAAATGTGATTCTTTGAAGACACTACAAACTTGAACACATTAAGAATTTCAAAATGAGGAGAAAAAAATATTTTTTCATATGATTTGACTCTTGAGTTCCCATCCTCTTTTTCAGAGTGAACTTATACCTGTGTTACCACCTTTGTTCCTTCTGCTTGCAAAGGTACTCTCATGGCTTTTTTTTCTTTTTCTTTTTCTTTTTTTAGTGATAAGTTATGCCAGCTACAGTCAAACTGCCCTGTACGTCTTTGATCAGGGGATGAGTCCACTTCCCCTCCCCCACACGCCCTGTTTCTGGGACTGCTCCCACTGAACTCTGAACTTGTTCTTGATCCTTGTGTTTTCCTGTCTCTCCACATAGAATCTGCAGTTGGCTGTGCTCTCTATGGAGCTTTGTGTTTCTAGCTGCTCTCTGACAAAGAGCTTGTTCTGTGCTGCACATCTCGTCCTCTTTGTTCGGCCTCTGGCTTCAACCACTGAATCACAAATATTCTCCAGCTGGGAACCAGACAAGGGCAGAAATGAAGAACCCAGAAGCCCAACAGGATGTTTCAGTTTCCCAGGGAGTTCGCATGATGTTTTACATGATGAAGCCCAATGAAACTTCATTTCAAACTTTAGAAGAGGTGCCTGATTATGTAAAAAAGGTGAGACTATATTGGAAGAGGCCACTGTTGCTCTTTTCTTAATAAGAAGTAAGGTCAACATATTTTGGAGTTTTGTTCGCTTTCATTCTTGAAATTATTAAATTCTAATAAAAATAATTCAGTTTCTTAAAGGCTTGAAGAAAAATTAAATTTCTCCTTGAATTGAATTTCCATACAATATCCCTAGCCATCTTTGTCTATAAATTTCCTCCTTTATATGTCACTCCAAAATATGATAAAAATTTTAAAAGATTTTCTAAACACTATGGTATTGCAAATTTAGCTATTGGAAGCTCAAAGTCAAATAGTTATACCACATCAGTAAACTTTGTAACAGTTTTATTTTAAAATATTTAGCTTGTTCACCACCTCCAGGGAAACCACTTTCTTTTTAATTTGGTAGAGTAGTTCTGCAGAATGAAGAATATGCATCTTGACTGAGTCCAATTCTGACTTCCTAAGTTTGAACTTGAACCAAGTTTTCTCTGAAACTCAGAAGTGTTCAGAGGCACTTTTCACTTCTGGTTCCTGGCTATGATTGGAAGTGGAAATATCCAGAATTAGAACTTGAATACTGAAGTTCCCCACCCTGTCAAAGTTGTTCCTACAACACTTACTAGTACAGGCCAGAAATAGAAAAATTATGACATCAGAGAATATGTTCTTGGGAGATCAGCTTATGAAGTTTCAAAACTCATGATTAGCTTCCAAGTGAATAAACCCCATATCTTTTTCAGGAGTTGGCATTGCTTTTTCTTTTATGGTACAGTATCAGAAATACTGATATCTTCATAAATCATTATTATTTATATTGCAATGCCAAACCTAATTCAATGCTCAGTCATCTATAGTAGAGCCTTAAAAATATTTATTGTGATACAAAACAACATTAAAACTGAAAGAGTAAAAGTTGAATGATGTTTTAAACATGTAAAATTACCCTATTTTCTCAAATTCTAAGAAGAAAATTGTCCCTACTGTTTAAATTTCATCATTACAAGTAGTTCTAGTAATTTTAATGTAAAAAACTAGAATTGTACCCATCCTCCAGGAAAGCTGCTTGAAGTGTGTCTAGCTTACTCACATGTGGATAATGGACTTCTAATTATTTAACTTAATTTTAAATCCATTTTCTAGATCTAACTTGGAACACTTTCCTCCTAATCTTATAATCTTTCTTCGTAATAATAAGTTTATTGGCACAATTAGCATGGTTATATCTATCATTATATTTCATTTTCAAATTGGGTGATAGAATTTGAGCACATATTTAGTGCATCTCCCAAAGAAGTAGACTTCTTTGCCCATTACGTAGGAAGTGATCCTTTAGGATAGGTATATACCATTCCTGTTGGGCCTCCCAACACTGGGCCTCCCATTTCTGGAATGACTAATCAGGAAATGTGAAGCAATTTCATATGGAGCATAATAGCATCTCCTCTCTGCAATTTCTTTTTCAGGCAACTCCATTTTTCATTTCCTTGATGCTGCTTGAACTAGTTGTCAGCTGGATTTGCAAAGGGAAGCCACCAGGTCATTTGGATGATGCTTTAACATCAATATCAGCTGGTGTTCTATCTCGGCTTCCAAGGTGAGTTAGATGGTTAGCAATGCTGGGTGAAAAAACTGAAATTCTCCAAGTATGAGGGGCAACAGAATCCATTGTATGGTGAAATTAGTCTATTTACACATATATCCCCAAAGAGTTCAGCTTCTGTTATTATTTAAAATTTTTATATTTTTCATCATTAATTTGTTTTCATCCATTTACACAAATCACCCTAAATAATATTTATCTTGATTACTGACTTTATTGAGACTCCTTTAAATTTTGCGCCTGACATGAATGCTTCATTTGCCTTACTGTGGTCCCGCCACTTATTTATGGTCTAGTTATCTACTAGCAATTTTATTTTGCCTCAGCTAAATTCACATAGAATAGCTCTCTGGGGTTCAGACACTCTCCAGAGCAGGTCACACAAATCTCTGAATCACTACTATGGTCTCCTAACTAGGGTCTTGTCTCTGGTACTACCACATTTATTTGCAGTCAAAATTTCCATAATATGAATATGGCAGAAACCTTACACTGGTTCCATACTGCCCAGAGGAGAAGGTACAAATCCCTATCCTGAACTACAGAGGATTTTGTCTCACTAGCCTTGCTTTTGGTCCCCCCACTCTCCTGACACTTTGTCATCTTTGTTCCATCATGCTTTACTACTTGCCATTGTCCACATGCCCACTGCACTTTCCTCTGCCTAGAAATCCAGCCTCGTGGCCAACTCAGATTCATTTCCTGGATCTAAGCACAGACGTTACACTCTTCAGCAAGCCTCACCTCTTCTCCAATCCTATGTTAGGCACTATTTCACTACGGTTCCATGGCATCTTGTGCTTACTCCCCATCTAGAGCTATCAAATAGCATGATGTTCCCCTGTCTTCCTCCCAGCCCTTATTGCTAGCTTGCATGCAACTTGAGAGCAAGAGGTGGACTTCCCTTGTAGTTTTAGCTCCTCGTAGTCCTGGAATGATATCTGATACTTGGTAAATGTTCCAAAATATGAATATTCTTATAATATTATCTTGATGATACAATTGGATGATGAAGCGATAAAATAATAGTAAACAATAAATGACCTACTGTGATTTTTTAGAAAAAGTTCATTATAATATGTGTAGAGAGCAACCAATAAGTGGAAGGCATCTTCAGGACATGAGGATTTACAAAGACGCAGAGGGGGAGGGAAGATTCCCTTAGAAGTATGCGCTTTGAGCTACTGCTGAATGTTCTCATTCCAGTTTCCCACCCATCCCTCCTTATCCTGTTTTAAGAGCTTTACTTCTGACCAGAGCTCATTGCTTTGGAATGTTTCTATGAACCACCCAGTGGGAAACCAAGGTGGATTTTTTTAAAATGACAGTAAAACTTAAAGTATCTGCAAAAGGTGAAATAAATTCGTATAATTACACACAATAGTTTAGATAGAAAGTAAACTTAAAAGTAAAGTTTTTTTCAATGAGTGTTACTTTGAGAAAGGCAGGTTATTAAGTATATAGTAGAAAGAAGTAGTATATTAATAATGATGACTCTGAAAAACTACTGTTTTTTTCTGACTACAATTGTTGCACATTGTAGTCAGAATCAGAGGAGGATAATGTCTCATGTTATTTGCAGCTAACTTCTTGATTATCCTAAACAAGAATTTAAAATTATAGATAATTTCCTCTATTATGTATCCTCCTTGGACAGAAATAAATGAGAAATGCATCCAACATACTCAAGGGATGTGTAGATTTGGATGTAGATTGAGTTATTGAAAAGTAACAAATTTGTTACTGGAGCTCATTCTAAGACGGTTAAGTGCATACGTTTATAGAAATCAGATGGTTGATAAACTGTCAAAATCATTTGATAACTGAGAAGTGTTCTGCATGTGCAATTATGGGTCATATATTTTACTGAGTTGGAATGAATTTATTAAGAAATCAGGAAGACAGAAAGTTGAATGAATTCTCCAGCATTTCTTTCACCTTTTTAAGTTTGACTTTGGTTACAGATGCAATTAGATTGTTCTCTTATCATAACATTGTAGGTACTAGAAATACAAACTGTGTCCTCAGCACAATATTTCTGCTAAGTAGTGTTATTTTAAAAAGGTACAGTTATAACAGGAAAACAAAAATCAAATATACATATTTGCAAAAAAACACATCCAAAAATGGAGAGAGAAAGAGAAAGAGAGTGAGAGAGAGAGAGAGAGAAGGGAAAGAAAGAAACCAAAACAAACCAGTCCTTCAGGAATAGAACATACAGTTCTTTTCCTTCACCCACTACACATAACACTCCTTAAGCTAACACAAACTGTTAACTCTGGTGCCCTTTGAGAGAAAGGTAAAAGGTTATGAACTTGAATTTGGAGAATATTTTTCTATAGTTACTTTGAATGGATACAGCAAATTGCTATTCTTTTTACCTTGCAAGGGTGGAGAGCAATTCTAAATTATGAAATGTGGATTATTTTAAAGACTTGCAAGAAATTTCATAGCCTAGTCTTTGTCTAAAAGATCCCAGGAAAGCATACTATGTAAAAATTAAATTAAAAAAAATTTATTTTGTTGCTATCAAAAAACACCTCCCAAAACAAAACAAAATAAAAGCCCAGGTATAAACAGAAAAAGAAAGCTGACCCTCAGGATCCACTCCACTCAGACCCCTTTCAGCAAAAACTGAGAAGAGGAATTTGACATCAACCCTTAAAACAATATTTCAGTTGAAGCCGCAGCATCAAGGGGAATCCCTGTGCAAATCATTAACAGCTGAGGGTTAGATTAGCACGGCATTGATCGTATCCTCTCCCAGGGACTAATTTCATTTTCTACACTAACAACAGGGGCTTGCCACATCCTTAAAATAGGTGATTGCAAGAAAAATGGTAGTATACCTTTTGCTAATCCATTTGTGAAGAATTATGCTTTGGATAATAATTCCAAATAGGCATGTGGTCTCTGACAAAAGAAGTTGTGGAAATCAAAGTGAACATGTTTTTCCACTTCGCCGTTCATGTAATGGAAATGTTGTATGCAGACTTTGAGGAAAAACAACACTTCTTTGAGGATCTCAATCTCATAACTACATAAAATTTGAAGTATCTCAAAGATGAATAGCATACTTACAATATTGATAGAAAAGATACATGCTGCATCTTTCAAATCTTTATGTAAGGGAAATATTAATCATAGACAAGATTATATCTTGTTTACAAGCCTGTTGGACAGGCCAGGATCTGTAATAAAAGTCCATCTGTCCTAAGAACCAGATTCTGGGCAGGACTGCATCTGTTTTGCTCTTCCGAAATCCAGTAAGCAGCTTTCCTAGTCAGAAATTAGTCTTGAAGTTATAAACAGATATGTCTATGTATCATAAACACAGTGTATCATATGCATATAATCTGCCTTTCTATTGATTACTTGCATATGTGACCATAAAAAATAAACTTGATTTAACAATATATTTACTAAATCCATTTTTTAAGAAAACCTATCTAAAACTTGTGAAATAATCTCACTACTGACTTAAATGTTAACGAGTGAAAAATAATCACATTTTTTTTTCTTGCTTGTTTAAGCAGAACTCAATTTCCAATCCTTCATTAGAAAACCGGGACCTCAATTTGTTACTTCCTTCCAATGTTTCTGCTTCCATAAATTGCATCCTCCCCTGAGAAGTTTCATTCCCGATATAAATATCTACAGTATGTTTGTTTTTAATGGGTTCATTTATTCTGTTGAAACAGCAGATTATAAATCAAATTGCAATAGGTTGGAGGGATAATTTAAGTAGGTAAATTTTCAAATAAAGTTGAGGACACTCCACGTTTAATACGTATGGGTTACTGCCAATTTTACTATAGAGCTAGCTCCACAATATTCAACCATACACATGCACACTTTTACTGGCCAGGCCTGCCAGGGAATTTTCCATTCCTGACAAGAAAGTTTCAATTCATCAAAAAAAAAAAAAAAATTTAAAGAGGAGGAAATTAAACTTCTTTGAAATACTTTTGACTCTTCGGGGTGGAGATGGAGAATAAAAGAAAATTGTGCACTAGATTTTTATACTAGATTTTAGCATGAGAGGCAATCCTGCCTTTGGCAACATCAGACTTCTGAAAAATCAGTGCATATCATTATGGATGCTGACTTTAATAAGCAGTAAAAGAAGAGATAAGTGAATCTGTGTAATATTGTTAATACATTGTTATTAATACTGGATGTTTTATTAGAAAATAATTTTAAAAACTCCTCATGTAAGAAAAATACCTTTTAAAAACCTATTGGTTTGTTAATTATATTTGAGGGAGAATGCTTCATTTCTTCTTAATGTTTGCCCTAGAAACCTTATAAATAGACTTGGTCTATGTTATTAATTGTGTAGCTTCAAAAACTGCTATTATACTAACCTTGCTATTATACTAACTGCTATTATACTAACCTAGTGAATGCAGGGTTCATTGGTTATTGGCCTAGATTGTGTGCCTATTCAATAGAGTAATACATTTTTCTTCAAAGTAACGAATGTAACAAATTGATTTCTTTCAAATTGTTTTTATAAAAGTTTATAGTATTATGGTTGTTGTAAAATGAAATTAAATTATGTGATTGCTTTATGAATGCAATGCCATTTCATAGTGAGAATTAGCAGTATAAATTTCATCTGTTGGGAGAAGGTAGAAGTTGCATTATCTATTTTATTACTGAGTAAAAATCAATATTCCACTAGATGGAGCAAAAGTGGCAGTAGCTTTACAGACAGGCAATGGAAACTCCTGGGTCAGGTTTAAGAGATTTTGAAATAAATAAATAACAAGACTTCTCAGAAAAGTGTATATATATATATATACACACACACACATACATATTCCAATATATTTATTTATTTATAACTTCCTGGCATTTTAAAGGATATTTATAATAACCTAATTTAAATATTGATTTATTTTCCAGCTGATAAAACAGGATTATTAGAAATAGAAACATTGAACTTTCTCCTTTGGTTTTGCATAATCTGGCCAAATCAGATGATACAGACAGCTAGAATGGCAGTAATGTTATAATATAAATTGGCAGATTCCTGTGAATATGAGTAAATAAGTCTACTTACTCTGAAAGTTGCTTTGAAATTTTAGCAGTTTTCAACGAGAGCGTTACATAAAATTTCACTTCCGTTCTTAATGATAAGAGCATGAGAGTAGATAATTTTAGTGTCCATTCAGCCTAATGCTCTCATATCTTAAATTAGCCCTGAGATACTGAAAGGCTAACTCTTAGTGATGGGAAGAGGGAGGCTGAGATGACTTTGAAAACTAATTAGCTTATAATTCTAAATCCCCAGATAATATTTACTTCTAATTAATTGATTTTTAAGAAATCTGAACATTATATCTAAACTTTATTGTTTAAAAAAATTCTGAGTCAATACTGAATAACAATATAGTACTTTACCAGTTTTTTACAGTAACTGGATATTGAGTGGACAAATTCCTAGCAATGAGAAAAAATGTTACATACAACACGTAAAGAATCATTTCACTAGTTGGAGAAATAAGTTACTTTTCATTTGCCAAAAGATATATATCAAACTCAAGAGAAAAACCACTATTTAGGGGAATTTATAAAGAAAATGGAACAATGAGAGGGAAGTCTCTCTGTATACAGGTTGCTAATTAGAGGATTCTAATGTCTCTTTATATTTAGGTCAGGTTCTTGATCTCACATTCAAACTTAATGCGTAAAAGGGATCTAGTATTTGGTAATTCCAGGGCCCTGTGCTACACAATATTCCATCTCCACCTGATAAAGCAAGCTCACTCCGTACATACCTAACATATATGCCTCTTCCCTCAAGATGGGGTTTAGAGAATTTAAGTTTGAATTCCAGAGTGCAGAGTCACGTGCTGGGGGTGTGGGGTGGAAGGGGGATGATCGGGAAGAGAAAGAGGAAGGAGTTTGGTTTATGATTCAAGGTCTGGTGGGAACGTTTTTGAAAAGGTAGGTGTTATTTCCTGTAATCAAGGGCTTTCCAGAGGTTGATAATCATTTTCCAGCTGTATCCCTTTGGCGAATTGTTTTTAGTTGTGGGCACTCTGTGGCTGTTCTTTCACATGTAAATGGAAGAGGATCACGTTCATCTTGCTGATAGAAAGCAGGGAATATAACTCCCACAGCTTCTCCCCTCTTTCCCTTTGCCTTGAGCAAAGTTTGGCTTCATGCTAAAGTGTGAAAAAAACAAAAGCTTTGACTGTAGTACGTCAGGTGTATTTCGGCTCTATTTGTGTCAACCCTAATAAGTCAGTTGACCGAGTAATAAATTGGGTGTCTGCTCAAGACCTGGCACCTGTACAGGAAATAAAAAAGTATTTCAATTGTAGTCAGGTTCTTTTTGTCTGACAAATGGAAGTTTTTCAGGGACTCTCTTTCTTTTACTGAGGTCTTAGTATCTCAATGCCTATTTCTATTGTTACCAGAATTGACAAGGAAGACAGCAAATTTCTAAAAAGATCTTAAACTGATAGAATATTTATGAGGCAAGAGATGATGTTTGCCCTGTTCAACAATGTGCCCTTGTTTCTTGCACTATGCCTGGTACTTAGTAGGCCCTTAACATAAATTAGTTGAATGATTTATTGAATCCATGGATGGATCTGATTTGATACCATGTGCTAAAACTTAAGAAGCTATAGATTATTTCAACTTTCTGTTAAATTTTCTGTTTTAACTTTTATTTTTGGATCAGTTGTTTTAAGGCAGTAGTTATCCATGGGGGACAATTTTGCTTCCCAGGAAACACTTGGCAATGTCTAGGGACATTTTTGGTTGTCATTATCGGGGTGGGAAGGAGTGCTACTGAATCCAGTAGCTAGAAAGGATGCTGCTATATACTCTAGAATGCATGGGAAAGGCCCTCGCAAGAAAGAATTACTTGGTCCCAAATGGCAATAGTGTTAAGGTTAAGAATCCATGTTTTAGAAAAATTATTAGGTTGAACCATAGGAAATCGATAATATTCACCATTTTTTAACCTAAAATTTGAATTTTATATGAGTAACCCCCTACTAATGGACAATAGAAAGAAATTTTAGGATTTCATAGATTGAATAAATGTTTCCACAGAACAGCTCCTTACACCAAAGAATTATCCATCCAGATATCAATAGTGGCACTGTTGAGAAACCCTAGTCTAAACACATAAAAGTTACCAACACAGTGAACAAGTTTTAAAATAAAATTTTTTCTAATCTCCTACTAATATACCTTGATAAAAACTTGGAAGGCAGGTTTTAAATTTCCAGGTCTTAGCTTTCTTAGCGTTTCCAAAACACTGTGGAAGCCCCTGGCTCATGGCCGGTTCTGCTGCGTGAGCGACCTCATACACCTGTGTGTGGACATCCCAGACTGCTTGGCCCAGCTCTACTTACATGTCTAAAATCAGCCACACTTGGCCACCGTGTCAGGCCTAGTAGTTTGCTCACCTGCAGAGGTCTGCCCTCAGGAGCACTGGCTCAGTGCAGAGGCCCACGCAACTCCTGCAAGCAAGGCTCAGGGTTGCGTAGGCAGGGGATTCTGGAGTGTCCAGTGTGGCTCAGGGTGGGATTGTGGTAAGGGTCCAGGATGAGTAATGACTTTGGGTCAAGGACTTGAACTGAGGGCGGAAAACTGCTTCTTCAAGCCATGTAATCTCAAATTGGTAATTGAGTTTTAAGATGGCGTAATGTGTAGTCCTGCTTAAAACTGTAAGCATTTAGCATTTCTATGAGTTATGTGTATCAACTCTGTTGTGAAATAGCCTAGTGTTTTACTCTACAGATTAAATAAAAATAACTCAAAACCTTTAAAATACAAAAGGTTATTTCAAAGTTATTAAATCATAATTAAAGTCATATGATAATTAAATTCAAGAATAAACTTAAAAGTCCAGATCCTTATGAGACCCAGTAACATGCTCATTCATAGACACGGATTCTGTAAAGCGAAATACCATTAAAATAATCAATTTTAATAATATAATAATCTGAGCTGCTTATTAAACTTTTAAAATTATTTTTTATTTCTATATTGAGTTTTGAGACAAAGTGTCGCTCTCTCACTCAGGCTAGAGTACAGTGGCAAGATCATAGCTTACTGCAGCCTCCAACTCCTGGGCTCAGGAAATCCTCTTGTCTCAGCCTCCTGAAGTAGCTAGGACTACAGGCACTTGACACCGTGCCTGGCTAATTTTTAAAAATTTATATTATAAAGATGGGGTCTCACTATGTTGCCCAGGCTGCTTTCAAACTCCTGGCCTCAAGCGATCCTCCCAAATTGCTGGAATTACAGGAGTGAGCTACTGTTTCTGAACTTTTAACTGTTATTGAAATTAGAATATTTAAGAATTTCCTCAGAATTTGGGGCACTAAATATGTTGGTGGCTTATTAATAAATGTTTATTAGGTAGAATGATCAATTCATTTTATATTAATAATAACTATAGTGAAAAACATAATCAAATATATAAATGTGATAAAACAAATGATTATCTTGCATCTAATCTTAAATTTGATCACAGAAACTTAAAAATACACTTTAGAAAGTTCAAGTGTATTATGTATTTTTTGAACATCATTGAAATAAGAATTTGTAGCAGCTTGATAGAATAGATGGAAAGACATAGTCTAGTATCTAGATTCTTAAAACAATTGTTTATTTTAACTAGGTTTGTAAACCATATTTCTAGGGAAAGATTTTTTCCTAACATCTTAAAAGCTCCAGCTTATAACCTTTCTATAAGAAATGTTGAAATGTTATGAGAATCTGGTATGTGAGTACACCTAAAAATTATTAAAGATGTGTGTATGTGAGCGGAAGGGAAATGAAAAAAAAAAGGAGAGAGAACAGAAGAAGAAAGGGAACAGAATTAGACGCAACCTTAGTCTAAAGACAAATTTTACGATATTAGCATACTTGAAGGCAATAGGCAATTTGCTGTTCCCTTTAAAATATACCATTTATAATTTTCTGCATTTTTTTACTTCCTTCATAAAGCATCCTTAATGTATTCTTCATTAAAATTTGAAAATGACAATCATAGAAAGTAAGTCGTAGTTTTGTTGTATTTTGTTGTATGGGTTCCATAAAAAGTATTTTAAGAGACATAAAAAAGAAATGGCTTTGTAAATCCCATGAAATTGAGAGTGCAAACAGCTGGCATCCATGATTCCTGTGAAACAAAAGGAAACACCATGTGAATCATTTTGATACCAAGGAAGTTAAGCCTTTAAAAAGAATATTGGAGGATGAAGAAACAAAGTAACAGGGAAAGAGTTTTATTTTTTCAGATGAATATATTCATCTCTAAGTGTTATCTGAAATGTGTAACATAACTTTACATTTAAAATATAAGATAATTATTGGGCTTGAATTTTATTTCCCAGTCTGTTTTTCAGGAGCATTGAACTGACCACTTACATTTATATCTGGGAGAACTACAGGCTTTTCAATTTGCCTTGGGATTCTCCATGGACTTGGTATTTGACCTTCGTAGGAGTTGACTTTGGCTACTACTGGTTCCATCGCATGGCCCACGGTAAGTTGCAAACGAAGACTTTTTGCTAATTTATGTTGAATTGTGTTTGCTACATAGTAGATATTTAGTAAATATTTATTGAATGCATAAGTAAATGAATAAAATAGTATATTTTACTGAATATAAAGATTAATAATGAAAGCTTATTTTGAAACTTAAGCAGAGACCATCTGAAGCCATTTTTCAAAAAAGATGTGACATTATTGGAGGTACATTTTTCTCACCTCTTATTTCTAATTAAAAACATGTTTAGAAATTGATGCTTTGGGGAATTCTTGACTGCGTCTTCCAAAAAAACGTTTTGTTATAGAAAGGGAAGTGGAAATGTGGGGTACAAGTTTGGGTCTGAACCTCTGCAAGGATAAGTAGGGGTTGAAGAATGGTTGTAGAGCTAAGGTAAGCAAGTAGTCTCTGAGGAGAAATAAAGTATGCCAAAGTATTTCTGAAGGGAAGTGGAGTAAAGCACTAACTTTGAAAAACTACTGAAGAGCAGAACTCAGGATTTCAGTGGGTGGTTGGCTTGAGTGGGTGGGGAGGAAGGAAGAAAGAGGAAGAAACCTGGAATAATAATAAAAAATAGATGGCGGATGGAAAGAAGAGACTTGAGATCAGGGTGAATAACCGAGCTATGTGTGTAGGAGGACTTGGGACCGACCAGAAATCTTTCCCAAGCAAGGATGAAGGAAATAGGAGTAGCATGGACAAGTGTTATGCTTAAGGCTGCTCAACTTTAGATATAACATTATTTTTGTTAAGCACCTCAAACATATGCATTTAATGAAACTATAGGGAGTGATAATTTATTAAAACAATTTCAAGTGAATATATAAACTAGAAAAAGTTATTTATTTTGTGTGTGATAACCTTTGTCTTTGAACATAATAAATCAGATCCTGACATCATTTCCTTGTATATAAATGCAAGAGGATACTCCTAAATTAAACATGATTAAGAATAAAATATGGTCTATGTAGTAAAATATTTGTATTTTATTTCAAAGTCATAGTTTTCTCCCTAAAATAAACTCATTGGCAATCTTTCTCATTTTCTGTGCAACAAAAGAATACTGCAGAAATCATTTACATTGTACTGTATCACTTACTCTCGGGAACCTTCTAATAGCACACTGTCCAGTACAGATGTGTTTGTTTGGGAAATCTGCAAATTTGCTTAATCTTTGAAAGCCCATTATAACAGGAAACAAAGGACCAACAAAATATTCCTAAATATAAAACTCTTAAAAATATGTTGATTGTAAGTGCTCTCAGCTAGGGAAGAGCAATAAAATAAAATAACATATTAAAAATGTGGAATCAAGGCTATTTAAAGTATGCTTCCCATTAGAAAAATTTGAACTGAATCCAATGAAGGAGGCAGGCATTAAAAAAATTTGAAAACCTTCTGGAAAAACATTCACAACCTTCAGGCTATGGAGCCTAATCATAAGTTCAAAGACTTTTGACTTGTAATGAAAAACTAGTAGGAAAAAAAATAACGTAGTGAAATGTGTCAACCTTCAATATGATAGCTAATTTTTAAATTTTACATGTAAATAGTATTGTAAAATATTAAAAATAGGTTTTTAGATATTTAAATACATAGGGCTAAGAAAAACTTATAATATCAAATTTCTTGAACCTCTTGGATTACAGAGCCCAAACTGAATAACTGGCCAAATTTATTTAACTGAAAAATTTCAATAATTCCAAAATCCAAATATCATCTTAAAATACAGTAAAGAAAAATCCCTACTTTTTCTCCTTAAAGTGTTACTTTCCTTTTGCTACTCTCAAATCAATGATATAACAAAAACATATTCCACATTTGTTAATAGGTTAAATGCTATGAGTTTTGAGGAAACAATATATTATATATTTGAAATTTTATTTTTACTTGTATTTGAATTACTTCTTTAGTAATACAAATCATTGCTAGGTTTGTTGTTTTTGTTATTGTTCTCATCACTGTTATCGGTTTATATTGCATACGTGCAGTATTTTGTCACATTTGGAAACTGTTTCATATTAGTGGAAAACAGTTTATACTCAAAAATGTGAACTCCATTTCTATCACTATGTAACAAATCAGAGGGATATTTAAGTTATATATTGATATATGTTCTTTCTATTTCATTTCGTTTCCTCCAGAATGAGAAATACATTGCTAATTCTTGTCATCTTAACAAAAACAAGGGTAGCACAACAATTTCTGTAGAGGGCTTTGACAACATTAGAAAGAAATATGGGATGATAAAATTAAATAGCTCTTCAACTAAAAGTAGCCTCTTGCATGCTTTTCCTCTTATTACAAAATGGTGCATTGCTTTTCTTTGTACTTTCTATTAGTCATACAAAACATGTAAGAAAATAAGTAAAAAACTCTTTTAAAGGAAACATTTAAGAAATGAATAGTTACTGCTTGGAAAGTGCACAAATGAGGCTTTCTGAGTGCTGATATCTTGTCTTGGGTGGTGTTTACATGAGTGTTTTTATTTGTAAAAATTCCTTGAGTTGTACACTTAAAATTTACATACTTTATCTATAGATACTTTCATAAAAAGTTAAATTGATAAATAATGTCAGCAATGTTATTTCTTAGTGAATAGTTCTAAGACAGAATGATATAATAGGTAACCAAATTTAGAAATAGGAACCAAGATTGGTGACTGTAAAGCATAAACATGTGACCTCAAATAATTTTTTCCTGTATCAGTTTCCTCATGCAAGGATGGAAAGCACCAGGATGCCAGTTGTTGATATATAGCCTCTCTTTCCCAAATCTATTCTTCTTTGCCTTTCCTGTGTTATCAGAACTGCACCCTATAGACATTTTTTTTTTTTTTTCCAGCTGACTTGATGTTAAGTTTTGCCAATTTAAGGGTCTGGAATGACACTGTGAAGCCAGAACATGAGAAAGAGACTTTGCTTCCATTTTGCAGAGGGCTATTTTCTATCTAGCACTTAGCAGATTGGTATCTGAAGGACCTAGTATTTGGTCACCTCCTGGCTCAGCTGTAGTCTACACCTTCTGGGGGGATTCTCTGTCATTCAGGGGGACATACCAAAACACTAGCTGCAGCTCACACCCAGTGGGGCCCATATACTCTACCAAGCTTATCTGTCACCAGCAGAATTCTGGTGGTAGCAGCAACCTCTCCAGAAATATCTGAGTCTTAGACTTGCTTATGGTGTATATGTGGGTATGTGCGCCGGGCTCTTCTAAATTTATAAGTACCTGCCTTGTTCTCTCTCCCTCAGTTCTATAGGCAGTAACTGCATTCTGCAGTTGCTACTTCTGTACTGCTAACCTACTATTCCATTACTTTTGTTAGTAGCAACCTTCCTTTTTACTAGTTAATAATTCTTTATATTAACTTTTCCTTATTGGAAATTACTAGTATGGTTTCTGTCTCCCAGTTGGATCCTGACTGATACAGGCAGCCTCCCCAGATATTACATAGGATAATAAATTAGAGTTTACCCAATTATACCTTTTACTACTTCCTTTTGAGGCATTGATCATGCATTTATGACACAACACAATTTCATTCAGTCCTGAAATAGGGACCTTCATCTACAATTGTTATAACAAGCCATTTATAATCTCCCCCCAAACTCCAATTCTTTTACACACAAGTAAACTGCTTGATTCATTTCTTATTCATCTCTTTCTGAATCTAAAAACATTGATCGCAATTTTTGTGAAATTAATTACAAGCATTCATTCCCTCAACTTCATTGTGACTAAGTGAGCTTCTGTATATGACTTAAATTTCAAGTTATTCATTTTTTCTGACTTTTAATAGGATTTAAATTTAGATCATCCTTATGTGCATCATTGTTTAAACAAAAAAATTAAACAGATGTACTGATTAGAAATTATTTTAACTTGTGATGATGCCAGGATTGTGGTCCACACTGAAGAACAGATTACTAACATTCTGCTACTCTTGTGGGTCTTTTGTAAAAGATATCAGAATCTACTTCAGATTTTTGTAACTCTTTGTTATATATTATGACTCATTCTTTATTTTAAAAATACATCTTGATTGTAACTTTATTGGATCACCGAGGGTAAAGTCCACTTGCGTTTGTCTGAGTTATTGCCATTCTTCATGCCTTCCCCCATGATCCCTGAATTCTGACATTTCCAAATCTCTTAGTACGCTGAAGTGGTATGGACAAAACCAACTGGGATTCTGCTTAAAATGTATATTTCTGAAATGATGATGCTAGTAATAGTATCAATAGTAAAACAAACAATTAATAGATAAATATCATTGAAATCTATTGGAGAAGCAACATGTATAGTGTTAAAAACAGATTCTGGAGCCAGGTTTCCTTAGTTAAACTTGTAGTACTGAACTTTATTAACTGATATTTGGACACGTTAATCTCTATGTATCTTAGAGATTCATCTATGAAATGGGAATAATAATAATAGTATACACCTCATAGGATTTTGGTAAAGCTTAAATGAGTAGTACTTAGGAAAGCGAAAGGTTCATAGTTAATACCATTTAAGTATTACTGTTATTATTGAATAAATGTTTTTTGTATTGCTAGGTACAAGACTAGGTGCTTTATACTAATAACACAGCACATATATTAATTCCCAGAAAAATCCTGTAAAGTGAGTGTTCAGACTTCCATCAGATATTAATGAGCACCTACTGTATACTAGGAAATCTTCTAATTACTAGGAATAAAGTTGTGAATAAATAAAAGTTGCAGCCCTTATGAAGCCTACATTCTAATGGCGGAAGAAAGTCCAAATATAAAAAGTATGTTTATAAACAACCCCATTAAAACATATAAACAACTCCACTAAAAAATGGGCATAGGACATGAATAGAAACTTTTCAAAAGAAGATAGACTAATGGTCAAGAAACATGAAAAATTCTTAATATCTCTAATTATCAGGGAAATGCAGATCAAAACCACAATAAGATATTACCTAACTTCAATGATATGGGCTTTTATCAAAAAGTTCCAAAACAACAAATGTTGGTGTGGATGTGGAGAGATAGGAACATTCATACACTGCTGGTGGGACTACAAACTAGTACAACCTCTATGGAAAGTAATATGAAGATATCTCAAAGAGCTAAAAGTAGAACTACCATTTGATCCAGCAATAACACTACTAGGCATCTTCCCAAAGGAAAAAAAGACATTCTATAAAAAAGACATCTACACTAGAATGTTTATAGTAGCACAATTCACAATTGCAAAGATGTGGAAACAATTCAAGTGCCCATCAACACATGAATGGATTAATAAAATGTGGTATATGTATACCATGGAGTTCTACTCAGCCACAAAAAACAATAGTGATCTAGCACCTCTTGTATTATCCTGGATAGAGCTGGAGCCCATTCTAGTAAGTGAAGTATCCCAAGAATGGAAAAACAAACACCACGAGTACTCACCATCAAGTTGGCATTAATTGATCTGCACATATGGAAGTAACATTCATCAGGTGTCAGGCAGGTGGGAGGGGAAGGGGAGGCTGAGTATATTCACACCTCATGGGTGCAGTGTGTATCATCTGGGTGATGGACATGCTTATAGCTCTGACTTGGGTGGGGCAAAGGCAATATATGTAACCTAAACATCTGTACCCATAATATTCTGAAATAAAATATAAATTTTTTTTAAAAACCCACTAAAATAAATGAATAAATACAAAAAAATGTGTGTTATGTAATACGATGCCAGTAGTGACACATGCTATGGGAAAGGGTGTGATGGACACAATAGTCTGGTAAGGCTATATTGAACTTCTTTTTTTTTTTTTTTTTTTT